>JAZKJV010009168.1:0-600000 GCA_037367405.1 Ottelia alismoides
TCCTTTCGGGATAATAAAGAAAGTGGGAGAAGTAACATATCATGTTGCTCTTCCACCTCATTATTCCAAGTTACATGATGTTTTTCATGTATCAATGCTAAGAAATTATAATCTCGATCCATCGCACGTGATCGAACATGAAGTTCTGGGCATTCAGTCGAATCTGACATATGAAGAAAGACCAGTTCGTATCGTAGACCGTAAGGAGCATCAGTTGCGTCATCGCATAGTTCCGATGGTTAAAGTACTTTGGCAGCACCATCAGAGGGAAGAAGCAACTTGGGAGTTGGAGGACGAAATGCGCCAACATTATCCGCATCTTTATGGTAAGTCTCTTTTTACAGTATAACTTTCAAGGACGAAATTTCTTTAAGGAGGGTAGATTGTAATGGATTGAAGCAAATCTAGAAGAAAATTAATAATATAAATCTCTAAACGTAAATCAAAATCTAACTTAGTATGGAGATAATTAAAAAAAAGAAACCGTCCAACAACTTATGCATAATCCTAAATGAGCTATTCATATTATCTCCTCATTATCCCTTATTAAGTCTTAATTATATTTTATCCTTAAATCATTTTTGAGTGCTTTTAAAAAGTATTAGAATTCACCAACAAACCTAGATATATTTCGTCACACGTGAGAGAGAGGGAAAGAGGGAGAGAGAGAGAGGCCGATGACGATGACGTCGGCGTCGTTTGCAAATCTGACAACAACAACCTTCTTCATTAGCATCGAAGTCTTGATCCGACGAAATCAGAGGAGCAACAACGTTACTGACAATGGTTGGATAGACAAGATCGAGGTGTCTTTGTCAGTGGAATTCTCATGCAAGCAAGGTATGTGTCGACCCCTAATTAGGATCACGATACCATGATGGAGTGCCTGCAATGTAAATTTCATTGATTTTTGACACTCAACCAGGATTCTTATCTATCTTTTATTCCTTGGCATTAACAACACGGAAAATTATTAGAATTGAAAAGTACCTTGGCATGATTTTCTTTCCTCTTCGCATTAGGTGTTATTGGATATTCATAATTATTTATCCTTTAAAATTGCATGCATACTCGTAGATTCAGATCACATGATATAATTTTGTTGCATGTGATAATGTCATGGAACTTTACCTTAATTATTTTAATTGCAAGTTAATCGCGCGTTAGCACTGTACATTTTAATTAGTTTATGAATTTGAACAAAGAAATTGATCAGGTCTTCTTTCGTCTTGGGGTATGTTGTTCAATAGTTTCTTTCATCTCACCTTTATATAAATACAAAATCTGATTGTTGTCATTATTGAGTTTTATTATCCATGGGTTTAGATCAAAGAAAAATGTTAAACTCTACCATACTAGTCACTTAATTGATGTTATTGGGACTTCTGACGAATTATCAAAGTGATAGACTTATAACATTTATATTAGTGTGCACTGTTTTTCTTGCCGGCCATGCAATTCAATGTCTGTGTTAATTCATTAACATCTAAGTACAATCAATAAAACTAAATTATTCCATAAAAGTATGTATGGTATTGTTATGCTATGTCACCAAAACCCTTGTACTTTTTATATCATATGTTATACAATTCCAGGTATCATCACATACATCAT
This sequence comes from Ottelia alismoides, assembly GCA_037367405.1. Taxonomy (NCBI): domain Eukaryota; kingdom Viridiplantae; phylum Streptophyta; class Magnoliopsida; order Alismatales; family Hydrocharitaceae; genus Ottelia; species Ottelia alismoides. The sequence goes on from JAZKJV010009168.1 coordinate 1,615, forward strand.
AAATAATTAATTTGTTTATTCTTCATGAAAAAAATAATTTTTTAAATATTCAAGTTGATGATAGCAAGTAATTGTTATATTCTTCATTGATAAACTAAAAGGTTATTATTGGATAAATAAGTCATTATAACTTTGTTAAAATTTTTGGCACCAACTCGAGCTAAGGGATTGTAAGGGCCCAAAGGGCCAAAGCCTTCTGAGGACGTGAGACAAAAGATAAGTCCTCTACAGTTGTAGCTACACTGCCATGTTATGTATTATTTATGGACTGCTTGTGCCGAAGATAAATCATCAAATCCATCAAAGCCGCCTAAGAACTAACAATCAAGATAACTCTAAACATGGAAAATGTTAAGTGCATACGTGCAATCTATGTTAAGGCTAAGGGAATGTGTGCAATTATGTTAGATATGAGTATATGTGCAATTTAAGTTAATGTTAAGGGCATATGTGCAATTTAAGTTAATGTTAAGTGTATATGTGCACTTATGTTAACACTATGGACATACATGCTAACATGGCAAAACTTAAGGGTATATACACTTATGTTAACATTATGGACATACATGCTAACATGGTAAAACTTAAGGGTATATACGTAAGTATGGTATGCAACGCATGGATATGAAAGAAATATACCCCGCGTGCATTATTAAATTAATTAATGATATGTATGATAATTTTGGCTTGTGTCAAGTCAAATAGCTTATGTGACATGGCAATGATATAGAACCAAATTTATAATTCTTTATTGTTGGAATAATTACACTTATGTTATGAATTGAATAGTTAGATGTGACTTGATTTTTATGCTATCCAGCTTGACCTCAACTCAGCACATACTGAGTGTTAAGCTCATAACATGCATTATTATCCTAAAAAAATACTAACTTGTGTATATGTGAAATAAATCCAAACCATAATTCCATGATAGAAAGCCGCAAAGCTGATATCTCTCACATATAGTGTCCAATTTCACTATGCTCACTTTTAAATAAATGTGTATTCAATCATCTACAAATCAAGACTAAATTCAAAAGAATCGGAGTTCATTTGTGAAACTTGGATTTTGGGACCAAACTATAAATTGTACATATTCGGTGATTTTTGACTTGTTTATTTCATGTACAAATTTAACTATTTTTTTATTTATTTCTTTCTTGTTTCTTTATTTCATTTCATTTTTAATTAGTTACATAAATAAAAAAATATAAAAAATATCAGAAAAATTGTAAAAAAAAAGCAATCATGACTTGTGCATTTTGACCTATTCATTTATAAATAATCGACTTCATTAATTTAGCCTAACTTTTTCTTGACCCGTAAAAATCCAAAAAATAGCACTTGTGTCAATTGAATTATCATGCATCATGTTGATTTTTGTATGCATAAATGGTATCTTATATTCATAAAATATCAGACAAAAAATTATATCTTGCATAGATGAGTCTATTTGCATAGGAGTCCTTTGTGAACATTATAGAATGCATTATGGGCTACATTTTCATTTTGAGTATTTGCGCATTTAATATCATTTTCTATTTATTATTCGTTTTTTATTTTTCTTGCATTGGTCCATGGTCAACTCACTACATGTTAGTCCCTCATTGGTCCATGTCAGTACCTAGGTCAACCGGCCTACCCCCTTGGTCAAACCTTCTTTGTCAGTTAGTGCTCACATTCTATGGCGTTGGATCAAGTGTGATCCAATGGTCTTACACTCATGCCTCTCTCCCAGCCTCCTCACTTGCTCCGCACATGATCATCTTACACTGTTGGATCGGGTGCGATCCAACAGCTCGGTCCTCGCCTCCTACCTCCAGCCCACTTCCGATCCTCTTCGCTGCCACCACCTCAATTGTTGTTATCTTTGGATATAGCCATCAAGATTCACAACCAATCTTATCGCGCGAACTCTATCCTCTCCGACATCATACCATCTGAAGGACCCCATCGTCAGTCATCACGCCTCCATTCTTCTCTTCGTTAAATGGAAACCCACCTATCTCCATTATCCATAAAATTTTTGCTAAACCCAAACCTTCATCCCTACTCCTAATCCTATCTACATATGGTTTTAACCATCATATCCCAACAACTACACCTTTATCCCCTTGCCATCATCCAACCACCAAGACTTCATCTCTCCCATATACGCTAAGCCCCTACCTTTATCATCACATTCCACTCCCGCCATCTGCAACCGAGAGAGAGAGAGAGAGACTCAATCTCTCTCTCTCTCTCTCGTGGATCCCAGTGGCACAATCATCGCCTCTCCGACGGTGCTCAATGCCCTCGGCAGCATTGGTGGTACCATCATTGTCTTTTTAATGGTGCCCAGTGCATCCAGCAACACCCTAGGCACCTCCGCGGACACATGCACCATTGTTGACCCTTAGGCAATACCCAACGCCTTCACACACGACTTGAGGCACACGCTTAGATGCCTAGCAATACTGTGCGATACTTATGTGCCCAACAATTCCCACTACCTTTGTGCATAGTGCTTGCAGACTGCTCTACTTGACCAACCCCGTCTTATGTGCCTCCTTTCACCTTTCGCACGCTGATTTTAGGGCAGTTCTAGTCGGGTTCAATCATATAAATCCAACCGGTCATCTCTAGAACACCGACAAGGGTAATGGGAAAGTGATGAATATGTGATTCATCACTCTGAAAAGTTGAAAATAGAGCTTTGTTTCCCAAGGAATTAGATGCATTTCTCCATTTTGTTCTGCATTATTATCATTCATGCATTTAGAGATAATATTTGCATTTAGCATGCATATTTGCATTAAATAAGAAGCCAATTTCCCTTGTAAAAATCGCATGTATTATACCACATTTTCCTCTATTTTTTGGGCCCCCATTATATATTGTAAATATATCCCCTTTATTTTATTCCTTTATTTTTCTTAATTATTAAAAATCCAAAAAATTATATTAAGTTGTAAATATTTATTTTATATTTTGTTGGATTTTATTTTGAATTTTATCTTATTTAAAAATTATAAAAAATTGTAAAACACAAAGTACGATATTTTATATCTATAGGATACCACCAAAAATACTTTTTATACAGATGATTTATTTTGGTTTCGGGTCCTTCACGAATGTTGAAGATCTCATCGAGCGAGCAACTTCCATGTTGATCACTTTTTTATTTGACCTCTTTTGTTATTTCTTTTCCATTTTTCTTTGTATTTAGTTTTTGATTTTTCTGGGAGCGACGCGTGGCAGCTCCTGGAGCCACCATGTGGCACCCCCTTGTCGTTTCTTTTTTATTTTATTTTATTTTATTTATCTTATTTTATTATTTATTTATTTATTTACTTAGTATTCCTTTTTATTATTTGTTTATTATTTATTTTACTTTATTTATTTATTTTTACTTTTAATTTTTAAATTTATTTTTTAACCCGTCACATGGCAGCCTTCCCCCTCGCGCCATGTGGCACCTTTCTTCGTTCTCTCTCTCTTACGCTCGCCTCTTTCCTTGCTCAAACAACCGTCGCTTACCCTTCACGGCGGTGCATTCGGTCAACCCACCTCCCCATCTCTCCTATTCACCCACGATCCTCCACATTATCGCCCGTCACGATGGTTCCGCAACCGTAACGCCTTCGCCCTCTTCTCTCTCTCTCTCTCTTCGGATCTCCACCACTGCACATCGCCAACCGCCGTCTCCAATCAACCCACATATCCCACGGCCCCACCCTCGTCAATAACCACCTCCACCTTTTTCGTAGGCCCCAACGACCCATAAAGCTTCGTCCTCAATCTCGAAAACCAGCATCCGTCAATGGGGAAGTAGCTCACGAGCGACGGTTGTAGATTTAAAGTGCTTCACTTGTGACAGACGTGGAATGCTTCTTATAGGCGATGATCAGCACCCCCTTCTCGGCGGCAAGATCTGTGATCCCTCCGACTACGTACTAATGACTGCAAAGCACTATTGAGCTTTAATATTCATCATGGAGATCTGGAAGCTAAGACCATGATCAATACACCCTTTTCAGTATTGATTCGATCCAACCTTAGGCGAAAACAAACCCATCAGTCACCTTCGTTCTGCTTCATTCCCCATCATTCAAGCATCAGCTCGGATCTCACCAACAACTGGAGCATCATCACTGCAACACCAGCCATCAACACCTCTGACAACCACTGAACCTCACTCCCCATAGGAACCACGCGTGGCCGCCTTCTCCTCAACCATCACACAACAAGAACCGTACCACACCTCCGTGTGCCACTGATACGCGCAGCAGCAGCTTCACCCACCCTTGCTCCTCTCCTCAGCCACACAGGAGCACCGTCTACCGACATGCTTCTTCCTTTCACAGCTTCACCTCCTCCATCGAGCTTCATCGACAATCGCCCCGAGCTCCACATGTGATCGACAACTAGTGCTAAACTGGCCTGCGCACAGCATCAGCACCTCTGCCTCTCCCTTGCCTCAGTCGACGCATCAATCACCCATACAACCATCGCAGAGAACCGCTCCTCAACCGTGTATCGGTCGAGGACTCCAGCAGCTCCAGACCCCCACGCCCCTTGTCGGACTTCCAACATGCCTTGCCTCGGGCCACTGATGAATCTCAGGTTCACCATTCTAAGTCTCATTAATTAAAGCTCAAGTCCCTCAAAATCAACTGCATTTCTGCATTTATTCTGCATAATTAGCATTCATGCATGATTTCATAAGAATTGCATTTTAGCATTAGTTTCTGCATAAAATAGGAAGCCAAAAATCCAAGCCCAAATTGACCTGTAAATAGCCTAACTTCCCCTATTTTTAACTCCTTCATGCTAACTCCGAATGCCACAAAACCACATCCACTGTGTGCACATCACTAACAAGAATAAATAAAAAATACAAAAAAAATTATTAACCCAGGTAAGTGGACCAAAAACCCAAACACTAGTTTCAGGATTCTCGGACTAAAAGCCACATATCTTCCCCATCCAGTGTCCGATTTGATCCTACTCACTTTTGAACTAATGTACATTCAATTACCTTCAAAACAAGACCAAGTTCAAGTGAATCGGAGTTCGTATGTGAAAATTGGGTTTTGGGCCTCTTTTGTACATTGTATTTTCGCGGCTTTTTGACCCTATATTTTATGTATATATTTTCTTAACTTATAAAAATCCAAAAAAAGTAGATTAAGGTCTCTTGTATTTATCTTTGAGTTTTCCATCTTTTTTCGGATTTTTTATCGTGTTTAAAATGACAAAAAAATTAGAAAACCAAAAATCAAGGTATTCTATATACATGGGATACCCCAAAAATTCACTTTTTACATTTGACCGAATTTGGCTTTGACGTCTTCATGAATGTTGTAGATCTCGTCGAGACGAGCATTTTCCGTGAAGGAACTTTTTCGATCCAAGGTCATTTGCTATTTTTTATCTATTTTACAAGAGGTTTTATTTTCGAATTTTTCTGGAGGTGACACGTGGCAGCCCCAGAGGCCGCCACGTGTCATGGTTTTTTCGCCTTTTTAAATCTTAGTTTTTATAAAAAAAATTAATTAAAAAAATAAAAAAAAATTAATTAAAAAGCCACGCACGTGCGTCGCACGTGCCTCCAGGCACGTGCTCCGCACGTGCCCCGCACTCTCCCCTTAATCGCCACGTGGCGTCCATCTGGCCGCCCGATCTCGGCCGATCGGACGGCCAGCACCCTTCGTCTACCTCCCAACCACCCGCGATTCCTCCGCCTCCAATCTCGCGCTGCAGCCCCGACTCCATCTCCGCGACCTCCGTTATCTTCGCCCAGCCGCCTCGCAACGGCCAACCAACCTCGCGCCCTCCGCCGCCTTCTCCCCCCGCAACGGCCGCAGCCAACCGCCTCCGCTTCCCTCGCCTCTCCAACGACCCCCTCCGCAACCCCCGCAACCACCTCCGACCTCCCGTCTCGCCTATAAATAATACCTCGCCGCCCCGCTTCCTCGTTATCCGCCGTCTGCACTAATTCCAAGGAGGAGGCCGGTGGTGACAGCCCGGCCCCCTTCCTCTTTAATCTCGGCGAGATCCGAGGACCTCCCCGGCCCTCGACTGCAGCGCCTTCGCGGCGAGTCTGCCCTAGCTCCGGCTTCACGCCGTCGAGCCCAAGACCTTCTTCTCCGGCACCTCTTCAACCGCCGTCGAGCCACCGCTTCATCTTCACCGCCTTCAACCTCCAGTCCCACGACCTGCTCTGTCTTCAGCGACTCGCCCACGCCACCGGAGCCCGCTCCGCCTTGCGCCATCGACCCTCTGCTTCGCCAACTCCGCCGAGCTCCGACCAACGCTTCCGCCTCGACTTCAGCGTCGTCTCCGACTCCATCGCCAACGACTTCAACTGCTCCGCCCCGACCTTCATGCGACGACCACCGGAGCTACGCAGCGGCTCCGCTACGCCGCCCCTTCGCCCAGCAACGCGGCCGGAGCTCACCCCCTCCGCCTCCTTTCCTCGCCGCCGGGCACGTAGCCCGAGGCCCCCGCCTCACGTGCGAGGCACATGGCGGGGGAACGTCTTCAGGTGCAAGTCATCCCCAGGGGTCACGTGTTCTGCACGTGACCCGCTGGGTCATTTACAAGAACACCCCTCGAGGATCCCCATTTTACACTTCAATCCCCGCCGACCAGAGGCACGTGCAGTGCACGTGCCCTCTGGTGATTTTGCAGATATACCCCGGAGATTATTGGTAATTACACTTAGGCCCCCCACTGCACTTTTTATTCATTTATTTTATTTATTACATTTGCATTCATATCCCTGTGTTCTCCCTCTGTTTTGAACTTCTTCTAGACTTCATTTTATTTATTTAAAAATAGCATTTTGTTCATCTTTTAATTCTCTACAGTTTGACATGTCGCGGACATTTTTGTGAATTACGTTGATTAATAAATCATTGTTTTGTGGAAATTGAGATATTTTACCCAATCTGTGCTCGGAAATTCATAGTTAATTAACCGTATCTCTAAAAATTCCCCAAAAATCAAATATTGTAGAGATTACTTTGATTAACATTGTGCCCAAAAATCTTTGCATTTGCATGCATCATTCGCCCTGTAAAAATCATTTTGTGCATTTCAATGTTTGATTTTTAATAGGTATTGAACCCCACATTTTCGAGGTTTAGGATTTTTCTGAGATCCATCACCTAGTGATAGATCTTAGATAATTTTAGTTCTCGAAAATAAGTAGGTTTAATATTTATTAAAATTAAATATTGAAAATCATTCTGTTTGCAATTAAAAATTCGTAAAAAATTCATATTGCATCTAAAAATTCCAAAAAAATTACAGTGCACTTATTTCATCATTTTTTACATCTCGGCCAAGTTTCGTAATTTTCGGACACCGTTTGAACGTATTTTATGTTTTAGTCCCTAAAATAGGCCGCATTTGCATTTCGCATCTCATCTTGCATTGAAAAATTCCAAAAAAATACCGCCTTGAAAACCGAACTCAAAATTGGATAGACATTAATGTAGGTTGTTCCTTTGCCTCCTTGTGATCGACCTTGGGACTTGCCCAAGTAAAATAAACATACACCACGAGATTAAAATTGAATCATTATTTTGTGGTTATTTCTTGATTGTTTCCGATCGCTGCCTACAACGAACGACTTTCATTAATTTCACGCACGAACGATAAAAACGATTTCTTATCGCGGCTTTTGCGGACCCGTCAGATGGCGCCGTTGCCTGGGAGGCAAACGGCTTAGTTTTTGTTTTGAAAATTTTTCTTCGGTTTTCCAAATTCGGGTAGTCTGACCCCCGATTCTTTCATTGTAAATCCCATTTTATTTCTTGTATTTATTTTTCAGCATTTCTTTCATTTATTTTATTTTTGATTATTCTCTGAGTCACTCTCTTACAATCTCTCTCTTATTTTTCTTGCGAGGTACCCGGCGCACGTGGAGCGGTTTTTCAAGGAACCGACGCATCTTCACCGACACCCGAAGAAACCGCAATTAAATTAAGATCGAGTCGAGTCGTGAGAGAGAGTAGAGTCTAGGTTTTTAATTTCTGCATTTTTTATTTTCTGCTCATTTATAGCGGTGTCCGTTTGGACTCTCGCGTGTGTACAAAGACATTGAACTTTATTTGTGGTGTGCCGTGGCCTGTTTCACTCTCCGGAGAGGGTGGGGCCCGACTTGAGTGGCGATTAGGATAGACCTGCACATACGGCTCTTAGAGCATTTTTTATTTCTGACTGTGCTCGTAGGATCTTAAGCCACACTGCACTTTAACTGAGACGCACGTAGATCGTTCAACTTAGCCAAATTTAATTCAATTCTTCCCCGCTAATAGAACTTTCTGCTTAGGTGCGGTTTTCATCGGCTTGCACGCATTTAGTATAAATTTTCAATTCTGTATTGCATCCCACATGGAGATTGCGAGGAGGCACTGTAAGTCTTCTAACTGAGCATTCATCATAGTTTTCCGCGTGCATCGGCTTTTCCCGAATTCCTCTCTCTTGTTTTATCACATAAATCTAAAGGAAATTGGGACTGGACGGTAGACGTGTATTTGTGTTCACCTAAATTCTATAGTGATCGCCTTAATAAAACTGGGACTGCTAAATATAGCCGATCTAAAAAATCCATAAAATCAAGAATTTCTACGGGAGAGCAACCCCGTCATTGTTTGATTTATCTTGCAACGAGGAGAGAGACGCACACTAGGATAGAGCCCAGCTCCAAACCTAACATCTCGCGTAAACGGCTTGCAAGATTGAATTTATCACCAACTAAAATTGAAAAGATAATAGCCAAACTCTTACGGCTTCATTGTGTGAGTTGGTGAACCTGGGGTTTGAATTGTATTTGCATTGGTGTGCGTGAACCGATTTCAAGATCAATAGCCGCACATTTGATTTCTCTTGACTATCCCGTGCAATCATCTCTTCCCTATCTTGATTTAAACCTCATAATGGAACTCTTGTCCAAAAACTCTCACAGATCCGACTCCCCATTCCTCTCAAAATTGACCGAACACCCATCAAAGCTATACTATGAAAATGAATTTGTTTCGGTTAGGCCTAAATCAACTCAATCCCCTTATTTCAATAGTCCTCCAACATTTACGGGAGGCTGTCACCCGCAGATAAATTCGGCCTCCTCATTAAATTTCTATTCGAACAATCCAACCGTAAATGACCACCTACCATCTCGGACCGAATCGTCTTATTCTCAGTTTCTCGCCAATGAAACTTTTCAAGATCAAAATCCCTTCAAACCTCATGACTGGCAGAGAAACCAAACTCAGATGGATGGACATGCACTGAATAATCATCGACATTGGATTGACCATGACAGACCCCTCGTCAGACAGGATACTCATACAAAGGACTGGACTGACCGCTTAGAAACACATAAACCCTGTATGTTGACTCCGCAATATCAAGGTCTGACCAATCAACGACACATGTCTGAACCTTATGAGCAGCCTCCTTCCATTATTTTTGAGGAGAAATTTTCAGAAAATACTGAGCATATTTCGGATATTCCAAGAAGCTCTCCTCTCAGCACAAAGAGAAAAATGGAAGATGAAATTATCGAACATACATCTACTGCTCCCATAATTAATCATGAACCAAATCTTGAGGAGGATATTTCGAGGATAAATAAGAAATTCAAGTCAATAGAGGAGAGATTTCAAAAATTTACCGATCGATTCATCGCATTCTATGGTGGCTCGGACAGTAAAATGAATGAGGAAATAACTGGATCTGAGATTGAAAATTCTGAGGATATTCAGGGACCTATGGATAGTTCTGAAAATGGTTATGCTGCTGACCACCACCCTGAACACTAGAGCCCCTCTTCGTCTGAAGAACACCCCACACCCCCACACCACCCAGAAAATACCAAAAAAATAGAAATATTTGAAAATCACAAAAAATTTGAAAATTCAGAAAATTTCATAAAAATTGAAACTGAAGATGATCTGCGAAATTTGGATCCGACTATACGGGAAGCACTGGAGAAACGCTTGATGTTTGAACTTCCCTTTATACAGGCCATTGAACACTTTCCCGACCTTAAAAGATTTATAACAGATAAATTAATGAACAAAAAATCGGGAAGGATACGAACAAAAACCGAAAGACATATCTTGTCAATGGCCTCCTCCTTGGTGTTGAGGAGAAAAACCAAGAGCCGCATAGTGAAGCGGTTGCCCAGATTTGACTGCAAAATCAAAGACACAATTTCAACCCATGCTCGGATTGATGATGATTCACCAATTAATATCCTCCCGACCTCTGTATTCCATGAACTCAAACTCGGACCGATTCGGAAGATACAAGAGATTGTACAATTAGCGGACCGATCGATAAAGCGGTCGAGAGGAACCATTTCTGTCATCATGAAATTCCAAGGTGCTCCGCTCAAGGTAGAATTCACGATCATTGATATTGAGCATCAAGGAGAATTTACCCAGTCTCCAATCATTCTCGGAAAGCCATTCTTGGCATTGGCCAAGGCGAGTATCGATTGTGAGACTCGATAATTCAATTTCACAGCATTGGAAGCACTTAAATCTGACCCTATCTTTGAGGAACCACGATCTTTTGAGGCAACCCACGAAGTCCCCAACAACCGTAACCATGAAGCGGTAGAAGAGCCCTACCCCGCAACCACACCTGAGATAGCAGTTGTTGATGAGACTATTGGTTTAGAAAATCTCCTCAATATTCAAATCCCCAAGGATCTCAAAATAGACAAATCTTTTTACTACGATCCAGAGACATATGCACGGTCACACCCTGGAGCAACATTCTCTGAATATCTTGACCAAATCATCCCAAACCGAGAATGCTCAAACATTCGGGAGACTGAGAGCAAGCACGCAGACCAAGCACCGACCAAGGAGAATCTCAATGGCTATTCATCTGGATACTCAAGTGAACCGACACCTTCACGACGAAATAAAAAGAAAGTCACCTTTGACCTTTCGGAAGAGGAATCAGTTGATGATCCCTCATCAGGTCCGGAAAAGATGATTTACATGAGTGAAGTCTGTTCGGCAGCCCTAAAGCCATATCTTCGTAAGGATCCAAAATTCAATCCTCGTTGGACAACTCCCGTTCCTAACTACTACTCATCCAAAGCTGATGCTCCTGCATTCTTCAAGTACACTGGAATTCTTTCGTATGAGCTGACTGAGACCGGTGCTTCTGAGCATTCATCCGAGGACAAACTGATTGACCCCAAGAAGGAACGAATTCTGAGAAAACAATTGAAAAAACAAAAAGACCAGAATACTTGGAGTATGCCCACTTTCAATTACTACTCCTCTGAGGATAATTCCGATGATGGATATCTTTCATCTGACTCAAACAATTCATCCACTATCCATCATAATTTGTCTGAGGATGACACTAACAATAGTTGGGAATCATATGCCTCATCTCCGACTCATCATTACGATCTCCCACCGCAGGCTCACAAAAAGATCAGCCGAAAACCGCCTTAATCATCGGCTACCCACCCTCCCTCCCGACCACATTGATTCCCTTGTACAGCTTCTTCCTCTACTTAGGCCAAGGCCTAAGTATAGGGGGGACCGATGCCATCTGTTTATATCATTCTTCTCCTGACTCCCATTCGCTCCATATCCACCCTTCTTCCATACTTAGGCTGTTCAAAGCCTAAGTATAGGGGGAACCGACATCCACCCGTATATACTCTCCTCATTTCCTGACCGCTTTTCTTTTCATTCTTTTTCTACTTTTCTTTTTTCTTTCTTTTTTCTCACTCTCTTACGCTTAGCCCGAGCTATGTCTTCTTTACGCTTCTGGTGCTCTGAGGACACAGCACTCGCTAAGTATAGGGGGGTCTGTATATACTATGTATATATTTTACCCATATCTCGTACTTTCGCGTAAGTCTATATGTATTTACGGGGTGGGTACTAACTTGAAAAAAAAAGAGAAGAACACTGACTTGCCCTAATTTTCTGAAAAAAATAAAAAAATGAATGAAAAAGAGGCTTCTTATTCCATTTTCTGCATAAAAAATCCCTTGCATAAAATGTCAAAAAAAAAGAAAAAAAAAAGAGTGTCTGCATTTCACGCACCTGCACTCCATCCAACATCACATGCATTTGCATCTGTGAAAAGTCATTGGGTTCTGAACCGAGTTATGAGCCGAAACCGAGAGTGGTCTGGACTTGACCTTAATCCACCTAATTTTCAGAGGAACTTCACCGAGAAATAGGATTTTAAGAGCTTCAGGTCTTTGTGACTTAATTCCTTAAGTTCCACATGACAATGTACAGCGTTTGACTCTTAGTGTCTAACCTGGTCTCTTCATTCTGGGTACCACTCTGGAATAGGGAATTAATTCGCACTCTCGCACTATGCACTTAGCTCAAACCAAACGGGATGTTGGAAGACTGTGTGAGTCTCTTTTCTGGTAGCGTGGAAATCTAAAGACCAGAGTACGGGTTGAAATAAAGCTTCGGAAAAGGGATGGACGGCTGGGCACAATTTTTTCTAAGACCCCAAAAAAATGTACGGAACAAAAGATTCTATATCCGTAGGGGCACAACAAGATCCAAGCAGAACCACCAAAAATTCCAAATACATAGAAGCATTCTACCAAATAAAAATCCGACCAAAAAGGTCCAAGCTTCAGAAACCTGCAGATCTTGGTGGAGACTCGGCTACACTGGCTATCTCCACAAGGAGAGGTGACTACACTGGCCACCCTCCAGTTCTTTTCTCTTTCTTCTATCTTCTCCCTCATTCGATTGTGAACACAGCGCGACAGACCTTAGAAGGAAATACCTGACTCCCCGAGGACGAGTTACTGGAGAGGAGAGGAGCATGGTAGTTCGGCATTCTGAATGGGAAGAGCTAAAACCCTTCACACACATGAGTCGGTTATTCAATGTTCATAGGGTATACTTTGGGAAGATGATTGATCTAAGATGACTTTTGAGTTGAAACTGTGTCAATGATATGTAGAACTTAAGGGCTGTTGATTTTGAAATTCTAAGTCTCACAGAAGTTCCGCCACATTATTAATCCAAAGGTCGAGTTTAGTTTCACTTTCACCTTCAGTTCATGGTCTTGGTATGGAACCCAGTCTCATTTCACTTCATGGCATTTCTTTTTGATGCTCAGGGACGAGCATGGTTTAAGTATAGGGGGATGATGAATCTCAGATTCACCATTCTAAGTCTCATTAATTAAAGCTCAAGTCCCTCAAAATCAACTGCATTTCTGCATTTATTCTGCATAATTAGCATTCATGCATGATTTCATAAGAATTGCATTTTAGCATTAATTTCTGCATAAAATAGGAAGCCAAAAATCCAAGCCCAAATTGACCTGTAAATAGCCTAACTTCCCCTATTTTTAACTCCTTCATGCTAACTCCGAATGCCACAAAACCACATCCACTGTGTGCACATCACTAACAAGAATAAATAAAAAATACAAAAAAATTATTAACCCAGGTAAGTGGACCAAAAACCCAAACACTAGTTTCAGGATTCTCGGACTAAAAGCCACATATCTTCCCCATCCAGTGTCCGATTTGATCCTACTCACTTTTGAACTAATGTACATTCAATTACCTTCAAAACAAGACCAAGTTCAAGTGAATCGGAGTTCGTATGTGAAAATTGGGTTTTGGGCCTCTTTTGTACATTGTATTTTCGCGGCTTTTTGACCCTATATTTTATGTATATATTTTCTTAACTTATAAAAATCCAAAAAAAGTAGATTAAGGTCTCTTGTATTTATCTTTAAGTTTTCCATCTTTTTCCGGATTTTTTATCGTGTTTAAAATGACAAAAAAAATTAGAAAACCAAAAATCAAGGTATTCTATGTACATGGGATACCCCAAAAATTCACTTTTTACATTTGACCGAATTTGGCTTTGATGTCTTCATGAAAGTTGTAGATCTCGTCGAGACGAGCATTTTCCGTGAAGGAACTTTTTCGATCCGAGTCATTTGCTATTTTTTATCTATTTTACAAGAGGTTTTATTTTCGAATTTTCTGGAGGTGACACGTGGCAGCCCCAGAGGCCGCCACGTGTCATGGTTTTTTCGCCTTTTTAAATCTTAGTTTTTATAAAAAAAAATTAATTAAAAAAATAAAAAAAATTAATTAAAAAGCCACGCACGTGCGTCGCACGTGCCTCCAGGCACGTGCTCCGCACGTACCCCGCACTCTCCCCTTAATCGCCACGTGGCGTCCATCTGGCCGCCCGATCTCGGCCGATCGGACGGCCAGCACCCTTCGTCTACCTCCCAACCACCCGCGATTCCTCCGCCTCCAATCTCGCGCTGCAGCCCCGACTCCATCTCCGCGACCTCCGTTATCTTTGCCCAGCCGCCTCGCAACGGCCAACCAACCTCGCGCCCTCCGCCGCCTTCTCCCCCCCGCAACGGCCGCAGTCAACCGCCTCCGCTTCTCTCGCCTCTCCAACGACCCCCTCCGCAACCCCCGCAACCACCTCCGACCTCCCGTCTCGCCTATAAATAATACCTCGCCGCCCCGCTTCCTCGTTATCCGCCGTCTGCACTAATTCCAAGGAGGAGGCCGGTGGTGACAGCCCGGCCCCCTTCCTCTTTAATCTCGGCGAGATCCGAGGACCTCCCCGGCCCTTGACTGCAGTGCCTTCGCGGCGAGTCTGCCCTAGCTCCGGCTTCACGCCGTCGAGCCCAAGACCTTCTTCTCCGGCACCTCTTCAACCGCCGTCGAGCCACCGCTTCATCTTCACCGCCTTCAACCTCCAGCCCCACGACCTGCTCTGTCTTCAGCGACTCGCCCACGCCACCGGAGCCCGCTCCGCCTTGCGCCATCGACCCTCTGCTTCGCCAACTCCGCCGAGCTCCGACCAACGCTTCCGCCTCGACTTCAGCGTCGTCTCCGACTCCATCGCCAACGACTTCAACTGCTCCGCCCCGACCTTCACGCGACGACCACCGGAGCTACGCAGCGGCTCCGCTACGCCGCCCCTTCGCCCAGCAACGCGGCCGGAGCTCACCCCCTCCGCCTCCTTTCCTCGCCGCCGGGCACGTAGCCCGAGGCCCCCGCCTCACGTGTGAGGCACGTGGCGGGGGAACGTCTTCAGGCGCAAGTCATCCCCAGGGGTCACGTGTTCTGCACGTGACCCGCTGGGTCATTTACAAGAACACCCCTCGAGGATTCCCATTTCACACTTCAATCCCCGCCGACCAGAGGCACGTGCAGTGCACGTGCCCTCCGGTGATTTTGCAGATATACCCCGGAGATTATTGGTAATTACACTTAGGCCCCCCACTGCACTTTTTATTCATTTATTTTATTTATTACATTTGCATTCATACCCCTGTGTTCTCCCTATGTTTTGAACTTCTTCTAGACTTCATTTTATTTATTTAAAAATAGCATTTTGTTCATCTTTTAATTCTCTACAGTTTGACATGTCGCGGACATTTTTGTGAATTACGGTTGATTAATAAATCATTGTTTTGTGGAAATTGAGATATTTTACCCAATCTGTGCTCGGAAATTCATAGTTAATTAACCGTATCTCTAAAAATTCCCCAAAAATCAAATATTGTAGAGATTACTTTGATTAACATTGTGCCCAAAAATCTTTGCATTTGCATGCATCATTCGCCCTGTAAAAATCATTTTGTGCATTTCAATGTTTGATTTTTAATAGGTATTGAACCCCACATTTTCGAGGTTTAGGATTTTTCTGAGATCCATCACCTAGTGATAGATCTTAGATAATTTTAGTTCTCGAAAATAAGTAGGTTTAATATTTATTAAAATTAAATATTGAAAATCATTCTGTTTGCAATTAAAAATTCGTAAAAAATTCGTATTGCATCTAAAAATTCCAAAAAAATTACAGTGCACTTATTTCATCATTTTTTACATCTCGGCCAAGTTTCGTAATTTTCGGACACCGTTTGAACGTATTTTATGTTTTAGTCCCTAAAATAGGCCGCATTTGCATTTCGCATCTCATCTTGCATTGAAAAATTCCAAAAAAAATACCGCCTTGAAAACCGAACTCAAAATTGGATAGACATTAATCTAGGTTGTTCCTTTGCCTCCTTGTGATCGACCTTGGGACTTGCCCAAGTAAAATAAACATACACCACGAGATTAAAATTGAATCATTATTTTGTGGTTATTTCTTGACTGTTTCCGATCGCCGCCTACAACGAACGACTTTCATTAATTTCACGCACGAACGATAAAAACGATTTCTTATCGCGGCTTTTGCGGACCCGTCAGCCACGCATAGAAGCCCTCGAGCTTCCCACCACTCATCTTCATCCCCACCTCACGTGGCACATGAGGGCAAGGGTCATTTGCAAGAGTCGCCGTGCTCATTCGAATATCACACTTCAGCGCTCTCCAGCCAGGGCACCTGCAAGGCACGTGCCCCTTGGGGGAGAATTTGCACGCACACCCCGCACCTCTAAAATAATCGTAAGGAGCCCCTCCGGCCTGGTGACGTCAGCGCACATGCTTGGCATACACGTCTTTGGGAAAATTGTAGTAGACCCCTCGGGGTCTTGGTTATAACATCCGAGTCCTTTCATACATATTTATTTTAGTATTTTTAAATTTATCAATTTGCATTTAGAACCTTGTATTTGTGTCCCATTTTGAATAGTCATTACTCATCAATTTTTCATTATAAAAATTGCATCTTGAAGCACATTTTATTCTCTACCCCGCGGAAATTTGATTATATTTTTGTGAGCTACGGTTATTTAATGTAATTATTTTCATGGAACATTGCATATTTTGCCCATTGCATGATCTTAAATTGATATTAAATTAATCAATATTCCAAAAATTACCAAAAATTCACAATAGGTAGATTTTAGTGTGTTTTACAATGTACCCAAAATTCATCATATTTGCATGCATATCGAGGTCGCAATAAAATAATTGGTGATTTGAGTAATTAATTTTAATAGGATGTAGATCCATTATTTTTGAAATCTTTTAATTTTCTTGGATTCCTCTCATATAAACTTAACTATGATAATTTTATTTCTGAAAAATAATTTGGTTTTCTATTTATTAAAATTAACTTGCAAAAAATCACCCTCCATGCATATTTAATTCGTAATTAATTCATCGTATATCTGAAAATTTCAAAAAAAATTACATAGCATTAACTTCATCATATTTCACCATCTATCCAAGTTTGAGGTTTTTTGGACTTGATTTGATTAAAATTTGCATTTTAACCCTTAAACTTGCTTGAATTTGCACTTCATTTTTAATTGCATCAAAAAATATAAATAATACCTCTATGAAAACCTAAATTCTAAATTGACTATTAATCAACCTAAGGAGACATTTGCTTCCCTGAGTTTGACCTTGGGCTTGCAAAAGTAAAATATAAATTGATCTCTCACTTCAATTGAACATATTAATTTAGCAGTTTTGATTAATCCTATCTGCCCGCCTACAACGTACATTTTAGTCATTAATTTCACATAATTAGCGAGGGTAATTTCATGTTATTTCAGAAAGGTTGTCCTTTTAACTCTATGTAGACAATATGTCCCCTAAATGATCATGTAAACAAAGACTGATTTCCTCCTCTACTAATTGTGCCATTTCTGTGTCTCCTTCTACCATGGAAGAAGACAAGATCGATGTTACTCCATCCTCTGGATTATTTAAAAACCATTGTCCTGTCATCAAGATGTATGGGACTAACTATCAATAGGTCTTTATTTCGAACTTTAGATGGTACACGATCTTTAGTTAGGTTTTGTATTCTTTGGGAGTTTGCATGTATATCCTTGTTAATTTCCAATATTTAAATTGTGATATCCTTTTATTGTTGAAGGAGTATGTTATTGTGCTTCATGTTATTTTTTTCTTGACGTAATATAGATAGATGTAACGACTGTTCAGTTGTTGGTGTTAAAACTGGAACCAGATGTATCCGGTTATTTATTTTTTGATTGTTTGAATGAAATGTTGGGGGATTTACTTAGTATATTAAGTGGAATATGTATTTCAAATTCGTGTAAAATAAACACGCGTAACATGTTCATCTGGATGAGGTCAATTTTAACAATTCTTAGATCATTAAAATTTGATAGTCTTGATAGATGTGATAGAAGTCTTAAATTAAGTTAAATTTGAAATGACGCCATGGTGATATCTTGTGATCTAATCCCTAAGATTTTTCATTCAAAAAATGGAAAATAATGAAAAAAGAGTAGGTGTAGGGAGTTGCCTACACCCCATAGTGTATGCTCTCTTTTCCCATTATATAATGGATTTGGGGTGCATTATAAGGACATTGCACCAAGATTCTTAGTAGTGGCGGAACAAAGATTACATACTATGCGGGGCACATCACCACCACCATCAACACAATATCAATAACAATAATAATAAATAAGATTGCAAAAAAAAATAATATAAACATACATGTGCGTAGAGATACATGAAGTGATATTTTATATATAAAAATCTATTGTAGTACCAGAAGATAAGATGTTGTATACTTATTCTGTTCTTCTTTTTAAATCATGATTTGAAAATCATGTTTTTAAATCATAAAAAATATCTAAATATGCCATAAAATAACTATAAAAATCATGGGCAAAAACAGTTCTAAAGCATCAAAGGGACATCTACAACATTGGTGTACGAATTTGTAAAAAAATTACCTCCAATTGCATTACCCAATTGGTAAAATGGTGATTGTTTTGGATAAACATACACATATGCCTACGAAGAACGGAAATAGTTTATTATTGTTACCTACATCGGAGTTGGAGAGTTGGAGTGTGTGACTGAATCGTGCTGCGATGAGGAATTGGATGCACAATGCGTCCATGAAGGATCGAGGGGTGCAATGGTGCAACCGATGCGACGTGTCCTTGGGGGGAACATGTCTACAACACGTTCGAGAGAGGCGGGGCTGCAAGGGATCCGGGGGTGCCAGGACATGCTCCTACTCCTTGTCGCGACACATGCATGATTGGAGAGAGAGAAGCGAGTCCATGAAAATATCTGGGGGTGCTCGTTGCTGAGACGTGCTCTTAGTCCTTGTCATAGCATGTCGGGGACTCGAGGGGGGAGGCAACATGCTGGGATGCAGTATCATCGTGTGGGAGGGGGCTTAGGGAAGTGCAACGACCTAGAGGGAATGCACAGAGCCAAGATGAGGTCGAGGAGGAATGGAGGGCATGATTCCAATTCTAAATTCTAGGATGACAGGGGCACATAATACATGACGTGTTTCCGATTCCTGATTCTTGGATGACGGTGGTCACAAACACACATTGCCACAATTTTTAAATTTTTAATGAGATAAAATAAAGAGAATCTGACAAGGGGGCACGTGCTCCTCGTACTCATCGTTTGGTTGCAAGGTTGGGCAGGGTTGAATACTATTCACAGGGCTGGGTGAATAGTAAACTGTGAGGAGGGGGTGCCCCTGTGAATAGTACCCAACCCAACCCAACTCTGCCCAACCCTGCAACCAAACGAACCCTTAGCGATTGATCTTCTGTCTCGTTAGTAGTTGGATCTGCCGCTCTTTACTCACTTACTACTCTCACTCTTGCTTTCTTTCTAAAAGAGAACCCTCCATCCATGTGCATTGATGCTCTTTATCTCTCTCTCCTCTCTCCTCTTTGATTCTTGAAGTATAGCGTCCATGCCAATCTCACAACACCACACTCCTTTCTCAACCCCCAAACATGCCACCTTCACCATCGCACATGAAAGAGGAACCAACTTTCCCTCTTCAAGATTTCTATCTACTATCACCCTCTTATTACCAATCAAGATTCATACATGACATTTTTTTCTTCTTCTCATTCCGATCATATTACGGTCTTTTCTCATTCAATGCTGCAATATGAATTTACCCAAAACACGGTTTTAAGAACATAAAGATTCTTGACGATGGCATCTTTAAAGAAAGGGATATTTACCCCCATAACCCTGAGTAATATGGTAATTACCCCAGGAACCCTGCGTAATAGCGAATTACGCTAAAACCCCCGAGTAATGATTAACGATTACGTGCGTAACCCTCCATTACGCTGGGACGTTAGGGGTAACCACGGTTGGGTTACCACCTACCACCACCGAGTTTCGAGGTGGAGATCAAGTGGCTAGGATTTGTTGCCGCCACGTGTATGGTGTAGATGGAAGGGGAAGTCTAATCGATGAATAGTGCCGAAGTGAGGAGGTATATGTTTTTGCCCTCGTCCCGCCCGCCCTCGACATCCTCAACGATCCTTCCCGCCTTCGATCATCGTCTTCGTCATCTTCTCCAACTCGCGGAAGAAGAAGAGCCCCCCACCGATCACCGACGACACACTTCCTCCTACACCAAGCTACCAGAAGCAACTCGAAAGGCAACAGTAAGTCCTCCCCCATCATCTTCGCCTCTGAAAATCTTCGTAAAATCTAACTGAGTAGATGAGAAAGAAAGCTGCATGTACCTTAGGGCATGGGTTGATTCGAAGGCCGCGATGGGGTCCTTAGCATTTGCGTCCGGTATAGGGGATACTTCAAGAAGGTGCGAGGTCATGGTGGTGATAGGTACTTGCTGGGACAGCAAGTCGTCATAGGGACAGACCCAGATTACACGTGTTGGTTCGACATCTTGGATGACATCGCAGAAGTTGTTCCATGGCAAGCAAAGGATTCATTGCGGATGAGCTACAAAATTCCTAATTCCCATCCATCCAGGTATGAAACTATCTCATGGTGTGAAGTTATCGCCTGTTACTCGCTTATTATTTAGGTATACAAACTGTACTCGCATTTTGTCTTCGTTAGGTATGCGAAGTTATCTAATGAGAAGCAGATGATGGAAATGTTTCACTTGCACCAAGATGGGACGCAAGTTGAGTTGGTGGTGGAGTTTGATCAAGATGCTGAACCACTTGATGCCGAGGAAGCGGATGCGAATGCAGGTCAAGATCCAACTCCCACGTCCTTAGGGACTGATGCAAATGAGGCAGTGGAGGCTTTGCAGGCGTTGGGATCAGTTACGCATGAATCCTTGGAGACAGTTCAATGCATTGCTAATACCGAATTTGCACAAGGGGATGGAGTGGAGGGATTTACTACTGAAGCCATGGATTTGGAGGATGAAGTTGTGCAAATGGACATTGACCCGAATGAGGCAGTGGATATGGGTGATGATCCCCTATTTGGAGAGCCACTTGGGGATGATTCAAGAGAGGAGGAATCAAGGGCACCCATCAGTCCCAATGCCATGGAGTCACAGATGTTGAGTTCTCAGCATTCGCGTATAATGAGATCCAGGAGAGTGTTGCGCTCTCACACCCTATGTATCGATGTAAGCGAATCAGAAGATTCTGATTTTGTTGTTGATAGCTTAAGCACCAGTGATGATGACCTCAGCGGTCTTGAGTCTGAGAATAGCTACCACTATCTCTTAGATTCAGATTTAGAGGATGTTGAGGACTTCGAAGGTAGAATATCCACCAACGACATGGAGATTCCTGACATTGCAGTTGGAACCGAGTTCGATGGACACGATGAATTTAAACATGCATTAAGCACTTATTGTCTGAGGAATGAATTTGATGTGAGATTTATAAAGAGCGAGGCAGTACAGGTGATAGCCATATGCAGGGGAGAAGATTGTAAATGGCGAATCCATGCTTCTAGACTCCAAGATAGCATGCGATTCCGAGTCAGGACTCTTCATGACGAGCACAATTGTTCTTCTGTCAGTAGGATTGGCAATTCATTGGCTTCACAAGAGTGGATTGCCAAGTACATTGATCCATGGATCAAGGACAACCCAGAAATGACTGTCAACGCCATATCTCGACGACTAGCCGAGCAATTCCAAGTCTGGTTACCTTACATGAGGATATGGAGGAGTAGAAGGATTGCCCTAGATAAGATCCGAGGAAAAGTTGAGGAGTCATATGAGAGACTTCCATCTCTCATTTATGAATTAAAGAATCGTAATCCTTCAAGTGTAATTCACTATGAAACTGAGAAAGACGATTCATTTCTATGTGTTTTCATATCGTTGAAAGCACAAAGGGAAGGTTTTATTCAAGGATGTAGACCTTTCATAGGTCTGGATGGGTGCCACCTGAAGGGGAAATACCTAGGAACACTACTCTCAGCGACAGCTTTAGATGGATGCAATGCATTATTCCCTGTGGCTTTCGCAGTTGTAGAAAGCGAATCGAATGTCACGTGGAATTGGTTCATGACTCATTTAAACCATGCTATCGAGTTTAGCAATGGTGTTGGGTTGACTTTCATATCAGATGCACAGAAGGGTCTCGAGTTGACGGTGAAGACCCTATTCCCCCAAGCAGAGCACAGGACATGTATGCGACACTTGTATAAAAACTTCAAGAAAAAATTCCCAGGCGAAGAATTAGAGATCATGGTTTGGTCTGCTGCAAGGGCGTTTGATAACAAGCACTATACTCACTGGATATCTGAGATTGAAAAACATAGCATGGGTGCATACCACTGGTTGGCAAATGTAGGGGAGAAGTGGAGTCGTCATCAATTTGGTGACTCGACGAAGTGCCATTATGTCACAAATAATTTGAGTGAATCATTCAACGCTTGGATATCACCAGCGCGAAATATGCCCATTTGTGAGCTTATTGATTGGATTAGGCAAAAGTTGATGACAACGATGGATGAGAGACTTCGACGGTCGAAGAATTGGAAAGAAAAAGTTGTGCCATCAGCCTTGTCTTATGTGAGAGGCATCACTAGGGACTTGAAGGGCTTCATTGTTAGAAGAGCTGATGACAGCAATGTGGAAGTAGAAACTCCTTCCGGGAGGTATGTTTTAAACCTTCTAGCCCGCGAATGCTCGTGTCGAAGATGGCAACTGTGTGGGCTTCCATGCACACATGCAGCAGCCGCGTTGGGAACCATCAGAGGAGTGCGGTGGGAGAACTACGTCGCTGATTACTACAAGGTTGATCATTATAGGAAAGCCTACACTTGTGCATGCATAGCACCAATGCCCGACAAGTCGCAGTGGTTGATGGTCAATCTGCCATTCAAGGTGCAACCGCCTCACACCACAAGGCCACCAGGACGTCCGCGAAAGAATCGCATTCGGCCAAGGGACGAGAATGATGGCAAATCAAGGCATAAATGCAGCAGGTGTAGCAAGTTCGGGCACCAAGCCCGCACCTGCAAAGAACCTCTCAATGCACCATCGCCTCTCCTACG
The DNA here is from genome assembly GCA_037367405.1 of Ottelia alismoides. Classification (NCBI taxonomy): domain Eukaryota; kingdom Viridiplantae; phylum Streptophyta; class Magnoliopsida; order Alismatales; family Hydrocharitaceae; genus Ottelia; species Ottelia alismoides. The sequence continues at coordinate 24,833 of JAZKJV010009168.1, forward strand.
AGCTAACCAAGAGGTACCACTATGCCCCTCAACGCAAGCTTCAACAAGCAATCAAAATTCATTGGCCAACAGAAGGTACTAATTTCGATTGTCTTGCATTTTATCTACATTAGATCTTTATTTGTGAAACATCGTAAACCTAAAACATCTGTATTTCCTAGTGGAATTGGGTGCAGGTCAAGAGGTTCTTGGACAAGAGGAAGAAGGGGCGAAGGCCTACAAAGAAGGGGGCGTGGACGAAAAAGATCAAGGAATTTCGAAGCATTTCCAGATGGACCTCCACCTTCGATGGATCCATAGGTACATCACTTCTCATCATCATTAAATCTTTCTTGTAACAATATTCAATGTAATCGTTATTTCTCATTGCATGGAATGTGCAGAAAGGGGAAATGCAAATGGAAGTTTTTTTGGAGACCGTTTGAGCTCATGGATCTACTGCATGGACAAGAGAAGCTCAGCTAATACAGACTTTGGGATGTGAACTTCTGGATGGGTGTTTTTTTTGGATGCACAACAAACTTCTTATATGTATATTTTTTGGATGGGACAATCCTTTAAGTATTATGTGGTAGATTGTCTGGATGTCGGTTTTTGTATATTTAGACGAACAATCCTTACATGTGCTATGTAATTGCTTTTGGATACTTGCATGAGCAATCGCCATTTCGTCATGAATACATGAGATTTCTTTTTTGTTGCGAAATATTATGTCAAAGCAATGTATGTCATTAACAGGGATATGAATAGCAAACATATCAATATTGCTTTCAGCCATATCAAAATTGCCGAAAGCTTGTTCAATACTAGCTTAACATTCGCATCTGTTGATGGAGGCTTCTTCATAGTGCCGAAAGATTGTGGTTCTTTGCTGCATGGTTCATCCATCCAACGAAAGAAATCGCAAGTCTTCAAGGCGCATGTGTAGAATCGTGCTCCTTTGCTCCATGGTTTGGTGGAGGTCTTCAAAACAGCCTCGACGCCGCAAACGCAACGCATACTAGATGATGATTGAAAGGAACGCGACCGCATTTTCTGCAATTAACGTAGACATCTTCAAACAATAACTTGTAGTCACAAAAAAATCGACTTCTTGCAACATAAAGAAAAAAATATTCGCACCTTCTCTTGTGTATTTACCAGCAACCTTCCTCAAAAATAATATTTCTATGGGGCCTCTACAGGTCATTTTATAGGTTTTTGCATGGGAGGGGAGACACCCAACGGATCTATTTCTAGCCGTAGGAGCCCCTCAAACCTGAGGGTATTTTCGTCCATAAACTAACGACCGTCCAACAAAAAGCAACGTCCACTAACACAGGGTTATGCTATGCAAGAGTTAAGCATTACTCGGGGGTTTTAGCGTAATTCGCTATTACGCAGGGTTCCTGGGGTAATTACCATATTACTCAGGGTTATGGGTGTAAATATCCCTTAAAGAAAAGTGCACATGCAAGTGAGATGGCATCATCTCAAACCCTTTTTATGTCGACTTGCATTTTTTCCGTTACAATTCACGCTTTGAAATTATGAGTAAATAAGACATCTATACTAAAGTTACATCTTTTATTACAAAGAACACCATGTTTCTTTAAGTTATGTATCTCATTATACTCATCGTAGATAAGATTATAATTGTGATTTACTTAACTATTCTATCATGGCGTTATATATATTTCAATATGATATCTATATAAACAACTTGGCATTCCATAATGATTCGATCCATTTTTACAATTGATCTTAGAGATCATATTCACAATTGATTTTATGAATTCTATTTGTATCCAAATATTACTCAACCCATATTCATATTCGCTCTTTATTGGATCCAGATTAATATTCGATGAATATCCGATCCGATTGTGTATCTGATTATTTCAAGGATCATGTTTCTTAATTTCAGATCCGATCAATATATGTGTTCATGTGAGACCAAAGCAGGACTCGAACAAATAAAAAATATCATGGTATGTCGTCCTTCTGGTGGAATGCATCTTCTTGTTCCAACATTCGACGTCGATGTATTCGATATTAGATGAAACAAATGTCGATGCGAAAATAACCGTATCAAAGAGGCATCTAATATGTGTTTCATCCACAAAAACACAACTAGTATGCAATGCTCTTTTATCTTTTATGTTATCTAATTAGCCATATCAGATATGATCTTTATCTTTTATGTTTAAACTTTTTGGGCAAATTAAAAAATGGTTTTTATCAATTGTGCCCCTCCGAGATATTCCAATATCAGTTATGCCCCTCCCTTTTTGGGAATATCAGTTGTGCCCCCGACTTCTTGCCATTCTATCACTTGTGCCCCTAGAGTTAGTTGTTGTCCATCCCCAACTCAAACGGACGTTAACTTTGGGGACACATTATGAATTGAATTTAAAAATATAGGCTGAAAAGTCAATCCCCTTCCTCCCCCTCTCTTCATCATCCCCAACCTCCTACTCCTCCTCCAGCACCTCCTCCCCTCCTCCCACCACGGCACCTCCCATTCCGCCCTGAGCTCTTCCCCTGCCCCCGCACCTCCCCTCCGCTCCCGCACCTTCTTCTCTGCCCCCAGCTCCTCCCGCCGGCCCGCACCTCCGCCCCGAGCTCCTCCTCGCCCCCGGCTCCTCCCGTCGGCCTGAACCTTCGCCTCGAGCTCCTCCCCGCCCCCGGCTCCTCCTGTCGGCTCGTACCTCCGCCCCGAGCTCCTCCCCGCCCCCAGCTCCTCCCATCGCCCTCGCACCTCCCCTCCGCCCCTCCCTCTCCACCACGTACCTCCCTCTCGACCAACATCACCCCGCCTCTACCCCGCTCCTCCCCTCCGCCCCCAGCTCCTCCATTCCTCCCCCGCACCTCTCCTCCGCTCCCGCTCCTCCCCTCTGCCCCCAGCACCTCCGTTCTGCCCCCACTCCTCCCCTCCACCCCAACACCTCCGTTACGCCCCCCGCACCTCCCCTCCGCCCCCGCTCCTCCGCTCCGCCCCCGGCACCTCCGTTCCAACCCCTCACCTCTCTCTGCCCCAGCACCTCTCTCTGCCACGCACCTCCCTCTCGACCCCCAACATCTCTCCTTCGCACCCGCTCCTCCTCTCCGCCTCCAGCACATCCGTTCCGCCCCAGCACCTCCTCTCCGCGAAGCTCACCGACCTCGGTTGTGCCAGGTTCATCGATTGTGCCTGCTAACCCACCTTCAGCATTTGTTTAGTTAACTTAAATTTCTTATTAATTGATTCATAAAAATTCATCGAAAAATTCAATGAAGTTTACCATTGATCCACAATGAGCGATGTATCCGTGAAAATGCAAAAATTTTAGCGATTTAATTGATGCAAGAAGGTGTAATTAAGAGAGAGAAATTATGAAGAAAAAGGAAGGACACATAAAGGAAGATGAAGATAAAGTAGTCTGGACAATTATGCCCCTCTTAACTTGACCATGGTTTGAAAAAATCATGGTTAAATTCAACTCATTGACGGTTAAACTAACGGAAGGGCACAAGTGATAGAATGGCAAGAAGGGCATAACTGATATTCCCAAAAAAGGAGGGGCATAACTGATATTGGAATATCTCAGAGGGGCACAAATAATAAAAACCCTAAAAAAAGACCTCAACTATATTCAGATTCTCAATTAGAGAGCTCATTTTTCAAATGTAAAAAAGAGGGATCCATCTTATTTTTTTATTTTAAATACAAGCATATGTAAGCTTCCATGAACTTTTACGATGATGTTAAACCCTAAAATTGAAAATTGAAGCTCCTTTTCGTTACATTTGAAAATGGAGACCTCTGATTGCAAATCGATGCATAACACGAGCTTTGTTTGTAATTTATCCAGAGTTTCTTTAACCTTCTTAGTTGAAGGGGGAAAAAAAGAATAAATGGCAACCTATTTATTAGGACTTTTTTAAAAAATGATTATTAGAAAATACGAAATTAATTAAATAGGCATGGATGAAATTTTTTTAAAAAAATGTGTATTGGTCGGCACCTGAGGTGCCGATTTAGGGCGCCTCCTCCAAATCGGCACCTCAGGTGCCGATTGGGAGGTGGCCGTTGGAAAATTGCCAACGGTCCCCTCTCCTAAATTTCTTATATAAACCCCCCCCATTCTCCTTATTCCTCACACATTCATCCCATCTTCATTCTTCATCTTCTTCCCTTACTCATCTTCTCTCATTTCTCTCAATCCGTATTCTGAAGCGTGATTTCGTCTCTCAATCTGCTAATCTTATTCAAGTAAGAATAAGATTTTTTTGTAGACATTTTTTGTGTTTTTTTGCAGGTTTTTTATCAGTGAAGACGATATAATATTACGGATATCGGATTATATTCTTTTCTTTTCGGATAACATTTCTATTTGAAGACACGCGTCTTTCAGGTAAGTTTACTTGTATTAAATTTTTCGTGATTGTAATCAATAATTAGATGTGCTGAATTGATACTTAATCTAAATATATATTTAAATTAATTCTTTTTTATATTTCAATTGAAATCATTTGTGTTATAAACTTTGTATGAAGTACCCTACATAAGTTGAAAAAAAGAAATGTAAATGTAATATGAAAATTATTTTAATGTCAATTACATTAAGGCTAAATACCTTATTATCAGTGCATCCATTTAGATTTAGGAGTATCCATAGTCATGTTAGAAATACTTCTCATTTAGATTTGGAATCGAGCGTCGGGAGGGTCTCTATACAGCGCTGGCAGGACTCACTGTGGTGAGCACCGAGGAGTCCCCAAGACGGGACTTTTAGATTCCATCTCTGAGTGATTAATATATCATTTAAATAATTGATTAGTAGAGATGACATCCGAGTGAAATATAAATGATTGTTATATTTAAATAAACTAGTCAAATCATTAATTTTATTCGTATAGATGGCTTACAACAATGCTCTTGTCCTATTATATTGAGGAGGATCGGTTCATGTCGCTGATGACCACGTAGAATATATTGGGAGTAAGAAACGAATGGTTATATTACCATGCTAATTAACATACATTGGTTTACTGGCTCGAGTATCTGAAGCCACTGATCTCTCGCTCGACCAGTACATACTTACATTAACGTGTACATGGTTGTATGAGGGATCAACGTTCTTTGCAGTACCGATTCACGATGATGAATTCACATTAGCAATGTTGAGTTTAATCATCGGTGTGCGATTTATTCACCTTTTCGTAGAAGCTACTCTTTTTGCTATAGAAAATATGCCGTCGTCGTCGAGGTAAAATTAATCGCATTTAAATTAAGGAATAATGTTATATTTTCTTTATTAAAACTGGCAAAGATGTAAATTAATCAGGACAACAAATGAGACCATGTTTGAGGATATCGAGGGGTCCTCACAAGTAAATGTTGAAGATGAATTAGTGACAGAAATATCCGAAGATGAAAATGAGGAGTCAGAAAATGATTCTCAAACATTAGAGGAAAACATAGGTGTTAATAGTTGTCATGATTTTGGATATGGTTCACTAGCTCTAGCCTTAGGTAACGAGGAAAGGGAGAACTCATATTCTGCTAATAATGATGATGCTGAAGAAGAACCGATGGAGGAGTTACCCCACGTGTTTGATCATGAAATTACAGAAGCAGGAGACGTAGTCTTTGTAGAGAGACATTCGGAACCAACCGATGATTCCGGATTAAGTTATTGGTTAGGTAGGAGTTATAAGTCGAAAAGGGATCTACAATACGACTTACAGAAATGGAGTATGGAAAATCATGTGCAATATAAACCCAAGGCATCAAACCAGCATATTCTGACTGTTGTTTGTATTTATGAAGACTGTGGATGGTGTTGGCACGCATCAGAGAGGAAATCTCGAGGAGACTGGTACGTTTCAGGATATAGGGGGAAGCATACATGCAGAAATCATGTCCTTTTAGTGAAACATCGTCAATGCACTTCTGTTTTGTATCGCAGTACATATTATCTTCCTTTAAAGCAAAAGTTAGTATGATCTCGGGAGCAATAATGTATAAAATAAAAGATGAGTTGAAGACTGAAATCAACTACATGACAGCTTGGAATGCTAGGCAGCGTGCAATGGATATTGTTTATGAGAATGAGGTTGAGTCATATCGTATGAGAACACGGATTTCAATACCGATATTTACATGCAATGGTATTGGAATATAACAAGAAGATGGATCCAGACACAGATTCCTCCTCCTACAGTAGCTTACCGACCACACGGACTAATAGAAAGACGTCTGGTATGTTTAAAAAAACTACTTATTCTTCTTATATTCTATTAAATTATTCTTATTATATTCATAAATGGAATAGGTGGATATGATTATACAAAGAAGGAACAGTATGGATGAACTTAGACGATCAACAGACTTACCTTCCAGCATGAGGACAACGGTCGAAAATACAATTAACATATTCGATGAGACAATCAACATGTTCTCGTTGATGTATCCATTCCAACAATATGAGCAACAATACATGCCATCACAGGAGCATCATACTTCGGGAGCATCAGGTTTTGTGATTTCTTTGTTATAAATAGAAACTATTTTGTTTCTCTTTTGGACGAGTGAATTTTTAAAATTATATGTTGTAAATCGTACATGTAGGAATTATACGAAATATGGTGGGGAGGGATTGCAACCACCACCGATGTTCGGGACTTCAGGTTTTAGTTAATTCTTTATGTATAGTAAACTTATATTAGTGTATCGATTTTTTGACATATAAACACAATTTCTCAAAAATATAGCAGGACACGGTGAGCATGCATTTTCGTAAGGTCAAATAATGGAGGAGTCAATATTTGGAACCTCATGAATGACGTCTGCGGGACATGGTGGATAAAGGTACCCGTCAATTCAATAAGGACTCGCTTCTTCAGGTTGTTAAACTTAATATTCTTCTCTTAGTAGTACTTGCATTTATGTGATATCTAATAAAATTAATAACGTTCAGGTACGAGTTATATAGAATATAACACTTCAGGATCTCAATATGATCAAACCGGATTTAGAGCTTCAGGTTATAATAACTTATTTAATAAAATGACTAAATGCAATGACTAATGTGAATACATTCTGTAATATTTTCTAACAGCTGAATATCTCATTCTTGCAGGATATGGAGAAGCTTTCAGTCAATCACAATTGGTAGGATCATCATTTGCTGGTCCTTCGAGTCAGTGATATAGCAGGTAGGAATTTCCGTTAATTCAACCAGGATTCGTATCTACATATTATTATAGTTAATTTATTACATTGTATCCTTCTCTTACTTATAGTTTAATTTATGTGACATATAATGCAATTAATATCTTTCAGGTATGAGCTATATAGAGTATGGCGTTGCAGGGTCTCAAATCAGTGAAGTCGGATTTAAAGGTTCAGGTATAAATATCTTATTGAATAGAAGAACTCATTTGAATACGTTATATTTACCTTCTGTGATACTTACAACAATATAAATGTCTCCGTCTTGTAGGACCATCGCTTGTTAGTCCTTCGAGTCAATCTGACTCTGCACCCTTTCAGCTCACATCGTCTACTTAGTACAGTTCAGGAGATTTGCAATCACAAATATTTGATAGTGTTCGGCAAATGGAGACAGCTGATTTTGATAGACAGTTGTTTGGTATACCCACGATAATACCACAACAACGTCCGGAGCTGCCTCGAAGACCCTCTCCCGGAGTGAGGATCACCGAGCCTCCTCCATTAGAGCCGTCTCGCCAGTCAACAAGTGTACGGACTTCGAGGAATCAAGAAATTCAAACAATCGAACCTCCACGGAAGTCGTCAGCTAGGTCGTATCCTCCAGGGCACATTACAACACATTCTGAACAAATCGCCAAGTAGAAAAAGAAGAAGAAGAAGACGATGACACATGAGGAGAGTCACAAAAAAATGGGAGATGGAGGGACAGGAAACTATAAAGGAGGAGGTGCAGGAGGTTGAGGAGGAGGTCTGGAGGAATTTATAAAGATATGGAAACTATAAGTTATTGTAATTTTTTTCTTATTATTTGCAGACACATCTTTGTTCTTTTACGATTTTAATAAAATACTTGCATTTTTAAGGCAATTTATGTCAAGTTGTATGTTGTTGAGCTAGCGTATGTCAATGGTAAAGAATGTTGAGCACACTCTCAATTTCTTTATATTTACTATAATATTCCTGATATGTCAACTAAAAATATTTTTACTATATATCAATAGTATAGAATAGATTTAAAAATAGAGATATACATCATATTTTAGAGTAACGTTATCGGAGAGAAGCGAGACGAGGAGGAGATGCAGAAGGAACGGTAACCCATCTTTCCACCTCCAAAGATGAGAGCACGAAGCTCCTAGTCATAGATCGAAAAGCTTGCGATGAAGGAAAATACTGAAAGTCAATTTAATTTATTTTGATTTTTTAATAATTATTTATAAAATTTCCTCTAAGGTCCTCATTCATATCTATTAGGGAAAGTAATAATATTTTTCTTATTTATAGTATCGAATATGAAGAAAAATGTGAAATGGATGTATTATGTAAATTGTCCATGTCCAAATCGGCACCTGGGTCTGAGTGCCTCAAATCGACACCTCAGGTGCCGATCAATACACATTTTTTTAATTTTTTTTCATACATATCTATTTAATTAATTTTGATTTTTTTAATAATTATTAAAAAATCTCTATTTATTATCCCTCCAATTTATTTCAGAGCGACAAACTTTCGGCGTCGTCCGTGCTATTCCTCGCACTTCTCCGGCACCTCCCCAATGGCAGCCGCCGCGAGACTCCTCTCGCCCTTGGCTGCCCACCTCCTACGAAAATACCACCACCTCCACTCAGCCACAACTCTCAGAAGACCCATCCACAGCTCCACCGCCCTCCCGCGCCCTGCCGACCTTCTCGCCCGGGAGGAGGGGTCCCCGGGGACGCTCGACCACCGCATCTTCCTCGTCTCGCCCTCTGGCAGGAAGGTCTCTCCGTGGCACGACGTGCCTCTGCGCGCGGGGGAGGGGACGTTCAACTGCGTCGTCGAGATTCCGAAGCAGACGGCAGCTAAGATGGAGGTCGCGACCAGCGAGGCATTCAATCCCATCTGGCAGGATAGGAAGGACGGGAAACTCCGATTCTATCCGTAAGCCCTAAACGATCCAGTAATGGCACGTGATTTGTGGTTATTGCTGTCCATTTCCACGAGGACTAGAAATTTGGTGGGAATCCTGGTTGTTGGAGGATGACTGTTTCAGGTGCGATTTTTCTCAATGACCGTCTGAACGCTGGCTTCTCCTTGCGAACTGAGATAGGCGATGTAGCGAGGACGGTGGAGTAACTGAAAGTTTAGAATCTGGAAAGGGGATTGATGTCCTCTCGTCGCATCATGTAGAGAATACCAAGGCCATGCCTTCCTTAACTCATATAAGTTGCTCATTTACAACAGCATACTAATTCTCATATATAGGAGAGGATGGACGTACTAATGGAAATAATAGATTGGAATCAAATCGTAACTAGACTTTAGTCGATCGCTCATGATAGACTTCCATAAAATAAATCAATTGGATCTTACATTAGAATTGAAGATTGACATTTGCTCTCAATTTATCTAAACAACTACAACAAAGCCTTTTCCCACATTAAGTAGGGTCGGTTACATGGATTCTCTATCAGCTCAATTTATTTAAAAAAATAAAAACAATGGACTTCAAAATAGTGATTAAGAAATTGCCGTTGATGCGTTATCTTAAGTTGTTGGAAATGTTTTTGGACTTTGGATTGACTAATGTATCGATAATTTTTATGGATCTTATGTATATAGTATTCAATCAGTTTCTACATCACTTTGTGGTAATTTTATTGACGACGAACTCATCTACTTTAGGGATAGGCAACTACATGAACATCATCTTCGACAAACACTCGAGAAATTGAAGGACAAGTTGTATGCCAAGTATAACAAGTGTGATTTTTGTATAAATGAAGTATCCTTTCCAAGCCATGCCATTTATGGTGATGGTGTATCTATAGATCTTGCAAATATTACCGTTGTGAGGTTGGGAACGTCCTAAGACTGGAACAGAAATACGATTTTTTCCAGGGTTAACATGTTTATAGGAGATTCATAAATGACTTTTCATGAATAACCATGCCCTTGACTAGACAGACTCAAAAGGAAGTGCATTTTGTATGGTCTATACATGTGAAACCAGTTTTCAAACACTGAAGGGATAATTAACAACTATATCTATTCTTACTTTATCATTCGGCACCGAGGGCTTCTTTGTATACACTGATGCATTAAAGGAAGAACTTAGGGCATGGAATTGTTCTTCTAGAAAAATCTGAGTGAAAAGTGGACATCCACAAACCATCCACCCAAAGATTTGGAAACAGACGCAAACTATTAGTGGCTAACATAAACACGCACGGGAAGCAGGCATCCAATATCCCTTCATCTGTCCAGTCATCTGTCCAAAAAGCAAAAGAACCAAATACATGGTAGAAAAGCAATGGAAGTTGTGGGAGTACGGAATAAATTCCTTTCCAAAACGAACCTGTAGAATAATAAGGTTGGTGAGCTAGTGATCTCGAGCATGGATGCTATAAATTCCACAGATTAGTCTGCAGCATAAGTCCTCAATGCCTCCTGAGATCCCTGCGACCCATTTCAATAGTAATGCTCTATTGAAAGTGTCCAAGCGAGGGACACCGACACCTCTCTCCCGTTTGGGGAGCATAATTGTATCCCAATCAACTAAGTGTATTCCCCAAATAATTTTGGTTGGACTTTCCCCGAAAAGATCCCCTCATAATCTTCTCAAGGTGACAATATATCCCTTGACAACAGTCTCGATGACATGAAGAAAATTGAGATAGCCGTAAGGACAACCTTCACTAGATATAGCTATCCACCACTTGATGATACCGATGCCTTCCTCACAACAAACTTCTGCTCCAACTTCTCAATGATTGGCCTTGGCAACCAATCAGACAAACAGAGACGACCGCTGCTCTGGGGGTGGATTGATGACGAAACATAAGTAGCGCATGCGATACTCACTCGCATCATTTTGAGAGACTGCAAGGTCCCACAATTGATGTGTCCATGCCAAGCTTTAAACCATAGTGTTCGTCAAAGATGCCCATCACAACAACCATGCCCCTTGCCTCTTCCCTACCTCCTTCAATGAAGAAAACAACATCGTCTGTGTATTGTGGAATGGAGATGAAGATTTCGCTTATAGGGTACCCGGGAAAATTGCCTTGGCGGACCACTTGATCCACCATGCATGCAAGCACATATGTAGACAATAGAAATAATAGAGGTGCTCGCGAACGTCCTCGACGAACACCCCGCTATGGTTAGGAGAAACCTCCTTCAAGTCACTTTTTCATTAGCACAGAATATGACCTTGTAGCAACACATCTTTTCATCAATGAGGTCCATGTGTTTAGGAAGCCCCGTTTTGCCAAGGCAGACCACAAGAACCTTATTCAACATGAGAGGCTCACTATTAAACCTTTTGGAAGAATCTATTGAGTGAGGCTATTAGTTACTCATGTGGAAGATGAGAAATGCATGGGCAATCCACCCTCTCATATACCTTAAAGGCATCGCCTTTCCAAAGAAGGTCATTTGTCCCCCACAACCACAAATTCTGTGGCCATTGCCGAGCTTTCCCCAATCTATCTTTCTGAGGTGAAAGCAGATTAATTCGACGAAACAAGAGCATCTAATACACCATCAAGCCTGTTTTTTCCAAATTGTTTGCCAAAACTTTATCCACTATGAGATAAATGGCATTCGAAAGTATAATGGGTCGAATGTCCTCTACATGCTCTAGTGTCTCGTTCTTTGGTCATAGAAACAATAGAACCTTATTGACCTATCAAAACCAACATCGCTATGGGAAAACTCTTCAACCACTGCCACAACGTCTTCCCCAACATCTCAGTTTTCTTGGTAGATGAGAAGACATTCGGCTCAGAGCTCCATCTACATTCAAATCCATCACTGCTCTCCTAAATTCGTCTCAATCAAAGACCCTCGTTAGATGGGCACGCTGAGAGCCAAATATAGTAGCGGCCCCAGTACACGTCCATTTCCATGTTCTGTTTTTCTCTACGTGAGAAACTCTGTGAAAGTAGTCTGCTAATGCTCTCCCCACTTTAAATATGTCTCTACACGGGTATAGTCGACTACCGCAACATGTATCAACTTTCTTCTCCTTCAACTAGCTACCATATGGAAATACTTTGTGTTGGTGTTCCCTTCCTTGATTTATTTCTACCTGGACGCCACCTGCTTCTTATCCTCCTACAAAATGACTTTCTATAGCTTTTCTCTTTCGTCTAGTTCCTCCTGGGGTAAGTCTTTATTGCCCTTTATCTTTGTTCAATCTCCATACTTCAAGTTACACATGTACGATGGCCCTTCCGCAATTCCTGCAGCTCCTTGTACGTAGAAAGCCATCCACGCTGGGTAATCGACCTCTGGACTAAGCAAGCAATAGTCGAGCTCGTGCATTTCGCTGATCTCCACTGTCTAGCTATTAGATCTATGAAAATCATCCCCTAATAACCATGATCTCTCAAATCTAAAGAAAGAGCAGGTATGGTCCCCTCCCCGAATCCCAAATCAGAGACATGTGGCTAGATCTGGAACGTGAACGAGACGATGTATTTAGCAGATGAATCACCTCCAACAGTTCAACCGACAATAGAAAACAATCTAGTCTAGATCTAGATCTCAAGTTTCTCCATGTGAAGTGAACATTTGCTGCATAAAAACCTCCAACTGAAGATGTCCCACCAACTCTGCAAAGACTTCAGACCTAGGGTCTTAATCCCCACAAAGACGAGGTTGGTTCATGGATCGGAGAATTACATTAACATCACCTTTGGGCAATCCTTGCCTCAATCGAGTATGTTTCTTTGACCTCTTAGAGCTTAGTCCACATCTATGATCTCAACGATGGATCTGTTGCTCCATACACACATGATACTATCATCTGAGAGCTTATATTCATCGTCAGAACTACAATAGTTTGAATGAATCTTTCAGCATAGTTGGACACAAGAGAGTAATTATCACACTTCCAAGCAATAACTGTCCCCCCGGCTACCCACCGCATCAACCGCACGAGGCACCCAAAAGACTTCAATAACATTTCATTCTATCTATGTATTTTTATTCCTTCTAATAGAACAATGTGGTTAAGCCACTTGCCTAGAGATCACCTACAAACCGCCTCTTTTTTGGGTCTCTCAGACCCCTACCTTAACTATCTAGGATATTAGATTCATAAAGAAACCTTGGTCAGTCCTATGGCTGAAACCACCCCCAATCTGGGCTATGTTTCTTTTAAAAAATTTATTGCATTCTTAATCCTCCACAGATGGAGCTAGCTGGTGCACCTCCATCGAAATTTCTAGGAATGGGATGGAGCCAACCATGGGTATCCCCACAATGGTAGGTTTCATAATAAAAACCCTCAATGTCGATAATATAAGTTTCCGTTGCGGTTTATAGCATTTAATTCTTCTGTATGGTCTGCCACACACCTCAGTGTTGGGGGATGACTTCACCGGGGTCTCGGAGTCTCTCGCCATGCTTTTGGGTTTGATGGCACTGGCAACATTGAATTGGGGGAACATCAGACTCTTCCTTCACATTTCCCTGATTCTCCTTGGCACCATCGACGAAATGAGGAACTTTAGTTTCGTCAAGCATGGTCTTGTCAATAATAACGAGCAATGGGGCACATGCCATGAATCATGATGAGTACATGAGTATCTTATTCACCCTTTGAAGAGGTATCACCATCAACGAGGAGCAAAGAAGTATCAGGCACCATTGGGATCTCTTCCAACCTTAGTTGGATATTCAAGATCCAATTCTCCTAGACGTCTGAATGCTCACCTAATGGGGAAGGCGTTGTTTCGGGTTTACTCGAAATCGGGTCTGAGCATTATCTTTTAAATGGCTCGGGTCCTAATTCGGGTTCAAATAAAGATTATAAGAAGAATATCTCTTGATTTAACAACATGCGAAACCGTAAGGGCTACTTTGAGATACGAAAGAGGAGATCCCTTCAAATTTTATGAGGAGCGATCTTCAATTCTCACCGTAAAAATCTCGCGAGATCGGTGATCGTATCCCACACATCGATCCTTAAATCTCGCGATCTCCCTCACCACACCCATGGTCTTCTCAACTGCCTTTTCCGTCAGCCCTTCGTTGGTGATCAACGCCAGCGTTAAACCCAAAGGAGAGTTAATGGGGTGTCTTTAATCTTCGACGGCGTTGGGGTTGGGGGTGAGTGTTCAGTAACCCGAAGCTTGAAGCTTGCTCTAACCGCCCTTAAGTAGTGATGAATCTTGGATTCATCACTCTAAGTCTCATTAATTAAGCTCAAGTCCCTCAAAATCATCTGCATTTCTGCATTTATTTCGCATAATTAGCATTCAGGCATAATTGCATAAGAATTGCATCTTAGCATTAATTTCTGCATATTTTAAGAAGCCAAAAATCCAAGCCCAAATTGACCTGTAAATAGCCTAACTTCCCCTATTTTTAACTCCTTCTTGCTAACTCCGAATGCCACAAAACCACTTCCTCTGTGTACACATCACTAACAAGAATAAATGAAAAATACAAAAAAATAATTGACCCAGGCAAGTGGACCAAAAACCCAAACCCTAGTTATAGGATTTTCGGACTAAAAGCCACATATCTTCCCCATCCAGTGTCCGATTTGATCCTACTCACTTTTGAACTAATGCACATTCAATTACCTTCAAAACAAGACCAAGTTCAAGTGAATCGGAGTTCGTATGTGAGAGTTGGGTTTTGGGCCTCTTTTGTACCTTGTATATTTTCGCGGCTTTTACCTGTATTTTATGCATATATTTTCTCTTTATCATTAAAAATCCAAAAAAATTAGATTTAGATGTCTTTTATTTTTCCATATTTTTCCGGATTTTTATCGTGTTTAAAAATGACAAAAAAATTAGAAAACCCAAAAATCAAGGTATTCTATGTACATGGGATACCCCAAAAATTCACTTTTCACATTTAACCGAATTTGGCTTTGATGTCTTCATGAAAGTTGTAGATCTCGTCGAGACGAGCATTTTTCGTGAAGGAACTTTTTTGATCCGAGGTCATTTGCTATTTTTTATCGATTTTACAAGAGGTTTTATTTTCGGATTTTTCTGGAGGTGACACGTGGCAGCCCCAGAGGCCGCCACGTGTCATTGATTTTTGGCCCTTTTTAACTTTCGTTTTTTATAAAAAAATATTAAAATCCCCCGCACGTGCGGCGCACGTGCCCCCAGGCACGTGCCCCTCACGTGCTCCGCCCCTCTCTTTGCCCCTTCCGCGCCACGTGGCTCATCCTTGGCCGTCCGATCTCGGCCGATCGGACGGCCCACCCGCATCTCCCACCTCCGGACCCGTCTCCCCCAATGTCGCAACGGATCGCCGCACCGTAACCTCCGCCGCAAATCGCGGCCTTTGACCTCGCCGTTGACGCCAACCATCGTCCGCAACCGCCGCGCCCCCTATCGCCGACTACCTTCCCTTATCTCCCTCTCTCCTATATAAACGCCACCGCCGCCCCCTACTCGAATCATCCGCCGATTGCACGAGGAACGCGCGGCACGCGGCGGTGACAGCACCGCTTGCCCACTTCCCCGGCGAGATCCGGCCTTCCCTTCGGCCGTCGCGCCTCCGCGTGCGCTTCAGCTCCGAGCTTCTCGTCGAGCCCACGCCCACGACGTTCTTCTCCGACAAACCGCCTCCAACCCCGACGTCTTCCGCTACGCCACCACCAGCGACTCGTCTCCGACAACAATCAACGCTTTGTTCAACTTCGCCGCCGTCGCCGTTCATCCCCTCCGACAACGATCAACGCCTCCATCGATCGCTCCAGCAGCTTCATCGACACCACGCCGACCCGCCACGCCCAACGACAACTTCGACCAGCACCTGCGTCAGGCTTCACTAACATCGCAGGACACCTCGCCAACCCTTCATCGGTCAGCTGCTCCTCCGCCCGGCCTTCCTTCGCCTTGGCCAGGCAGCCCCGCCTCGTCTCCACCACCACAGGCCGGGCTCGAGGCCCGAGGCCCCGCCACGTGCCGAGCACGTGAGGCGGGGAACGTCGGTCAAGCCAAACCCAGGAGTCACGTGCTGTGCACATGCTCACTGGGCATTTTTCAAGTTCGCCCTCAGAAGCCCTCCATATTCGCGCCAAGTTCCTCAGGCCAAGGTCACGTGCGTTGCACGTGACCCCTTGGGAAATTTGCAGAATTCACCCCTTTAAGTTTGGTAATTGCACTTAGGCCCCCACTGCACTTTTTATTCATTTATTTTATTTATTACATTTGCATTCATACCCCTGTGTTCCTCCTTTGTCTTGAAACTCTTATTTACATTATTTTATTAATCCAAAAATTGCATGATGTTCTACAGTCAATTCTCTACAGTTTGACACATTGTGGATATTTTTTGTAATAAGTGGTTAATTAATTATTAATTATTTTGTAGAAAACTGCATATTTTGCCCACTTTGTGTTCTTAAAATTGCTATTGATCTACCGTTGCTCTAAAAATCCTCGAAAAATCACAGATTGTAGAGATTATTTTGATTAACATTGTGCCCAAAAATCATTGCATTTGCATGCATACTTTGCTCTGTAAAAATCATTTTGCATATTTCACTATTTTAATTTTAATAGGCATTAAATCCCACATTTTTGAGGTTTAGGATTTTTCTAAGATCCACTACCTAGTGATATATCTTAGATAATTTTAGTTCTCGAAAATAAGTAGGTTTAATATTTATTAAAATTAAATATTGAAAATCATTCTGTTTGCATTTAAAAATTCATAAAAAATTCATATTACATCCAAAAATTCCAAAAAAATTACGGTGCATTCATTTCAGCATCTTTTACATCTCGGCCAAGTTTCGTATTTTTCGGACATCGTTTGATTGAAATTTACATTTTAGTCACTAAAATAGGCCGAATTTGCATTTTGCATCTCATATTGCATTGAAAAATTCCAAAAAAGACCGCCTTGAAAACCGAACTCAAAATTAGATAGACACAACTCTAGGTTGTTCCTTTGCCTCCTTGTGATCGACCTTAGGACTTGCCCAAGTAAAATAAACATAAAAACCACTTGATTAAATTTGATTAAAAATTGTGGTTATTTCTTGACTGTTTCCGATCGTCGCCTACAACGAACGACATTCATTAATTTCACGCACGAACGTCAAAAACACATTCTTAACGCGGCTTTTCCGGACTCGTCAGATGGCGCCGTTGCCGGAAAGGCAAACGGCTTAGTTTTTTGTTTTGAAAATTTTTGTTCGGTTTTCCGAATTCGGGTAATCTGACCCCCGAATTTTTCACTGTAAATCCCATTTTATTTCTTGTATTTATTTTCAGCATTTATTTCATTTATTTTATTTTTGATTATTTTCTGAGTCACTCTCTTACACCCATCTCTCTTATTTTTCTTGCGAGGTACCCGGCGCACGTGGAGCGGTTTTTCAAGGAACCGACGCATCTTCACCGACACCTGAAGAAACCGCAATTAAATTAAGATCGAGTCGAGTCGTGAGAGAGCGTAGAGTCTAGGTTTTTAATTTCTGCACTTTTAATTTCTGCTCATTTATAGCGGTGTCCGTTTGGACTCTCGCGTGTGTAAAAAAGACCTTGAACTTTATTTGTGGTGTGTCGTGGCCTGTTTCACTCTCCGGAGAGGGTGGGGCCCGACTTGAGTGGCGATTAGGATAGACCTGCACATACGGCTCTTAGAGCATTTTTTATTTTTGATTGTGCTCGTAGGATCTTAAGCCACACTACACTTTAACTGAGACGCACGTAGATCGTTCAACTTAGCCAAATTTAATTCAATTCTTCCTCGCTAATAGAACTTTCTGCTTAGGTGCGGTTTTCATCGGCTTGCACGCATTTAGTATAAATTTTCAATTCTGTATTGCATCCCACATGGAGATTGCGAGGAGGCACTGTAAGTCTTCTAACTGAGCATTCATCATAGTTTTCCGCGTGCATCGGCTTTTCCCGAATTCCTCTCTCTTGTTTTATCACATAAATCTAAAGGAAATTGGGACTGGACGGTAGACGTATATTTGTGTTCATCTAAATTCTTCAGTGATCACCTCAATAAAATTGGGACTGCTAAATAAAGCCGATCTTAAAAAATCCATAAAATCAAGAATTTCTGCGGGAGAACAACCCCGACATTGTTTGATTTTATCTTGCAGCGAGGAGAGAGACGCACACTAGGATAGAGCCCAGCTCCAAACCTAAACAGCTCGTTTAAACGGCTTGCAAGATTGAATTTATCACCAATTAAAACTAACAAGATAATTGACCGGACCCTTACGGTCTTCACTTTGAGTTGAGTTGGTGAAACAACCCTTGTATTGTGTTTGATTGTGCGTAGAAAATAGTGCATCAATGAATACCACACAATTGTGTCTACATCATAAAACATCTTGTTGACCCCAAGAATGGAGGATTGTGGTAATTTTTGTTCAGGCTCGTCTCTCTCTACCACAAACTCCCCAACCTCAAAAGCCCAGAGAAACTCTTACTCTGGACCTGCTTGGCCTCCGGGAAACCCTTCCCAAGAACCCTATTCCTTCTTCCTCCTAGAAGGAGGACAGACCCACCCTGTCCATTTCTCACCCCAAAAGATCGAGAATAACTGTTACATCAATTCTTTCCAATCTATTAACTCAAATCCTTTATATTCTCCAGATAAAGAAAAAGAGATGCCACCCAAGATACCTTCCAAGAAAGACCCTGAAGATGAACCTAATGAAGATCCAATGAAGATGATTCTCGCGAGACTGGCTGCATCTGAGCAGCAACAGCAGCTACTGAGGGAGCAGCTCGAACAAATGAATGCTGGGGGAGAAGTGCCAATGGAAGCCGCATACAACCCTGGACAGTACAGAGTGTGGAACTATTTGCAGCCACCACAGCCAGAGATCCACTATGAATTAAAGCCACATTTTGTCAGTCAATTACCTCAATTCCATGGTAATACGACTGAGGAGCCATACGAATTCTTGAGGGACCTGGAGCTGATATGTTCTAAT
The DNA here is from genome assembly GCA_037367405.1 of Ottelia alismoides. NCBI lineage: Eukaryota > Viridiplantae > Streptophyta > Magnoliopsida > Alismatales > Hydrocharitaceae > Ottelia > Ottelia alismoides. The sequence goes on from JAZKJV010009168.1 coordinate 43,963, forward strand.
CTGAGGCACCCACAAGTCAGCCAAGACTACATTCGTCTCACTGCACTACCTTTCGCCTTGAAAGGGAAAGCAGACTACTGGGTGAAAAACTTGGGGGTAACTGTGACAACTTATGAGAGGTTCAAAAACCTCTTTCTGAAGAAATTCTACCCCTTGAGCCGGACCAATCAAATGAGGACCCGCATCACCAGTTTCGCTCAGATGCCCAATGAACCACTTTGTGAGGCATGGGATAGGTTTAAGGACCTGCTACAAAAATGTCCCTGCCATGATCTGGACAACAACATCCTAGTCCAATCACTCTACTCTGGCCTCAACCACGAAACTCAAGGGTTAGTTAGTGCTGCCTGCGGAGGGAACTACACATCACGTGGAGCTGAGACCGTCTGGAAAATACTGGAGCAGATGGTAGAAACAAGCCGGTCTCAAATTGCCAGTAGAGCATACACTGATTCCCTTAACACCCTTCAAGACAAAGGCGGGAAGCAGACGGTGGCAGAAATAGCTGAGGACTTGATTCCAAGCATGCACTTTATTTCTGATAAATTGACAATTGTGGACAAGAGAATGGACGATATCGACAGTAGGATTTCGCAATTCCCGAAGCAGATGGAGGAACTCACCGAGAAGGTGTCCAAGATGGGGATGCCTAGTGCACATACTGTCCCGATATATCATGTGCATCATGTCCAGGAGCAACCAGGAGCAGAGCAACAACCATGGGCTCACGATCAATCCCACGTCCTATTTTCCCAACAACCGCCCCCACCGACTGAGACAGTCAAGGAAGCCCCGCCTCTGACATTTGAAGTGAATGGCATCTGGTACACCCAAGACACTACCCGACAGGGTAGTATGGGAGACCGTCAGACTTATCAGCACCCACCCACTTTCTACAATGCCGCATTCCAGCAACCAAAGCAGCAGCAACCCTACAATCGCCAGAACCAACCTCAGCAATACCATCAGCAATCTCAAGCCCCCAGACAATCAGCTCAATCATCCAAACCCCCAGAAGAACCGATCGACATCCAGAGACAAATACTTGAGGAGTTTCGTCACTTCCGACATGAACTGGAAGATCTACGGGTTGATGTCAACCGCTTGTCCCGTTGGAAGGATGAGCAGACAGCTCCAGCCACAACCATTCCCGCCCAGGTTCAAGCTAACCCCAATAGCTTGAACAAATTCAACTCATCTCAACACAATAACCAGGTATACTATCCAGACTTTTCCACATCTGAACATGAGATCCTTTCGTTTGACAAAATAAATGCCATGTCACTCAGGAGCGGAAGGACCGTGGTCGTACCTGACCGGGCAAGGGAATCAGACCATGAAGACTCGGAAGATCAACCGGAGGATGTTTCCGAGAAGGAAGATGAAGGACCAAGGTTTTAAAAAATGTGAGGCGTATCGAGGCGTTTTCCAATATTTCTTCGAGGCGTAAGCCTCGAGGCGTATCGAGGCGTAAGCCTCACTCCATAAAGAAAATATTTTATAAAACATGCTAATTAATCACAACTATATTTTACAAGTCCTAGAATATTAAATAACTTTGATAAAAAAACATACTCCATGACATTGCAAGGCTAATTCCATGTTATAAAACACCATGTTGCATATTCGAATGGTAAATATTCATTTTGCATATGGATCCATATTGTTGAGTCTTGAATTTAAATATCTTCATTTATATTTAAACAAAAAAAAAAGATCAAATTGGCAACCAATCTTTAGCATACAGATGTAAAAGTTTTGTTTGTGCCCGAAAGCATGACGGTTCTAAGGAAACCCACAAACTCATTGGTATCTATCATAGTATATCATACAATATGATATATGAATCACAATTAAAAACCATGACTAAAACAGATGCCCATTACGGTGATTTTATTATAGTGTATATATGCTTAATCATGCAATGCCTATGTGGTAATTGTATAAAATATATAGTATATATTTACTGAAAACGGGTGATTAGGGCTTGCAAGTTGCAAGAAAACAGAGACAGAGACTTGAGGATACCAGCGATGGAGCAGGCGGGAGCAGCCGAGCAAGCGATGGAGCAGGCGGGAGCAGCCGAGCAGGCGATGGAGCAAGCGGGAGCAGCCGAGCAAGTGGGAGCAGCCAAGAAGTCTTGAGGCGGCGCCTCACTTGCGCCTCACGCCTCAGCGCCTCGAGGCGCGCCTCATGACAATTGAGGCGCACGCCTCACTGGGGCTGCTTGAGGCGTGCGCCTCGAGGCGTTTTTTCTAGAAAAACGCCTCGAGGCGTACGCCTCAACGCCTCGAGGCGCGTTTTTAAAAACCATGTGAAGGACGCCTGAAGATCCCAGCAATAGATAAAGGGAAAGCATCTATGGAGTCTGCAGAGGACCTTGAACCTCTATTTGCTGCAAAAATACCTTTGTCACCTTTTCAGCAACCTGATTTTGATTATTATGATTGTAATAAAAACTCCAAGTCGAATAAAGATGCTCTTATTTTTGATTCTGATCCTCTATCTCCTGTCTCAAATGCTTCCATTCCTTTCCCCCATGCCTTAAAGAAAGAAAAACAAAAGAAAAACATCAAAGATGACCCAGTCATGGAAAAATTCTGCCAACAAAACATCACAGTCAAAGTACCCTTTGATCAATACGTGGCAGGTAATCCAGCCTTTCAGAAATACTTGAAGGCAAAATGCACCCCCACCCGGACTCGTACAAAGAGAACAAGTCAATTTGTGGAGACTCATATCTTGACAGTTGCCACCACTAAATGCGTCAGAAACCAGCATCTGCCAAGAAAGAAAAGGGATCTGGGCGCCCATTATGTGGAGAGTCACATTGGCGGCATAGCATTCACACGCACACTTCTCGATAATGGATCTTCCATAAACCTTCTACCCTTAGCCTTATATTATCGATTGGAGTTGGGCCCTCTAAAGAAATCATCATCTTTACTCCAATTTGCTGATAAATCCACTAAAAGACCTAAGGGAGAAGTGAAGAATGTCATCATCATTATCGAGGGTACAGAATACAAAGTAGACTTCACTGTCCTGGACATGGAGACCCCGAACCATTGGAAGGAATCGCAAATCATTCTCGGAAGACCTTTCTTAAGAACTGCTAAGGCCGTATTCGACTACGGAACTGGCATGATGAAATTCCGTTCTCCAGGCGGAGAAGTGGACTTGGAGATGAAACAAACAAAATGGCAAAGGCCAGACTCCGAATCCACAACTGAAGATGCAGAAACATCAGAATGCAATCTCCTCAGAACCACTGGGCCATGGGACCAACTGCCAGACATACAGGTAGAAAGCACATCCTCAGAAGAAGAAATAATACACGATGCAGTCTCTGAGACTTCTAGACCCCCAGGTTATCACACACTTGACAACACAGAAAGCCTCTTAGATTTGTCAATCACATCACCTCTGGGACAGTCAACCGATGATGAGTCGGACGCGGCTCTGGCCGAATTACCATTCTACTCTATCGATCCGACTCACTTTTCTTCGGAATTGGTAACCAACATCTCACACAGTGATTCACCGCCAACCGATACTGAGCCAGAAGCAAAAGTCATTCAACCAGACTTGATCGACGATTCAGAATTGCCAGAGCTGAAACCACTTCCTCCCACACTGAAGTATGCATTCCTCAATGGACCCAAAGAAAAATTCCCTGTGATCATTAGCTCATCATTAACAGTGGACCAAGAATCCAGACTGATCGAAGTCCTTGAGCGAAATCGAAAAGCCATAGGTTGGACTGTGTCGGATCTCGTAGGAATAAACCCCGCTCTCTGCTCGCACCAAATTTATGTTGAGGATAATGCAAGGCCTTCCCGTGAATTTCAGAGAAGATTAAACCCCAATCTTCGGGAAGTAGTGAAGAAAGAAATAGAGAAATGTTGCAAAGCAGGATTTATTTACCCCATTTCTGACTCCAAGTGGGTAGCCCCCCTTCATGTCGTCCCGAAGAAGTCGGGAATCCAGATGGTTACCAACGAGGAGGGGGTAGAGATCGCGACCCGAGTACCCACGTCGTGACGCGTCTGTGTCGATTACCGGCGCCTGAATGCTGCGACCAAGAAAGACTACTTTCCACTGCCATTCATTGATCAAATATTGGAGGGACTTGCAGGGAAAGCATTCTTCTGTTTTCTTGATGGGTACTCCGGGTACAATCAAGTAGCTATCGCTCCCGAGGAGCAGGAAAAGACCACATTCACATGTCCCTTCGGTACTTATGCATTCAAGCGCATGCCATTTGGGCTTTGCAATGCTCGAGGCACATTTCAGCAGTGCATGATTGCCGTATTTGCCGAAATGGTTGGTGATTTCCTGGAAGTCTTCATGGACGACTTCTCGGTTCATGGTGATTCATTTGATACATGCTTAGCACACTTGGACCGAGTCCTTCAGAGATGCAGGGAGGTTAATTTGGTACTCTCCTGGGAGAAGAGTCACTTTATGGTGACTGAGGGTATCGTGTTGGGGCACGTCATCTCCAAAAAGGGAATGAAGGTGGACCCTGCCAAGGTGGATGTGATCAAGAAACTTGAGCCACCAACCAACGTCAAGTCAGTGAGGTCGTTCTTAGGGCATGTTGGATTTTATCGACGGTTTATTCCTGATTTTTCAAAGATCGCCCGCCCACTGACTGAGCTCTTAGGAAAAGACACCGAGTTTATTGTAAATCACAGATGTCTAGAGGCCTTCGAGCTCTTGAAAAAGAAAATATGTGAATCGCCGATATTACAAGCTCCCGACTGGTCTCTTCCCTTCGAGATCATGACTGATGCATCGGATTTTGCTGTCGGAGCGGTACTCGGACAAAGAAGAGATGGAATTCCTTATGCGATTCACTACGCGAGCAAAGTGTTGGACCCTGCACAGAGAAACTATACAGTGACTGAAAAAGAAATGCTCGCGGTTGTTTGGGCTCTGGAAAAATTCAGATCATACATATTGGGCTCCAAGGTGACAATTTTCACAGACCACACAGCAATTAGATATCTCATGGATAAGAAGGATGCTAAGGCACGACTTTTGAGATGGATCTTGTTAATCCAGGAGTTTAATTTGGAGATCAAGGATAAACCTGGAATAAAGAATGTTGTTGCTGATCACCTTTCCCGAATCGAGCAAAACGATCATCCTGATATCGGACCAATCAAGGAGACTTTTCCAGACGAATCGATTTGCGTCATTGAGTCAACCCCATGGTATTCCGACATAGTGAACTATCTTGTCTCCAAGAAGGTTCCCTATGGTTGGACCAAAAAAATGATTGATCGATTAAAGTCGGATTCGAGAAAATACCATTGGGACGATCCTTTCCTTTTCTATGAAGGACCGGATTGTGTCTGGAGAAGATGTATCCCTCAGGAGGAATATCAGAGTGTCCTCACACACTGTCATTCTCTCGAGGCTGGAGGACACCATTCGGGAAAGAGAACCGCGCACAAGGTACTCCAATGTGGATTTTACTGGCGGACCTTATTTCAGGATGCTAATGAATTTGTACGGTCATGCCCGATTTGTCAAAGAATGGGAGGGGCTATGGGATATAGAGATGAAATGCCCATGCAACTAATAATTTTCTGTGATGTTTTTGATGCATGGGGGATCGATTTTATGGGTCCCTTTCCCAACAGCAATGGATTTGAGTACATCTTGTTAGCGGTGGATTATTTATCAAGATGGGTAGAGGCTATTCCAACCCGAACCGCAGATAGCAAAGTCGTCTGTAAGTTTATCAAAGATAACATCATTGCGAGGTTCGGGATACCAAAAGTATTGATTTCTGATGGAGGTAGTCACTTCGTGAACAGGGAGATGAGATCTTTGGCTAAGGAGTACAAATTTGAGCATAGAATAGCGAACCCGTATCATCCACAATCTAACGGTATGGCAGAGGTTTCTAACAGAGAGGTGAAGAGCATTCTCCAGAAGTTGGTTCGTCCCGATAGGAAGAATTGGTCGACACTGTTGGACCAAGTTCTATGGGCCTATAGGACAGCCTATAAGACTCCACTCGGTACTTCACCTTTTAGGATGATCTATGGCAAGCCATGTCATCTTCCTGCAGAATTGATCCACAAATCTGAATGGGCGATCAAAAAGTTGAATTGGAGTTGTCACCTTGGGAAACTATGTCGAGACTTAAATCTGAATGAGCTAATTGAAATCCGAAATCGGGCATATGACAACAGTGTGATTTATAAGGACAAGGTCAAGAGATGGCATGATAGACACATTCGAGAGAAGACCTTTGTCCCTGGACAAAAAGTGTGGTTGTTTAATGCTCGATTGAAGATTTTTCATGGGAAACTAAAATCAAAATGGACGGGTCCCTACATTGTCATCGATGTGCATACCAATGGAAGCGTAGATATTGCCGAACTCAAAGAGAATGCACAACCGTTCTCAGTAAATGGACAAATGCTGAAGCCATACATTGAATCACCCAAAGAACAAACAGTTCAAGTCGAGGTCATCTATTTCACGCAGAGCGAGGACATTGAAAATCTATCTGATCATTACCTCCCTCCCTCCCGACCACATCGGCCTCCGTGTACAGCTTCTTCCTTTACTTAGGCCAAGGCCTAAGTATAGGGGGAGACCGATACCATCTGTATATACCATTCTTCTCCTAACTCCTAATCGCTCCATTTCCACCCTCCCTCCGTACTTAGGCTAATCAGAACATAGGTATAGGGGGAACCGACATCCACCCGTATATACTCTCCTCATTTCCTGACCGCTTTTCTTTTCATTCTTTTTCTTCTTTTCTTTTTTCTTTCTTTTTTCTCACTCTCTTACGCTTAGCCCGAGATATGTCTTCTTTACGCTTCTTGTGCTCTGAGGACACAGCACTCGCTAAGTATAGGGGGGTCTGTATATACAAGGTTTTAAAAAACGTGAGGCGTATCGAGGCGTTTTCCAATATTTCTTCGAGGCGTAAGCCTCGAGGCGTATCGAGGCGTAAGCCTCACTCCATAAAGAAAATATTTTATAAAACATGCTAATTAATCACAACTATATTTTACAAGTCCTAGAATATTAAATAACTTTGATAAAAAAACATACTCCATGACATTGCAAGGCTAATTCCATGTTATAAAACACCATGTTGCATATTCGAATGGTAAATATTCATTTTGCATATGGATCCATATTGTTGAGTCTTGAATTTAAATATCTTCATTTATATTTAAACAAAAAAAAAGATCAAATTGGCAACCAATCTTTAGCATACAGATGTAAAAGTTTTGTTTGTGCCCGAAAGCATGACGGTTCTAAGGAAACCCACAAACTCATTGGTATCTATCATAGTATATCATACAATATGATATATGAATCACAATTAAAAACCATGACTAAAACAGATGCCCATTACGGTGATTTTATTATAGTGTATATATGCTTAATCATGCAATGCCTATGTGGTAATTGTATAAAATATATAGTATATATTTACTGAAAACGGGTGATTAGGGCTTGCAAGTTGCAAGAAAACAGAGACAGAGACTTGAGGATACCAGCGATGGAGCAGGCGGGAGCAGCCGAGCAAGCGATGGAGCAGGCGGGAGCAGCCGAGCAGGCGATGGAGCAAGCGGGAGCAGCCGAGCAAGTGGGAGCAGCCAAGAAGTCTTGAGGCGGCGCCTCACTTGCGCCTCACGCCTCAGCGCCTCGAGGCGCGCCTCATGACAATTGAGGCGCACGCCTCACTGGGGCTGCTTGAGGCGTGCGCCTCGAGGTGTTTTTTCTAGAAAAACGCCTCGAGGCGTACGCCTCAACGCCTCGAGGCGCGTTTTTAAAAACCATGTGTATATATACTTTGTATATATTTTACCCATATCTCGTACTTTCGCGTAAGTCTATATGTATTTACGGGGTGGGTACTAACAGGAAAAAAAGGGACACTGACTTGCCCAAATTTTCTGAAAAAAAATGAATGAAAAAGAGGCTTCTTATTCTTTTTTCTGCATAAAAAAATCCCTTGCATAAAATGTCTATAAAAAAAAAGAAAAAAAGAAAAAAAATGTGTGTCTGCATTTCACACACCTGCACTTCATCCATCACCGCATGCATTTGCATCTGTGAAAAGTCATTGGGTTCTGAACCGAGTTATGAGCCGAAACCGAGAGTGGTCTGGGCTTGACCTTAATCCACCTAATTTTCAGAGGAACTTCACCGAGAAATAGAATTTTAAGAGCTTCAGGTCTTTTTGACTTAATTCCTTAAGTTCCACATGACAATGTGCAGCGTTTGACTCTTAGTGTCTAACCTGGTCTCTTCATTCTGAGTACCACTCTGGAATAGGGAATTAATTCGCACTCTCGCACTATGCACTTAGCTCAACCCAGACGGGATGTTGGAAGACTGTGTGAGTCTCTTTTCTGGTAGCGTGGAAATCTAAAGACCGGAGTACGGGTTGAAATAAAGTTTCGGAAAAGGGATGGACGGCTGGGCACAATTTTTTCTAAGACCCCAAAAAATGTACGGAACAAAAGATTCTATATCCGTAGGGGCACAACAAGATCCAAGCAGAACCACCAAAAAAATTCCAAATACATAGAAGCATTCTACCAAATAAAAATCCGACCAAAAAGGTCCAAGCTTCAGAAACCTGCAGATCTTGGTGGAGACTCGGCTACACTGGCTATCTCCACAAGGAGAGGTGACTACACTGGCCACCCTCCAGTTCTTTTCTCTTTCTTCTATCTTCTCCCTTATTCGATTGTGAACACAGCGCGACAGACCTTAGAAGGAAATACCTGACTCCCCGAGGACGAGTTACTGGAGAGGAGAGGAGCATGGTAGTCCGGCATTCTGAATGGGAAGAGCTAAAACCTTTCACACACATGAGTCGGTTATTCAATGTTCATAGGGTATACTTTGGGAAGAGGATTGATCTAAGATGACTTCTGAGTTGAAACTGTGTCAATGATGTGTAGAACTTGAGGGCTGTTGATTTTGAAATTCTAAGTCTCACAGAAGTTCCGCCACACTATTAATCCAAAGGTCGAGTTTAGTTTCACTTTCACCTTCAGTTCATGGTCTTGGTATGGAACCCAGTCTCATTTCACTTCATGACATTTCTTTCTGATGTTTAGGGACGAGCATGGTTTAAGTATAGGGGGATGATGAATCTCGGATTCATCACTCTAAGTCTCATTAATTAAGCTCAAGTCCCTCAAAATCATCTGCATTTCTGCATTTATTTCGCATAATTAGCATTCAGGCATAATTGCATAAGAATTGCATCTTAGCATTAATTTCTGCATATTTTAAGAAGCCAAAAATCCAAGCCCAAATTGACCTGTAAATAGCCTAACTTCCCCTATTTTTAACTCCTTCTTGCTAACTCCGAATGCCACAAAACCACTTCCTCTATGTACACATCACTAACAAGAATAAATGAAAAATACAAAAAAATAATTGACCCAGGCAAGTGGACCAAAAACCCAAACCCTAGTTATAGGATTTTCGAACTAAAAGCCACATATCTTCCCCATCCAGTGTCCGATTTGATCCTACTACTTTTGAACTAATGCACATTCAATTACCTTCAAAACAAGACCAAGTTCAAGTGAATCGGAGTTCGTATGTGAGAGTTGGGTTTTGGGCCTCTTTTGTACCTTGTATATTTTCGTGGCTTTTACCTGTATTTTATGCATATATTTTCTCTTTATCATTAAAAATCCAAAAAAATTAGATTTAGATGTCTTTTATTTTTCCATATTTTTCCGGATTTTTATCGTGTTTAAAAATGACAAAAAAATTAGAAAACCCAAAAATCAAGGTATTCTATGTACATGGGATACCCCAAAAATTCACTTTTCACATTTGACCGAATTTGGCTTTGATGTCTTCATGAAAGTTGTAGATCTCGTCGAGACGAGCATTTTTCGTGAAGGAACTTTTTCGATCCAAGGTCATTTGCTATTTTTTATCGATTTTACAAGAGGTTTTATTTTCGGATTTTTCTGGAGGTGACACGTGGCAGCCCCAGAGGCCGCCACGTGTCATTGATTTTTGGCCCTTTTTAACTTTCTTTTTTTATATAAAAAAATATTAAAATCCCCCGCACGTGCGGCGCACGTGCCCCTCACGTGCTCCGCCCCTCTCTTTGCCCCTTCCGCGCCACGTGGCTCATCCTTGGCCGTTCGATCTCGGCCGATCGGACGGCCCACCCGCATCTCCCACCTCCGGACCCGTCTCCCCCAATGTCGCAACGGATCGCCGCACCGTAACCTCCGTCGCAAATCGCGGCCTTTGACCTTGCCGTTGACGCCAACCATCGTCCGCAACCGCCGCGCCCCCTATCGCCGACTACCTTCCCTTATCTCCCTCTCTCCTATATAAACGCCACCGCCGCCCCCTACTCGAATCATCCGCCGATTGCACGAGGAACGCGCGGCACGCGGCGGTGACAACACTGCTTGCCCACTTCCCCGGCGAGATCCGGCCTTCCCTTCGGCCGTCGCGCCTCCGCGTGCGCTTCAGCTCCGAGCTTCTCGTCGAGCCCACGCCCACGACGTTCTTCTCCGACAAACCGCCTCCAACCCCGACGTCTTCCGCTACGCCACCACCAGCGACTCGTCTCCGACAACAATCAACGCTTTGTTCAACTTCGCCGCCGTCGCCGTTCATCCCCTCCGACAACGATCAACGCCTCCATCGATCGCTCCAGCAGCTTCATCGACACCACGCCGACCCGCCACGCCCAACGACAACTTCGACTAGCACCTGCGTCAGGCTTCACTAACATCGCAGGACACCTCGCCAACCCTTCATCGGTCAGCTGCTCCTCCGCCCGGCCTTCCTTCGCCTTGGTCAGGCAGCACCGCCTCGTCTCCACCACCACAGGCCGGGCTCGAGGCCCGAGGCCCCGCCACGTGCCGAGCACGTGAGGCGGGGAACGTCGGTCAAGCCAAACCCAGGAGTCACGTGCTGTGCACGTGCTCACTGGGCATTTTTCAAGTTCGCCCTCAGAAGCCCTCCATATTCGCGCCAAGTTCCTCAGGCCAAGGTCACGTGCGTTGCACGTGACCCCTTGGGAAATTTGCAGAATTCGACCCTTTAAGTTTGGTAATTGCACTTAGGCCCCCACTGCACTTTTTATTCATTTATTTTATTTATTACATTTGCATTCATACCCCTGTGTTCCTCCTTTGTCTTGAAACTCTTATTTACATTATTTTATTAATCCAAAAATTGCAAGATGTTCTACATTCAATTCTCTACAGTTTGACACATTGTGGATATTTTTTGTAATAAGTGGTTAATTAATTATTAATTATTTTGTAGAAAACTGCATATTTTGCCCACTTTGTGTTCTTAAAATTGCTATTGATCTACCGTTGCTCTAAAAATCCTCGAAAAATCACAGATTGTAGAGATTATTTTGATTAACATTGTGCCCAAAAATCATTGCATTTGCATGCATACTTTGCTCTGTAAAAATCATTTTGCATATTTCACTATTTTAATTTTAATAGGCATTAAATCCCACATTTTTGAGGTCTAGGATTTTTCTAAGATCCATTACCTAGTGATATATCTTAGATAATTTTAGTTCTCGAAAATAAGTAGGTTTAATATTTATTAAAATTAAATATTGAAAATCATTCTGTTTGCATTTAAAAATTCATAAAAAATTCATATTACATACAAAAATTCCAAAAAAATTACGATGCATTCATTTCAGCATCTTTTACATCTCGGCCAAGTTTCGTATTTTTCGGACATCGTTTGATTGAAATTTACATTTTAGTCCCTAAAATAGGCCGAATTTGCATTTTGCATCTCATATTGCATTGAAAAATTCCAAAAAAGACCGCCTTGAAAACCGAACTCAAAATTGGATAGACACAACTCTAGGTTGTTCCTTTGCCTCCTTGTGATCGACCTTGGGACTTGCCCAAGTAAAATAAACATAAAAACCACTTGATTAAATTTGATTAAAAATTGTGGTTATTTCTTGACTGTTTCCGATCGCCGCCTACAACGAACGACATTCATTAATTTCACGCACGAACGTCAAAAACACATTCTTAACGCGGCTTTTCCGGACTCGTCAAGTAGCAATCCACCATAGAGGAAAACACTTTTGTCCCATTGATGACTACGATAATTGAGTCCACATTAGAGCTCAAAGACATTTAAATTTAGAGAATCTCCTCTACGTCGTCTGAGTCTCTGAGCACCACCTTCGAACACTATAGGTTTCTAGAGAGGATATGCACACCACTCACACGAACCACCTTCTTCTTTGCAATCAGCTCCCTACTGTTTTTTCCATCGAGTTAGACTCTCCTCCGAGGTGCCTAACCGAAATTTCACGATCTCAATATTTGATAGATCATGAGCACATACGACGCCCCGAATCCCGGCCCATCATGACCACATCACTAAAAAAAGAGGTCCCTAACTTTCTCCTAGCCTCTTATTTAACAGAGAGGAGGTCCAATACGCCCTTTGGGACCATAGTAATGAGGACCCCATCATGTAACTTCATTCTCGTCGAGTCTGTTGGACTAAAGAGATCTCCCTTTACCACATCTGCAAAAGATCTACTTTCGATTACAACTTGCATAGCGACTCTCTTGCCCTTCTATTGTTCTGAATGCGTCATCACCCGAAACTTGGATGCTATCAGGACACCACGAGGTACCATCGTTAGTTTAGTGTACGATGATGACACCATCATTACATGACAGTTTGCCATCAATGACCTCGGAGAAAATCGATACTTGTTAGGTTTAAATTTGCTAGAAACCAAAGTATACCAGTGACGAGTCAGACGAAGTATGTTAATGATCTCCTTCTAAAGATCGGGATGTCAGACTGCATACCTGCTACTACTATTGATCCCGTCATCAAGTCTATGATGATGATACCGATGAGGTGGACAAGAGGAGATACATGGAGCTCGTTAGGAAGCTTTTATATGTAACTATCAACAAACCAAACATCTCTTTTGCCGTGCGCAAAGTTGGCCAGTTTATGGAGCAACTACACTAGATACATATGGATGCGGTTTCCATGATCCCAAAGTACCTGAAGTCTTCACCAAGTGCATTGTTGCTCTTCAACAAACGGACCTCCCTTGAGATGATGATTATGCAAGATGTCCTAAAGACAAGAAGTCAACATCGGGGTTTATTGGAAGCTCACTTGTCTCATGGAAAAAGCAAGAAACAAACTGTTGCTAGGTTAAGTGCCGAATCTGAATACAGAGCAATAGCACAAGGTTGCAGTAAGATAATGTCGATCAAATTTGTCCTAATTGACCTATACATTGAAGCACCTCTTCCTGTGCAGTTGTTATGTGACAACCATGTCATATTATTTATTGACAACAATTCGGCATCCTATGAGAGAACCAAACACATTGAGGTGGATTGCCACTATACCGGGGACATGATACATGAGGGCTTCATCTCTGTATTTCATGTCAACTCAACAGAACAAACGACATATATATTAACTAAAGCACTTGTTAGGGGCCATTCCAGAGGTATTCATCTAAGCTAAACCTGATCTACATCTACTCTCCAGTATGAGGGTGAGTGTTATAGGGAATATTTATTATGTTATTTCCTTTATATGTTGTAGAGATATATTTTATGTTATTTGTATTGTTTCTTATTTTCCTTCTTCTTATGAACGCTTTATGTAATTTACCCATAGCCTACTCTCCTATATAAGAAAGCCAGGGGTTTATGGAATAAACAACTTGTCTTCTTTTCCCAACATGGTATCAGAGCGGTAGTCCTAGACCGGAGCTCTGAAACCCTAGACCTGCCCAACACCCTCTCTCTTCCTCACGCCGCGCAGCCCGGCCTCGTGTGCTGCGCGCCGCCCATCCCATCTCCGTACGTGCTGCCCAACCAGGCACCGCACGCCGCGCGCCACCGCCAGGCTCAGTGTGTCGCTCCTCGCGCCCCTCGCGCGTCCCTAGCGCCCCTCGCACGCGTGTTGCTTGCTCGGTCAGCCCCTGTGCGCGTGCGCGTTTCCACGCGGCCCCCTGTGTGGGTGTGTTCACCGCCGTCCAGTCCTTTCTCATGTTGAGATCGGTTGCATGAGCCTACACATGCAATCCGATCTCCTTATGTCAGTGTAGACACAATCCTGTCTAGTATTCAACCATAGTCTTCTCAAGCCGATATGTCAGAGAACAAGGCCGATATACCCTCCATAGGCACCTTCAGAGGTCCTGTGCCTATAGTCAAGATGGATGGGTCAAATTATGAACTGTGGGCTATTCAGTTCATGAGTATGATGAAGTCTACTAGTAAGAAACATAGTCTTACCGAAGAAGAACCGACTGAGAAGATGGGTTAACGTCTCATGGGAGGCAGATGATGCATATGCTAAGGTGTGGCTTTCAAGTACGTTGGTATAGAGATCGCCAATGATATACTCCATCAACCCACAACCAAGGCGATGTGGGATATTCTTGCAGCTACTTATTCACAAGCGAAGAACGAGACGAAGATTTTACAACTTCAACATGATATTTTCACCATCAAGCAGAATGGACGGTCCCTTCACTCTTTGTATACATTCCTACGTGGGATGTTTGAGAAGCTATATAGCTTTATGCCTCTCACGTCTACCCCTGAGCAACAGAAGACTTATAGGGATGCCACCATGGTTGGTGTGTTCCTGACTGCCCTTGATCCAGAGTACGAGGCGACCCGTTCCCAGATCTTGGCAGATTCTATCCTCCTATGGAGGAAGCTTTCCGCAGACTCAGTCATATTACTGTTCCATTTTTTTAATGCCAATCAGACATCCTCAGCATTGGCGGTATCCCGAGGTCGTGGCGGTCCTTCTCAGTTTTGTTGTCGTGGACCTAGGGGTAGGGGAGGTCGTGTTCGCCAACCATGTATTTTTTGCCATCGTTATGGACACACAAAGGATACATGCTACTCCAAGCATGGATTCCCTGCTTCTACACGTGTGGCTGAACAGATTGAGCCTTCAGCTGCTTCCTCTTTGGATCAATATTTTGATGACCTTGTTGCTCACTTGAGGGGTATTATACCTCCCTCTAGTCTCGTGTCACCCTCGCCGGCCTCCGGGAGTCATTCCGATGTCGCTGCTTCAGCCTCCTCCAGTACCTCAGGTAGTAGTTATGAACTCACTAGCAATAGTGGATCTGGAGTGGATTATGGACTCTGGTGCCACACATCACCTGTGTGGAGACAGGGGTCAACTTACAGCCTACAGACAGGTTCCTCCAGGACGCACTGTGGTTATTGCAGATGGGACGCACTCCCCGATTACTGGTCAGGGGGAGATTAGCCTAACACCCTCTATGAATCTAAAGCAAGGAAGGACATATCGATATCGACATCATATCGATACAATGTCGATACCGATATATCGCCGATATATCGACGATATATCGACGCATATCGCTGACAACCTGTATCCATTGTTCTATTTTGAGATGTCGATACCCGATATATCCATATCGGCGATATATCGGTGACCTGTAGATACCGATATATCGCCGATATATCGACGATATATCGCGATATGGCGATCCCTGATCTAAAGAATGTGTTGCATGTGCCTGATTTCTCTATGAATTTATTGTCAATTAGCTAGATTACGAAAGATCTACATTGTCGAGCCATTTTTGATCCATCTTCTCTCATTTTTCAGGACATTCTTACGAGCAACATGATTGGGTGTGGCCGTGAGCAGGGTGGCCTCTATCGCCTTGTTCGGGCTCCATATGCCGGAATCTCCTCTCTATCTGCTGGACCTGTCTCACCGTTTATATGGTACCTGCGCTTTGGTCACCTACCGCTTCAGAAACTATGTCGTGTTCTGCCTCAGATTTCACCTCACACGTCCTTTCAATGTGAGGCTTGTCAGTTGGGAAAGCATCATCGGTCTACCTTTCCCAGTCATCATCGGAGCAGTAGCTCCAGTTTTGAGTTGTTTCATGTTGACATTTGGGGTCCCAGTCGTGTCCCTGATCATCAGGGGCACATGTTTTATCTTGTCGTGGTTGATGATTTTTTTCGTCTGTCTTGAAGAATAAATCTGAAGCTGGGAATGTTATCAAAAATTTCATAAATGAAGTATGTAGTGTTTTTCTGCCACTGTGAAAATTTTGAGGACTGATAGTGCCTTGGAATTTTGTACTAATACTCTCTCCAACTACTTTTCTACCTAAGGAATTATTCACCAAACATCATGTGCCTATACTTCCCAACAAAATGAAGTTGCAAAAAGAAAACATCGTCATTTGCTGGATGTTACTAGGACGCTTCTCATACAGAGTCGTGCTCCTCATTCTTTCTGGGGTGATGCTGTTCTAATGGCATGCTATTTCATTAATCGCATGCCATCGTCTGTCTTAGGTGAGAAGATTACTTTCTCTTTGGCTTTCCCTGAAAAGGAATTGTTCTCACTTACTCCTCGTGTGTTTGGCTCGGTTGCCATCGTCCACCAGTTGTCTCCATGTATTGACAAGCTTTCTCCTAGAGTTGTCAAGTGTGTTTTTGTCGGATACTCCAGAACATAAAAAGGGTATAGGTGTTATGATCCGATGCGCAGGAAATATTACGTTAGTGCCGATGTCACCTTTTTTGAGTCCGTTATGCACTTCTCCCCTACAGGTGACCAGTTGATGTCTTCGGACACTGATGAAGCCATATACATGCCACCACCTCCACCACAACCATTTCCGTTACCGCCACTACCACCACTACCCACACCGTCCCCACTTCCTATTACAGTTCCTGTTCCACCATTACCATACCACTATAACCGTCGGCCTGCTTTTGCTCATGGTCACCGCTCATCATCTAGCTCGCATGAGGTATGTACTGAGAATATAGTTTCTAATGATGGATCTAATGGTTTACCTGAGCAGGCTTCGTTACAGGGGACAGATGAGGAGGCTACTGATTTGGATTTACCTATTGCGCTATGGAAACAAAAGCGCAGCTGTGCGACATATCCTATATCATCTATGGTTTCTTTTGATCGCTTACATGGTGAATTCACGAATTTTGCTGTTGCACTATCTGCCGTGGACATTCTACGGAATTACCAAGATGCTCTGAAGGACAGTCGGTGGCGCTTAGCTATGGAAGAAGAGATGGTTGCTCTTTAGTCGAGAGGCACCTGGAGTTTTGTCCCTGCTCCTACTGGCATGTCTACAGTTAGCTGTAAATGGGTGTTCTCAGTTAAGCAAAATGCAGATGGTAGCATCAACAGATACAAGGCACGCCTGGTTGCACGAGGGTTTACACAGATATATGGGGTGGATTATCTTGACACATTCTCACCTGTTGCTCGTCATTCCACTTTACGGATCCTTCTCTCTGTTACAGTTATTCGAGATTGGACGTTGTTTCAGTTAGATGTCAAGAATGCATTCTTATATGGTGATCTTCAGAAGGAAGTCTACATGCAACAACCACATGGTTTTACTGTTGAGTGGGAGTATTCACAGGTGTGTAGACTTGATAAGGCGATCTATGGCCTTAAGCAGAGCCCTAGAGCTTGGTTCCAGAAGCTTTCAGACTTGTTTGAAAGACAGAGGTACAAACGTTCTAATGCAGATCATTCCCTCTTTATACAGAAGACATCCAGAGGTATGATTGCAATTATGGTGTATGTTGATGATATCCTTATTACAGGAGATGACATACGAGGAATCAAGAGGCCGAAAGCAATGCTGGGTCGTGATTTTTTTTGAAGCCAAACAGGGGGGAAGCACTCAAAGGTGCCCACCCCAGTGCTGGGTCGTGAATTTGTCACCAAGGATCTTGGAGTCCTTAGATAATTTTTGGGACTGGAGTTTGCCAGAAATCAACAAGGACTCGTGATGACCCAAAGGAAATATGTCACTGACTTGCTAAGTGAAACAAGAATGTTTGGATCCAAGCATGGAACTATATGACAGTGATACTGATGAGGTGGATAGGAGGAGATACAAAGAACTGGTAGGAAAACTTCTCTATCTTACCATTACCAGACCTGATATATCTTTTGCTGTTAGTCGGGTGAGCCAATTCATGGAGCAACTACGTAAGGTATATATGGATGCTATACAGATGATACTCAGGTACCTCAAAACATCTCCATATGCAGGTCTATTGTTTAAAAGAGGCAATGAGGTCACTATCTCAGCATATGTAGATGCAGATTATGCAGGATGTCCAAAGGATAGGAAGTCCATCACTGGATTTGCTGTATATATTGGAGATTCTCTTGTCTCATGGAGGAGCAAGAAACAAACTGTTGTAGCCAGATCTAGTGCTGGGTCTAAATATAGGGCTATGACCCAGGTCAGTACAGAAATGATGTGGGTTAAAGCTGTTCTTACAGATCTATATATAGAGGTCCCACTTCCTATGGCACTGGAATGTGACAATCAAGCTGCTATATTTAGTGTCAATAATCTAGCATTTCATGAACGAACCAAGCACATCGAGGTTGATTGGGATTTATTTCCACATCTCATGTCAGCTCAGGGGACCAAAGTGCAGATATTTTCACCAAGGCCTTACTTAGAGGACCATTCCATAAGTGCCTGTCTAAGCTGAGCATGATCGATATCTATGCTCCATCTTGAGGGGGAGTGTAGAGATATATTTTATGTTATTTGTACATGTTAGAGATTACCGTAGATTGATGTTTCTTTATTTATCACTGTTTCCTTATTATCACTGTTTCCTTATTTATCATTGTAACCCCACAGGGGTATTTATGTAAGTTCTCCTCTGAGCACCCTAGGGTTTAGTCCTATATAAGGACCCCTAGACCTCACAGAATAAACACACAATATTCTTCTCTTCTTTTCTCCACATGGTATCGTAGCAGCGGTCCTAGATCGGTGTTCTGATCTAATATTCCTCCGCCATCGCCCGCCCCTTCTCCCTCCCTCCCCTCCCTTCCACAACGCCCAGCAGGAGCTGCCCCACGCTAGGCGTGCGCCCCCGCGCCTTGGGCCCTACGCCCTAGGCCCTACGCCCTAGGCCCCCTGCGCCCCCCACGCTCCTCCGCGCCTCTCGCGCCCCTCGCGCCCCCCGCCCCCCCGTCCCCTGCGCGCCCCTCGCGCCCCTGCGCCCCCTCTGCGTTCTGCCGTAACCTCCATGTGGCCCTAGGCTTCTGCCGCTGCTGCCGTAGGCCTCTTGTTTGACTTCGGTTTAGGGCGTTGAGCCTGCACAACTCTCCAAAAATGTGCAACTAAGGAGGTTCTACAGATCAACCACAACTTCATCTAGGTCACTTTTTCTTGACCTAGAGACGCTATCATGACGTCCATCGAGACCAAGCCTATGTATCCTCCTTCTATGGCATCTTGGTCTCGGACATCCTTCTGCCAAAGCTCTCTCTATGATGTTCCCTGAACTATCTAAGCTAAAATCCTTTGAGTGTGAAGCATGTCCGTTCGGAAAACATCATAGAGTTTCATTTCCTGCTAGAACTGAGCCTCGTCGCACTACTCCTTTCTTCCTAATTCATTGTCATATTTGGGGACCCTGTCCGGTCAGAACTATTAGTGATCATAAGTACTTTGCTGTTTTTGTGGATGACTACAATCGGTTATCTTGGGTTTTCTTGTTAAAAGAACGTTCAGAAGTTAATATCGTTGTCAAGAACTTCTTTCATTATGTCAAAAAAATTTTCTCCACTACTATTAAAATCTTTCATTCTGATAATGCTATGGAATTTACTCAGAATGACTTGATAACCTTTTTTGCCTCCCGGGGTACCATACATCAAACTTCTTGCCCATATACATCCCAACAAATGGGGTTGCTGAAAGAAAACTGGGATACCTTCTTGATATTGCTCGATCCTTACTCACCCATATGAATGTTCCCAAGATATATTGGGACAATGCCATTCTTACTGCTGTTCATCTTATAAACAGGGTCCCCTCTGCTTCTCTACATGGCTCCACTCCTTTCAACTTACTATATCCCAAGGAGAAACCTTTCCCTCTGCCCCTACGAATTTTTGGATGCACAACCTTTGTGATGCAGTCGGAAAATTCCAACGGCGGGATAATTAATTTAGGTGGAAGAATTTTAGGGAGGAGCGGGAGAAAGGAGAAGAAGCATGCCCGTTGCGAGAGATTCGAAGATAGAATCGTGAAGATCACGTTGAGAGAGAAAAAGAGAATAACGGGAGAGATAAAACTCAATTTTATATTGTTGGGAGAAAAACTGAGATTAATTATTCAGAGAAACCCTAGGCTCTCTTATATAGGGAGAGACCTTAAGGGTAAAATACAAAGTAGTCCAGAGAAAACAAAGAAATAACAAACATGTACATAGCATAATAATATCTATCTCTACATTCCCCCTCATGCTCAGCTTGGATGAACATCTCTGAAAAGGTCCTCTGAGCAACGACTTGGTGAATACATCCGCAGTCTGATCCCTTGAGCTCACGTGCAGGAGGGAGTCATGGGTGGTACTGGAATCGGTTTTTCCAACGGTTGTAGGTCTGAATATTCCTGGACAGCAAGCAGATCGACGATTTCCCATGCTTCTTTTGTAGGGTCTTCATCAAATATGGGACCCAAGTCTTCGATTTAGTTTTGTATCGAAGTTGTATCAATAAAATATTTGTCTTGCATGAAAGTACCTTCGTTTTCTTGGTCAAAAGTAGGTTGTACAACAACTTCTGTGCTCTGAATTTTGTCGTTGTTGAGCGAATCTGCTTCAATTTGTGTGTCCAACCATTCTTGGACTTTGATGCTTGATATAAGACATTGCTTGAACTTTTGTTGTCGCGAATGCACATGTGAGCTATGGGAGAGAAGACTAAGATCGAGCTTCATCCACCAATATGCAACAAAATCGTTGAATCGTGGGAACGATTCGGTTGCCATGCTCTGATACCAAATGATGCAGTCGGAAAATTCCAACGGCGGGATAATTAATTTAGGTGGAAGAATTTTAGGGAGGAGCGGGAGAAAGGAGAAGAAGCACGCCTGTTGCGCGAGATTCGAAGATAGAATCGTGAAGACCACGTTGAGAGAGAAAAAGAGAATAACCGGAGAGATAAAACTCAATTTTATATCATCTGAACTTCTCCCTTACAATAGACTACCAACCTCTTTATATAGTAGAGGTGGAATTACAAAAATAGAAAGTGAATCGAAATAAAATATGACTCGATCTTAATTGATTTGAATCGAGATTCAAATCTACATTATCCTAATTTGACTCTAATTCAAAATTCGAAATTCAAATTTAAAATTAACGGACTAATTTCGAAATCACACGCAATCTCTTTATTTAAATAAAAAGTGCAATGACTCAAAACGTAAATAAAATTAACGCCTAAAATTATCAAGCCCTATAAATTAATTTTGTGCTGCATCACTTTGTCCATAATTTCCATATCACTGACAAATTATCTGCTCGCGCCATTAAATGTGTTTTTCTAGGGTATTCTCAAACTCAAAAAGGATACATATGTTATGATCCTACATGACATCGTTATTACGTTTCTCTTGATGTCACCTTCTTTGAACAAAACAACTTCTTTACTCAGACAGTGTCTGATATTCCCCTTCAGTTTCCTCCTCCACCAATTGTGTATAAAAGAAGAACTGTGTCTAATCCTGTTCATGTTCCTTTACCTATTCCACTGTTGCAGGAAACTGTGCCATCCTCGAGTGCTCCCACCAATACTACCCCGGATGGTCCTCAGGAGCTTCCGATCGCTCTACGCAGAACAAAGAGGCAATGTACACTTCATCCAATATCTCATTTCACCTCTACTAATGGGTTATCTTGCTCTGACAAAAGATATGCAGATGCTATAATGGCTATTTCTGTTCCCAAAGATCATCATATTGCATTACAAGATGAGGGATGGAGAATGGTAATGAATGAAGAAATGGAAGCATTACAGTCTCGAAAAACATGGGACCTTGTCAAATGCCCTCCTGGATGTAAACCAGTTGCATCTCACTGGATCTTCACTACAAAGCAGTCCCCTGACGGTTCTATTGATCGTTTAAAGGCAAGACTTGTAGCAAAAGGCTTTACTCAAACATACGGGGTAGACTACTTCGAAACATTCTCCCCTGTGGCTAGAATGGGATCCATACGAACTATCATCTCTGTGGCTGTGAACAAAGAGTGGCCTATGTTTCAGTTAGATGTCAAGAATGCATTTCTATATGGAGAGCTTGACGAAGAAGTCTACATGATACAACTCACAGGTTACGAAGTCGAGGGGGAGTATGTATGCCGACTTCACAAAGCCATCTACGGACTAAAGCAGAGTCCAAGAGCTTGGTTTGATAGACTGAGTACAGAGATTGGCACCATGGACTTCCAGAGGACTACGTCTGACTATTCGGTTTTTGTCAGGAGACGGCAGACTGGTACTGTAATTCTTGCTGTATATGTAGATGATATGATTATTACCGGAGATGATGACCAAGGGATACTAGAAACCAAGGCTTTCTTGCAAAAAGTATTCGTCACCAAGGATCTTGGACAACTTCGCTATTTTCCAGGCATAGAAGCTCTACGTACTAAGAACGGCTTACATATGTCGCACAGGAAATACTGCCTTGACATACTAACTGAGGCAGGACTACTTGGGTGCAAACCCTCAGGAATTCCAGCAGAGCCTAGAAAACATTCTGCATCCAATGATCCTCTCTTTGAAGACACTATATGATATAGGAGCCTGGTTGACAAACTTCTATATCTTACAGTTACTAGACCTGATATATCCTATGCTGTAAGCAGAGCCAACCAATATATGGAGAAACCATGCTACAGCCATTGGCAAGATGTTCTTCAAATGCTTCGCTACCTAAAAGACTCGCCAGGACGAGGAATCTTCTATGGGGCAAATGGTCACACAAATCTCACTGCATATGCTGACGCCGATTATGCAAGCTCTCCTGAAGACCATCGATCTACAACTGGATATGCCATGATGGTAGGAGGAAACCTGGTTAGTTAGAGGAGCAACAAACAAGCAGTCTTTTCAAGATCTAGTGCTGAAAGCTGAATATAGAGCAATGACTCATGCTACATGTGAGATCACGTGGCTGCTCACTTTTCTACAAGAACTAAATGCTGTTACATCCACTCCTATTCCCTTGTACTGTGACAACAAATCATCTACCTACATTGCTACCAATCCTGTGTTCCATGAGAGAACAAAACATATTGAGATTGATTGTCACTTTATCAGAGATGCTGTACGAGGAGGGAAGATAACCACGCCGCACATTCCAACAGATCTTCAACTTGCTGATATTTTTACCAAGGCAGTGACTAAGAAGCGGCTTTCCTGGATAACTTCCAAGTTGGGCATTATTGATGAATATGCTCCAACTTGAGGGGGGAGTGTTAGAGATTACCGTAGATTGATGTTTCTTTATTTATCACTGTTTCCTTATTATCACTTGTTGAGAAGAGAAACACATGAGATGTTTATTCCATAGAGCTAGGGTCTCTTATATATAGATAAAACCCTAGAGAGTAGAAGAGTTACGGAACCCGAAGAGTCATGAGGGGTTACGGAACTTGAAGGATCACCGAGGGTTACAGAACCTGAAGGGTCACAAGGGTTACAAAACCCGAAGGGTCACATGGGATTACGAAACCCAAAGGGTTACAAACATAAATGTAAATATAATAATTCTAACACTCCCCCTCAAGCTGGAGCTATGAAAGCTACATCTTATAACAAAAAGAAAAAGTATACACCACATCTTCACACAAAGCATCATAAGATCATATGACCGCTGCTGGTAGAAGACCTCGCTCGAGGACGGGTCTGCGGCTTTCAGGTCATCAGAACGTATCTTTGTCATGCCTGTAGAGTCGCTGCGATATCAGGTCACCGGAACGTATTTCTGTCATGCCTGCAAGTCACCGGAACATATCTCTGTCGTGCCTGGAGAAGAATCGCTGTAAAAGAAGTCCAGTGCGGAGTAGTAGTCGGGTCATAAAAGAAGAAGTATATGCCCTGACGAAGAAGTCGATG
Source organism: Ottelia alismoides (assembly GCA_037367405.1). Lineage (NCBI taxonomy): Eukaryota > Viridiplantae > Streptophyta > Magnoliopsida > Alismatales > Hydrocharitaceae > Ottelia > Ottelia alismoides. Next base: position 67,987 of record JAZKJV010009168.1, read on the forward strand.
CTCGGTGAAGACGGATGATTTGAGTAGTGAAGTAGGGGTTGTTGGAGGGGGCTCCAGGCGATGTCGGCGACGTAGAAGGTGCATGTTGAGCTACTGGAGCCTCGGGCGGCGCTTTAGGTGCCGCTAGAGGTGGCAACTGGTGCTGCTGGGGACTCGGACCGCCTTGCGCGATACCATCGAATCTAAGGTCCAGCCCTCTCTCCTTGTTGACGGAGAGAGGGCTGGTGGTGGTGATGGTGGATTTAGGGTATTAGGCTCTGGTCTAGGACCGTCGCTCTGATACCATGTTGAGAAGAGAAACACATGAGATGTTTATTCCATAGAGCTAGGGTCTCTTATATAGAGAGAAAACCCTAGAGAGTACAAGAGTTACGGAACCCGAAGAGTCATGAGGGGTTACGGAACTTGAAGGATCACCGAGGGTTACAGAACCCGAAGGTTCACAGGGGTTACAGAACTCGAAGGGTTACAAACATAAATGTAAATATAATAATTCTAACATTACTGTTTCCTTATTTATTGTAGAAATAGTTAGTAGTGTTATTATCTCTTTATGGAGTTTGTTGTTATTTCTTTCTTTTATATAGACCTCTCTGTAATTTACCCTAAGGTCTCTCCCTATATAAGAGAGCCTAGGGTTTTCTGAATAAACAACGAAGTCTCTTTTCACAACATGGTATCAGAGCCACCCTAGGGCTCACGCGCCGCCCCCTTTCCCTTCCCCACCCGCCGCCCTCTTCCCTCCTCGGCGCCTTTCCTCTCCGGCTCCGATCGAGGCTCCCACGACGGTACCAGCCCCCAGCCAGCGGGTCTAGAACGCCGCCGAAGGCCCCAGCACATCTCCGCCTGCAGCCTTTCGCTTCCAGGCGGCCCCCAGCACCTCCTCACCTGCTGCCTTAGGTCACACGGCGGCCCCAACCCAGTCCCGGAGGTCTCAGGTGTCGCCCTAGCTCTCCAGCCCGGCTGCCAGCACAGCCGCAAATAAGATCAGTGGCTCCCAGTCCATCGGTCGGCACCTGTTAGCCGATTAAAGGGCTGTAAGCCTACGTTGAGGCGTGCCCTAGCTCTCTCTTCATCCGATATGTGGGTTTGAGTGCGTAAACGTCTACATACGCACTCAAATCCGATGCAATTTTTGTAGACATCCAGCATTACGTCTACACATCCTAGTTCTTCTCCAAGCGGCAGTATGTCAGAATCAAAAGTTGATATGCCCTCCACCGGCGCATTCAAAGGTCCTGCGCCAATAGTCAAGATGGACGGGTCTAACTACGAGCTCTGGGCTATGCAGTTCATGAGCCTTATGAAGTCGAATGGTAAGAAACATATTCTTACCGAGGATGAGCCCGCAGAGAAGACTGGGATTTATGCCTCATGGGAGGCTGATGATTCCTATGCAAAAGTCTGGTTGTCCGGCACCTTAACGACGGAGATTGCCAATGATGTCCTCCATCAGCCCACTGCTAAGGAAATGTGGGAAATTCTTGCCGCCACATATTCGCAAGTGCGAAATGAGACGAAGATGTTGCAGCTTCAGCACGACATATTCACAATGAAGCAGAGCGGCAGACCTCTCCATTCTCTTTATACATCCCTAAGAGGGATGTTCGAGAAGTTATATAGTATCATCCCTCTGACTGCAACACCTGAGCAGCAGAAGGCGTTTCGAAACGCCACCATGGTTGGTGTTCTTCTTGCGGCCCTTGACCCAGAGTACGATGCAGCTTGATCTCATATTCTCGCTGATGCAGTTATTCCTCCAGTTGAGGATGTTTACAGACGGCTTAGCCGCATTCCAGTCTCTTCCAGCTCTTCTACTCCACCTCCTTCAGCGATGGCAGTCTCGCGTGGGAGAGGTGGACCACCATCTGGCCGTGGTCGTGGACGTGGCCGTGGACCCCAGGGGAGGGGTGGTCGCTTTAGTCAGACATGCTCCTATTGTCGTCGCACAGGACACTCGGAGGAGACATGCTATTCGAAGCATGGATTTCCAGCATCAGCACGCATTGCAGAGCACTCGCAGTCTCCACTGACTTCTACTGCAGATAGCCGATTTGACGAACTGGTCGCTCGTCTCCGAGAGATTATGCCACATGCTTCTGGTGATTCGCCTGGTGGTTCCTCAGATATTGCTGCCACTGCCTCTGCCAGTTCTTCCGCAGCCGCAAGCTCCTCAGGTAGATCTACTACATCTCATGATATATCCGACTGGATTATTGATTCTGGAGCCACACATCATCTCTGCCGAGATAGAGGTAGATTACAGGCCTACAGGGACATTCCTCCCGGACGTTCAGTACAGATAGCAGATGGTACCCATTCGCCCCTTATTGGACAGGGGGAGGTTTTCCTGTCCTCCACTTTGCATTTACAGAATGTTCTGCATGCTCCTGAGTTCTCAATGAATTTGCTATCTATTAGTCAGATTACGAAGGATTTGAACTGTCGTGCCATATTTGACCCGTCTTCTCTCATTTTTCAGGACATACTCACGGGCAAGGTGATTGGCTGTGGCTCTGAGCAGAATGGTTTATATAGGCTGGTCCGGGGTTCATATGCTGGTGTCTCCTCTCATTCTGCTGGACCAGTCTCTCCGTACATTTGGCACCTCCGATTTGGTCACCTTCCACTTCAGAAAATGCGCCATCTTCTGCCTCAGATCTCTCCTAGTTCTTTGTTTCAATGTGAAGCGTGTCAGTTGGGAAAGCATCACAGGTCGAGCTTCCCACGTCGTCTGAGTCGGAGCAGTAGCTCCCCTTTTGAGTTGTTACATATAGATATATGGGGTCCAAGTCGTGTTCCCGATCATCAGGGACACAGGTTTTATCTTGTGGTAGTGGATGATTTCTCTCGTGTGTCATGGGTCTTTCTTTTGAAAAATAAATCCGAAGCAGGAAATGTGATCAAAAATTTGATTAATGAAGTGTTCAATGTCTTTTCTGCAAATGTCAAATATGTTCGGACTGATAATGCCCTTGAATTTTGTACACGCTTACTGTCACAATTCCTGTCATCAAAGGGCATTATTCACCAAACCGCTTGTGCATATACCTCACAACAAAATGGTGTCGCGGAAAGGAAGCATCGCCATCTCTTAGATATTACTCGTACATTGCTGATTCAGAGTTGTGCCCCTATTTCTTTCTGGGGCGATGCTGTCCTTACTGCTTGTTATCTGGTCAACCGTATGCCATCCTCAATCCTTGGTGAAAAGATACCTATGTCCATTATTTTTCCAGATAAGGAGTTATTCTCACTAACTCCACGTGTCTTTGGCACTGTTGCTTTTGTGCATCGTCTATCTCCCGGACTTGACAAACTCTCTCCTAGAGCAGTCAAGTGCGTCTTTGTTGGTTATTCCAGAACTCAGAAGGGCTACCGGTGTTATGATCCCACAACTAAGAGATACTTTGTGAGTGCCGATGTCACTTTCTTTGAGTCTGTCATGTATTTCTCTCCTGCAGGTGACAGAATGGTACCATCCACTACCACTGATGAGATCTATGTTCCTCCACCAGCTACATTGAGTACACCTGAGTCTTCTCCTCTGTCTGTCTCCACGCCAGCACCACCTCCACCACCCCCACCACCTCCTCCTCCTCCACCCAATCCACGACCTATCATATCACCGTTACCGAAATTCTATACGCGCCGGTCAGGTCCTGCTCAGACCACACAGCAGCCGATCATCCCGCCTCAGGTATGTTCAGATGGCATTACTACTGACGGGTCAGATTTGGTACATGTGCAGGATCCTTCAGTTCAGACTGACACTAGCCCATCTCGTACAGCAGATGACGATCTTGATGTTCCGATTGCTATTCGGAAACAAAAGCGGCAATGTGCCGCTTATCCATTTGCGTCACAGGTTTCTTTTCACCGTCTCACAGGTGATTTTCAGAGATTTGCCACAGCTTTGTCTTCCGTGGAGATACCACGGACATACCAGGAAGCTTTGCAGAATGAATGCTGGCGATTAGCAATGGAAGAAGAAATGAGGGCCCTGCAGTCTCGTGGCACATGGTCTTTGGTCCCTGCACCTTCTGATGCATCCGTTGTGAGCTGCAAATGGGTCTTTACAGTCAAATACCATGCAGATGGAACCCTGGATAGGTACAAAGCACGCTTGGTCGCTCGTGGGTTTACGCAAACCTACGGTGTGGATTACATGGATACATTTTCTCCAGTGGCGAGACATTCTACCCTTCGTATTCTCTTATCTGTTGCTGTAGTCCGTGATTGGAGTATATCTCAACTAGATGTCAAGAATGCATTTTTGTATGGAGACTTGCAGGAGGAAGTCTACATGCAGCAGCCACCTGGGTTTACTGCTGAGGGGGAGAAGCAGATGGTCTGTAGACTTCACAAAGCGATATATGGCCTCAAACAGAGCCCCAGAGCATGGTTCCAGAAGTTGTCTAACTTGATTGAGCAACAAGGATTCAAGAGGTCAAATGCCGATCACTCATTGTTTGTCCAGAAGTCATCGGCAGGTACGGTTGTTATTATGGTCTATGTGGATGATATTCTTGTTACAGGAGATGATGCACAGGGCATAGAAAAGGCGAAGGCATTCCTTGGTCGTCAATTTGTTACAAAAGATCTTGGAACCCTGAGATACTTTCTGGGGTTAGAATTTGCGAGGAATGCACAGGGTTTGGTAATGACCCAACGGAAGTATATTACAGACTTCCTGACTGAGACGGGCATGGATGGTTGCAAACCATCAAGTATTCCTATGGATCCCAGCGTGAGGCTGTATGATGGTGATACTGATGAAGTAGATAAGAGGAGATATAGAGAGATGGTGGGCAAACTCCTCTACATCACCATAACTCGCCCAGACATTCAATTTGCAGTTAGCAGGGTGAGTCAATTTATGGAGCAGCCAAGACAGGTTCACATGGATGCTATACACATGATACTGAGGTATCTAAAGTCTTCTCCAGGTTCAGGGCTGCTATTCAGAAAGGGCACGGACTTATCTGTCTCAGCATGTGCAGATGCAGATTATGCAGGATGTCCTAAGGACCGAAAATCAACCTCAGGGTTTGCAGTGTTTGTTGGAGGCTCTTTGGTTTCTTGGAAAAGCAAGAAACAAACTGTTGTGGCAAGGTCCAGTGCCGAATCCGAGTATAGGGCCATGGCTCAAGCCAGTACGGAAATGATGTGGGTTCGCTCAGTACTAGAAGATCTACATGTAGCGGTACCTCTACCTATGAATCTTCAGTGTGACAATCAGGCAGCATTATTCATTGCCAACAATCCAGCTTTTCATGAAAGGACCAAGCATATTGAAGTTGACTGCCATTATACTAGGGACTTGATCCAGAGAGGATTGATATCTACTGCACATGTGAGCTCAGGAGATCAGACTGCAGATGTGTTTACCAAGCCACTGCTCAGAGGACCATTTCAGAGATGTTCGTCCAAGCTGAGCATGATAGATATCTATGCTCCACCTTGAGGGGGAGTGTAGAAATAGTTAGTAGTGTTATTATCTCTTTATGGAGTTTGTTGTTATTTCTTTCTTTTATATAGACCTCTCTGTAATTTACCCTAAGGTCTCTCCCTATATAAGAGAGCCTAGGGTTTTCTGAATAAACAACGAAGTCTCTTTTCACAACATTTATCATTGTAACCCCACAGGGGTATTTATGTAAGTTCTCCTCTGAGCACCCTAGGGTTTAGTCCTATATAAGGATCCCTAGACCTCACAGAATAAACACACAATATTCTTCTCTTCTTTTCTCCACAGTACCGTTTCTTATTTTTCTTCTTCTTATGAACGCTTTATGTAATTTACCCATAGGCTACTCTCATATATAAGAGAGCCTATGGTTTATGGAATAAACAACTTGTCTTCTTTTCCCAACATATGTTATTTCCTAATATATATATATATATTTCCTTTCTTATGTATTGCCCTCTATGGTTTCTCCTCTATATGATGGAGTCCTATGGCCTCATAATATTAAAATCACTTATTTCTTTCCACAATAAATATATTAGGAAATGAAGAATATTATGAATCAAATATTTATTTAGCAAGAATATACTATGTTTCCTGACCATGTGACCCATTAGCAATGTCCACATGATATTCGTCTGAGTAAATTTTATAGGCATGAAATAAGTTTAAGTTGCATATCATGTGATCCATATGGCCATTATCAATAATCATTATGTGAAGTCTAGTGACCATTTTAAGACAACATTGGATGGGTCTTAAACGTAAAAGTGAATTAGCTCAAATATTATATTACTATTATTCTTAGCAATATGATAAGAATCACAAATGTGCTTAGCTTTGAAGTTAACAAGACAGACTAAACCCTCCTAGACATGAGAGAATACATGCTAACTAATCAGAGTATAGTCCATTTCCTTCAGCACAGAATAAGGTACCCTGTTAACAACTTTTTACGGTAGGCATATACAAATATATGCATAAAAAGCTCCAAAAATCCAACCTCAAATGAATTGTAAGTGGAGACTATCGTGGAAGGGATTGTCACAAGTCATGCAGAGCAGTTGCATCGCTTTCTCTAACATGTTTAAAAGGAAGATGATACAAACTTCCATGCCACCTCACAAATCAACGACATATTCCTTTAACTTAACTGAAGACAACAATCTTCACTATAATTGCAAAATCGACCGACTAACCCGAATAGTCGAGTTGATGGGGTGGCTGGCTTACTATTGACTACTCGGCCAATAGTCGGTCGATCGATTAGTCGGCCGATTTTTTTGATAATCTTTAATTTTTTAGGTTTTCTAAAAGCAAAGTTAATCTAAGATGCTTATTGTTTGATTTGAATTCATTTGTTTCTTTTATTTCATTACAATATTATAGAAAAGTAGACACTTATGTAGGTAAATACGAATATATGCATAAAAATGAATTATATATTTAAAATAATAAAAATATAAAATCTATTAAAATTCGATTAGTTGACCGGCTGCCTATTAGTCCTTAGTTTGTAACCCGACCGATTGAATACTGATGACGAACTTCTGCAAGCTTGATCTTCACTCGTAGTAGCAGATGATACTTGCTTGACCTTCACTAGCAGTAGCAGATGGTACATACCATAAGGAACCAAACCAATCCACTTCATCAAGGAGTTTGGAAATGCAATGGTCAATGGAAAACATTAGTTTACAATTTGATTTCATAGTTATCTTGCTAACATAGAAGAAATTGAGAGGTGTACCAGGAAAATGAGAATATTACAAATCAAAACTTTATTTAGCAGAGATATGCTTTGTTTCATGCTATAGTAACATGTCACCCATTAGCAATGGCCACATGATGTTTGCGTGGGGTAAGTTTATAGGCATGGAATAATTTCAAGTCGCATGTCTTGTGATCCGTAGTGCCTCTGTCAATAATCAGCAATAAATATGATGAAATCTTATAGCTATTCAAAGTCGATATTCGATGGACTCCAAATGTCAAAGGAACAAGCTCAAAATTTTCATTAATCTTATTCTTAAAAACAGGATAAGAAGCACATGTGTGCTTAGCTTTGAAGCAAACACGATAGACTATACACTATTACTTCAAACTTGCAAATACCAGTGGAAGTGGTTGGTTATCTGAAAAGTTGAAAAGGAAGATGATCCAAGCGTTCACGCAATCTCATAAAACGCTGAACGCTGTATTTATCATATTTGTTTCGTTTAGTTGAAGACGACAATCTTCACTAGCATATGCATCAGGAACCAAAACAATCCTCATCATCAGTGAGTCCTGGAAATGCAATGGTCAATGGGGAACATTAGTTTACAATTTAACTCTTTAGTGACCTTGCTATCATTAGGAGATTGAGAGGTTTATCAAGATAGTGAAAAATATTACTGACTCAAAAAATTTATTTTGCAGAAGTGTAGTATGTACTACGTTTCCTGGCCATAGTAACATGGGATCCAATAGAAATGGCCTCATGATCTTTGCCTGCGCTAAGTTTATAGACATAAAATAATTTTAAGTCATATGTCATGTAATCTCTAGTCAATATCAATAATCCATACCCGTTCAACATTGATATTATAATTATCACCTTTCATCCAAGTTGTAGCCAGAGTAGCATGTTGGCATTGTTAAGATGTTCTCTCTGGGTACTTATCTTGCCGAGAGAAGCCTCTAGTTCTTGAATATGTCCATGTGTAAACTTCTTCTTGTCTCCATCAGGCATGAAAAAGAGCTACTCAGGACTCAGAAGAAACTGTGATAACTTTCAAGTCTTGTATCATTTAGAAATGTTTTTTTTTTGAAGAATTTCCTAAAAGATCCTCAAACGTAAAGAAAAATCTCAATGGATGACTTGATAGTGGCGATGTCTATAGAGGAGCATTCAAAACAGAAGTTCGTAATGCCTATAGAAGTTTCCTTGTAAGGTTAATGTGATCACTTCAAAGGTAAGGAGAACCAAGAAAATGAAAGACAAAGGAAAAATCTAGAAAACTCCAAGAGCAAATCATTTAGGTAATGCCAGGTATGCCTAAGTAGTGAATTCTAAACAATTAGTTTTTTTATAGATATCGTTTGAGACCCAATAGCCATCGGAGTATAAATCGTACTTTGGAGTGAATTTATCTGAGTAAGGATTATAGGCTCCAGGTAACATTTGGGTAGTAATCTTCTTTGGAGTTCTAATAGGAAATGAACCGCTTTAACATATTGATGTTGCCACTCTGTACTTGTGGATATGTACTTATCAGCAGCATGTGGAGTCTTCTTGTGTGAGTCCTAGCTGGTGGACCACAATAACATTAAATTGCTTTTATTTTGTACTTAACTTTTGTTAGCCTATTGTTAGTAGTTGCTATGCCAATGTGGATGACAAACTTGGTTTGTTGGTTATGTTGGTAGGAGCACTTTTTAGTTGATGTCTATATCTTCTTTTCTTTTACTAGTCAATCCTTATACCTAGAACCTGAATTTCTTGTTTATGTGGATGATACTTATTTCTAATATGCTTTGAGAATCTCTAATTGTTTGATGGTGATTTTCCCCTTTGTGAATTAAGTATTGTAGGTATAATATAACTTGGAATTATGGTTTGCTACCACAAACATGGGAAGATCCATCTTTTGCGAATAACGATGTTGAAGGGGCATTTGGTGACAATGATCCAGGTTATTGTTTTTTTTTGAGCAAGGATTATTGCTGTGTTTATCCACCATCTTTTAGCGTTAATGTCAAATTCTCTTTAGATTTCTAAATGAAGTTATTCTATTCTGTTTACCAGTTGACATTGTTGAGATCGGTCAAAGACAAGCAAAGACAGGACAAATACTTCAAGTGAAACCCTTGGCAGCTCTAGCAATGATAGATGAAGGAGAACTTGACTGGAAGATAATTGCTCTCTCTCTAGATGATCCTAGAGCTTCACTTGTAAATGGCATCAGTGATGTGGAGAGTCACTTCCTGTAAGCATACTTTTCCCAAGCTTTGGATGTGATTGTACTTCTAGTAGATACATATTGCCATAACAACTTTCCTATTGATTAACTTCGTTTCATTGACATCAAGTAAATTGTATAAACTATCTAAACTACTGGCTACCGTTATACTTGTTGTCATTGTGGTAGTTGGTGGCATTGTACGTAATGTAGAAAGATAAAATTGATTTGAAGACTTTAAAATCACAATAATAACGAGATTTACCGGTGAGATTATAGTGATTGGTGGTACTTTGGCATACAACATGGCAAAGCCTTCTCCCACTGTAAGTAGGGTCAGCTACATGGATTCTCGCTCAAATCCATCTTGAAAGATTCGACTATTTTTACGCTGGCGACTACCTAACACTACTCCCACAAGGAGGGATTTGAACCATGATCTTTTGGGAGGTAGGCACACTGGTCTTTTGGGTGGTAGGAGAAGATTTGTAATATGTTTCCTCTGTGTCATCACCAAACCTCTTTGGTTCCTAAAAAACTCAAGCCCAAGTAAGTATCATAGTTCTCCAAGGTCCTTGATGGCAAACTACTATCTAAGGAATGCCTTAGCCTCACTGATGCCCTGCAAGTCATCTCCTATAATAATAATGCCATCAACGTAATTCAGATTGGCAACAATATATCTCCTTATCCCTTCTATAAAGAGCGAGTGATCTACATCTAAACTCTTGAAATATGGTGCTCTATCAAGTCTGAGAACTTCTTGAACCATGCTGTGGGACTCTGCTTAAGGCCATAAACAACCTTATGAAGTCTACATATCTTCTTACCCTCCCCCCAGCAACAAACTTAGGTGGATGCTGCATATATACCTCCTTTTATAGGTCTCCATACAAGGAAACATTCTTGGCATTAAGATGAGAAAGTGGCCAGTCTTGTACCATTGCAACAAAGAGGAGGATCATGAGTATAGAAAGACGAGCCATGAGGGAAAGTGTCGTGATAGTCCAACCCATATGTTTGAGTGAATCCACGTACCACAAGTCGGCCTTGTAGTGATCAACACTGCCATATACTCTCTGCTTTACCGTAAAGACCCATTTGCAACCAACCGCAAAAGACCCTTCTGCGACACTAATTAAACTCTATTTGCTACGTGACTGGAGTGCAACCATCTCCTCCATAGCTAGATGACAATGATTGTCTCGCATAGCTTCATGATATGTGCGTGGTATCTCTATAGCTGACAGTCCCACCACAAACTTCCAAAAATCCTCTGAAAGACACCCCAAAGAAGCATGGGCTGCAAGAGAATATTAACACATGCATGCCTTTGCTTCCGAAGAGTAATGGACATGTCAAAATACTCTACAGTAGTTTCCTGAGGCGATGCATGCTCAACATGTACAGTCTCCTATTGTACAAATAAATTAACAATGCCATAAATAGAAATCAAGTGCTCAGAATTTAACTGAGACGTGTTGGAAGATGGGGAAGGCACATGAGCAGGGGGTACAATAGGCAACATGCGAATGTATTAACGAGGCAAAATCTGAGTCAAATGAGGAGGAGATGGAGGAGGCACATGAGGAGGTGGAGGTGAAGGAGGAGGTGGAATGTAAACCTTGTAGAGGTTTATGTTATGTTATGATGTACTGTTCTGTATTTCCTATCTATATAACGTACGTCTATGTAATTTACCCAAGGGTTTTCTCTCTATATAAGAGACCCGAGGGCTCTATGGAATAACAGATCAGAGGATTGTTTACCCTAACATGGTATCAGAGCCAAGTTCCCTAACCTAGGGTTTTCTCCACCTGCCGCCCCCCCTCCCCGCGTGCCGCTCGCCGTCGTCAACAGCCTCCAGCCGGCTCCTCCAGGCCTCTCGCCGCCCCCAGCCAGCCCCTCCCGCCGCCAAGCCCCAGCCAGCCCCGCCGCCAGACCCCTTCCGGTCCCACCGCCAGGCCCTCCAGCCCCGCCGTCGGGCTCCTCCAGCCCCTTCCAGGCCCCAGCCCCGTCGCTGGGCTCCTCCAGACCCGCCGCCTCTCTTCCGCCGAGGCTTCCCCAGCCTCGCTGCTGTCAGCCTCTCCTTCGGTCATGCTCGGGTCGATGACGGGTTCAAGTGCATAACGTCTACATATGCACTTGAATCCTCAAAGGTCTTGGTAGACACCAGTTTCTTTGTCTATCATCCCTAGTTGTTCTTCTCCGGCAGTATGTCAGAACAAAAGGTCGATATGCCCGCCATAGGTGCCTTTAAAGGTTCGGCACCAATTGTCAAAATGGACGGGACGAACTACGAACTGTGGGCTATGCAGTTCCTCAGTCTTATGAAGTCATGTGGTAAGAAGCATATTCTTACCGAAGATGAACCGCCAGAGAAGACGGGAATATATGCCTCATGGGATGCTGATGACGCGTATGCCAAAGTTTGGCTGTCAGGAACGCTCACGACGGAGATAGCAAATGATGTCCTCCATCAGCCCACCGCCAAGGCGATGTAGGATATTCTGGCCACGACATACTCTCAGGTGCGGAACGAGACAAAGATGCTGCAGTTGCAGCATGATATTTTTACCACGAAGCAAAATGGGAGGCCTCTTCATTCTCTGTACACGTCTCTTCGTGGAATGTTCGAGGAACTCTATAGCACCATCCCACTCACAGCCACGCCGGAACAACAGAAGACGTTCCGCAATGCCACTATGGTTGGCGTATTACTTGCTGCTCTTGACCCTGAGTATGAGGCAACACGCTCTCAGATCCTTGCCGAGGCCACCATTCCACCGATGGAAGAAGTATACAGGAGGCTCAGTCGTGTACCAATTCCATCGAATGCAGCGACTCCAACTCCCTCGGCAATGGCAGTCTCCAGAGGACGAGGTACTTCGTCCTCATTTCGTGGTAGAGGAAGTGGTGGACGTGGCCGCGGAGGTCGTATACGCTGTACGTGCTCATTCTGTCGTCGTACTGGTCATTCGGAAGATAAATGCTATTCCAAGCATGGCTTCCCTCCTTCTGCACGTGTCGCTGATCATGTTCAGGGTCCACCAGCATCTACTCCAGATCACATGTTCGAGGAGCTAGTGGCACTGCTTCGTGATATCATGCCACAATCATCGTCAGAGGGTGCTGACACTTCTGATGTTGCGGCTTCGGCGTCAGCTAGTACATCTGCTTCAGCCAGTGCCTCAGGTAGTCCTTCAGTCTCATATCATAACCATGATCTCACAGGATGGATTGTTGATTCTGGAGCCACCCATCATCTCTGTCGTGAGAGAGATATTTTGCAGTCTTATAGAGCTGTTCAGCCTGGTCGCTCTGTACTCATTGCTGATGGCACTCATTCCCCTATCATCGGTCAGGGGGAGACGGCTTTGCTGCCCTCTATGCACTTACAGAATGTTCTACATGCACCAGAATTCTCTATGAATCTATTATCCATTAGTCAGATTACACGAGATTTGCACCGTCGTGCTATTTTTGACGCATCGTCTGTCATTTTTCAGGACATACTAACGGGCAGGGTGATTGGCTGTGGTTCTGAGCACAATGGCCTCTATCGTCTCGTACGGAACTCTTATGCTGGCGTCTCACTACATTCCCAGGGCTCTGTATCTCCATATACCTGGCATCTTCGGTTTGGTCACCTGCCGCTACAGAAAATGCGTCACCTCCTGCCTCAGATCTCTCCGAGTTCGTCATTTCGCTGTGAAGCTTGTCAGTTAGGGAAGCACCATCGGTCCAGCTTCCCCAGTCGTCAGAGTCGGAGCAGTCGCTCCCCATTTGAGTTATTTCACATAGATATTTGGGGTCCCAGTCGTGTCCCGGATCATCAGGGGCACAAGTTCTATTTAGTTGTGGTTGATGATTTTTCTAGAGTGTCCTGGACTTTTCTTCTTAAAAATAAATCCGAAGTAGGAAGTGTTATTCAAAATCTTATCAATGAAGTTCAAAATGTTTTTTCATCTACCGTTAAGTATGTGCGTACTGACAATGCTTTGGAATTCTGCACTCGTTCCCTTGCTCACTTTCTTTCTTCTAAAGGCATTATCCACCAAACCACACGTGCATACACATCTCAACAAAATGGTGTTGCCGAACGGAAGCATCGACACTTTCTTGATATTGCTCGCACATTACTTATTCAGAGCTGTGCCCCATTAGCCTTTTGGGGAGATGCTATACTTACAGCATGCTATCTGGTTAATCGCATGCCTGCTACTATTCTTGGGGAAAAATCTCCTATCTCTGTTCTCTTTCCTGACAGAGACTTGTTTACACTTACACCAAGGGTCTTTGGCACTGTTGCATTTGTCCACAGGTTATCTCCAGGGCTTGATAAGCTCTCTCCTAGGGCTATCAAGTGTGTTTTTGTGGGCTACTCCAGGACACAGAAAGGATATCATTGCTATGACCCCGTTCATGACAAGTACTATGTGAGTGCTGATGTTACCTTTTTCGAACCAGTCATGTACTTCTCCCCTGCAGGTGACAGATTGGTCTCCTCTACACCCACGGATTCTAATGTCTATGTCCCTCCACCTCCAAGCCTGGGTCAATCCACTACACCACCACCACCACCACCTTCAATTGTACCATTTCCTAAGTTCTATACAAGGCGGACATGCCCTGCTCAATCTACATGCCAACCATCCAACACGCCTCAGGTATGTTCTGATGTTATCACTCATGACGGGTTAGATAATGCACCGATGCAGGAGCCTTTACCACAGGAGGAGGATCTGCCAGTCACCACAGTGATAGATGATCTTGATCGGCCTATTGCTCAAAGAAAGCAGAGAAGAAAATGTGCCTCATATCCTCTTGCCTCCCAGGTCTCATTTCATCGTCTCAGTGGGGATTTCCAGAAATTTGCGGCTGCTGTCTCATCCGTTGAGATTCCACGGACCTATCAAGAAGCCATGAAGATTGATTGCTGGTGACTAGCTATGGAAGAGGAGATGCGTGCCTTACAGTCTCGAGGGACTTGGTCTCTAGTACCCATTCCTCCAGGTGCATCCGTGGTGACCTGCAAGTGGGTGTTTACGGTGAAATATCATGCAGATGGACGTCTCGACAGATACAAGGCCAGACTTGTTGCACGTGGATTTACCCAAACCTATGGGGTAGATTATTTGGATACTTTTTCACCGGTGGCTCGACACTCTACTCTTCGTATCCTCCTATCTGTTGCTGTGGTACGTAACTGGACCATTTTTCAGCTTGATGTCAAGAATGCTTTCTTGTATGGTGACCTACAGGAGGAAGTCTACATGCAGCAGCCACCAGGGTTTGCTGCTGAGGGGGAGACTCAGATGGTGTGCAGACTTCATAAGGCTATCTATGACCTCAAGCAGAGTCCCCGAGCATGGTTCCAGAAGCTTTCCCAGCTAATTGAACGATAGGGGTTCAGAAGATCAAATGCGGACCATTCACTGTTCATCCAGAAGACCCCTAGAGGTACAGTTGTTGTCATGATATATGTTGATGACATCTTGGTTACAGGAGATGATGCTCAGGGAATTGAGATAACCAAATCCCTGTTGGGAAGCCAGTTTATTACGAAGGATCTGGGCACGATACGATATTTTCTGGGGATAGAGTTTGCAAGAAATGCACAAGGGATGGTCATGACTCAAAGAAAATATGTCACAGACTTGCTAGTTGAAACAGGAATGACTGGATGCAGACCGTCAAGCACACCTATGGACCCAAGCATGAAGCTGTACGATGATGATACCGAAGAGGTGGACAAAAGAAGGTACAGAGAGATGGTGGGTAAGCTCTTATACATTACTATAACTCGACCGGATATTGCATTTGCAGTAAACCGGGTGAGTCAATTTATGGAGCAGCCTAGGCAAGTTCATATGGATGCCTTGTATATGATATTGAGATATCTGAAATCCTCCCCAGGCACAGGGTTGCTATTCAAGAAAGATACAGACCTGTCTATTTTAGCTTGTGCAGATGCAGACTATGCAGGATGTCCAAGAGATCGTAAATCTACTTCTGGATTTGCGATCTTCATAGGAAGCTCTTTAGTTTCTTGGAAAAGCAAGAAACAGACTGTTGTGGCGAGATCCAGTGCTGAATCCGAGTACAGAGCCATGGCACAAGCAAGCGCAGAGATGATGTGGGTTAGAGCAGTCTTAGAAGATTTGAATGTAGATGTCTCCTTGCCTATGAATCTCCAATGTGACAATCAGGCAGCATTGTTTATTGCCAATAATCCGGCCTTCCATGAGAGGACAAAGCACATCGAGGTGGATTGTCATTATACTAGAGACATGATTCAGAAGGGCTCATTTCTACTTCTCATGTCAGTTCAGAGGACCAAACTGCTGATATATTCATCAAGCCATTGCTCAGAGGACCTTTCCAGAGATGTTCTTCCAAGCTGAGCATGATAGATATCTATGCTCCATCTTGAGGGGGAGTGTAGAGGTTTATGTTATGTTATGATGTATTGTTATGTATTTCCTATTTATATAACGTATGTAATTTACCCAAGGGTTTTCTCTCTATATAAGAGACCCGGGGGCTCTATGGAATAACAGATCAGAGGATTGTTTACCCTAACAAACCTCCTTACCAGACTCAGACGAGGTCATCATGTTACCTGTAAGAGAAAAGTACATGACATAAGAGAAAAGTACATGACATACTCAAAGAATGTGACGTTAGCACTAACATAGTATTCCCGTCTGACATGATCAAAGCATCGGTATCCTTTCTGGTTCGAGAGTAGCACACAAAAACACACTTGGCAGCATTGGGGGAAAGCTTGTCATGACCAGGAGTTAGGTGATCAACAATAACGTAGAGGCAAAGACGTAAAGTGTTAGAGAAAAGGTCCTTATCAGGAAACACGATCGAAAAAAAGGAACCTTTTCCCCTAATACGGAAGATAACATATGGTTGATCAGATAGCATGCAGTAAGGACAACATCGCCACAGAAAGAGTGGGGAGCATGACTCTAGATAAGAAAAGTCTTAGTAATATTAAGAATATGACGGTATTTATGCTCAGCAACACCGTATTGCTGAGAAGTGTAAGCACATGAGGTTTGATGTATGATGACAAGTGACCAAGTGACCATGATGGTGGTAGTATGTGCACTGCTGGGGTGAGCGTCCACCATCTCTGTCATATGCATTGCATCCTCTAAACTGTGTTGGCTCTGCCACAAGATATGACCATCGCAGAAGAGGTCTGAGTAGTGGTTGCATGAGGCATAGTGATACTGCTCAACCTGTTGTCGACCTCCTCCATGGGAGGTATAGAAGCACTCGTGAGAAGATGACTGTGAATCAAGCTGTTTAAAAAACTCCGTCCATAATGACATTCTTGTATGCCATTTCTTGCTCTGTAGACGCGTTCAGAGCAAGGCCTTAAATGCCGGATTTCGGTTTTGTTTCGGTGCCTGACCGAAACGACATTTCGGTCGAATTTCGGTCGAAATTGGACCGAAATTTCGGTCATTTCGGTCATTTTTTGAACTAAGGCCCCCAAATTTCGGTCGATATAGGGCATTTCGGTCAAATTTCGGTTACCCATCGAAATCGAAATTCGACCGAAATTCGGCCGAATTTCAGCGAAATTTGAGGCCATGGTTCAGAGCCATATAACTGAAGCTTCTCTAACATGCCCCTAAGCTAGGAGTAGAAAGCATCAAGTGGATGACCATCCTGCTTGGCTGTGAAAATGTCGTACTGAAGCTGCATGATCTTCGTCTCATTCCTCGCATGAGAATATGTGGCTACAAGGGTATCTCGAATTGCCTTGGTAGTGGGCTGATGGAGAATGTCGTTGGCTATCTATGTGGAAAGCGTACCATATATCCTTACATGCACATACACGTCATCTTGCTTTCATGAAGCATTCACCTCAGTCTTGTTGGTCGACTCTAGCCGTGACAGAATGCACTCCATGTTGTTGCATTCCATAACGCTCATGAACTGATGGACGATAACTCATAATTGATCCCATCCATCTTCATGATGGGTGCCAGGCCTTTGACGGCACCAGAGGAGGATAAATCATGCTTGCTCTCTGACATGATGCTAAAGGAGTCGAGAAAGGACGTGATTGGGGTTGTAAATTGGTCTGAAGATGTCAACACAATCATATTGGGAACCGATTGTGTGTGCAACAAGGCACAATCGTTCCCATCGACTTTAGAAACTCTATAGGGCACACAGATGGGTTTAGAGGTCTGAACTCACCCAAGCGACCCAAAATCAGGCCTCTCGGGGACCTCTGGAGACATAGAGGCGAGGTAGAAGCACTTCGGTAACGATCCACACCCTAAGTGGTGGTGCGTGATGCTGTGGTGTTGCCTGGAGGGGCTATGGTGGTGCACTACTGCTAACAACACTTAGAATATGTCGTAGTAATGAAGAGGAGATGCTGGAACCCCACTAGACCTTCATAGCAGCAATGGGTGGTTGTTGCTAGACCCTTTCGGCAATGGGGAGACCCTGCAGGCCTTTACAACTCTAAGGAGTTGTCGCTAGTGCAATGAAGAGTTGTCGCTAACCTCTTACGATGACATGGGGATGCCGCTAAGGCGACGACAACGGACACGCCAAGGCCTTAAATATCGGTTTCGGTCACCATTTCGGTATCGACTAAAACATAATTTCGATGGAATTTCGGTGGAATTTCGACCGAAATCTCGGTCATTTCGGTCATTTTTTGTACTAGCATCCCCATATTTCGGTCATTTCGGTCATTTCGGTCGAATTTCGATTTCGACTGGATATCGATATTCGACAGAAATTCGACCGAATTTCGCTGAAATTTGAGGCCATGGGACACGCACAAAGGTGGCGACGCACGTGTTGGAGAAGATCAGATGGTGGGGGCGAGGTGGGGGGTCTTAGAGCTTCGGTCTAAGACCATCGCTCTGATACCATGTAGAAAGAAATGAATAACTTGATTATTCTGAGGGTTATAGGGCTCTCCTATATTAAAAGGATAAACCTATGTGGTAAATTATATAAGAGAGACATAGTAGATAAGCAAATACAAAATAACTCTCAACACATACACATATCAAACATGTTCAACTTGCTGCAACATTTCTCAAGCTGAGCACATGCAATTGGCTTGGTGAATATGTCGGTAGTATGATCCTCAAAAGTTATGCTGAAAGTGCGCATCAATCCTATTTGAATCAAGTTGCATGTGTAATGACAATCAACCTCCATATTTTTTTGTATGTTTATGAATAATGGGGTTGTTGGTATGTATATGTTATCAACTTGTCACATGTAAGCTCCATAACACCAACATAAGCATTCTACAAATCTACAAGCACAGATTAAATCCATAGGCTTCTTATCCAATAGTCAACCCCCAAAATCAACATTTGGTTAAGCTTCAAGATCTAGAGTGGCTCCTTGGATGAACATCAATCTTCTTCTCAGAGAAGACTTGATGTATCTCAGAATCATCATGCATGTTCAAAGTGAGCTTTAGTACAACCTTTACGAACTAACTCGGCTTGCCTATTGCTAACGAGATATCTGACAGAGTGATGGTCAAGTTAGCAACTTTGCAACCAATAATCTTTAGTGGCGTGTGCCTTCAATCTCTCCATGCTTATAAATGTGTGTCTTGGGATCCATGGGAATTCAGGCTGGCTTGAATGCAAAAAATCTTACTCTCATGTTGTAGATTAGTGGCATAATTTCTCTAGAACATATTAGTCTTCGTATGGTACAAGCAATCTCGATATTAAGGAAGTATCTCAGTGGCTTAAGATCCTTGATCATAAATTACTTTGCCAATTGCTTCTGTACTTCTTTGAGCCCTCTGAGTCACAACCAGTGAGAACAATACCATGAATATGTACTAACATGCCCATAATGCCTTCCCTATCTTCCTAAATAGAGAATGGTCTGATGAGGATATTGAGAATCCCAAGTTCTGAAGGAACTCCGTTAACTTCTGAAACCATGCTTGAGGACTCTGCTTAAAGCCGTGAATGGCCTTCTTTAGTGAACACATTCTCTAACACTTCCTTTGAGCCTTAAATCCAAGAGGTCATTGGAGCAGGTATTCCTGAAAAAAAGAGTAGAGATGAGATGGGGAGCGCGGCGAGGGAGAGGTCAGGGAGGAGGAGAGATTGCTTGCAACGTGATATCCGACGAGAGGTCTTTTTATGGGGGAAGGTTGGACACCTTTTAGAAGTTGGAGACTCGGCAAGGGCCACCTTTTAGAAAGAAGGGAGGAAGGAGGAAGGTTGGACAATCGTCTCCTACCGCAAGCGATGGAGAAAGTGCTTCTACTGTGGCCTCTACGGCCATCCGGCCTCATGCTGCAACTTCCCGCCGTCTTGTTTCGCTTGCGATGTGGCAGGCCACCATCACGCTAACTGTCGTAATCTTCATCCAAGGGAGAAAGGTCATGGTTTCTCAGCCACTGCGTTCGCTGCAAGGTGCTGCATAGTCCCTGGAAGAATCTTTCGTTCTTATGTAAAGGCGATCACAGATGGTGGCACGACAGGAGTAGTTGCCGGAGATGTTGTGGAAGGAAAAGATTAAGTTGTATTCCATCTAACCCTAGAGCTCTCTTATATAGGAGAAAAGCTCAATGGATAAATTACATAAACATGACAAGAGAAATAAACAATATAAATAAAGATAACAAAACACAAGAATCTTAACACTCCACCTCAAGCTGGAGCGTATATATATCTATCATGCTTAGCTTGGAACAACAGTGATGAAAATGACCTCTTGCAAGAGCTTTGAAAAACATGTCTTCGATCTGATCACCTGAAGCAACATAAGACGTTGAAATAAGCCCCTTTTGGATCAAATCCCGAGTGTAGTGACAGTCTACCTCAATGTGCTTCGTTCTCTCATGAACAAGGAAGTCCGTATCGATATCGATATCGTTTCGATCCGCCCGAAAAAGGATATATCGGGATATATCGCCGATATATCAACTATATCGGTGGAAATGTCGAAAATGATTCAAAAAAGCCATTTTTTTTGCTATTTTTAGAAATTAATGTCATCCAAGATATCAAACCAACAAATAACCTACAAATAAACACTTATATCACATATATCGGTCATTTATAGACCATATATTGCACATATCGGTATCGCACATATCGGTCATATCGAACATATCGATTCTTGACTTATAAATATTGGAAATGGATTTCATTCAAGTTCTTATAACATGAAATACTACAAATATACACCTAGAAAATACATATAGATCATTTACGAGGACTATGATCCTTATAGTGCACATATCGGTTATATTGAACATATCGCTGATATTGTTAGTTTTTGACATACTATATATATTGAAAATGGAGTTCATCCAAGTACTTTGACCACTAAATAATTTACAAATGTACTCTTACTCTCTTAGATAATACATATCGATCATCTATGAACCTTATATCGCATATATTGATACGATGATACTGTTAGTTGTTGACTTATATATATATATATATTGAAAATGGAGTTTATCAAAGTTCTTAAATCACTAAATAACTTACAAATATACTCTTAGATCACACATATCGATTATCTATAAAGCTTATAATGCATATATCGATCATTTCAAACATATTGATATTAATGTTGATTCTTGACTTATAGATTTTTTTGAAAAATTGACTTATAGATATTGGAAATGGATTTCATTCAAGTTACAGCATGAAACAACTTGTAAATATACACCAAGTTGAAGAACCATTGTATGCACCCTCCTGTCGCACCATACCCTAACTGTACGGGGGTCTCGCTGCCCGGTCAGCGAGCCTGGGGGGGCTAGGGGGGGCCCAGGTTGGGCCCCCCCTTGTGGGGGTCGGGAGCACCGGAACAAAATATATTAATCATAGATTGTTTTAATACTGGGTATAGCTAGGTAGGTAGTGGAATCAAGCTTGCATGAATAATAACATTGATATATAGGGATATCGACGAAATATTGACGATACCGGTCGATATCCTGTATTTTTTGTACTGGATCCATTCATTTTTGATCGATATGGGATGATATGGCGATATATCGGCGATATATCATCGATATCCCTGTAAAAAGATATACACTCCGATTTCGATACTCCCAACCTCTCGATACCTATATATCGGCGATATATCGCCGATATATCGCAAATATGACCTTCCCTGCTCATGAAATGCTGGATTATTAGCTATGAACAAGGCTGCTTGATTGTCACATTTGAGATGCATAGGAAGAGGTACCTCAATCGTTAGATTAGTCAAAACATGCTTGACCCACATCATTTCTGTACTCCCTTGGGCCATAGCCCTATATTCTGATTCAGCACTAAACCGAGCAACAACAGCTTGTTTCTTACTCTTCCACGAGACCAATGAGATACCAACAAACACAATAAAGCCTGAAGTGGACTTCCTGTCCTTAGGACACCCAACATAGTCTGCATCTGCACACTCAATAACTGTGAGAGATGTATCTCTTCTAAAAAGAAGACCTGCACCTGGAGATGACTTCAGATATCTCAAGATCATGCACACTGCATCCATGTGTGCCTGCTTGGGTTGCTCTATGAACTAGCTCGCTCTGCTCATAGCGAAAGATATATCATGCCTTGTAATAGTAACATATAATAATTTCCCTTCCAGCTCTTTGTATCGTCTCTTGTCCACCTCCTCAGAGTCATCATCATATAGCCTGGTATTAGGATCCATTGGGGTACTAGCTGGTCTACATCCTGTCATGCATGTCTCAGATAAAAGATCAGTAACATACTTCCTTTGCGTCACAACCATACCATGCTGATTTTGTGCAAACTCCAGGCCAAAGAAGTAACGAAGCGTGCCAAGGTCCTTGGTAACAAACTGTTGTCCAAGGAAATCCTTAGTTGCTTGAATGCCCTGTTCATCGCTGCCAGTAATAACAATGTCATCAACATAAACCAAAACAACTACAATACCTCTTTGATTTCTCTTAACAAAAAGAGCATGATATGCAGTGGATCTGGCAAACCCCTTCTGTTCAATCAACTCTGAGAACTTCTGAAACCAAGCCCTCAGACTCTGCTTAAGGCCATATATAGCCTTATGAAGACGACACACCATACTGGACTCCCCCTAAGCAACGAACCCAGGGGGTTGCTGCATGTAAACCTCCTCCTGCAGATCTCCATACAAGAAAGCATTCTTGACATCTAATTGGAAAAGTGTCCAATCACGAACCACCACAACAACAATAAGAATCCGCAGGGTAAAGTGACGTGCAACAGGAGAAAAAGTGTCCTGATAGTCCACCCCATAGGTTTGGGTGAAACCACGAGCAACCAATCTGGCCTTATATCTGTCTATTGTACCGTCAACCCTATGCTTCACAGTAAATACCCACTTGCTGCCAACAACAGACACACCTGGTGGAGCATGGACAACACTCCACGTACCTTGTGACTGTAAAGCTGCCATCTCCTCCTCCATAGCTAGACGCCATTGACTGCTCTGTAGTGCCTCCTGATATGACCGTGTATCTCCACGGCAGACAATCCCACAACAAATCGCTGAAATTCCTTGCAAAGACGTCCCAAGGAAACATGAGAACCAATAGGATGCATACATGCCCGTTTCTGTCGTCGTAGTGCAATAGGCATATCCAGATCCTCAGCATGTGTATAAGGCATAGTATCCGCATCATGTACCTCAGCCTGTACAGGCAAATCACCAGTGCCATCTGAAGAACTCAAATGTTCAGTATATACCTTGGGCTTGCTGGATGACAGAGGAGGCACATGAGCATGGGGCCGTCACTGGTAACCCTGCGGAAAGAAAGTAGGAGATGGTGGAGGTGGTGGTGGAGGAGGTAGTGGTGGTGGAGGTGTCGGTGGAGGAGGTGGTGGTGATGGTGTCGTAGGTGATAATGATGGAGGAAGAGGCATATAGACCTCTTCTCCATCCTATGAAGGAGTAAGCATGTCACTTGTGGGGGAAAAATACATAATGGACTCGAAAAAGGTGACATATGCACTAACATAGTATCTTTGTCGAATAGGGTCAAAGCACCGATATCCTTTTTGGGTCTTGGAATACCCAACAAACACACATTTGACAGCTCTGGGAGAGAGCTTGTCAAAACCAGGAGACATTTGATGAACAAAAGCTACAGATTCAAAAACACGAGGTGTTAGCGAGAAAAGATCCGTCTCGGGAAACACAATCAAGAACGGAATCTTCTCTCCCAGCACCGAAGAGGGTATACGATTTACCAGATAGCAAGCAGTAAGAACCGCATCTCCCCAGTATGAATGAGGAGCACGACTCTGACTCAAAAGAATTCTAGTAATGTCTAACAGATGACGGTGTTTTCGTTTTGTCACCCCATTCTGTTGAGAAGTATATGCACAAGATGTCTGATGCACAATACCAAGAGACCTAAGGAATTGAGAAAGCTGCGTACTGCAAAATTCTAATGCATTATCGGAACGAATAAACTTGACTTTTGCAGAAGAATATTCCTCATTTCATTAATAAAGGACTGGATAACAAGACATGCATCAGACTTGTTCTTAAGAAGAAATACCCAAGACAATCTCGAAAACTCATCAACAACAACAAGATAAAACATGTGTCCCTGATGATCTGGGACACGATTGGGACCCCAAATATCAAAATGGAGCAACTCAAATAGACTGTGACTACTTTTACCCTGACGACTCTGGAACGTGGGCCGATGATGCTTCCTAAGCTGGCATGCCTCGCACTGAAAAGTAGAGCGAGGAGAAATTTGAGGAAGAACATGACTTAGCTTTTGCAGAGGAAGATGACCAAATTGAAGATGCCACATATATGGAGAAACAGATCCAGTACGAAGTAAAGAGGCACCAACATATGGAGACTGCACTAATCTGTAGAGGTCCCCTTGCTCACGGCCAGTTCCAATCACCCTGCCCGTTAGTATATCCTGAAACACAAGAGCATATGGATCAAATATGGCACGACAATGTAAGTCTCTAGTGATTTGACTAATTGATAACAAATTCATAGAAAACTCAGGAACATAAAGAACATTCTAAAGCCTCAGTGCGGAAGTCAACTGCACCTCCCCCTGACCAGTAATGGGGGAGTGTGTCCCATCTGCTATCACAACAGATCGTCCAGACTGAGTCGGACGAAACACACTAAACTAGCCTCTGTCACCACAAAGATGATGAGAAGCACCTAAATCCATGATCCATCCTGACAAGTCTGCTCTGTAACAACTTGTTCTATACCTGATGTGGATGCTGATGCTGAAGCTGCTACCTCTGAGGACCCTGAAGGAGAGTTGGTTGACGCAGAGGTAACATGCATAATCTCTCTCAGTCGTGCCACAAGCTCGTCAAATCTCTGGTCAGATGCAGGTGATGGACTCCCAGCCTGTTGTATCTGCTCTGCAACCTGGGCTGAAGTAGGAAACCCGTGCTTAGAATAGCATGTTTCCTCTGAGTGGCTAGACCTGTGACAATAGGTGCACTGCTGACAGGATCGACCACCGGGGCTTCCCCTACCACGATATGGTGTAGGGCTTCCTCTACCACGTGATACTACCATAGCCGAAGATGTCTGAGACTGTAAAGTGCTACCATAGGATATAGATAGTCTACTCAATCTACGATATGCCTCCTCCATCGGAGGTATGGTAGCATCAGTGAGGATCTGGGCACGAGCTGCGTCATACTCAGGATCAAGGGTTGCTAAAAGACTCCAGTCATCACATAGTCTCTGTATGCCTTGAGCTGCTCTGGTGTAGCAGTCGAGTGAATGTAGCCATGTAACTTCTCTAACATACCCCTCAAAGAAGTATAGAGGGTGTAAAGAGGGCAACCATTCTGCTTCGATGTGAAGATATCGTACTGGAGCTGTAGTATCTTCGACTCATTCTTCGCCAGAGAGTATGTAGCGGCAAGAATGTCCCACATAGCCTTTGCAGCAGGCTGACTCAAGATTTCATTAGCTATCTCCATGGATACAGTCCAGGATAGCCACACGTGTGCATATGCATCATCCGCCTCCTATAAGGCATTTGTCCCAGCCTTGTCACGTGGCTCCTCTGTTGTGAGGATGTACTTCTTGCCATTACATTGCATCAAACTCATGAACTGCATGGTCCACAGTTCATAATTGGTTCCATCCATTTTGACAATGGGTGCTGGACCTTTGAAGGCACCCAGGGATGGAACTTCTGCTTTGTTTTCGTACATGATGACAACTATCTCCAAGACTGGGCCAGCAACAAGAAATACCGGCGTCTACACTGACATACAGGAAGATGGTTGTGGGTGTAGACTCATACTACAACCTCTTTCATTCTTCTGGAGATTTCTTTGGGTCCCTAGGGTGTTTTAGATATTCACGTCACACCCTAAGTGCCAAGGAACACGCGTGATAGCGCAGAGGCAGAAACGCATGATGGCGCGGAGGCAGGGACGCGTGATGCGCAGGCGAGGGCATGCAGCGATGCGCGAGAACAGACACATGTGCGATGTGCAGGTGCAGCACCAGCGCACACGAGGGCTGGCGGGAATGCGCAGGTTACGCACCGGCGTGCGCGAGGATCGACGATGATGCGCATGGGCGGCGCATACCGACGATGCAATGATGGGGGTAGGGATCTAGGGCATAGGCTCCGGTCTAGGATCGTCGCTCTGATACCATGTGGAAGGAAAAGATTAAGTTGTATTCCATCTAACCCTAGAGCTCTCTTATATAGGAGAAAAGCTCAAAGGGTAACTTACATAAACAGGACAAGAGAAATAAACAATATAAATAAAGATAACAAAACACAAGAATCTTAACATATGTCAAAGCTTCTATCTTGATTGGGTCCTCGCACCCTGAAATCATGGGGATTGAAAGCATCGATGATTGGATTCATGCCTTTCTGAGTGTCTCCTTTACGAGAGATGTCGTCAAGATTGATTACAGTACCTTCTATGCATGTGGGCTCTCGAGAACGGAGGCGAAACTACTCCTGCAGAGGTCTTCCCGATCGAAGATCTTATGGCTCACCCTCGTTTTGCTGATGGTGAAGGGAGAAGCACCGGGATCAGGGTAGCTCACGTTTATGGTGTGCCATTCCTCTCCCGTTTTGAGGCGATGCTCCGTCATGCCTTGCGGCGGCTAGGTGCTGTCATGAGGATCCTGTCAAATGGGTTGCAACCGGGTACTGTTCCGAATTCCACCATCGTGGTCCTTGAAGGAGGAATCCCATTCTCTATTGACTGCAGTTGCTTAATCCTTGTTGGAAGAGCTTCCTTCCGCCTGGTGGTCGAGGCGCTAGCACCTCCGTCACCGCCACCGCCGACGGTTGGTGTCACCGGATCGTCATTGTCATCGCCGCTTTTCCTGGAGCATTCAAGACGAGAAATCAATGCGGATTTGAATCGCTTGCTTTTAGAAAGTTCCTAAAAACAACTGATTCAAGAGGATCCACTTGCGAGAGAGTTGGTCCCCCTTCCTATTTTGGTTGGAGCAAACGTTTCAGCTCCCGGTTCGGGTGGCTAGGGTTTCGCAATGCCGACTCATCTTTTTGGTGCTCAAGAGGCGGAAACCCTCCTTTCAGTCGAACATGAGGACCCTCTTCCTTTGGGTAACCCGTGTTCCGTTTAACTCATCCGGAGTTTCGAACCTCATTGCACCTTTACATCCGATTTTGGACGCAACCGGTCAAGCGAATCTACGCTCTCGGGTTAGTCCTATGAACCCAACATCTTTGACTTTTGTTTATGAGGGGGCTGCTCTTTTAGCACCAATCCTGGGGGACGCTCCAGTAGAACTTTTGGGGATTGAGAACTCGCTGCCCCCTGGCTTTACACCATTACCTTTGGCTGAGGAGACACACTCAACATCTGAACTCCTGCCTTCTACGCCTCGCTTTCGTGGAGCCGACTTCTTTGCCAGTGAGCTCGTGCCGATTGCCGTTCTACCTCTCCCCACATCAATCGCGGTTGAGCATGCTAGAGAGATACCAACTAGAGCTTTGAATGAGGCAGAGAAGGAAAACCTTGATCCGGAAGCCTTTCGCTCAGCTGCATGCAGTCTTCCCCCCGTTTGGAGTGTCAACCTTAATTAGGTTGTACTTTTCCTAGAGCATGCGGTTGGCAATCTTGTTGGAGTATTTGGTTATGTGTCACTTATGTGAAAGATGGGTAAATGGATCTCTCCAGAATCCATTTATCCCATCCAAGTCTTTAGTCCTACATTTACCAGTTATTAGATGGGGAGACTCAGCGGGGACTATATATAGACCCCCACACCCATTGTATCCATTGAGAAAAGCAATAGACTATCAACCCTTTAAGGCGTTCTCCCATGGTTTCATCCCGCTCCTTAGGGAGTAGGGTTCTACATTAGGGTTCCACGTTAAAATCCCTTGTTCGATATTGTTTTTCTTTATTTTTATGATACGCTTCCGCATTCCTATATTCTAACATGGTATCAGAGCGGGGCAATTCTCGAGGATTTTAAGTTCTTTATTTTATTCGAGATTCGATTATGGGGTTCTTAAATTATTCATGTTCATTGAGTTCCAGTTTCTAGGGTTCATTCAGCCTTAGAAACACAGGCTTCATTCAACCCTATAACATCATCAACAACCCTTGATGGCCTTGATTAGGTAGCCATTTGAGAGCCGCCTCCAAGCATAGAGCACCTCCAACCAAGGGTTCCACGATGGAAATCCTATCTTGAGCAGAGGGTTCCACTCCAACATCTCTCATGCCCATATCGCTCCCCATCTCTCAAGCACGCATGCAGCGTGCATCCTGTGTTCCTCAAGGCGATCCTCCCATGGCGACGGAGCCCTCCCCATCAACCATCGCATAGGCACATCAGGCGGTAGCTGAACCCCAGACGTCGACTCCTGCTCCAGCGCTGCACCTCCGCTCGACCTCCGGGCGATGCCGACCGTGCGAGCGTCAGTTCCCCCATCGAGGGAGGCGCACGATGAGAACATCGTGCAACCCCAGACACGAATCACCAAGCTGTATCGACTAGAGGCGGCGATCGAACACCCTCAATGCAGCAGCTCGCGAGGCGAAGTCGTAATGACGGTGAGAGATCGAGCCACCATGCCCCTCCGGCCGAACCCACCGCCTCTTGGTGGTGCTCAACCTCCCACTGACGCCAATCTCCAGCGCCTCTCCTCGATGAGCTCCAACAGCGACGGCGAGAAGAAAGAGCCCCAAGTGGCAGGCTACGTTCCTTCGAAAACAGAAGTTCCCAAGTTGGGAACCCTAGCCCAAGTAGGCTACTCTATTTAAAAAAATGTTGGGCCCAATCGAGAAAAAAGTGGGGTCCCTTGCTTTTGGGCCCAACTGTGGCTTATTAAAAAACGGAAAGATGGCTGAGTTTTACAGCCCAATGTTGGGTCATATGAAAAAAAGAGAGGAAAATTTTTGAAGGCAAAAAGAAGAAGGAAGGAATGACCTGTTTGCAAAAAAAGTGCTTTTTTTTAAAAAAGAGAGGTGCGTACAAAAAAACCATACATAGAAAAAATATATATTTGCAAAAAAGGGAAAGCCATATAAAAATGATGCAACGGCTACAAAAAATGATGATTTTAAAGAAAAATGATTGAGAAAGCCGAAAAAATATATTATCAGCTAAGTGATTCATGTTTTCTCCTCATTTCTCTTGTCTTCTCCCAACATAGTCGATGATATATATTTCGACTAGTTTGGGCGAAAGGGGGCGTATTGTTTAGAGTCACAGGTCTATTTCAGATTCAGATGACAGATTCCAAACCAGCTATTTGTTCAGACTCTACAGTTTCTCAGATGTTCAGACTCGACGTCAGATGTTTCCGAGTCCTCAGTTTCAGACACTCACATGTATGCGATCTTTTCAGATGTGCATATGTTTTCCATCTTTTGTGCAGTCCCCATCTTTTATGTTTCGGCCAGGGTTTTCATGTGTTTCATAGGGACTTCAGAGTCGAGAACCCATTCTCTATGCCATGTGGCCTAGGGTTTTCATGTGATTTCATAGGGACTCCAGAAGAGTACCATTCTCTGAGCCAGATGGGAGAGACCCAGTTCTCCAATGAGGAGACTTTCTTCAGACTCCATTCTCAAGCGATCATGAACTCCAGTACGAGATCCTTCCGAGGTTCCTATGAGAGAGAACCCACTTCGAGGTCCCTATGAGAGAGATCCATCTTCAGAGATCTACGTATGGATAATTAACGATGCTCTTTTTGGCCCTTTCAGAGATGGAGTAGTAGTTCACATTATTGTGGCGGACCAGAGTTCTCCGTGTAGAGACTCATTTCAGTTGCAGTGACTCTGATAGGCGCAGTGAGCACATGCTCTCCAACGAGGAGATTCAGTTTGACTCACACTCCAGCCCGTTCGTCCTCCTCACCTGCACGGCATGAGAAGCAACGTCCTCGACAACAACCGATAATTGTACGCGTTAAGTTGATATTGTCCATAGTGTCCTGTAGCGTGAGTTGAGATTTCTTTCTGTTTGTCCAAGCTGAGCATTGCATGCTCCAGATTGAAGGGGAGTGTTGGAGTATTTGATTATGCGCACTTATGTGAAAGATGGGTAAATGGATCTTTCCAGGATCCATTTATCCCATCCAAGTTTTTAGTCCCACATCTACCAGTTATGAGATGTGAAGACTCAGTGGGGACTATATATAGACCCCCACACCCATTGTATCCATTGAGAAAAGCAATAGACTATCAGCTCTTTAAGGCATTCTCCCGTGGTTTCATCCCCTTCCTTAGGGAGTAAGGTTCCACGTAAAAATCCCTTATTCAATATTGTTTTATCTTTATTTTTCTGATATGCTTCTGCATTCCTATTTTCTAACAAATCTCAATAGGCAGTCGGTACCAACCACTTTTGAAGCAGCCCTCCAATCTTCCTTAAGCATGTCTCTAACCAGTAATCCGGGCACCGGTAAGAGACATAAGAGGTATAGACCGCGGAAAAATCAGATTAAAGGAAGTAAAGAAGAGCAGCCGGTTACAGAGTGTAAGGCTAGAGTGACGCGTCTAGCTAGTGTGGTACGTTTATCGGGCTCCAACCTAGTTACTCAATGAAGGTTCTGACATGGAATGTTCGAGGTCTGGGTGACCTGGAGAAGCGGCGTGTAGTAGGTGCCCGCTTTACTGAATGGAGCTGCGACATCATCCTCTTGCAAGAAACATGTTGGCAGAAAATCGAGATAGATTATTCAGAGAAACCCTAGGCTCTCTTATATAGGGAGAGACCTTAAGGGTAAAGTACAAAGTAGTCCAGAGAAAACAAAGAAATAACAAACAGGTACATATCATAATAATATCTATCTCTACACTCCCCCTCAAAGTGGAGCATAGATGTCTATCATGCTCAGCTTGGATGAACATCTCTGAAAAGGTCCTCTGAGCAACGGCTTGGTGAATACATCTGCAGTCTGATCCCCTGAGCTCACATGAGTTGTAGATATCAATCCTCTCTGGATTAAGTCTCTAGTGTAATGACAGTCAACTTCTATATGCTTGGTTCTTTCATGAAAAGCTGGATTGTTGGCAATGAACAAGGCTGCCTGATTGTCACACTGAAGCTGCATGGGTAGAGGCACGGCTACATGTGGATCCTCTAGTACAGATCGAACCCACATAATCTCCGTGCTTGCTTGCGCCATGGCCCTATATTCGGATTCAGCACTTGATCTTGCCACAACAGTTTGTTTCTTGCTTTTCCAAGAAACCAGAGAGCTTCCAACAAACACTGCGAATCCTGAGGTTGATTTTCGATCCTTAGGGCATCCTGCATAATCGGCGTCTGCACATGCTGAGATAGACAAATATGTGCCCTTCCGAAACAGCAACCCTGAACCTGGAGAAGACTTTAGATACCTCAGTATCATGCATATAGCATCCATATGAACTTGTCTTGGCTGCTCCATAAATTGACTTACCCTGCTTACTGCAAAGGCAATATCAGGTCGAGTTATAGTAATGTAAAGGAGCTTACCCACCATTTCTCTATATCTTCTTTTATCCACTTCAGCAGTATCACCATCATACAACTTCATGCTTGGATCCATGGGAATACTTGATGGTTTGCATCCAGCCATGCCTGTTTCAATCAAGAAGTCTGTAATGTACTTCCGTTGGATCATCACCAAACCCTGTGCATTCCTGGCAAATTCCAACCCCAGAAAATATCTTAGGGTTCCAAGATCCTTCGTAACGAACTGACGGCCTAGGAACGCCTTCGCCCTTTCTATGCCCTGAATATCATCTCTTGTAACCAGAATATCATCAACATAGACCATGATAACAACCGTACCTGCCGATGACTTCTGAACAAACAATGAGTGGTCTACATTTGACCTCTTGAATCCCTGTTGCTCAATAAGATTGGAAAGCTTCTGAAACCACGCTCTTGGACTCTGTTTGAGGCCATAAAATGCCTTGTGAAGTCTACACACCATATGCTTCTTCCCCTCAGCAGTAAACCCAGGTGGCTGCTGCATGTAGACTTCCTCCTGTAGGTCCCCATACAAGAATGCATTCTTAACATCCAGTTGAGCTATACTCCAGTCACGGACCACGGCCACAGATAAGAGAATGCAAAGTGTAGAATGTCGAGCCACTGGAGAGAAAGTATCCATAAAGTCCACGCCATAGGTTTGTGTAAAACCACACGCGACCAAACGTGCTTTGTACCGATCCAAGCTGCCATCTGCATGATATTTAACTGTGAAGACCCACTTACAGCCATGATTATTAAGGCGGCAAGGCGACAAGGCGTTCATCCTGGGCGCCTGGGCGCCTAGGCGCGCTTAGGCGTGCCTAGGCGCGCCTAGGCGTCTAACAAAATGTGACCTATATCGCATTTGAGACATGCGACATCTAATTATTAAAAGCAAATGGATGTCGCATGTCACATGTGCGACATCCTTTTTTATTTTTTTAAGCGTATGTCGCATTTTGGAGATGCGATATCAATTAATATATTTTTTTAAGAAAAAATACAGTAAGTATTGGATTTATTTTTCTGTCAAGACCTTTTGTATTTATAAATACATAGTAACTATAGTGTTAGAGTAATAAATATCATTTAACCAAACATCAGTGATTAATCACAAGAATCAAGAATCACAACACATAAAGGAATCAGTACATAGATAAATAAACAAGCTATGTTTGGCATACAGACAAATTGTTTGGCAAAAAAAGTGGAAAATGTACTAAAAAAACAGACAAATTGTTTGGCATAACAAAACATTTCAAAGACTGAAATACAATAATCTAATACTGCAATGCTTCAATCATCATCATCACACAGGTTAGTTTCTTTTTCATGTCCTTCATCTTGCTCTTGGCCATCATCATTAAGATCCATCCAATCATCTTCCTCGTCTTCTTCCTCCTCCTCGTCCGG
This sequence comes from Ottelia alismoides, assembly GCA_037367405.1. Lineage (NCBI taxonomy): Eukaryota > Viridiplantae > Streptophyta > Magnoliopsida > Alismatales > Hydrocharitaceae > Ottelia > Ottelia alismoides. The sequence continues at coordinate 100,813 of JAZKJV010009168.1, forward strand.
AACATGAGGAGGTACATATTGTCGCCTAATCACATGTGCACCACGAGTACCACGACGACCACGGCCACGAAGACCACCACGTGCTGAAGTGCTTGGTTGTGCTTGTGGTTGACGCCTTCTTGGACGAGAACTTTCATATGCTTGAGAAGCACATAATGCTTCATCAATGACCCTCAGTGTAAGCCCCGGTACAACCTCTGGTTCCACGTAAAGACCTGTCGTCCATTCACTTGACCAATCTAACTCCGAAAGAGCAATTGGATCAAAATCTTTTGCTAAATTCCCGAGCCTCCTATTTTTGAATCTCTCTTCAAGTTGCTTGTTGTATTGGATGTAAACAAGCTTGGAAAGTCTATCAACCTCCAACTTATTCCTCCTCTTTGTGTGGATCTGCACATTAATTCAAGTATTACGTAAATTTACAAGTATAAGGTTTGCATTTATATTTGTAAATTTATAAGTGTTTTTGATACATACAAAGTCAAAAGCACTCCAATTGCGTTCACATGAGGAAGATGTGCAACATAGTCCCAAAATACGCTTTGCCACCCGCTTCAAAGCGGGGGTGAGACTTCCATAAGTATCCCACCATTCCACTACACAATAAGTCAACAATGTAAACACATGTTACCATTAAATCATTCAATATAAATAATAAAATGTAACTTACATGGTGGTTTTTTTTCCCTTTGTCTAATAGCAATTGCTCTGCCAAACATACCACGAGCTCCTTTGTAGACCTCCATTTCAGAGCATATCACGTCTTGTTGATCGGGATCATCAACCATCCTCTCAAGGCAAAATATGAAATCACCTTCATACCTTCCCATCAATGCCTCGTTGTTGTCCTTCACTTTGTAATAAAATGCAGGATTCAAGAAACATCCTGCACCATACAAAGGACGAGCCATCTGATTATCCCAGCGAGAATCAATAATTTGTAGAATAGGCATGTAATCTGTTTCCTTCCTGCCAAAGTTTTCAATAATCATTTCCTTTGCAGTGTCAAAAGCCCTAGCAATGTATCCCATGGGCGGCTTCTCGTCAGCATCCACTAAACGCAGCACAGTAACGATGGGTTGCACAGCTCTAAGATAATCTTCAATTTTTTCCCAAAAAGCATTCGCCATCACAGTTTCATAGACATGTTTCCCATCCCGTATCTTCGACCAAGAACTAGTGTTCCACACCTCAAAAATAAACAAAGACGCCAAAGCTTTCCTTTGCTTGAGCAAACTAGTAAGGGTCAAATAGTTGGTAGCAAAGCGGGTAACTCCGCTTCTAGACAGCTCTTGGTGATCCTCACTGAATTGTAGAAACGCATCATGCAACCGAATATGCTGGTAGATATATGTTGTTACTTTTCTGGCCCTCTTGATAACTCCTGCAAATTTCTGTAACTTGGAAATATCCTCAGGCATCAGATCCAAGCAGTGTGCAGCACATGGAGTCCAAAAGAGGTTTTTCCTCTTCTCCATCAGTAACTTTCCTGCTAAAACAAAATTGCTTGCATTGTCGGTGACAACTTGTACAACGTTCTCCTCACCCACCATCTCCACAGCCTCGTCTATCAATTTGAACACATACTCACCGGTGTGTACATCGGATGTTGCATTCTTTGCATAAATAAAAAAGGACCCTTCTGGAGAATTAACAAGGAAGTTAATCAGACTTCGTTGTCGTTTATCAGTCCATGCATCACATATAATCGTGCATCCATATGTCCTCCAATGGCTTTCATGCTTCACCTGCAAATCTTTGGTCCTTGCATATAATCTTTCAAGTAGGGGCTTTCGCAATTGGTGATAAGATGGAGGAACAAATCCTCTCCCAGCTTGGACAATAGCCTCCACTGCCACCTCAAAAGCTTCTCGTTGTGCAACATTAAAAGGGATGCCACCTGTATAGAATAGCTCAGCTATGGCATCATATGCCACCTGGGTAGCATCCTTTTTTAAAGCAAACTCAATTGTAGTTTGTTGTGCTTCACCTCGAGCCCTTGCTGCCCTCCTTTGTGCCACAACCTCCCATGGGCTAGCAGAACTAAACGAGTCCATAGGACCCTTGCCGTGTGGATCCTTCCGTACTGGTGGCCTATTTGCAGAACATGAACCAGAACCAGATTTAACGTTTTTACCTGTTGTAGCCGTAGGATGTGAGTCATCCAAGATGACTACATGTTCACCATGATCACCATCATCTGCATCTAGAATGTTTGAATCAGCTCCACTATATCTGTAATCAACGACTATCTTCCTCTTCTTGTTACGATTTTTGAAGTCAGCCATCTCTTTCTTAATTTCTATAGTGGCTTTTGGACACATAGATACATCTCGATAACCACCAATCAAGTGTTCTTTCTGCCTTTTGATTCCACCATTAGTAATGTGGCCGCACAATGCACATTGCACCTTATTCTTGTCTAGTGTATTCGGCCAAAAAGAGTACTTCCAACCGGGATCCTTCGATGCCGCTTTCAAGCATGGATCATTCATCTTGTCGGTGAAGCGGGGATCAATTTCTCCAGGCCTTTGCACAGTAGATGGGGTTGGTGTAGTAGTGGGATTAGGAATGGCATCCCCATCCAAGGATTCCATTGAAGTCATTCTACAATGGGAGAGCAAGAGAACGCACGGAGGCTGTTGGAGCAGGAGGGAGGCCACTGGAGGAGGTAGGGAAGTCGCCGGAGGAGGAGGGAGGCCGTTGGAGGAGGAGGGAGGCCGCTGGAGGAGGTGGGGAGGCCGCTGGAGGAGGAAGGAGACCGTTGGAGGAAGAGGGCGTCTGTTGAAGGTGGTGGGGACTCGGGAGGATGTCGGAGGAGGATGGAGGTCGTCGGAGGAGGAGGGAGCCCGCTGGAGGAGCTAGGGAGGCGACTGCGGAGGAGACAGGGGCGATAAGGGGTTTCTCTGCTAAACACGTAATGAGGGTCGGGTCGAATGCGGTGGGGTAATACAGGGTCTGTTCGTATATCGCATTTCTAATATGTGACATGTATATCGCACTTTGAAAATGCGATATGTATATCGCATTTTGAAAATGCGATATATGTGTAAGTACGCATAAAAAAAAGTCGCCTAGGCGGCGCCCAGGCGCGCCTTGACGCCCAGGCGACCCAAGGCGTGCGCCATTTTTAATGAAAGCAAGGCGTGCTTTCTAGGCGCACGGCTTGGGGCGCCTAGACGCCTAAGCGGCCGCCTAGGCGCGCCTAGGCGCACGCCTTAACAACAATGCTTACAGCTTACAATAGATGCATCAGGAGGATCAGGAACCAATGACCATGTGCCACGAGACTGCAATGCACGCATCTCTTCTTCCATAGCTAATCTCCAGCAATCAATCTCCATAGCCTCCTGGTAGGTCCGTGGTATATCCACGGAAGACAAGGCTGCAACAAATCTCTGAAAGTCACCAGTGAAGCGGTGAAACGACACTTGTGAAGCAAATGGATAAGAGGCACACATCCGCTTCTGCTTCCGGATAGCAATAGGAATATCAAGATCATCTTCTGTTGTACTGGATGGTCTAGTTTCCTCCTGCAATGAAGAATCCTGCACATGTAGCATATCTGACCCGTCAGTAGTAATGCCATCTGAACATACCTGAGGCGTGATGGGTGGCTGACGTGTAGCCTGAGCAGGACCTGACCGACGCGTATAGAAATTTTGGTAGAGGTGAAATGGGAGGTCGTGGAAGAGGTGGAGGTGGAGGTGGAGGTGGTGGTGGTGAAGGTGATGTAGGGGCAGGAGCAGGAGGAGACTCAGGTGAACTCCAAGTAGTGGTGGAGGAACATAGACATCATCATTGGTAGTAGATGGTACCATTCTGTCACCTGCAGGAGAAAAATACATAACAGACTCAAAGAATGTGACATCAGCACTAACGAAGTATTTCTTGTTTATAGGATCATAACACCGATAGCCCTTTTGAGTCCGAGAATAACCAACAAAGACACACTTGACCGCTCTAGGAGAGAGTTTGTCAGGTCCAGGAGACAGAAGATGAACAAATGCCACAGTACCAAAGACACGTGGAGTCAATGAGAATAATTCCTTGTCAGGAAAAATGATAGAAAGAGGTATTTTCTCACCAAGGACAGAAGATGGCATACGATTGACCAGATAACACGCGGTAAGAACATCATCCCCCCAGAAAGAAATAGGAGCACAACTCTGAATCAACAGGGTTCGAGTAATATCAAGGAGATGGCGATGCTTTCTTTCCTCCACACCATTCTGCTGAGATGTATACACACAAGTGGTTTGGTGAATAATGCCCTTTGATGAAAGAAATTGAGAAAGGGACCGTGTGCAAAATTCTAGGGCATTATCTGTACGAACATATTTGACAGTAGAAGAGAAAACATTTTGCACTTCATTAATTAAATTCTTGATCACATCTCCTGCTTCAGATTTATTCTTTAAAAGAAAGACCCAAGATACACGAGAGAAATCATCCACTACCACTAGATAAAATCTGTGCCCCTGATGATCGGGTACACGACTTGGACCCCATATATCTATATGAAACAACTCGAATGGGGAGCTACTGCTCCGACTCTGACGACTAGGAAAGTTCGACCGATGATGATTTCCCAACTGACATGCGTCACAACGAAAAGACGAACTAGGAGAGATCTGAGGTAGAAGATGGCACATTTTCTGGAGCGGGAGGTGACCAAAACGTAGATGCCAGATGTACAGGGAAACTGGTCCGGCATAATGAGAGGAGACACCAGCATAGGAATTCCGAACCAGCCGATATAGACCATTCTGCTCAGAGCCACAACCAATCACCCTGCCCGTTAGTATGTCTTGAAAAATGAGAGAAGACGGGTCAAATATAGCACGGCAATGCAAATCCTTTGTAATCTGACTAATAGATAACAGATTCATCGAGAACTCATGAGCATGTAGGACATTCTGTAGATGCATAGTAGAGGATAGGAAGACCTCCCCCTGTCCAACAAGGGGGGAATGAGTACCGTCTGCGATCTGCACTGAGCGACCGTGAGGAATGTCCCTGTAGGACTCAAGTCTATCTCGATCTCGGCAGAGATGATGTGTGGCACCCGAATCTATAATCCAATCAGAGATATCATGAGATGGTGAAAACGCATTAGATCTACCTGAAGTATTAGCAGCAGCAGATGAACTGGCGAAGGCTGTAGCAGCAACATCTGAAGGTCCACCAGACGAATCACCAGATGACTATGGCATAATATCGCGGAGACGTGCCACAAGTTCCTCAAAACGATTATCTGCAGTAGATGCCAACTGGGACTGAGAGTGCTCTGCAACACGTGCCGATGCTGGGAACCCATGCTTAGAATAGCATGTCTCCTCCGAGTGTCCTGTGCGGTGACAATAGGAACATGGCTGACTAAAGCGACCACCCCTTCCCTGGGGTCCACGTCCACGACCTGAAGACGAGCCACCTCTCCCACGCGAAACTGCCATCGCCGATGGGGGTGGAGTAGAAGAACTGGAAGAAACTGTAATGCGACTGAGTCTCCTGTAAACATCCTCCACTGGAGGAATAACTACATCGGCTAAGATCTGAGAACGGGCGGCGTCATATTCAGGATCAAGGACCGCAAGTAGGACGCCCACCATGGTGGCATTCCTAAATGCCTTCTGCTGTTCAAGAGTCGCTGTGAGTGGGATAATACTGTATAACTTCTCAAACATCCCCCTCAGGGATATGTACAAGGAGTGAAGAGGTCTGCCGCTCTACTTCATCGTGAATATGTCATGCTGAAGCTGTAATATCTTGGTCTCATTTTGCACCTGCGAATAGGTAGCAGCTAGGATATCCCACATCGCCTTGGCAGTGGGCTGATGGAGGACATCGTTGGCAATCTCCATCGTCAATGTACCTGACAACCAGACCTTTGCATAGGAGTCATCAGCCTCCCACGAGGCATATATCCCTTGTCTTCTCTGCTGGCTCATCCTCGGTAAGAATGTGCTTCTTACCATTCGACTTCATGAGGCTCATGAACTGCATCGCCCAGAGCTCATAATTCGACCCGTCCATCTTGACTATTGGCGCTGGACCTTTAAATGCGTCTATGGAGGGCATATCAACCTTCGATTCTGACATATTGCCGCTGGAGAAGAACTAGGGTTTGTAGACAAAGTGATAGATGTCTACACAAACTGCATTGGATTCGAGTGTGTATGTAGACGTTACGCACTCAAATCCATCTATCCGGTGGAAGAGACGAGTACGTGCATGTCGGAGATCGCCGAGGAGCGGCTAGGGCACGCCGAGGATGATGGCGGCAGGACTTGAGGGCTGCCTAGAGGGTTGGCGGCGGGACTGGGGGCCGCCTAGAGGGCTGGCGACGGGACTGGAGTGTCGTCTGGGGGGTGGCGGCGGGTCAAGGGTGCTGCCTGGGGGTTGGCGGCGAGACAAGGGTGCTGCCGGGGGGGTGTCGGCGGGACTGGTGGGGGCCGCTGGAGGGTTTTGCGGCGGGGAGGGGTTGGATTGGGAACCGTCGGAGGGCGCTTGGCGGGGATCCGAGCTGGCGGCGCGGGTGGGACGAGCAAGGAGAGAGAGGGCGGCGGGTGGGGAGAGGGAGAGAGCCCTAGGGCGGCTCTGATACCATGTTGGGAGAAAACCGAGATAGATTATTCAAAGAAACCCTAGGCTCTCTTATATAGGGAGAGACCTTAAGGGTAAAGTACAAAGTAGTCCAGAGAAACAAAGAAATAACAAACAGGTACATATCATAATAATATCTATCTCTACAAAACAAGCTTTAGTCCTGCCCCACTCTGATGTGGAATTGGATGGGGTCGGTATATTATCCAGTGTTTGTACTCTTAATGCCGTTGATGCTTCTGAGGGCTTGGTTATTGCATGGAAGGAGCCAATGTTCTCTGCCCTCTATCAGTTGAAGACAAGGCACGTTCGCACTGTTCTCATGGTATCTACAGGTACTCAGATGGTGGTGTCATGTGTCTATGGGCCTTGCTCTCATTCCTTGCAGGATGAGCTATGGGCCGACATTCGTGAGGCCCGTAATACCTATCATGGAGTGGCTTGGCTCCTGGGCGGAGATTTCAATGTTTCCCTTCTCTCTTCTGATCGCCCCCGTTCATGTGGGGGTCAGGATCCTGGGTCGATAAACTTTGTAGAGCTGATTGATGATTTGGAGCTCGAGGTGATTGACATGACCGATACGAGATTTACGTGGAGGAATTCTGGATCCCGGTCATGTATTGATCGTTTCCTTGCTTCTCAGGAGCTTCTGACTGATTTTCTACTTTCCTACTACACCTCTAGGCCATGAACAGGATTATGACCACACACCAATTATCTGGGACTCTGGAGTTGACCCAACTCATCGAGGTTTCTTCATACTGAGCATGCTTGGCTACATGAAGATTCCTTTAGAGAGCTTGTTTGCATTATCTGGTCCTCCACTATTTCTGCGGGTTCTGTTGCTTCTCGTTTGACCCAGAAGCTTACCTCGCTCCATAAATATCTTTGCTCCTATAAGAAGGATATCAGAGAGGTTAGGCTAGCGGCTCGATTGGCAGCAGAAATGAAGGTGCGACGGCTTGATGAGCTGGAAAATATCAGAGATCTATTGAACGAGGAGTTAACCGCAAGAGTAGCGACGCAGAAGATCATTGCAACATAGGACAAGAAGCAGGTTACTGAATAGAAGCAATAGTTTAGACAGAGTTGGCTCAGAATTGGGGACGCCAACACCGTTTATTTCCATCGTGTGGCTAGTGGAAGGCATCGTCATAATCATATTCAATTCGTGATGGTGAATGATACCTGCGTGAAGGGCGATCGTGAGATGGGTAGGGCAATTGCAACCCATTTCCATTCTTTTTTACAGGAGACAGGAGAGCAGACAGTGGAGATGGACTGGCTTGGGGGCACCATATGTGTCTGATGCACACACTACCAACTTAATACATGAGATCATGACTGAGGAAGTGAAAAATGCAGTTTGGAATTTAAACGTAGATGGTGCTCCGGGCCCTGATGGTTTCCCCATCTTCTTCTTCCATGAGCTCTGGTCCCTATTAGGTGCTGAGGTGGTGGAGGCAGTCAAGGAATTTGCCCGCGAAAATGAAGGCTTTGAGCAAATTAACAAGGCACTTATTTTCTTGCTTCCTAAAAAGGAGGCTCTTGAAAGAGTGGAGGACTTTCGACCGATCGCGCTCTCAAATGCATTGTAGCTCATTGTTACGAAGGTTTTAGCCATTAGATTGAATAGGGTTACGTATCATATCATCTCACCGCTGCAATCGACCTTCATTCCGACCAGACAAATTGTAGACAACCTTGCTATGGTTACCGAGATTGTCGCTGACTGGAAGAGCAGGCAAGTGAAGGGTGTACTATGGAAAGTGGATTTCTCAAAGGCATGTGATGCGGTGGACTGACGCTTTATGTGGTCAGCTATGTGTAAATGGGGGTTTTCGGCATGCTGGATCTCTTGGATGAAACGATGCTTCTCGACGGCCTCCTACTCTGTGCTTGTCAATGGCTGTCCAGAGGGTGGATTTTTCAGCCACAACGGAGGTAAGACATGGGTGCCCTCTTGCCCCATGTTTGTCATTGTTGTTGACGTCCGTGCTTGTATGGTGAATCAGGTCGTCTTTAATTGTATTACTTTGGGCTACTCCAATGGTGACATTTCTATCCCTCTTTTACAGTATGCGGATGACACCATCTTTTTTATAGAGGGCAACAAGGAGGAGGTTGTGGCAATGGGTACAACTCTAGAAATATACAGTGAAATGTCGGGACTGATTCTTAACCACGAGAAGTCGGTGATAGTTCCTTTTGGCCTTTCAGGGGATACTGCTAGAGAATGTGTTGAGGAGTTACACACCGCTTGTGGAGCCCTCCCGATCCGCTACCTTGGGGTCCCTCTTACTTACGGAAGAGTCAAGGTCTCAGATTGGCTACCGATTATCGAGAAGCTAGAAAACAAATTGTTTGGCTGGAAAGCGACGATTTTATACAGAGATGGTCGACTGGTGGTTATTAAAATAGTGATATCTGCTCTCGGTTCTTTATGGCCTCGCACCTATTGCCGGTTCTTATCAGAAACATATTAGAAAAGATCATGCGAAGGTTTCTTTAGGGAAAATTGGGTGATGGTGAAGCCGGGATACATTTGGTCGATTGGGAGACTGTTACACTGCCCCAAAGTGGATGGTGGATTGGGAATTAAGAATCTAGACGGCATGAATAAGACTCTTCTGCTAAAATGGATTAACAGACTATGGGGTGGAGACAGAGACATTTGCTGCAATAATCGCAAGATCTCTAATTTCGGGGATCCTCAGAGCACACTACAACGGTCGCATATGCTCCCTTCAACGTTCTGGAAAGGAATTACTTTGGTTCTTCCCCGTTTCCATGATCTTTTTCAACATGTACTTGGAAATGGAAACACGTTTTTGTTTTGAAAAGACAACTGGATGGATGATGGATCTTTCTCTACCAAATTCTCGCGACCTTTCGCTTTGGCTGGCAACAGGGATGCTCTAGTCTCGGATTGCTGGATTGACGGCAATTGGTTGCCTTACTTTCTAACAGATTCTCTGACCAACGACTTGAAAATTTCCTTAATCTCCTGGAGTCACTAAGACTTGGTGTCGTGCCATCTATGGGTAGAGACCATTGGGTCTGTAAGGATAAATCTTTCTCTGTAAAAGGGAGTATCGTGCCATCTGCAGACCGCCACCACCTATGACGGACTCCTTAATTCGTGATTGCAACTTCATTTGGGAACTCCAACTTCCCGACAGAATTGGCTTCTTCATGTGGTTTTTGAGGATGAGGCGTATTATGACAAGGGACCGTTGTGCGAGACACCTCCAGGATACATCCAATAGATGTCCGCTCTGTGATACCAATATCGAAATGGTGGACACATCTTCTTCCAGTGCGCAAAGATCATCCGAACATGGGAGCAGTGCTGACAGAAGCTGGCTTAATATTCAAAACCTTGAACTCTTTTGGGACTCATTGTATACTGCTAAACATCGTGCTAGAAAGGACATCCCCCAACCCCTGGCGAAGATCTGGACTATTTGGTTAGTCAGAAATGGTGCACTTTGCTCTTCTTAACGATTCTATTATGAAAATATTTTGTATCAATCCATGTCTCTTCTCGAGTCCTGGACACAGTAAGTCCCTTCCTCTCTATTTTAATCTATGTAGAGGGAAAAGAATGAATGCATTAATGAGAGGCCATTGGGTTCTCTTATATAGGAGAGGAACCTATTGGTCAAATTACAAGTAGAAGACAAAATAAATAGATAATAAAGAAACAACAAGAAAGAAAATAAATATCTCAACACTTCCCCTCAAGCTGGAGCGTAAATATCGATCAGACTCAGCTTGGAACAACATCTCTGATAAGGCCCTCTGGCTAGGGCTTTAGTAAGAACATAAGTTGTCTGGTCTCTAGAGCTGACATGCATAGTGGCGATAAGAGCCTTCTGTATCATGTCACGAGTGTAGTGACAATCCACCTCTATATGCTTGGTCCTCTCATAAAAGGTTGGGTTGTTGGCAATGAAAAGAGCAGCCTGATTGTCAAATTGGAGGTGCATGGGAAGAGACACCTCTATAGTTAGGTTAGTAAGAACATATCTGACCCACATCATCTCTATGCTAGCATGTGCCATGACCCTGTATTCTGACTCAACACTCGATCTGGCAATCATAGTCTGCTTTTTGCTCTTCCATGAAATCAGAGAATTCCCTATGAACACAGCGAAGCCTGAAGTAGACTTCCTATCCTTTGGACACCTAACATAATATGCATCTACACATAATGTAACTGAAAGAGATGTGCCTCCGCTAAAAAGAAGTCTTGTACCTGGTGATGTCTTCAGATACCTCATAATCATATGGACTGCATCCATATGTGCATGCCTGGGTTGCTCCATAAACTGACTCACTTTGCTTAGAGCAAAGGATATGTCGAGCCTGGTAATCGTCACATATAGTAGCATGTCAACAAGCTTACTGTACCTCCTCTTGTCGACCTCCTCAGTGTCATCATCATAGAGCTTCATGCTTGAATCAATAGGAGTAGTGACATGTTTGCAATCTGTCATGCATGTCTCTGTAAGAAGATACGTAACGTACTTCCTCTAGGTTATCACAAGACCTCGTTGGTTCCTGGTAAACTCCAGTCCAAGGAAGTAACGTAAATTACCAAGGTCCTTGGTCACAAACTGCTGACCTAGGAAGTTCTTGGCACCCTGAATGCCTTGCTCGTCATCCCCTGTAACAATAATGTCATCAATGTAAACAAGAATGACAATAGTACCTCTCTAGGTCCTGTGCACAAACAAAGAGTGATCAACAGTCGATCGCACAAATTCCTGCTGCTCTATCAAGTCTGAGAGCTTCTGGAACCATGCTCTCGGACTCTGCTTAAGGCCATAGATAGCCTTATGTAGCTTATAAACCTTCTGGCGCTCCCCCTCAGCAGCAAACCTAGGTGGCTACTGCATGTAGACTTCCTCCTGCAGATCACCATAGAGGAAGCCATTCTTCACATCAAGCTGGTAAAGGGGTCAATCTCGTACGCAAAGTAGAATGTCTGGTAACCGGAGAGAAAGTATCATGATAGTCCACCCCATATGTATGGGTGAACCCACGTGCCACAAGTCTCGTCTTACAACGATCCATACTGCCATCTGCACGGTGTTTCATGGTGGACACTCATTTGCATCCCACAACGGATGCGTCAACTGGAGCAGGAAAAGACTCTACGTACCACGTGACTATAGCGGGGCCATCTCCTCCTTCGTAGCTAGCCTCCACTGATTGTCCTGAAGAGCCTCCTGATATATCTGTTGTATCTCCATGTTGGATACATGAAATCCTCTGGCAATATGCTTAAGGAAACCTGGGCTGCAAGAGGTTAAATAACACACGTACGTTTCTGCTTTCGCAGAGCAATTGGCACATCAAGATCATCTTCCAAGTTATGAGCATGTAAGTTCCCTTCTGGAGAGGGCACGTGCTCATCCTGTATGGAATCCTGTTGCACAGACAACTTAGCAAGACTGTTGCACAGACAACATTAGAAACAATGTGCTTATTACATATCTGAGGCGTGCTGGATGATTAGCAAGACCTGTGAGAAGGGGGAACCGAGCGAAACCTGCGAGTAAAAACACATGGCAAAAATTGAGTGACAGTTGGAGATGGAACAACGGGAGCAGGTTTAGAGGCAGGAGTAGGAGTAGGTGGTGGTGGTGGTTGAGGAGATGGTGGTAGAGCATGAGTAGAGGGAGGTGGAGGAACGACAGTAGGAGGTGGAGGCATGCAGATCTCATTGTTAGAGTCAGATAGGGCTAGTCTGTCACTTGTAGGAGCAAAACACATAATAGACTCAAAGAAGGTGACATCAACACTGTTGGGAGAAATGAAAATGAGAAGATATTATTCCAAAGAACCCTAGGCTCTCTTATATAGAGAAAGCCTATGGGTAAATTACATAGGCTGGAACAAGGAAAATAAATATAACAGAAAAGTACATAAACTCTAGAAATATCTCTACGCTCCCCCTTAAGATGGAGCATAGTTGTAAATCATGCTCAGCTTGGAAGAACATTTCTGAAATGGCCCTTTGAGCAATGACTTGATAAAGATGTCTGCAGTCTGCTCTCCTGAACTGACATGGGAAGTAGAAATCAAGCCCTTTTGAATCATATCTCTACTATAGTGACAGTCTACCCCAATATGCTTTGTTCTTTCATGAAATGCATGATTATTAGCAATAAATAATGCTGCTTGATTGTCACATTATAATTGCATGGGTGGAGGTACATCTATATACAGATCTTCTAATACAGCTCGAACCCACATCATCTCCGTACTTGCCTGTGCCATGGCCCTGTACTCAAATTCAGCACTAGATCTAGCTACCACTGTCAGTTTCTTGCTTTTCCGAGAAACTAAGGAACTGCCAATAAATACTCCAAACCTTGAAGTAGATTTCCGATCCCTAGGACATCCTGCATAATCCGCATCAACACATGTAGAAATAGAGAGATTTGTTTCTTTCCTGAACAACAATCCTGCACCTGGAGACAACTTTAGATATCTCAGTATCATATATATGGCATCCATATCTACTTGTCTGGGCTGTTCCATGAACTGACTCACCCGACTTACAACAAAAGCAATGTCAGGTCTAGTGATAGTAATATAGAGAAGCTTTCCCACCATTTCTCCATATCTTCTCCTGTCAACCTCCTCTGTATCATCTTCATATACCTTCATGCTAGGATCCATAGGAGTAGTCAAGGGTCGACACCCGATCATGCCCGTCTCAACACGCATATATGTAATATACTTCCTTTGAGTCATCACAAGACCCTGCGCATTCCTAGCAAATTCCAATCCCAGAAAGTATCGTAGGGTACCAAGATCTTTAGTCACAAACTTATGGCCTAGAAATGCTTTTGCCATCTTTATCCCCTGCATATCATCTCCCGTACCAAGTATATCATCAACATATACCATGATAAAACAGTACCTCTGGGGGTCTTCTGGACAAACATAGAATGATCAACATTTATTCTATTGAACCCTTGCTTCTGAATGAAGTATGAAAGCTTCTGAAACCATGCCCGCAAGCTTTGTTTAAGACCATATATGGCCTACACACCATCTGACACTCTCCCTCAGCAGCAAACCCCGGAGGCTGCTGCATGTAGACTTCTTCCTAAAGATCCCCATATAAAAAGGCATTATTAACTGCAAGCTGAAACAAGGGCCAATCACGTACCACAACAACTGAAAGGACACGTAGAGTGGAATGATGTGCAACCGGAGAAAATGTGTCCATATAATCCATGCCATAGGTTTGAGTGAATCCACGTGCCACTAGCCTTGCTTTGTAACGATCAAGGTTGCCATCGACATGATATCTGTCAGTAAATACCCATTTACAACTGACAACAGAAGCTCCTGGGGGAGCAACAACCAAGCTCCATGTACCACGAGACCGCAGAGCAGCCATTTCCTCCTCCATGGCTAAACGCCGACAGCTATCCTTCAAGGCATCGTGATAATTCCGTGGTATCTCCACGGTAGATAAGGCCACAACAAACCTATGAAAATCACTAACGAGGCGATGGAATGAAACTTGTGAAGCAAGTGGATAGGATGTACATATCCGCTTCGACTTTCTTAAGGCAATAGGTACATCCAAATCATCAATATTACCCACCGGTATGTTATTCTCCTGCAAAGATCCATGCACTTGCGCATTTTCAGTCCCATCGTTAGTAATATCACCTGGACATACCTGGGGCGTAGTGGATGAATGACTGCTTCCGTGAACAGGGACCGGACGACGGGTATAAAATCTCGGTAAAGGTGGTACTGGTGGTTGTGGAGGTGGTGATGGTGATGGTGGTGATGATGGTGGAGCAGTAGGAGTTGGTATGTGAACAGACGGACGCAGAGGAGGAGGTGGCACATAAATCTCATCATCAGTAGTAGAGGAAGTCAACTTGTCACCTGTAGGCGAAAAATATATCACAGACTCAAAGAAGGTGTCATCAACACTAACATAATCTCTTATGCACAGGATCATAGCATCTGTAACCCTTTTGAGTACGAGAGTGCCCAAGAAATACACACTTGATAACTCTAGGTGAGAGCTTGTCAAGTCCCAGAGTGAGCTGATGCACGAAAGCAACTGAGCCAAAGACACGAGGAGTTAGGGAGAACAATTCCTTGTCAGGAAAGATAACTGAAAGAGGAACTTTCTCACTTAAGATAGAGGAGGGCATACGATTCACCAGATAACACGCCATAAGGACAACATCACCCCAAAAAGACACATGAGCGCAACTCTGGATAAGTAAAGTCCGAGTGATATCAAGAAGATGACGATGTTTTCTCTCTACAACTAGACTGAGATGAGACACCAGCACAGGGAGTTCGGACCAACCGATAGAGACCATCCTGCTCATAGCCACAACCAATCACCCTGCCCGTGAGAATATTTTGAAAAAGAAGAGACGATGGGTCAAAAATAGCACGACAGTGCAAATCCTTCGTAATCTGACTGATAGATAGTAAGTTCATTGAAAAATCCGGAGCATGCAAGACATTCTTGAAACACATAGAGGATGCCAAACTGATCTCCCCTTGTCCAATGATGGGGGAATGAGTCCCATCTGCTATCACTACCGACCGCCCTGGCGGAACCTCCCTGTATGATGTAAGCACATCTCTGTCTCGACAAAGATGATGTGTCGCACCGGAGTCCATAATCCATTCTGAAACATTAGAACTATGACACGACGTAAAGGCATAAGCACTACCTGATGTGCTAGCTGGGGCTGACGTACTGGCAGAGGCTGAAGTTGCTATGTTCGAGTGACCTCCTGGAGAGTCAATAGAGGCAAGAGGCATGATATCACGAAGTCTGGCGACAAGATCCTCAAACCGTTGATCTGAAGTAGATGGCCGTGGAGGCGCAACGTGCTCGACCGCACAGGCTGATGAAGAAAAACCATGCTTAGAATAGCATGTATCCTCCATATGACTAGTGCGATGACAGAAGGTGCATGGCTGACGGAAGCGGTCACCTCGACCACGAGGTCCACGACCACGAAAAGAAGAAGAGACTCCTCTACCTCTGGAAGCTGCCATCGGCGAAGGAGCTGGACTAGTAGCAGTAGAGGGAACTGTGATTTTGTTAAGCCTTCGATACACTTCCTCCATTGGAGGAATAGTAGCATCCGCCAGGATCTGCGAGCGAGCCGCATCATATTCTGGGTCAAGCGTCGCTTGTAAGACCCACCATTGTAGCATTTCGGAACGTTTTCTGCTGCTCAGGGGTCGCCGTAAGGGGAATGATGTTGTAGAGCTTATCAAACATCCCTAGTATGGATGTATATAACGAATGTAGAGGCCGACCATTCTGCTTGACCGTAAATATATCATGCTGAAGTTGGAGGATCTTGGTCTCATTTCTCTTCTGTGAGTATGTCGCGGCAAGGATGTCCCACATTGCCTTAGCAGTGGGCTGATGGAGTACATCATTAGCAATCTCCATTGTCAGTGTGCCTGAAAGCCAGACCTTGGCATACGAATCATCAACCTCCTATGAGGCATAAACCCCAGTCTTCTCTGGCGGCTCATCTTCGGTAAGAATGTGCTTCTTACCATTGGACTTCATGAGACTCATGAACTGCATCGCCCAGAGCTCGTAATTCATCCCATCCATCTTGACTATAGGCGTTGGACTTTTGAAAGCGCCGATGGAGGGTATATCGACTTTGTTTTCTGACATTGATGCCGGAGACGTAGAACCAGGGTTTGTAGACCAAGGAATAAATGTCTACATAAACATGTAAGGATTTGAGTGCATATATAGACTTATGCACTCAAATCCATGAGGAACGAGAGAGAAGGAGACGGGGGTGGCGCCGAGTATAAGGGGGGCGTCGGTGGCTAGATGGTGATGGAGCGGTGGGAGGAGGGGCTGCGGGAGGAGAGGCGACGGGAGAAGGGGCGGCGGCAGGGTGGCGGCGTCGGCATGATGAGAGAGAGAAGGTGGCGGCAACGACGAGAGAGGAGATGAGAGGGCGGCTAGGGTTTTAAGATGGTGGCTCTGATACCATATTGGGAGAAATGAAAATGAGAAGATATTATTCCAAAGAACCCTAGGCTCTCTTATATAGAGAAAGCCTATGGGTAAATTACATAAGCTGGAACAAGGAAAATATAACAGAAAAGTACATAAACTCTAGAAATATCTCTACAAACACTAACATGGTATTTTTGCCTTAGCGGATCAAAGCAACAATACCCCTTCTGGGTACAAGAGTAGCCGACAAACACGCACTTGACAGCTCTGGGAGAGAGCTTATCACAACCTGTAGAGACATCACGGACAAAAGCAATAGATCTGAAAACACGATGTGTAAGGGAGAAAAGATTCTTCTCGGGAAACGCAATCAAGAAAGGAATCTTCTCTCCTGACACAGGCAAGGGCATGCGGTTCATTAGATAGCATGCAGTAAGGACAACATCGTCCCAGTAAGCGTGAGGAGCACGACTCTGTATCAACAAGGTTCTGGTCACATCAAGTGACGGTGTTTGTGGTCGGCAACACCGTTCTGCTGAGAAGTATAAACACATGAGGTCTGGTGAACAATGCCAAGAGATCTAAGAAATTCAGAAAGTTGTAAGGTGCAGAATTCTAAGGCATTATCAGAACGAAGATATTTGATATTGGCAGAAAAAATATTATTTATCTCATTGATAAAATATCTGATCATTGTTCCAGCCTCAGACTTATTCTTTAACAAAAAGACGCAGGAAAGTCTAGAAAAAGCATCCACCGCAACTAGATAAAAATGATGTCCGTGGTGATCAGGAACACGACTCGGACCCCAAATGTCTAAATGAAGGAGCTTAAATAACTGAGAACTGCTCCGACTCTAACGGGATGGAAATGAGGAACGATGATGCTTCTCAAGCTGGCATGCTTCACACTGAAAGGAGGATCTTGTAGAAATCTGAGGGAGAACATGACAACTTTTGCAGAGGAAGGTGGTCAAAACGAAGGTGCCACGTATATGGAGAGACTGGACCAGTAGGTATAGTAGAAACACCAACATGAGGAGGTTGGATCAGTCTGTAGAGTTCGTGTTGCTCACGACCACATCCAATCATCCCGCCCGTGAGAATGTCCTGAAACACAAGAGACGAGGGGTTAAAAATGGCACGACAATGCAGATCCTTAGTAATCTGATTAATGAAAAGTAAATTCATTTGAAAATCAGGAGCATATAAAACATTCTGAAGGCGCATGGACGGCGTCAAATGCACCTCCCCGTGTCCTGTAACGGGTAAGTGGTCGCCATTAGCAAAGACAACCTATCTGCCAGGTGGTATAGTCCTGTAGGACCTCAGCTGCGCTCTATCTCCACATAGGTGGTGGGAAGCACCAGAGTCCATAATCCACTGTCATGTCTGCTCCAATACTACCAGTAAAAGCATAGACAATATCTGAGGAGCTCGAAGAGGCTCTGGCTACGGCTGCGGTATCTGTAGTGGTGGTGCCAACAATAAGAGTCGTGATCTCTCGAATATGGGAGACAATATCATCCAGGAGAGGAACAACCTGGGAAGCTGGAGTCTTTGAAGGCTCAATATAATATGCAAATCGACCAGAAGTAGGGTATCCATGCTTCTAGTAGCATGTATCCTCTGAATGTCCCGACCGACGACAGAAGGTGCAAGGGCCACATAGACGTCCATCGCCTTTGCCACGAGGGGTGCTGGCGCCCTCTAGACTGAGTCGGCCCTCCTTGGCCATGAGAAGCGGTCATAGTTGAAGAATGCGGAGGAGTGGACGTAGAAGGTACGGTAATCAGGCTGAGATGACTATAGGCCTCCTCCATGGGAGGTATGATAGCCCTAGTGAGAAGCTATGTACGCGTTGCATCATACTATGCATCAAGGTCGGCCATAAAAACTCCAACCATTGAGTTCCTATAAGACTTTTGCTGCTCTAGAGATGCCGTAATAGGCATAAAGCTATGAAGCTTCTCGAACATGCCATGGAGCGAAGAGTAGTACACGTGCACAGGACGACCATTCTGCTTGGCGTTGTAGATATCAAACTGTAGCTGAAGAATCTTGGCCCCATTCTTTGCCTGAGCATAGATGGAAGTCAAAGTGTCCCACATGGCCTTGGATAAGTTTGATTTTATAGTATTGAGAGATATATTTATCCTTTTCATTTTTATGTGTTTTATTTTCTTATCGTCTCTATTGTGTAATTTGCCCAACAAGGTTTCTCCTCTCTATATAAGAGAACCTTAGGCCCTCATGAATAAGAATTCTCATTTTCCTTTTCACATGGTATCCGAGCGGTGGTTCTAGACTGAAGCCCTGTTACCTTAGGGGGAGTGTCAAAAGGTTTGCAAACTTCATAAGGCTATATATGGCCTTAAGCAAAGTCCCATAGCATGGTTCAGAAGCTTTCGGACTTGATGAGCAACAGGGCTTCACGAGATCGATTGCAGACCATTCACTGTTTGTTCAAAGTGCTCAGAGAGGTATCGTTGGTATACTGATCTATGTTGCCGATACCATTGTTACATCCTACATGAGATGATGTGCAGGATATTAGTATGGCTAATGTGTTCCTTGGACAACAATTTATCATCAAGGACCTTGGCAATTTACATTGCTTCCTAGGGATTGAGTTCTCCAGGAACCATCAGGGTCTTGTGATGGCCTAGAGGAAGTATATTACTGATCTCCTCTCAGAGATAGACATGTCAGATTGCAGATCTGCCTCTACTCCCGTAGATCCTAACATGAAGCTATATGATGACGATACATAGGAGGTCAACAAGAGGAGATACAAGGAGCTCGTTGGGTAGCTTCTCTATGCGAATATTACCATGCTAGGCATCTCCTTTCAGTGAGCAAAGTTAGCCAGCTTATGGGGCGACCAAGACATGCACATATGGATGCGGTTCACATGATTATGAGGTATCGGAAGTCCTCTCCAGGTACTTGATTGCTCTTTAGCATAGGGACATCCCTTACCATCATGGCATGTGCAGATATGGCCTATGCATGATGCACCAATGACAGGAAATCTGCCTTGGGCTTTGCTGTATTTATAGGGATCTCTTTGGTATTATGGAAAATCAAAAACTAGACTATGGGTGCCAGATCTAGTACCGGGTTAGAGTACAGAGCCATGGCGTACAGGAGCACTGAGATGATGTGGGTTAGATCCGTTCTGACGGACCTAGTTATTGACGCATCTCTTCCCATGTATCTACAATGCGACAGCCATGCTGCTCTTTTCAATACCAACAACCCCATCTTCCATGAGACGTCCAAGCACATTGAGGTAGATTTTTACTATTATTTGTGACATGATTCAGAATGGTACTTTCCATATCAGCTCAAGGGAACATATGACGTATGTTTTCTGCAAGGCTCTAGCTAGAGGGTCATCTCAGAGATGTTACAAGCTGAGCATGATTGACATCTATGCTCTTTCTTGAGGGGGGGGGGTGTTGCCTTTTTATGTATTTTCTTTTCTTATTGTCTCTATTATGTAATATTTCCATCAAAGTTTTCCTCTCTATATAAGAAAACCTTAGAACCTCATGAATAAGAAGTTCATATTTCCTTTTCAATGTACAGGTTTTCTAGAATTGCAAATTTAAATGAGGCTAAGCGGCCGTTGGTTAGGAAACTCGTATAGTGATAGAATCCGGCAATCCAGTAAGTTGAAATCCCAAGCTGAAATACTCGATTGGACTACTGCTTAAAAATTCTGTGTCAATTAGTATTCGATGTATTATCTTGTGATTGGACTATGGTATGTTTGTGGTGCTTGTTTATGCTGTGATCCTCATGAAAATTCTGCATCGAGCCTAAGGACAACGGAATCTCACAAGAATGTTGCATTCCCGGACCCCTCATTGAACAATACTAATCAGCTTCTTATTCATGTGCATGGAATAGTTCACACACAGGCATCCAGATGGAGTTGTCCAATGGGACCACCTCAAAGTATGTCGTAATAATCGCAGACTGTGACTGCTCTAAGATCTTGGAGAGTCTCGAGATCTTGCATGCCACATGATCACACCAGCCTCGTGGCCTCCCTTGTCATCGTCTACCTAACCCTGGAACTTGTTAGATTTGAACAATCCTGAGTGGGGAGGGAGGGTGAGGGAGCTCCAGTGGGCTGGGTTTGGGGCATGGAAGGCCGTATCGATATCGATATCGTATCAATACGATATTTCGACGATATATCGCCCTTATCGACGAGCCTTTGTGAAGAAAATACCTGGAAATCGGGATATATCGCCATATCGGTGCCCATATCGGTCCCATGTCGATATCGATATATCGGCGATATATCGCCGATATATTGCGATATTTCCTTCCATGGTCTGGGGTGTCCAGGGGAGCTGGTCGAAGGAGGAGGTGGTTTGGGGAGAGGAGAAAGTAGAAACATGCAAGAATGTGGAGGGGGGTTGTATGCAACTATTTTCCAGTATTTTTATTTAGAAAAAAAATGGATTAACAATGTTGAGATAGTTGTATCTCTGTGGTGTTATTTCTTATTTCATTTTCTTTATATACTTCTCATGCAATTAACCTAGGGCTTTTCTCCTATATAAGAGAACCTTAGGGTCTCGTGAATGACAAGCAATTTCATTTTCTCCAACATGATATCATAGCAACAATCCTAGATCGGGGTTCTCGTATCCCATCAAAATCCTAATCCTACCCGCTAGCCCCCAACCCTCTCTCCTCTTCGCCATCGGCCGTGCAACTATCCATCCCCACGCCGCCAATCAGCCGGGCATCCAGCCAGACGCCGTCGGCCACTGCAGTCCCCCCTCCCCCAGCCCGAGGCCCCCTGCCAGATGCCGCCAGGCCGCCG
This sequence comes from Ottelia alismoides, assembly GCA_037367405.1. NCBI lineage: Eukaryota > Viridiplantae > Streptophyta > Magnoliopsida > Alismatales > Hydrocharitaceae > Ottelia > Ottelia alismoides. The sequence continues at coordinate 122,279 of JAZKJV010009168.1, forward strand.
CTGCTCATTGCAGGCTGCATGCTGTGCGCTTGTGGTTGCTCGCCACTGCATACCCGCGGCACGGGTTGCTCCACTGTCATAGGTCGTTGTTCGACCATTGCTGAAGCCACATATAGTTGGATTTTGACCGGGGATCGTGATTTTGGGCTCATAAATCCTGTTTCCCGTATCTAGAGTTCATCAAGTATTGAAAAGGATGGTTGTATGAGTCTACACATACAACCACTTCTCCATATGATTGTGTAAACTCAATCAAAACAATCTACTACCCTGTCTTGTTTCAGATTTGATTTGCTCGACATTCCTTTTTATTATGTCAGACAACACGAGTGATGTTTTTCATCGTCCGGTGCCTTCAAGGGCTCGGCTCCCATCATCAAGATGGATGTGACCAACTACAAGTTGTGGTCCATGCAGTTTCGCACCCTCATGCAGTGCCATAACAAGTAACACATTTTGACGGATTCCGAGCCAACGGACAAGACTGGGGCATATGCTTCTTGCAAGCAAGATGATGCCTGTACGAGGATTTGGCTCCCTGGGATGCTCACCATAGAGATTGCCAATGACATAGTCAATCAATCCACAGCCAAGGCCATGCGGGACAGAGCAGGATTCTACGGCTACAATATGACATCTTCTTGACCTAGCGGAATGGTCGACTACTTCATGCTCATTTCTCGCATCTTCAGGGCATGTTTGAGCCTTTGCATAGCTTGATACCCATTACTACCAAAACTGAGCAGCAACATGCATACCGAAATGCCACTATGGCATGTGTCTTCCTGTCATCTCGTGACTATGAGTACGATGCAACACGTACTCAAATATTTTTTTTATTGAACGTACTCAACTACTTATTGGTGAGACGATACCTCCAATGATGGAGTTATACAAGAGGTTAAGAAGGATTGCTACATCATCTGCGACCACGACCCAGACTCCCTATGCTATGGCTACTTCTCGTGACAAAGGGGATACTTCACAGTTTCGTGATCGTGGACCCCATGGTCGAGGAGGAGGACGTCAACGTGGCCTATGCTCACACTGCCACCGTCCAGGTCATTCAGAGGAGACATGCTACCTGAAACATAGGTATCCTGTGTCTGCTCGTGTAGCTAAGCAGACATAGTCTTCTCCGATCCCATCTCATGACATGCTATTTGATGACATTGTTTCTAGACTGAGAGATGATGACTACACCAACCACTCAAGCTGCAGGATCTTCTGATGTCGCAGCTGTTGCCAGAGCCTCTACGAGTTCGTTAGGTATTGCTTGTGCACTTACCGGTTGTAGCAGTTCAGATGTGACTGATTGGATCGTAGACTCCGGAGGTTTGCATCTTGTGGCGACAGAGCTCAGTTTAGTTCTTACAAGTTTATTCCTCCTGGTAGATCAATGGTGATTGCTAATGGGGTTCATCTACCCATTGTTGGTCAGGGGGAGATTGTTCTACTCCCATCGATGCGTTTGCAGAATGTCTTACATGCTCTAGCATTTCAGATGAATCTTGTGTCTATTAGTCAGATTACAAAAGATTTACATTGTCGTGCCATATTTGATCATTCTTCTCTTGTGTTTCAGGACATATTCACGGACAGGGTGATTGGATGTGGTCTTGAATAGAGAGGATTGTACATACTGGTCCAACCTCTGTGTGCTGGTGCTGCTACTATTCCATATGGATCTGTTTCTCCTTTCATGTGGCATCTTCGCTTTGGACGCCTTCCCCTGCAGAAGCTGTGTCATGTTCTCCCACAGATCTCTACTCATACTACCTTGAAGTGTGAGGTGTGTCAGCTTGGGAAGCACCATCATTCATCTTTTCCGAGTTGTCACAATAGTCAGTTGTTTGAGTTGGTTCATTTTGATATCTGAGGTCTTCGTTGTGTTCCCGATCATCAGGGACCTCGGTTTTATATGGTTGTTGTGGATGATTTTTCTAGATTATCTTAGGTTTTCTTGTTAAAGAATAAGTGTGAAGTTGTTCCTGTTATTAAATCTTTTCTTTTTGAGATTAAGAACATTTTTTCTGCTAATGTGAAGTTTATTCACACTAACAATGCCATGGAGTTTTCTACTTTACAGTTGTCTGACTTTCTCAGATCTATTGGTGTTGTTCATCAGACTTCTGGTGCTTACACTTCGCAGCAGAATGGTGTTGCTGAACGCAAACACCGCCATCTTTTGGATGTCACGAGTACTCTTTTCATTCAGAGTCCATCTCCTGATTCGTTCTGGGGTGATGCGGTTCTCACTGCATGCTACTTGATGAACTGCATGCCTTCTACTATCTTTGGAGAAAAAGTTCCTTTCTTGATTGCATTTCTTGAGGACTTATTCTCCCTTACTCGCAGGGTCTTTGGGTCTGTGGCATTTGTCCACAATTTTACTCCTGGTCGTGACAAGCTCTATCCTAGAACTGTCAAGTGTGTGTTTGTGGGTTATTCTCGTACCCAAAAAGGGTATATGGTTTTATCTTGTTGGGAGAAAATATTATATGAGTGTTGATGTTACATTTTTGAGTCTATTATGTATTTTTCTCCTACAGCTGACAAGTTATGTAATGCTGACTCTGGTGAGGATGTCTTTGTTCCACCACCTCCGTTATCTCCACCAACTCCCATGTTGAGTCTCAATCACCTCCGCCTCCACCACCTCCACCTTTGTTTACCTTGGCACAGTTCCTACCATGGTTTTACATTCACAGGTCATCTACTCGCCCCTCTGCTCATGTGTCTTCTCCGTCATCCAGCATGCCTCAGGTATGTAATGAACATATTGTTTCTACTGATGGCACTGGTGATATGCTTGTTCCACAGGATACTATACAGGAGGAGTTGATCTAGATAGTAGAGAGGTTGATGACCTCAATGTACCTATTGTATTGAGGAAGCAACGTCGTAATTGTGCCGCATATCGTCTAGCTGTGCATGTTTCCTTGGTTCATCTTCAGAGGAGTACATGAGGTTTGTTATGGGACTCTCAACTGTTCTATCCCACGAATGTATCAGGAGGCCATACAGGATAGCAGTTGGCGACTTGCCATGGAGGAGGAGATGGCCGCTTTGCAGTCTCGTGGTACCTGGAGTGTTGTTTCTGCCCCACCAGGTGCCTCTTTTGTGGGGTGAAAATGGATCTTTACGGTGAAGCAACGGGCGGATGACAGCGTGGATCGCTACAAGACAAGGCTTATAGCATATGGGTTCACTCAAACTTATGGGGTGACTATCAGGATACCTTCTATCCAGTAGCGGGACACTCGACATTGCACATTCTTCTATCAATTGTTGTTTTATGGGACTGACCTCTTTAACAACTTGATGTGAAAAATGCGTTTCTATATGGAGATCTAAAGGAGGAGGTTTATATGCAGCAATCACCAGGGTTTGCAGCTGTGAAGGAATCTCAGAAGGTATGTAGGTTCCACAAGGCGATCTACGACCTGAAGTAGAGTCCGAGAGCTTAGTACCAGAAGCTTTCAGAGTTGATAGAGCATAAGGAATTTGCTCGGTCCACTGTGGATCACTCACTTTTTGTTCAGAGGACACAGAGAGGTACTATTGCTATTCTTGTCTATGTTGACGATATTATTGTCATGGATAATGATGAGCAGGGCATTCAGGTGGCCAAGGGGTTCCTACGTCAGCAGTTTGTGACCAAGAACCTTGGCAATCTTTGATACTTCCTTGGATTAGAGTCCGCTAGGAACCAGTGTGGTTTTGTGATGACCCAGAGGAAGTTTGTTACTGATCTTCTACTAGAGACAGGTATGACAGGATGCAAGCATGCTACTACTCCTATAGATCCAAGCATGAGATTATATGATGACATTGAGGAGGTAGATAACAGGAGATACAAGGAGCTTGTTGGGAAGCTCCTATTTAAGATAGATATAGCTTTTGTCTCTTTTATGTAATTTCAGTTTCTTTGAGTACTTATCATGTAATTAACCCAAGGGCTTTTCTCCTATATAAGAGAGCCCTCAGGTACATCTAATGCAAGTCATTCTTTTCTCCCATCATGGTGTCGGAGCAACGGTCCTAGACCCCCCAGTATCCCACCCAAAAAACCCTAACCCTAATCCCTCCACCCGCGCCACCGCAACCCTCACGCAGCTCGGCGCCCATTCTCTCGCCGCCCCAGCGGCCCCTTCGGCGCTCCAACGGCCAGTCCGCACCCTAGCGACAATCCAGCCGCCGGGAGCGCCGCCCTCCGACAACCCCTTGCACCGTCCCCAGCGGCCCTTGCGGCTCCGTGTCGCTTCCCCGTCGCCCCACAGCCACCTCCGAGCAGCATCGGCGGGCTCCTGAGCCGCTACAGCCGCCCTCCCATGCGGCACCAGCATCCACCACGTGGCACCAACCGCCACTGTCTTTGCCGCCTTAGGACTAGGTTCGACGCGTTCACAGAGATTAGGGATGGTTGTATGAGTCTACACATACAACCTATCCCTCACATGATACTGTAGACCGACCAGTTGTTTACCTCCGTCGGTCTGCGGCTCTTCTTCAATCATGTCAGAGAACAAGGGTGACATCTTCACATCTTCGGGTGCCTTCAAAGGGTCGTCCCTTATAGTAAAGATGGACGGGACCAACTATGAACTATGGTCCATGCAGTTTCGTACCCTGATGCAGTGCCATAATAAGGAGCACATACTGACAGAATCCGAGCCGGAAGACAAGACTGGAGCGAATGCGACGTGGAAGCAAGATGATGCTTATGCTCGTATATGGCTCTCTGGGACACTGACTACAGAGATTGCTAATGACATTGTGAATCAACCCACAACAAAGGCTATGTGGGATATACTGGCAGCTACATATGGGAAGTCGAAGAATGATAACAAAATCATGTAGCTACAGTTCGACATCTTTTCCACCAAACAGAATGCATGTTCGAGAGATTGCATAGCATTCCATGCGCATTTCTCTCATCTGCAGGGCATGTTCGAGAGATTGCATAGCTTCATGCCAATCACAACCAGTACGGAACAACAACAGTCATATCGAAATGCCACGATGACGGGAGTATTTCTGTCCTCCCTTGATCCTGAGTACGATGCAACCCACACTCAACTTCTGATTGGTGAGGCTATTCCACCTATGGAGGAGATGTATAAGAGATTGAGTAGGATTACTAGTGCATCAGCGTCTACAGCACAACCTACTCCTTCAGCTATGGCTGCCACCCGTGGCAGAGGAGGATCGTCACATTTTCGAGGTCGTGGACCTCGTGGTAGAGGGGGAGGCAGACATCATGTTCCCTGTACTCACTGTCACCGTCCATGCCACTCTGAGGAAACATGCTTTCACAAGCATGGATATCCAGCCTCTGCACGTGTTGCGGAGCAGACTGAGGCTGCAACAGTGCCTCTTCCAGATACTCGCTTTGATGACTTTGTCTCCAGACTCCGTGAGATGATGGCTACACCTACGTCTCCTGCTCCAGGTTCTACGGAAGCTGCAGCTCCTGCCAGAGCGGCATCTAGCTCCTCAGGTATCCACTATACACTTACCAGTACTACGTGCTCAGACTTGACAGATTGGATTATAGATTCCGGGGCTTCCCATCATATGTATGGCGACAGAATGCAGTTTACTACCTACTGAGCACTTGCGCTAGGACGATCTTTAGTCATTGCCAATGGGGTTCGATTACCCATTGTTGGTCAGGGAGAGATTACTCTAACGCCTTCCTTGAGCCTTCAGAATGTCTTGCATGCACCTGACTTTAAGATGAACCTGTTGTCTGTTAGCCAGCTTACTAAAGATTTACATTGTCGTGCCATCTTTGACCCTTCTACTTTTGTGTTTCAGGACATACTGACTGGCAGGATGATTGGAAGTGACCGTGAGCAGAGAGGCTTGTACAAGCTTGCTATCACCATACGCTGGACTTGCTACTATTCCCTCTGGATCTGTTTCTCCATTTCTTTGGCATCTTCGATTTGGCAATCTTCCTCTACAGAAGATGTGTCATGTCTTACCACTGATATCTACCCGTACTGCATTGGATTGTGAAGCCTGTCAGCTTGGGAAGCACCATCGGTCTTCATTTCCAGGTCGTCCTAGTCGTCATAGTAGTCGGTCTTTTGAGTTGTTTTACTTTGATATTTGGGGTCCAAGTCGTGTCCCTGATCTTCAGGGCCGTCGTTATTATATGGTTGCTGTGGATGATTATTCCATACTATCATGGGTTTTTTTGTTGAAACAAAAGTCTGAAGCCGGTACTATTATTCAAAAGTTTATTCTTGAAGTTAATAATATCTTCTCTACCAATGTCAAAGTAATTCGCACTGATAATGCTTTGGAGTTTTCAACATTACGTTTGTCAGATTTTCTCAGTTCACAGGGTATTGTTCACCAAACCTCGTGTAGTTACACTTCGCAACAAAATGGTGTGGCGGAACGCAAACACCATCATCTTCTTGATGTCACTCGAACATTGCTGATCCATAGTCGTGCCCCTCATTCCTTTTGGGGGGATGCTGTTCTTACTGCATGCTACCTGGTGAATCGTATGCCGTCTACTGTTCTTGGTGAAAAGGTTCCCTTGTTGATTGTGTTTCCCGAGAAGGACCTATTCTCCATGACACCTCGAGTCTTTGGATCTGTGGCGTTTGGGCATATTTCTACCCCTGGTCGTGATAAGCTCTCACCAAGAGCTATCAAATGTGTGTTTGTTGGGTACTCTCGTACTCAAAAAGGCTATAGATGTTATGATCCGATGAGTCGGCGATATTATGTAAGTGCTGATGTTACTTTCTTTGAGTCCATCATGTACTTCTCTCCTACAGGTGACAGGTTGTCCAATAATAATGCGGATGACATTGTTGTTCCTCCACCTCCATCTCTTCCAGCATCTGAACCTGAGCAACCATTACCACCAGATTCGGCACTGCCACCACCACCACCACCACCTGAGCCCAAATTCTTACCCATTGTGTACACTCGCAAGTCTTCTACTAGCTCTTCTGCTCATGGGTCGTCCACATCATCCAACACGCCTCAGGTATGTCTTGATCAAGGCCCTAAATGTCGGTTTCGGTCACCATTTCGGTATCTATCAAAACAGAATTTCGATGGAATTTCGGTGGAATTTCGACCGAAATTTCGGTCATTTCGGTCATTTTTTGTACTAGGACCCCCATATTTCGGTCATTTCGGTCATTTCGGTCGAATTTCGATTTCGACTGGATATCAATATTCGACAGAAATTCGACCGAATTTCGCTGAAATTTGAGGCCATGGTCTTGATAACAGTATTTCTACTGATGGAACTGGAGTTTTACAGCATACACAGGATGATTCTGCCACAGAAGACAGAAAGGATGCAGATTTGGATGTTCTTATTGCACTAAGGAAGCCTCGACTCAAATGTGCCACATACCCACTGGCTGCACATGTTTCTTTGGATCATCTTTCTGATGAATACACGAAGTTTGTTGTAGGACTTTCTGCGGCTACTATACCCCGAACATATATGGAGGCTTTACAAGACACTAGGTGGCGTCAAGCCATGGAAGAAGAAATGACGGCATTAACGTCAAGAGGGACATGGACTATTGTCTCGGCTCCATGAGGTGCATCGATTGTCAGCTACAAGTGGATATTTTCCATTAAACAAAATGCAGATGGGAGTGTGGATCGCTAGAAGGCTAGGTTGGTGGCCCGTGGCTTTACCCAGACATATGGGTGGACTACCAGGACACTTTTTCTCCAATAGCGAGACACTCGATGCTTCGGGTCTTACTAACAGTGGCTGTTTCACGTGATTGGCCATTATTTCAGCTTGATGTGAAGAATGCTTTTCTCTATGGAGACCTTCAGGAGGAAGTTTACATGCAACAACCACCTAGGTTTACTGCTGAGGGGGAGTCCCAGAAGGTATGCGGATTGCATAAGGCAATTTATGGCCTGAAGCAAAGTCCTAGAGCTTGGTACCAAAAGCTGTCAGAATTAATTGAGCAACAGGGGTTTAAGAGGTCCACTGCAGACCACTCGCTTTTTGTCCAGAAGACACATAGAGGTACTGTTGCCATTCTTGTGTATGTAGATGATATTATTGTTACAGGAGATGATGCTCTGGGCATTCAGATAGCCAAGAAGTTCCCAGGTAAAGAGTTTGTGACCAAGGATCTTGGTGCTCTTCGCTACTTCCTTGGATTGGAGTTTGCCAGGAATCATCGTGGTCTGTGATGACCCAGAGAAAGTTTGTCATGGATCTCCTTTCTGAGACAGGTATGACCGGGTGTAAGCCTGCTATGACTCCCATGGATCCAAGTATGAAATTGTATGATGAGGATACTGAAGAAGTTGATAGCAGAAGGTACAGGGAACTGGTTGGAAAGCTTCTATACATTACTATAACCAGGCCAGATATTATGTTTGCTGTAAGCAATGTCAGTCAATTCATGGAGCAGCCCAGAAAGGAACATATGGATGCTATCTTATATTTTGAGATATCTGAAGAACTCACCCGGTTCGGGACTCTTATTCAGTAGGGATGCTTCCTTGGATGTAACAGCTTGCGCAGACGCTGACTATGCAGAACGTCCCACAGACAGAAAGTCTACTTCGGGGTTTGCAGTGTTCGTTGGACACTCACTTGTCTCATGGAAAAGCAAAAAAGCAAACTGTGGTGGCTAGATCAAGTGCAGAATCTGAATACAGAGCTATGGCTCAAGGGAGTGCAGAGATGATGTGGGTTAGATCGGTGTTAATTGATCTTACCATAGAAGTTCCTCTTCCTATGCAACTCTTATGTGATAATCAAGCTGCGTTATTCATTGCTAATAATCCTGCATTCCATGAACGTACAAAACATATCGAGGTGGGATGCCATTACATTCGAGATTTGATACAGAAAGGACTTATATCTACCTCCCATGTGTCTACAGGAGATCAGACGGCAGATATCTTCACCAAGGCTCTATCTCGAAGCCCATTTCAAAAGTGTTGTTCCAAGCTGAGCATGATAGATATATATGCTCCAGCTTGAGGGGGAGTGTTAAGATAAATATAGCTTTTGTCTCTTTTATGTAATTTTAGTTTCTTCGAGTACTTATCATGTAATTAACCCAAGGGCTTTTCTCCTATATAAGAGAGCCCTCGGGTACGTCTAATGCAAGTCATTCTTTTCTCCCATCAGCTATCATCACCAGGCCAGACATCTTTTGCTGTAAGTAAGGTGAGCCAATTCATGGAGCAACCCGGGAAGGTTCATATGGATGTTGTCTATATGATTTTGAGATATTTGAAGTTTTCACCAGGCACTGATCTTATATTCAACAGAAGTATTTCTCTTGAGGTGACAACGTGTGCAGATGCAGATTATGCAGGATGCCCTATGGACAAGAAGTCTACTTTTGATTTTTCTATTTTTGTTGGCAGCTCACTCGTGTCATGGAAAAGTAAGAAGCGGACAGTGGTTTCTAGATCTAGTGCAGAGTCTGAATATAGGGCCATGGCTCAGGGAAGCACAGAGATGATGTGGGTTAGGTCGGTTTTGACTGATCTTGCAGTTGATGTACCTCTTCCCATGCAGCTTCTATGTGACAATCAGACAACACTTTTTATTGCAAATAATCCTGCATTCCATGAACGTACGAAGCATATAAAGGTGGATTGCCACTATACCAGAGACATGATCCAGAAGGGTCTCATATCCACCTCTCATGTTTCTATCGGAGATTAGACTACTGATATATTCACCAAAGCTCTTAATAGAGTCCCTTTCCAAAGATGTTGTTCCAAGCTGAGCATGATAGACATGTATGCTCCGGCTTGAGGGGGAGTGTTGAGATAGTTGTTTCTCTTTGGTGTTATTTCTTATTTCATTTTCTTTATGTACATCTCATGCAATTAACGCTGGGCTTTTCTCCTATATAAGAGAGCCATAGGGTCTCGTGAATGACAAGCAATTTTATTTTCTCCAACAAACATTGTTACCAATATACACTTTCTAGAGGTATTTTTTATATTTCAAAGTTCTAGGGGTATTTATGTAAAAAATCCATTTTAAATGATTTTATGACTTTCGACGTATCTACAATTGTTTTATACGTTTCAGGGTACTCTGACTGCAATAAGAGACTGGTTCAGAGACTATAAGATCCCTGATGGAAAGCCTGCTAATCAGTTTGGTCTTGGGAACAAAGCAGTAGACAAGGTATTTGCATTTTCGCTTCATTTTTCTGTGCAGCAAGACCCCTAGATTCAGTTCTTTAATATTTCAGTCCGAACTAACGTGAGATTTACCTTTCTGAAAGACGATGATTTGCTTTATGACTTGTCCACGTAGGTCTTACTGGAGTCTTTCCGTTCTTGTGGCAGATTTTGTTTTGAGAACTTAAGCCCAATGCACTAATATGTGTGGTCCTGTTCATGATAAAGGGCCGGGATAAGGCCCTTGTCCTGCCTACAGTGCTATCCCGGCATAAAAACTTGATGGCTTGCCACATAAGCCAACATGAGGGTCATGATTTGGTTCCCTTTTTTCTATGACCTCCCGCCAAAATTCTCCCTTACAACTATACACATATATTTTTATTCTTTATAACTATACCTAACGAAACTAACTTATATCCCTTCTTATCCAGCTGAACGAAAATAACAAATAATCACCAATTATTCCTCCTTGCCTCAGAATCCCATCTCTGCAAACAAACAAAAATGAGGGATAAAAGTCATTTATCCCTTGTCTCTCTACAAAACGGGGCCTAAGGGTCCTTATGTGCTTGCTCCTATATGATGCACATACATAAGCATAGAGACATGATTTATAACAAAAGTAAACTTCCAGAGGACGTGTGTTTTAACTAACAAAGATTGCAGGTTATTTGCCGCCAATCTAGTTACACTGTGTAGGTTAAATTGTTTATGAATTTTATGCCTTGTCATTTTCATGACTTCAAATTTCGAATTTCTCGAAAATTTACACTTCTTCAAGTCAACGAATTTGAAATGCTACCTTATATCGTTTTGCATTATTTCGGCGAAATGTCGGTGAAATTTCATTAAAATTGCATGTCGTTTGGACGAAACAACAAAAATAAGAAAATATACTTTTTCGCTTTCCTTGAAATTTGCATGTATCAATGAACTTTCACCAATTTCTCCGCTGATGTGTTGAGTTCTAAAAGAGAAAAGAACTTTATATCGTTTGACGAATTTTCATTAGTTCCGAAATTGATTCTATACCCAACTCAAATTTGTTAAAAACAAGTTTCAAGAGTTAAATTCAAGTTTTTACTAAAGAACTTTATATTTTTTGTTCTTTCTTTATTTTGATATATGTTTTATTTATTAGTTATTACATGTGTCACCTCATTCTTGTTGAAGAGGTGATTATCATGGCTTTTGTTTCCAATTTAGAATCCAGTTTGGACTTAGGTAGCACGTTGTTACTATATAGTGACATATGTGATTGTGATGATAATACTACATCAAATCTAATATTTGCATCTTCATTTTCCAAACAAGTATGTATTTCTATCTATTTATTGATTTAGGAACATTAGAACCTTAATTTTTGAAAAAAAAATTGAATTAAAGTCATTTTCATGATTTCTTAACGATTTCAACGAAATTTCTGTGAAATTCTCCGAAATTTCTCTTTCTGGACTTTGTGCCGAAACAAAATCTAAATCCTAAAGTAAAAATCTTGATTATTTTAGATGCTTAGGGGAAGCCTCTGAGTTAAGGGGAATTTTATGTTGCCGATACAGTGACTTGCTTCAGTCGTCTCCTCTGCAATTGCTACCACTACCAGTGTTTGCGCCTTTGCCAAGTCTTACAGTTTGGTGCTTGCAGGATTATGCTCTGAAGGTTATAGCTGAGACGCACGAGTCGTGGGTTAAACTGGTGAAGAGATCTGTTCCAGCAGGACAGTTATCTCTTGCGTAGCATTCTTTTCGTGGCGGGATTCTGTGTCCTGCAATAATCAAGTGAGTTGGACATGTAAACTTTAGGACCTCCTGTGGTTTATTGTTTGCTGTAACTGATATGTGAAGGTATCACCGTTATGAGCTATTTTTGAAGCTCTTGGAGGTGTGGATGAGCTTAACACATGGCCTCTCTGCAAACCTGTCTTGGCATAAAGAGACGTGTTGAGATAGGTTACCTCGGTCTCGTCTTTCTTCTTTTGAAGTAATCCTTCAAAAATCTAGCTCAATATAGTCACTATCTGTGAAATTACATTGACATGAATGCCATTATGTTATAAAACACAACAGTGCAAATCTAAAGCATAATTCTTATGCCACATCGAGCTGTAGGTTTGTGAATGTTTGTATGCATACACAGAGCCCCTTTGTAGCTATGCAATGATTCTGCAACATGTTTAGATTCAAGTTAGTTATCTCCTAACCATTCTATTCTGGTGATAAAAAATCTGTGATTATCTTAAGTATAGTGAGCAAGTTTGGACACGTTTTTTCTTGGAATGTTACTAGGAGCTTTTTCTTGGGGAAAAAATTCTGATTTTAAGCGCTTGTTTGATTACTTGGTTGAGGTAGGTTGGGGTAACCTCCTGTGCATAGTAGCTGTTTATATGGTTATGAGGGTTGGAATTAGGAATGTGATGTGATGTCATATTAATTTATGATGGAATTCCAATCCTAGATTGACTCATAAATGCAAGGGGTAAATCGGAATACCCTAAGGTAATCCGGTAACCAAACGAACTCTAAGCCTGCTAGAATGGGGTTGAGGAAGAACGGAGAATGGCCTTCTCTGCACAATTTATTCCACATTTCAATCCTCAATCCCGACCCATTAGATAAATGCAATCTCTTCCCTCAAACGTTTATTCTAGTGGTCCCCATGACAGCTTGTGAAAATTGTCCGATAAAAATGAAATGAAATTGCATACATTGTATATTGGATAAGTTTTCTTTATAAACTCATGTTACATAGATTAGTGACCTATGAGTTCTAAGTCTAGCCGAGGATCCTCTTCCACGTATGCAGCTACGCAGAAAAATTCTCAGGAAGAAGATTCTGGAATTGTGAAGATTCTGGAATTATGTACCCCCAATTCTTATGATGTGCACAAAATAAAATTAGCATTTTTACTGTGTGGTTCTAGGTTCTAACCCATGCGGGCCATGCTTACTTCACATATATACTAGAGCTCTTGCAGCTTGCAATGTCCTTACTCTAAATTCATCATAAAAATTTGAGTTTAAATTGTAAAAAATTAAAATAAGTTGGATAAATAACAAAAAAGAGCTTTGGCTATGTGTCGACTACCAATTAGAAGTTGCATTTTTCAAATGTACTAGAGAGGGTCTTAATCTTTTTCTGTCTCAAATATATGCTTTCCTAAGCTGCCATGATCATTTTATGTCGATTACAACCATAAGTTGGAAGTTCAAACTCCTATGTTACTTTTGAAAAAAGAGACCACCCCTAATTGGAAATCGTCACAGTTGTGGTCTTTTTAAAAAAATTACTTTGAGAGGTTTTTATGTGGACCTCGAAAAATGGAAATTTCTTTAAATACCTCCATTGACTTCTTTCTCCAACACTTCTTTCTTCCTTTACCCTTCACCACCTTGCCAAAATCGAGACGAGGACTGCAACGGGTCGGGTTTGAGGCGGGTATCAATATTCTCAAATTCATACCCATTTATAAAATCACTACTCATATCCGTCGATTTATTAAACGGGTAATTTCTAACGGGTACCCATATACTCGTCGGATATCCTTGCCCAATGGGTTCCCATATATTCGACACGGTAAATCTTAAGGTATTAAATAAATGTAGACAAGATTTCTACACAGATTAAATAGAGGGAAATCATGTTATATGGTCATACATAAAGATGTGCAATATACAGGTAATATTAAAGGTTTATATATGTTAAGTGTTTAACTCTTTTGGGTTGATAGTTTTTATCTATTAAAGATACAAAAAGTTGATTGAATATGAATAAATGGGAGATGTGGATGACACTCAATGGAGTTACTTTTCGATCAAATAAGGTCCTATGTGGACAACGTAATTCTCTTTGTTAGATATCTTCTCGAGACCTGGCGTTGGTAAGTCTTCTAACCTATCTTATCGATATATATATATATATATAGGGATTTTTACCCGGCAGACCCTATAAAGTTTTTAAATTACCTCTACGACCTTTTGCACAACGTAATTACCCCATCGACCCTAAAAATTATCCCAAGAACCCCCACGGGCTTCAAACAGATTACCCGGAGGGATCATGGGGTAAAAGTTGAAAAGTTTACGGGATCGAGGGAGGAATTATGTCGTTTCAAAGGTCATAGAGGTAATTGACAAAGTTTATAGGGTCTGTCGGGTAAAAATCCCATATATATATGTATGTATGTATATATATATATATATGATAAAATGGGTTAGCCCCCCGCCCCATTTTCAATTTTTTTATTTTTTTTGAAAAATAAAGCCATGTATATCCATCCCTATATCCCTTCTATATGTCATTCGAACTTCATCCGAAACAAAGACTCATAAGCCTTCCATCTAGAATAGGTAATTTAACGGTCTTAGAATTGTTGTAATCGTACATATTCTAGATGGAGGACATAAGAGTCTATGTTTCTGATGAAATTTGAATGACATACAGGAGGAATATATAGATGAATATATATGGTGATATTTTTGAAAAAAATAAAAAAATACTGCAAAATGAGAGTGGGGCACCCATATGACCCATATATATATAGGGTAAAATGGGGCTGCCCCTTAGGGGGAGCTAACTTAGCTTCATCCGTCTTATTTTTTCCGTATTTTTTTTATTTTTTTTGAAAATTCATCACTATATCCATATATTATGTCATTCAAATTTCATGAGAAATAGAGACTCCTACGACCTCCATCCAGACGGTGTCGATTTCAGCAGTTCTACGACCGTTAAAAAATGACTTTCTAGATGGAGGTTGTAGGAGTCTCTGTTTCTCACAAATTTTAAATGACATAATATAGGAATATAATGATGAATTTTCATGGAAGAAATTTTCAAAAAATTAAAAAATATGGGGAAAATTAAGGTGGGGAGAGCTGAGTTAGGCTTTGGGGGCAGCCCCTATAGGGAGCTGGGAGCCTGAACCCGAGGGTGTAGGTAACTTCCTGCACCTGACCTTTTTTCTCATTATTTTTTGATTTTTTCGAAAAAAATCTTTGGGGTATTTACTTAATATATTAAGGGGAATATGTGTTTCAAGTTTCATGTAAAACAAACATTCCTAACATGTTCATCTAGAATGGATCATTTTCAGCAATTCCAGACCATTAAAATTTGATGATCTTGATGGAGATGATAGAAGTCTCAAATTAAGTTGAAATTGGAATGACACTATGGTGATATATAGTGATCTAATTACCCTATGGTTTCATTTCAAAAAAATAAAAAATCATGAAAAAATGATCTAATTACCTACACCCCCGGGTGTAGGATCCATTTTCTCCTATATATATATGAGGAAAGGGAGGTTGTTCTGTATAACAACCAAGTTGGTTGTTACACGGAGCAGTTTCCCCTATTTTTTACTTTTTTTTCAAAATTTCCAACATGTATATTCATATATATATATATATATATCCCTCTTACATGTCATTCAAATTTCATGAGAAACAGAGACTCTTATGCCCTCCACTAGACTAGGTAAATTTTTACGATCTGAAATTTGTTGTAATCGTCCTGTTCTAGATGGAGGCCTTAGGAGTCTGTTTCTCACGAAATTTGAATTACATGTAGGATATATATATATATATACATGAATATACATGGTGGATTTTTTGAAAAAAATAAAAAAAATAGGAGAAACTGCTCCGTGTAACAACCAACTTTGTTGTTACACCGAACGGCCTCCCCGGCCTCTATGTGAGTGTGTGTGTGTGGGTGGGTGGATTTAACGAGGCTGCCCGCCCCCTATTTCGATATTTTTTATTTTTTTTGAAAAATATCATCATGTATATTCATCCCTATATCCCTCCTATATGCCCTTCGAATTTCGTAAGAAACAGAGACTCCTACGACCTCCATCGAGATAGTGACGATTTAAAAAATCCTGCGACCGTTAAGAAATGATTGTCTGGATGGAAGCCGTAGGAGTCTCTGTTTCTGACGAAATTCAAATGACATATATGAGAGATATAGGGATGAATATACATGTCAATATTTTTCAAAAAAATAAAAATACCAAAAATAACGCAGGAGCAGCCATGTTGGCTGCCCCAAGGGGGCAACCCCATTAATCTCTCTCTCTAATATATATATATATATATATATATATATATATATATATATATATATATATATGGGGGGGGGGGGGAAATGGAGCTGCCCCCTAGGGACAGCCAACATGGCTGCTCCCACCCCATTTTTCGCAAATTTTTTTTATTTTTTTGAAAAAATATCACCATGTATATTCATCCCTATATCCCTCCTATATGCCATTCGAATTTCGTCAGAAACAGAGGCTCCTACAGCCTCCATCCAGACGTTATTTTTTTAATGGTCGTAGGATTTTTTAAATCGACCATGTCTGGATGGAGGCCGTAGGATTCTCTGTTTCTGAAAAATTCGAATGACATATAGGAGGGATATAGGGATGAATATACATGACGATATTTTTTCAAAAAACAAAAAAATTTGACGAAAAATGGGGTGGGGCAGCCCCATCAACCCCTTTATATATATATATATATATGAGAAACTTCAAATGAGACAGGGACTCACCAGTATTGTGGTGAGCCCGCAATCCTGTCCGTCTATCTTTGATCTCACGACTGGATTTATTGACGTATTAATTAAATTAATTTAATGATTAGAAACCTATTTTGATCATTTCATCACATTCTAAATATAGAGTGTGACAACTATTTCACCTAATCCGGCGCCTCCCTCCCTCCCTCCCTCTCTCTCCCGATTTGTCCTCTTCCTCTCCCTTGAGTGCCGCTCCTTCCTTCTTTCCTTGATCGAGGGCGGCGGCGGCGTTCGTCCAGGCAGCGGATGAGGCATTATTTATGGTCGACGGAGCACCAAGCTCCTGGCAGAGGTTCTCCTCCATGCAAAGAGCGGGTGATGTTTCTTCTCTGACGAGGGCTCCTGGCAGATGGGTGGAGCTCCTGTAGTTGGCGGCAACAATGGAGAAGGAGGGTCGAGCTCGGTGGTGGTGCTGGCGTTGGCGAAGGGGCTTTCGCTGAGGGCTGTGAGGTTCCTCCAGGCGAAAGGGGGTCGATCGGTAGATGTGCAATGGTAATGCACGGATTTACATTGTGGTTTGATAATTTACATAATTGAACTTTTGATTTACATATTGATTCACTTTTTTACAAATCTCATTATTGTTTTATCTTATTTTTGCAGAGTTCTCCGCGAATTTTACAAAAGAGCGCGATACAGTTACAAAAGGTCGCACAAATTTTACAAAATGAATATATAGATTTATAAAAAAGACCGGAGTTTACAAAGAGTATAATTACTCCTACAAAACTCATTGGAGTTTACAAAACGAATGTACCCATTTACAAAATGGAATTACCAATTTACAATCGAAAATGTGAAAAATGAAATCATTAACAAAATTACAAAAAGAACATACATTTTCATAAAAACTCGCGAGCATTTACAAAGATATGGTTTAACCCAATTCATTTGGCGTAAAATTGGAAAAGATCAGTAAAGGTATGATTCAAAAATACCAAATACAGAAAACATTAAATGGTAGTTCAAATCTATTAAATGAAATTCGAATTTACAAAAAAACGAGATGACGGAAATACCCTTTTGGATGATATTTTTGATGCCACCGTCAGATTGTGATCTGACGAATACGATTGATGGCTCACCACAATATTGATGAGACCCCACTTCATTTATATATATATATATATATATGAGTAAAATGTAGCTGCTCCCTGGGAGGAGCCAACGGGTTGTTCCCACCTCCATTTTCCCCCATTTTTTATTTTTTTGAAAAATAAAAATTTGTATATTCATCACTATATTCCTCTAACATTCTATTAAAGTTTCGTCAGAAATAGAGACTTCTATACCCTCCATCTAGAACAAGTCGATTACAGCAATTCTAGGACCGTTAAAATTACCTATTCAAGATGGAGGGCCTAAGAGACTCTGTTTCTGGTGAAATTTTAAAAGGATGTTAAAGGGATATAGTGATGAATATACAAATTTGTTTCCAAAAAAATTAAAAAAATAGGGGAAAATGGGGGTGGGAGCAGCCCGTTGGCTCTCTGTGTGTGTGTGTGTGTTAAATTAGGCTACATTCTGGGTGTAGCCAATTGGCTACTCCCACCTCCTTTTTCCTCCTATTTTTTTATTTTTTGGGAAAATGAAAATATATATATTCATCACTTTATCCCACTAACATTTCATTCCAATTTCTTCAAAAATAGAGACTCCTATGCCCTCCATCTAAAGGGGGTCAATTTTAGCAATTCTGAGACCGTTAAAATTTGACAGTCTTGATAGGAGGGATAGAAGTCTCAAATCAAATCAAATTTTGAATGAAACCATGGTGACATAGTGTGATCTAAATCCAATATGTTTCATTTCAAAAAATAAAAAAACATAGGGGAAAGGGGGTGGGAGCATGTAAGTTGGCTACACCTAGGGAGCATATTCCTTTTCCCTATATATCTATAGGGTCAAATGGGGTTGCCCTCTAGGGGGAGCTAACTTGGCTCCCCTCGCCCTATTTTTCCCATTTTTTATTTTTTTTTGAAAATTTCATCCGTGAAATTTCCATCACTATATCCCTATATTATGTCATTAAAATTTCGTGCGAAACAGAGACTCCTACGGCCTCCATCCAGACATTCATTTTTTAAGGTAACAGAATTGCTAAAATCGACCCCATCTGGATGGAGGTCGTAGGAGTCTCTGTTTCGCACGAAATTTTAATGACATAATATAGAGATATATTGATGAAAATCCACGGAAGATATTTTCAAAAAAAATAAAAAAAATGGGCAAAATGATGCGGGAGGGAGCCAAGTTAGCTCCCCCCATGGGGGCAACCACATTTACCCCCCCCCCCACACACACACATATATCTCTGTGTGTGTAGGGCTGCCAGAAAAATCTCGGGTTCGATATTTGCTCAGGTTTGATTCGATAATTGTTTGATTCGAATTAGGTTCGATCCTAAACGAACCGGATCTTAACATAACTTTGGGCTTGTTTACATAAACGAACTGAACCTTGAAATGGTAGGTTCACTCAGGTTCGGTTCGTTAATAGTTCGATAAAACTAAATATATAAAAAATATTTATATATGTATATATATAATATGATTTGGGAATTGAGACCTCATATAAATCTCACAAGTCTCAAGTAACCCTTATATATTAATTTATCTTCAATTCTCAGAAAACAAAGGATCTAATATGAAAATTTTCCCAAAACCCTAAGGTCTCTAACATTCCTATTCTCTCACAACCGCCTCTCCTCTTTTCTCTTTCCTCTCGTCTACCCACGTCTGATGCAGCCCCTCCTCCTCCTACCTAGCGGCTGCCACAACCCTACTCCTCCAAGCAACCGTCGGCGCCGCATCCCTTCCTCCTCCTAGTGGTCGTTGCTTCTGCTCCCCCTCTCCACGCGACCGCTGCACCTTCCCCCCCCCTCCCCCTGGCTCCAAGCGGCCGCCGTAGCCCTATTCCTCCAGGCGACCGCCGACGCAGCAACCCCTCCTCCTCCTCTAGGGGCCGCTGCTCCCCCCTCCCCCTCCACGAGGCCGTCATATTTGCTCCCCCTCTCCAAGCGGTTGCCGCAACCCTACTCCTCCTCCAAGCGATCACCGACATCGTAGCCCCTCCTCCTAGTAGTCATTGATCCCGCTCCACTCCCCCTCTCCACGCGACTGCCACATTTGCTCCCCCTCTCCAAGCGGCCGCTGCAGCCCTAGTCCTCCTCCAGGTGTCCGTCGGCGCCGCAAACCCTCCTCCTCTTAGCGGTTGCTGCTCCCGCTTCCCCTCTCCACGCGGCCACCACACCTGCTCCCCCTCTCCAAGCGGCCGTTTCTCCCCCTCCCGCACATCGATGCCGCACCTCCTCCCACGTGGTGGTGCTGGTGACCCTCTCCTTCCCAACCACGCGTTGCACGCCGACGACATCGTATTCTTCTCCTCATCCCTCATGCTTGGTGACGGTGACCCTCTCCTCCTCCAGCCACTCGTTTACGCCGCACCTCCTCCCACCCGCAACGACACGATGGGTTCTCAAGGTTTGCATCGAATTAATATTCCTTTTTTTGTTGCACTTGCATATTATAATTAGATTCATAACTTAGAACTATAAATTAGTGATGTTTCTTCATGATTTGTGATCATTCAAATGATAAGCTCTATTGTAGTAGTATTGCATTAAATTGTGGATGTACCATTTTAATTCCTGATATGAGAGGATTAATATCTTAAAAAATTTAAAATACATAATTTTTATGATCATGTGATATATGAAATATTATTTGTTAAGAATCATTATATTTTGAATCATTGGTAATTTTTATTGTATATATGTTCAATTTTTAGAATATTATGTCCATTCACTTTGTATATAATCGAACCCTTAGCGAACCGAACCTTAGCGAACCAAACTTGTGCTCATTCATTTTGTATATAATCGAACCTTTAATGAACAGAACAGAACCTTCGCGAACCTCAATCGAACCGAACCGAACCTGAACATGATTTTAATCTTAATGAACCGAGCCGAACTCGAACCTATATACCTACTAAACGAACCGAATCGAACCCAGATAGGTTCGCTCAGGTTCGGTTCGTTTACACCCCTATGTGGGCGTGTGTGTGTGTGTGCGCGCGCGCGTGCGTGCGTGCTTGGGTGGGTGGGTGTGGGTTAAATGAGGCTACACCCTTGGTGTAGCCAATTGGCTACTCTTATCCCCCATTTTCCCTCTATTTTTTTTGGAAAATTAAAACATGTATATTCATAACTATATCTCCTCTAACATATCATTCCAATTTCGTTAGAAACAGAGATTCATAAGCCCTCCATCTGAAGGGAGTCAATTTCAGCAATTCTGAGACCGTTATTATTTGACAGTCTTGATGGAGGGGATAATAGTCTCGAATTAAGTCGAATTTTTAATGACACCATTGTGACATATTGCGTTCTAAATTCCAATAGGTTTCATTTCAGAAAAATAAAAAATTACAAGGGAAAAGAGGTGGGAGCATGTAAGTTAGTTACACCCAAGGAGCATACTCATTTTCCCCTCTATATATATATATATATATAGAGAGAGAGAGAGAGAGGAAAGGGATCCTACTCCATGGAGTAGATAACTTACCTACTCCACTTTCTTTTTTTCAATTTTTCTATTTTTTTTGAAAAATGCTTCCATGGATTTGCATAATTATATCCTTCTAATATGTCATTCAAATTTCATCAGAAACAGAGACTCCTACGGCCTCCATCCAAAACATGAAAAATACAGCAAATCTGTGACCGTTAAAAAATGATTGTCTGGATGGAGGCCGTAGGAGTCTCTGTTTCTGACGAAATTTGAATGACATATTAGAGGGATATAGTTATGAAAATCCATGGAAGCATTTTTCAAAAAAATAAAAAAAAAATTGAAAAAGAAGAAAATGGAGTAGGTAAATTACCTACTCCATGGAGTAGGATCCCTTTTCTCATATATATATATATATATATATATATATATATATAGGGATTGATGAGCCTACACCCATGTGTAGGTAACTTACCTACACCCACCTCTTATTCCCTCAATTTTTTGAATTTTTTTGAAAGGGATCTTTAGGGGATTTACTTAGAATATTAAATGAAATATGTGTTTCAAATTTCATGTAAAACAGATATTCCTAACAGCTCCATCGGAAGGGGCCGATTTCAGCAAATCTGAGACCGTTAAAATTTGACTATCATGATGGATAAGTTAGAAGTCTCGAAATAAGTTGAAATTTGAATGACAGGATGGTGGTATATTGTGATCTAAATTCCCCAAGGAATTAATTCAAAAAAATAAAAAATTTGAGGAAAAATAGATGTGGGTGTAGGAAAGTTACCTACACATGGGTGTAGGCTCCCTTTTCCCATATATGTATATGTATGTATGTATGTATATAGAGGGCTTATCTAGAGAGCCCTAGGTCCATTTGATATATAATGAAAACCCATCAACAACCGTCTGATTTATATCGTACGGTTAGGAAAATGTAAATCTCCGATTAGTAATGCAAATCGCTACCCGTGAAAACTGCATTCGTTACTTTTTGAGTCAAATTTACAAAATTCATTGCAAATCATCTTATCGAAACAGTATTCTGAACCTTACGCTTCCTCGTTTGGAGAATGCCTGAGATAAACCTAATCGCCGCCTTGCAAAATCGGTATTTTGGTGTAACAACAAACGATTATCACCAGCATCAACCACCAAGTACTTTTATATATTCCAATGCAGTCATTTATTTTTTTTATCATATCAATCATTTTTCAAAAAAATTAATACACAAGAAGCAATATAGATATTGATGTTTAAAACTTCTTGCGGATAATATTGATGGTTTGAATCAATATCGATTAACCGATTATACATTTATAAAGTTGTCTCATAACATATTACTATTACGTTATAAATTACTAATATTGTCATTTGCAGAGATTCGTCATATTAACGTTTTGTGTATTACACAAATTAATGATGTAATAAGCTATACTACTAAGAAATAAATATATGTTGCTAGTAATTCAATAATTCTTACTAATATAAAAAAGTAGTGCTACTTACAATCTTAGATTAACAAATTACTTTTTGAAGAAAGTTATTAGATTCAAATATAAGACTTACTTGTAACATATCGTGATACACCTACTTGCTAATGATATTTGAGTATATTACTTAATTGTATTGTATGAATTATTCTACTTTCGTTCATTCTTACTTCATCACGAATAAATTACATGTACTTTAACAACAACTGCAAAACTTACTCGTTACTTAAGATATTGTATTATATATGCTTACTAAGGAATGTTGACTATCCTACTTAAATGTGTTGTATAAAATACTTATCTTTTATTCATTCTTACTTTTCCACGATGTATGTCATATTTACTTAAGTGCGATTCATAAATCGTTATGCATTCGTTCTTACTAAAATAATAATGTAACACTGTGTTCAAACATTAGCGAATAAATTTCATGTAATTAGAATAAAGTTAGTAATGTCAACTGCAAAACTTATTTGTTATATACTTAAGATATTTTATTATATGTGCTTACTAAGAAACGTTATATATCTTACTTCGATGTATTGTATAAATTAATAGCCTTTCTTTCCTTCTTACTTCTATGCAATGTCATAGTTACTATCTTAACAACCTAACCTTAGTACGATTCATAAATTGTTATGCAATCGTTCTTAATGAAATAATAATCTAACATTATATTCAAATATAAGAGAATAAATTACGCGTAATTAGAATAAAGCTACTAAAGTCAACTGCAAAACTTACTCGTTACTTAAGATATTTTATCATATGTGCTTACTAAGAAAGGTTATATACCATATTTCAATGTGTTGTTTAAATTACTAGTCTTTCATTCATTCTTACTAGTCTTTCATTCATTCTTACTTCTACACAATGTCATAGTTACTATCTTAACAACCTTAGTACGATCTATAAATTATTATACAATCGTTCTTAATGAATAATAATAATCTAACACTATGTTCAACAAGCGAATAAGTTATGTGTAATTAGCATAAAGTTACTAATGTCAACTGCAAAACTTAATTACTTGTTACTTAAGATATTTTATTATATATGCTTATTTAGAAACGTTGTATATCTTACTTCAATGTGTTGTTCAATTACTAGACTTTCATTCATTCTTACTTCAACGCAATGTCGTAGTTGCTATCTTAACAACCTTAATATGACTCATAAATCGTTATGCATTCATTCTTAATGAAATAGTAATGTAACACTATGTTCAAACATAAGCGAATAAATTATGTGTAATTAACATAAAGTTACTAATGTCAACTACAAAACTTACTCATTACTTAATATATTTCAGGGTTTTTATTAGTTGTGCCCCTCTGAGATATTGCAATTTCAGTTATACCCCTCCCTTTTTTGAAATATCAGTTGTGCCCCTACCTTCTTGCAAAATTCACAGTTCCGCCCTTTTGTAATATCAATTATGCCCCTATTTTACCTTATAACAGAAGGGCAGAACTGTGAATTTTGCAAGAAGGTAGGGGCATAACTGATATTCCAAAAAAGGGAGAGGCATAACTGAAATTGCAATATCTCATAGAGGCGCAACTTATAAAAACCCTATATTTTATTATATATGCTTACCAAGAAAGTTTGTATATCTTACTTCAATGTGTTGTATAAGTTACTAGCCTTTCATTTTTTCTTACTTGTACGCAATGTCATAGTTACTTATCTTAACAATCTTAGTACGATTCATAAATTTTTAATTAAATTTACTCAAAAGTTACTTCACACTGACGTGTCATACAAGGTGAAATAAAGTTACTTTTCGTTTGCATTCCTACTAACTTTACTTGCTGGGAGTGTTATTCGTTACGGAGAAGGAGCGGAAATCAGATTCTATTAGTTTACATTCAAGGACTCACCATTTGGATTAGCAAATGGTTTTCTGTAAGCATACTCCACCAAGTAAGATCTCATCTCGCCATATTTCTTATTTCCATTTAAATGTGCGGTCGTCAATGCTGCATAGTCCATTTCAGTGTCTTAGCTCCTATACAAATTAGGGTTTCATTTGCGATACGCCTTTTTAATTTCAATTCCATATATACAAACGATTATATATATTTCTAACATATATATGATGGATGCTAGTAATAAAAAACGTCTTCAGTAATATCTTATTGCATTTTAGTAAAAATATAGATAACCTTGGTAATATATATATGTTAGAACTTTAAAATTCATTTACATTACATTGTTCAAATGATTAGTAACAAAATAACGATGAAAAATTATATTATTACTATATTCAAGTCTGAAAGTTAGTTGTATTCGATAGTTTTTTATTATACATAGATTACTAAATTTGTATGTGTTACTAAGGAGCTATTTTAGGTTACTGATATATATATATATATATCTTTATTAGTTGACCACATTATATGAACTTATTAATTTGCATTGATGATTTTGGATTGTTAACAAATGTCGGCAACATTATTTTGACAGTGATGATTGCATATATACAAGTAAATTATTACTAAATCATTAACTTATTGAGAATGAAAAGTATTTGGATTGGCTTCCTAAGCAATTACACGAATAAAATTGGATCAGTAAGAATTGAGTCAGAAGCAAATAGACGGGTGTGTCTATGGTATCTTTTTCATTACCTCAAAAATTTATCATTAACTGACATTTTCCATTACTTTTCATGTGTAAATAGATCTTTTGGGGATGGATCAAATAAAAGGATTTAAAGTATCTTATAAAAGATGTAGGCGAGCTCATATGAAAAGAACAATATTTGATCTGTAAGTGGTATGATTGTTATAAAATATACATTAATTATATTTAAAATAAATTATGAATTAAAAAATCTTATGTTGCAGATATCACCATTGAGGTTGATAGAGCAGTTGAAGTTTCCAAACATAGTTATCACATCAAGTTCTCATATGAAGTGTTGAATAATGGATAAGATATTTATTAAACTTGCTAATCAATTTATGATGGTGTAATGTAGAAAATATATCAAGTTTGAAAGCTAATCCGAATATTAATATAATGAATGTTCAAGTCAACGTTCAAGTCATTGCAGGTATGATAATAGACCAATTAAATTTTAATTACTTACTTAAATTTATATTGTCTTGCATACTTTTAACTTAAATTAATTTAAACTTTTGCAGCACAATATTGTGTTCAACGTCGTTGTTATATAAAGCAAATCGTGACTTATCTGGGTAACAACAAGTTGACTGAAAGGCAGAAGCAATTGATAGACAAGTCTGCATTTTCAAGGATTGTTTCCATTATAAAGCTTGATATAAATTATCAAGTTTTGGATCTAATTGTTCAAAAATATCAAGGGAACCGTATTTTCAGATTTAGAGAGAAAGAACTCAAATTTTTGAATATTGACATAGGTCTCATATTAGGTTTACTAACATCTGCATTCTCAATCCACCTAAGAGTCTTCTCTTTTGAATGGCCCAGTTCTTTGGAGGAGTTAATTTTTAAATCAAGCATATCTTTGAATCATAATAATATTTGTGACATGATTGATTCATTACATAACCATGATGATGAACATTCAATGAGGATGTACATCGCATGTCTAATTTCTTTGATGTTTTGCACATTCTTATTCCTTAAAATCAATTTTTGCTTTCCAAGAGTTCTATTAAATTGCATATACTCAATTGAAGATACTCGTTTCTTCAATTGGTCTAATGTCGTTGGAAATATAATAATCCATCGTATGGATGATATCGTTGAAAAAAAATGAAGAAGCGTGCAACATCAGATGGGAAATGTAGTGTAGGATACCTAACATGTTGTGCATCATATTTATATGTAAGTTTCTATTATTACAATTAATGTTAATTATTTATTATATTAAAAACGGCTGAAACTTACATTAATATTTAATTACAAGCATGGACACTTGAGCACTTTTTCCAATACATGCATTGAATCAAAACCTCTTACCAAGAATAAGGAAATGGATCACTCCGTAACAAATATCAATTTAAAAATTCATCAACTTGGATGAAGATGAGGTACATTAGAATATATTATAAATTACTGTTTTCTCTCCTAATCTTACTTATTCAAGTATGCTGAGTAACTTATATAACATGATAAATTCCAGTGTGATCAACTTTATTACTATCTAGTACATTAAAGTTGCTTTTCATAAATTATATAATACTTTTTACAATGAAAAAAATACTGATAAATGATATCAATGAAATCATAAGCAGTCTTGCTACAATACCATCATTTGAAACCTAAAAGTACAATTCTTAGTCTTAACTAGTAGTATAGATTTTCATTGCAATATAATTTAATATTCATTATTAGATTATTGTTCGATTGGATTATGAAGAAAAAGAAATTTTCACGATTGAAGCCAATGAGTTTATATTTGGTTATGAAGCCTTCATCATCGAGGGATTCATTTCAAATATACCTTGCGTGTCATTTCACCGCATACAAGGCGCATTGAAGATGGCTCAACAACCTCCATTGTAAAGAGTGCTCCAATATCGAAAATACTTGATTGTAATTGTGAAGTCCACATGAAGAGAATAAGCGAGTTGGAATCTATCATATCTTAACTCTCCACAGTGGATGAAATTCAAAGAATGAAGGTTGAGTATGAGAGTACTTTAAAGGAGAATGAGAAGCTTAAGCTTGAAATAACAATTCTAAAGAAATGGTTTGAAGAGTTCTTTACAAAATCAACTTAATCTATTGCTATAAAGAAGAATGAGGAAAAAATCAAATTTGAAGCTTCAAAAGAAGAAAAAAGTCATCCCAATCCGAACCAAGAAGCACTATCTTTTGAGCTGTAATTTGATGATAACTTACAAAAAGATGGGAAAGATATAACAAATGTATCCAAGAGGGCAAGAAGCAAGAAGTGCGTCACTCCTAATAGTCGATCAAAGAGGGTAAAATCAAGAACAACGCAAAAAGGAGATGCAAAAGCATTGAACATTCCAGTTAAGGAGAAATAAGTACCAAAAAGAAGAAAACTAATTAAAAAAACAAGAAGTGTTGCAAGTTGAAGATGATGACGAACATCAAAATTTAGATGACAACCAGCAATAACATTAGAGGTATAAATTCAACAATTTTAAATTTAGTAGTAGAATTTTATAATTTTTTAAGTAATTGAGAATCATTAATACTAATACATCATAACCAATTTGTTTGTAGATTTTCAATGTCGCACTCATTGATTATGATGGTTATGGTATGATTTCAGAATGTGAGAACACAATAATTCATGAATTCTTAAAAGATCCAGTCGCCAAATAAGAATATTGTATTAAAAAAATAAAATATAAAAATATTGAACTAATTAACTATACTATGTTGTTCGAATATTAAGACAGTGATTTCATTTCAGCATGGGAGCAAATTTCTACAGGCCATGCGATAATTTTTGCAGTCGAAGGCACATTGAAAACCTTTTATATAACAAATATTGATTGATGTGATATTGGACATGTACATGGATGTATTATACAATTCTTATCAAGTAAATGACGTAGAGTGTCCTTTCTTCTTTACGAATACTGAACAAATGGTATGAATACTTAACAATACCTCTCTTTTTAATTTATAATATAACACATATCTATTTTTTGTATTGTAGAAATTATTTTAGAAAACAATCAATGATGTAAATGTAGAAGATTACGAGCCTTTGAACAATTTATTTTGTTGCACAAAAATAATGTTCGATAACAGGAAGAAAGCTATTTGTGTAATCCATACATTAAATCATTGGCATCTTCTCGTGTCTAACTTTGAGGCAAGAAAATTCATTTCATACAATTCATTGACTGAATGAAAAAACATTGGTTGGATTTTAAAAAATGGGTAAAGATTTAATTTCATACAATTCATTAAATTGTTATTTATCTGAATTTATTTTGACAAATTTCTTTCAATATTATTCTAAGGTTTATTGGATGGTAGAATATTTCATACTGTTCACGGGAGAAGAACTTGAGAAATGGCTAGTTGAAATAGCAAAAGGCCTTCCATAGCAGTCCAATGATTCCATAGATTGTGGAGTTTTTGTAATGAAGTATATGGAATCCATTTGCAAAGGAGTGGAACCATAATTTCAAATTAAGAATATACTGAGGTTCCGCACCAAGATAGCTGCGATTCTACTGAGATGCAGAGAGAAGAAGAACTGAAGACATTAATTTCCTTTATTCTTGTAATTAGAACAAAAATATTTGAAATATATATGTTAAATGATGTATACACGTTTGAAAAATACTGTTCATTCTGTTGCATACATCGATATTTTAATGAAGATGTTTCTTTTGCTTCATATAACTTATCCATTATTTGCGATTGATGTATGTCTATATGGATAGTTACTAATGTAATAATCCGAGTTATAAATATATATTGTTTGTTACTGCTCTTACCCTCATTTTTGTTATTATAACACATATGACCTTACTTACAAAAGAAAAATAACTTACTGATACTCGAATTGTTGATACTAATTGACATAGAAATGTTAGTTGCAAAATATAACTTACTAATGTAATAATCTAAGTGGCAAATACATATATCGTGTGTTATTGTTCTTATTCTCGTTCTTACTGTTAGCCATGTGAGCCCGAGGTGAACCATTCTAACAATAAATGTTATTGTAATTTTGATTTATCAATAAAAGTTATTGGTTTGTTTTCACTCTCATTCTGAGATTAAAATGAATGAATGCACTATAAGGTCCCTCTGTACAATTAGGGTTATGTACCATGACCGTCTTGATAATCATACAGCTGTTGATTCATTAATTAAATCAGAGAGGCTGGTGCTTGGATGAATATCTAAGGAGTTAGATAGAGGACTCATCAAGTACCGTCAAATGATTATTAAAAGATGATCTCCAGCCTGAGTAATAGATGGCAATCCTTTCTCATTAAGGCTGATATCTGACCGACCTCTTGATGCAGGTCCTCTGCATGGGAATAGTGATTCGGAGGTGTCAGATTAGTTATGTCAAAGGGTTGACTTAACGAGATCGATATAACCTAAGTCCTATGTTGAATACTGTCACAGTATAGGCACACATCCTCTGACTAGAGACAGATGTGTTACTATATGTTTGAGTGTGTACATTTGGCAGAACAATAGGTTGATGACCTAACCAAGGTCTATACACCGGCGAGCTGGTGTGCATGTAAGGGCATATGAGTAATACGATCTCTCAAAGGGATCATACAGGTTAACTTGTGAACCGAAATACATGAGATCACTCACAAGGTATTGGGACCGATAAAATTCCATGCATGGTCGTCGTGCTTTAAAAACATGACAAGAATGTGAAGGTATGATATGTGCTTTGGGAAAGCATATGATTGATATTGATTCCCAATGACCAAGATTGAGAAACTTAATGATTAAATCCTAAAGATGATAGTATAAAATTGATCTATATCTTTGGGTTTATCATAGGTATTCAAATATACATGATGTACAAGTGTTAGGAATACCTAAGGGTGATGTGATCATAAACGATTGTATAACCATGATGCTTTCATTTGGAGGGAGTGATGAAACAGGTTTGGATTTTAGTGACTCCTCTCAATAAAGAAGTAATCTAATCTTGGTCCAAGTATTGGACATTAATCTGAATGAGATTCAGATGCATTGAGAAGAATAGATTTGTGGTCTTGATTTAATCAAGCATCTATGAGAGGTCCGTGAGATCTGGATTTGAGATGTGATCTCAATATCCAAGTCACTATACGTGGAACAATACAATCGCCCTCCCCTTGTCTCCAAGTATCTGCGGAGAAAGCACATTATTCTTGAAAGGGTTCAAGAATAATTCCATAGTTGAATTATATCTAAGCATTGAGAAATGGATAACTAAATGTGATTTAATTGTCTTGAATAATGTCAATTTGATTCACATTATTGGGATGCATGTGAACGATTATCCAATATAATTAAATATGATTTAATTATTATGGATAAGAATAATATGGATAGCAATATCCAATTATTTATAATATATTAAAAATGTGATTTATAATGTATTATGAGAGAGCTTATTATGATTTGTATCTGTTGGTTAATTATTGGTGTGAATTGGATTTACATTGGATAATTAATTGAAAATATAAATCACATTTTATTTTGGGTTGTGAATGTGATTCACAAGTTTCCAATCGCAAGATTGCAATATTCTCAAAATAATTGTGAATTATTTTTGTAGAATAATTTACAACAAGTGTTGTTGTAAAATCATGGAGATTTCCAAGGAATCTTGAAATCTCAACAACATTTCAAGAGATTGCATGGAAATCCAGCCTTCCATATTGGAAGGGTGGACGGCCACCAATTCCAATATGGAAGTTGGTAGCCGTCCTCTCCAATATAGGAGAGTGAGATTTCCATCCTAAAATCTCCATGAAAATATGATTTAATTTAGAATAGAATTATTTTAATCTAAATTGAATTAATTGTTGTTGTATTGTTACCAACAACATCTTGGCCATTGAAATAAACATAAATCAATCTCATCCATTGATTTTGTGTAGTCCATGGATTGTGATCCATGAACTCCCAAAACCCTATATAAAGAGAGTCACCCCATGCTCTCTAGGGTTAATAAGAAATCCAACAACAAGCTCTCTCATCTTCTCATCATTCACACGTCCTCTCTCCCTCTCTCTCCATTGTTGGCTATCCACCATACTCTAGAGAAGGATCGTCGCCTCGTCATTGTGTCGTCGCTTCAACGACTTTCGGTTCTCCGTCTTCTTTGGTGTGCTTCGCTCACGAAGAAGGCACTAGATCTCGTGCGACGAGATCAGGAGTTCTCTTACTTGGATCAACATCTTGGATTGAGAGGATTGCGCGGTTCATCCCCGTGCTCGCAAGCGTCTTCTCCGAAGATCAGACTTGAGGCAGGCGGTCTCTTTTCTAGAGACTTGATCGCAACCGCGCTATAAGAGGTATTAGTTTATCCTTGATGTGGTTCAGATGAAATGATCCAAGAATCATTCTTGGATCATGTGATTTCATCACATGAAAAAATTTTAAAATTCCGTTGCATAGAACAACTAGTTTGACTAGTCGTTCTTCGTCGTATATGATATGATGATCACGCTTCCGTGATGCATTTGAGGATCTTTCTATATCCCTCAAGTGGTATCAGAGCCTTAGGTCGAAGGTTTTGGATACGATCCGTAAATCTATGAAGATTTGGGTTCGTTAGGGTTGCGAAAGTTTTATCGCATTTCAATTTCGCACATCTGTTTAGTAAATAATTTCGACCCTGTTTAAAATGTTTAAACAAGAAATAATTACTTGGATTTTGTTCCCCGTTAAATAAGGAAACCGTAGGATCTGAGTTCACATAATTTGGATTTCGTTTGCTCAAGATATGATCATTTTAATAAATATGTATCCACTGTTTCGGAGACTGTCGATGATCATCTCAAGACACAATAATCGATTTGGCATTATCCTTTCCTGTGGTGGATATTGTGTCTAGTCGGGGAGAGTTGGGATAGCATATTGCACCGTGTGCGGTTTGTCCCACTCCCGTCGGTAGTGGCCATGACAACGGATATGGACTCGATAATGCTAGAGTAATCATGGTGTATTTTCTAATTATTAAAATTCGAATTAACACTTACTTTAAGATAATACCATATTTTTCAAGTATCAATCAAGTTTGTTGATTGAATTGGATTAATAATTAAATTAATTATATCCAATTAAAAACACTTTATTATAAATAGATGTTTATTTCCCTTGGAATAATTAATTATATGAATATGATTAATGATAATTAATTGAAATTTAATAAGAGGTAGAGGATCACATAAGTGGCATCCACGGTCTCCCATCAAGGCAGAGGGTTCCGTAGCTAGGGATTGTATGTAGGAGACGCATGTCTGAAGTGACAGCTCATGCATACAAGCGCATCTAAATCGGGATCTTTGCTTCTCGAAAGAGTAAGATCGTATGTGTAGTGACTCCAATAACGGTTCCTCATATTATTGAGATGATATTGGATTGCGCATAGCGAGTTATAATCCTGTTGACAGTTGGTTCAATTAACAAAAGCCAACATCACCTTAAGGGCGGTGGGCCCGGGTGTTAAAGACCAAATTGGGAAATGTAAGTTGGACTTGCAAGACGGAATGTGTTCCCGCTTCTCTTTATTGGAGTTACAGTTTTTCATATTATTGGGATGTGACAAAGGTAAAGAAGAGATCCTAGTTCTTGTTTGAGATATCTGTAAGTATATCTCTTTGCTTTGAGAGTGATCGAGGGAATGAACTTTCAAAGTTAACAAAGCATGACTAATTTGATTAAAAATTCTTTAATCAAAGATTTGTTATTGAATATATAATTATTTATATGTTCTAATATAATGCATTCTTAATTTCAAAAAATGAAGTCCATGAACCCACTTAGCAAGCTTCTGGAGGTCAATCAACTGACCAGACCAAATTATTCGGATTGAATCCGAAATTTGGATCTTGTCCTTTCTGCTGAGCGCATCTCCTATGTGCTAACAAAGGACAAGTACTCATGCCATAAAACTCAGGAAGAAATTTTCTTTAATGGGAAATATGATGAAGATCATAATCTGTCAAGATGTTATATTCTGGGTTCATTGTCCAATGTGCTTCAGAAGCAGCATGTGGAAATAAACATTTGCCAAGAGATCATGCTGAATCTGAAAGATATGCTCGGTGATGTAAACAGCACACACCATTACAATATAATGAGGGAACTTATTCGTTGCAAGATGCAGGAGGAGACATCTGTCAGAGAACATGTGCTCAAAATGTTTGGGTACCTCTCTGAACTGGAAACCCTGGACGCCTTTATGGATTCTGACGTGCAGGCTAATTTCATCCTCTTGTCACTGCCTAAGTCTTTCAACAACTTTGTGGTCACGTTTCACATGAGCAAAGTTGATTTTACTAACGTTGGGCTATTAGTTGCATTAAAGTCTGCTGAGGATGTAATGAAGAAGGATGGCCCCTCTAGCAGTGCAACGGTTGCACAGGTCAAAGGAAAGCACGGTCGGAAGCATAGTTCTCGGAAGGGTCCGACCCAGAAGAGAAAGAAGAAGAGTGAAGGAGTTGGCTCATCAACCAATGAATCCACTCTCATAGCATCAAAGAAAAACTATGTATGTCATCACTGCAAGAAGCCGAGGCACTAGAAGCGCAATTGTCCGGATTATCTAAAGTCGGTCGACAAAGGTAAAGCTCCAGCATGTATGAAATCTACTTTCATCATTGAAACTAGTTTTCTCGTTAGATGAGAAGGAAGTTGGATTATAGATTATGGTGCTTCTGTTCATATATGCAATTTGTTGCATTTGTTTCAGGAAACTAAGAGTCTTGATGAAAGAGATAATCATCCATATGGGATCTGATGCAAGTGTTGCAGCAGTCGCCATCGGGACCTGCCAACTATCGTTATCTAGTGGAAGAGTCCTAGTACTTAGAGAGTGTCTTTATGTACCTGAAGTCAGAAAGAATTTAATATATGTATCTAAGCGTGTTAGAAGTGGATATTCATTCCTTTTCTGTAATAAACTAGTCATATATCGTTATGATAAGCATATTGCGGATGATGTTTTGACTTTTGGTGGACTCTATGAATTGTGCATTGATAAACATGCCATGAATGTTACTTCCACTAATAAAACCCTAAAAGATCTAGGGAGGATGGTAATCATTCTAATATGATTTGGCATCATAGGCTTGGTCATTTATCTGTTGACAGGATCAATAGATTGATAAAGGATGAATCCTTAGATTTTCTATAGGTTCAACCTTTGCCTACCTGCGAGCATTGTATTCAAGGTAAAATGACTAGGATGCCTTTTCGTAACAAGGTTACAAGATGCGAAGGTACTCTTGACCTTATACATACTGATGTATGCGGTCCCTTCAGTACCGCGACCCGAAATGGATATCGATATTACTTGATGTTTATTGATGACCATTCACGATACGGGTGTATCTTCCTACTACTCATAAATCTGAAACCTTCGAAAAGTTCAAAGAGTTCAAGACTTTAGTTGAGAACCAAACCGATAGGAAGATTAAACGAATTCGATCTGACCAAGGTGGCGAGTACCTCTCAGATGAATTCAAGGAATAGCTTAAAGAGAATGGAATTGTCTTCAATCTCACTCCTCCTGGAACCCTCCAACTTAATGGTGTTGCTGAAAGACGCAATAGGACTATCATGGATATGGTCCGTTCAATGATGAGTAAAGCACATTTACCACTTAGTTTCTGGGGATATGCAGTAGAGACTGAAATATATATCCTAAACAAGATTCATAGCAAATCTGCGCCTAAGACTCCTCATGAGCTTTGGTATGGACCAAACCAAGTGTTAATCACTAGAGGGTTTGAGGTTGCTTGGTCAATGCGAAGAACGTGGATGCAAGTAAGCTAGAATCTCGCTCTCGTGAGTGTTACTTCATTAGGTATGTTAAAGATGGTATTGGATACCAGTTTTATGACCCTGAGACTCAAAAGGTTTTCGTCTCTAGAGATGTGAAATTTCTGAAGGATGACTTCCTTAAAGGTCAAGACAAAATGAAGCAGAGGAACTCATTGAATTCCCTGAGGATTCTGAGCTTCCCGAACCATAAACTAAAGAGATAAATAAAGATGAAACACCCATACCTCTTCGAAGGAGTTTGAGGGGGTTGCACCGCCTGAAAGGTATGGATTCCATGTATCGGGTGAAACTGACGATAATCCTTCTTCATATGATGAAACACTTGCAGATCATGACATGGATAGATGGACACTAGCAATGAGGTCAGAGATTGACTCCATGCATAAGAATGGTGTATGGACCCTAGAGGATCCACCTAAAGGGGTAAAACCCATTGGGTGTAAATGGATCTTCAAGAGAAAGAGGGGACCTGATGGAAAAGTAGAGACTTTCAAGGCACGCCTCGTAGACAAAGGCTACACAAAGAGAGAAGGCATCGATTATGATGAGATGTTCTCTCCTGTGGCTATGCTTAAGTCCATCAGGACACTGCTAGCTATAGCTGCATCTCTTGACTACGACATCTGGCAGATGGACGTCAAGACGACCTCCCTCAATGGATACCTCGAAGAGGATATCTATATGGAGCAACCCTAGGACTTCATAACTGAGGATGGTAAAGTATGAAAGCTGAAGAAATCCATCTATGGGCTCAAACAAGCTTCTCGTAGCTGGAACATCATATTTGACGAAACCATAAAGAGTTATGATTTTGTGCAGAATCCTGATGAATCATGTGTGTACAAGAAGCTTAGTGGGAGCACCATTGTGTTCATCGTGCTTTACATGGATGACATCCTTATAATTGGAAATGATACATGGATGATGACCAGTGTTAAGATTTGGTTGTCCCACACCTTTGAGATGAAAGATCTTGGAGAAGCATCCTACATCTTGGGTCTGAAATTGTTCAGAAACTGAGAAAAGAGGATATTGGGATTATCACAACATGGGTACATTAAGAAGATTCTTGAACGATTCCATATGGATAGTTCCAAGAAAGGTTTCCTCCCCTTAAGACATCGTATCCACTTATCTAAAGTGATGGCTCCTCAGACTGTTGAGGAAAAGAAAGTCATGGCTGGGTGCCCATATGCATCAGTTGTAGGAAGCTTAATGTATGCCATGATGTGTACTAGGACAGATATCTGCCATGCAGTGGGAGTGGTAATTCGTTACCAATTCTGCAATGGAGAACAACACTAGAATGCAGTAAAGAACCTATTCAAGTATCTAAGACGAACGCAAGATTACATCTTGGTCTATGGAGATGGTGATCTCCAAGTCTTAGGATATACAGATTCAGATTTCCAGTCGGATATAGATGATCGAAAGTCGACATTAAGGTTTGTGTTCCTGTTGAACGTTGGTGTTGTGAGCTGGAGAAGCACAAAGCAGGACACTATAGAAGATTCAACAACAGAAGATGAATACATTGTCACATCGGATGCTGCAAAGGAGGCGGTGTGGTTGCGCAAGTTCATCCTGAAACTTGGCATAGTTTCCTCTGATACTCCCACCCGTTACTCTGTGATAACTCGGGAGCCATTGCCCAGGCGAAGGAACCTAGATGGCATCAAAAGAGCAAGCACGTGGAAAGGAAATACCACATCATTTGAGAGATATAAAAGTGTGGTGACATCATCATCACCAAGGTGGCCTTTGCCGACAACGTTGCTGATCCCCTTGCCAAACCTCTGACTCAAAAGGTTTTCGACCAGCTTGTAATGAGTATGGGTTTAGGATTGTTCCTGAAATGTTTTAAGGGCTAGTGGGAGATTGTTAGCCATGTGAGCCCCAGGTGAACCATTCCAACAATAAATATTATCGTAATGTTTGATTTATCAATAAAAGTTATTGATTTATTTTCGCTCCCTTTTTTATATTAAAATGAAGAATGCACTATAAGGCCTCTCTGTACAATTAGGATTATGTGCCATCTGTTGATTCATTAATTGAAACATAGAGGCTGGTGCTTGGATGAATATCTAAGGAGTTAGATAAAGGACTCATCAAGCACCGTCAAATGATTATTAAGAGATGATCTTCAACCTGAGTAGGAGATGGCAATCCTTTCTCATTAAGTCTGATATCTGACTGGCCTCTTGATGCATGTACTCTACATGGGAATAGTGATTCGAAGGTGTCAGATTAGTTAGGTCAAAGGGTTGACTTAACAAGATTGAGATGACCTAAGTCCTATTTTGAACACTGTCACAATATAGGCATGCATCCTCTGACCAGAGATAGATGTGTTACTATATGTCTGAGTGTGTACATTTGGCAGACTAATAGGTTGATGACCTAACTGAGGCCTATACACCGGCGAGCTGGTGTGCATGTAAGGGCATATGAGTAATACGATCTCTCAAAGGGATCATA
Organism: Ottelia alismoides; assembly: GCA_037367405.1. Lineage (NCBI taxonomy): Eukaryota > Viridiplantae > Streptophyta > Magnoliopsida > Alismatales > Hydrocharitaceae > Ottelia > Ottelia alismoides. The sequence goes on from JAZKJV010009168.1 coordinate 160,002, forward strand.
CATGTTCACTTGTGAATCGGAAGACATGAGCTCACTCATGAGGTATTGGGACTGATGAAATTCCATGCATGGTCATCGTACTTTGGAAGCATGACAAGATTTGAAGGTATGATATATGCTTTAGGAAAGCATACGATCGATATCGATTCCCAATGACCAAGATTGAGAAACTTGATGATTAAACCCTAAAGATGGCAGTATGAAATTGATCTATATCTTTGGGTATATCATAGGTCTTCCAGTATGCAGGATTCACAGGTGTTAAGAATACCTGAGGGTGATGTGATCATAAACGATTGTATAACCATGACACTTCCATGTCGAGGGAGTGATAAAACAGGTTTGGATTTTAGTGACTACTCTTAGTAGAGAAGTGATCTGATCTTGGTCCTAGTGTTGGACATTGATCTGAATGAGATTCAGATGCAATGAGAAGATTAGATTTGCGTTCTTAATTTAATCAAGCATCTATGAGAGGTCCGTGAGATTTGGATTTGAGATGTGATCTCAATATCCAAGTCACTGTACGCGGAACAATCCAATCGCCCTCCCCTTATCTCCAAGTATCTGCGGAGAAAGTGCATTATTCTTGAAAGGGTTCAAGAATAATTCCATAGTTGAATTATATCTAATCATTGAGAAATGGATAATTAAATGTGATTTAATTATCTTGAATAATGTGAATTTGATTCACATTATTGAGATGCATGTGAATGATTATCCAGTATAATTAAATGTGATTTTAATATTATGGATAAGAATAATATGGATAGCAATATCCAATTATTCATAATATATTATAAATGTGATTTATAATGTATTAGAGAGAGCTTATTATGATTTATATCTGTTGTTTAACTATTGGTGTGAATTGGATTCACATTGGATAATTAATTAAAAATGTAATCATATTTTATTGTGGGTTGTGAATGTGATTCACAAATTTCCAATGGTAAGATTGTAATATTCTCAAAATAGTTGTGAATTATTTTTGTAGAATAACTTACAATAAGTGTTGTTGTAAAATCATGGAGATTTCCAAGGAATCTTGAAATCTCAACAACATTTCAAGAGATTGCATGGAAATCCAACCTTCCATATTGGAAGGGTGGACGGCCACCAATTCCAATATGGAAGTTGGTGGTCGTCCTCTCCAATATAGGAGAGTGAGATTTACATCCTAAAATCTCCATGAAAACATGATTTAATTTAGATTAGAATTATTTTAATCTAAATTGAATTAATTGTTGTTGTGTTTTTACCAATAACATCTTGGCCATTGAAATAAACATAAATCAATCTCATCCATTTATTTTGTGTAGTCCATGGATTGTGATTCATTGACTCCCAAAATCAAATATAAAGAGAGGCAGCCCATGCTCTCTAGGGTTAATAAGAAATCCAACAACAAGCTCTCTCCTCTTCTCATCATTCACATGCCCTCTCTCCCTCTTTCTCCATTTGTGGCCATCCACCACACTCTAGAGATTGAGTCTCCGTCATCGCCTCGTCGTTGTGCCGTCTCTTTGACGGCTCTCGGTTCTCCATTTTCTTTGGTGTGCTTCTCTCATGAAGAAGGCGTTAGATCTCATGCGACGAGATTAGGAGTTCCCATGCTTGGATCAACATCTTGGATTGCGATGATCACGGGTTCATCCCTGCACCAAAGATCGGACTTGAGACAGGAGGTCTCTTTTTGTAGAGACTTGATCGCAACCACGCTACAAGAGGTATTCCTTTATCCTTGATGTGGCTTAGATGAAACGATCCAAGAATCGTTCTTGGATCATGTGGTTTCATCACATGAAAAAATTTAAAATCCCGCTGCATAGAATAACTAGTGCGACTAGTCGTTCTTCATCGTATATGATACGATGCTCACGCATCCGTGATGCGCTTGAGGATGTTTTTATATCCCTTAAGTGGTATCAGAGCCTTAGGTCGAAGGTTTTGAATACATCCGTAAACCTAGGAAGACTTGGGTTCGTTAGGGTTGCGACATATTTCAATTTCGCACCTCTGTTTAGTGAATAATTTCGGCCCTGTTTAAAATGTTTAAATACAAAATAATCACGGATTTTGTTCCCCATTAAATTAGGAAACTGTAGGATCTGAGTTTATGTAATTTAGATTTCGTTTGCTCAAGATATGATTGTTTTAATGAACATGTATCGACTATTTCGGGGATTGCCGATGATCATCTCAAGTACACAATGATCGATTTGGCATTATCCTTTCCTAAGGTGGATATGGTGTCTAGTCGGGGAGCGTTGGGTTAGCAGGTTGCACCGTGTACGGTCTGTCCCACTCCCGTCGGTACTGGCCATGACAGCGTATAGGGACTCAGTAATGCTGGAGTAATCGTGGTGTATTTTCTAATTATTAAAATTTGAATTAACACGTACTTTGAGATAATACCATATTTTTCAAGTAACAATCAAGTTTGTTGATTGAATTGGATTAATAATTGATTTAATTTGATTAAATTAATTATATCTAATTAAACACTCTATTATTAATACATGTATATTTCCCTTAGAAGAATTAATTATATGAATATGATTCATGATAATTAATTGAAATTTAAATAAGAGGTGGAGGATCACATAAGTGACATCCATGGTCTCCAGTCAAGGCGAAGGGTTCCGTAGCCAAGGATTGTATATAGGAGACGCCTGTCCGAAGTGACAGCTTCTGCATAAAAGCGCATCTGGATCGGGCTCTTTGTTATTGAATATATAATTATTTATATATTCTAATATAGTGCATTCTTAATTTAAGAAAATGAAGTCCATGAACCCACTTAGCAGGCTTCTAAAGATTAATCAACTAACCGAACCAAATTATTCGGATTGAATCCGAAATTTGGATCTTGTCATTTATGTTGAGCGCATCTCCTATGTGCTAACAAAGAACAATCACACATACCCTAAAACTCGAGAAGAAATTTCCTTTAATGAGAAATATGATGAAGATCGTAATCTGGCAAGATGTTATATTCTGGGTTCATTGTACAATGTGCTTCAGAAGCAGCATGTGGAAATGAACACTTGCCAAGAGATCATGATGAATCTGAAAGATATGTTCGGTGATGTAAACCGCACACAACGTTACAATATAATGAGAGAACTTATTCGCAGCAAGATGCATGAGGGGACATTGTCAGAGAACATGTGCTCAAAATGTTTGGGTATCTCTCTGAACTAGAAACCCTGGGTGTCTTTATGGATTCTGACATGAAGGCTGATTTCATCACGATGTCACTCCCTAAGTCTTTCAACAACTTTGTGGTCATGTTTCACGTGAGAAAAGTTGATTTTACTAATGCTGGGCTATTAGCTTCATTAAAGTCTGTTAAGGATGTAATGAAGAACGATAGCCCCTCTGGCAGTGCAATGGTTGCACATGTCAAAGGAAAGCGTGGTCAGAAGCATGGTTCTCGGAAGGGTCCGGCCCAGAAGAGACAGAAGAAGAGTCAAGGAGTTGGCTCATCTACCAATGCATCCACTCTGATAGCATTAAGAAAAACAATGTATGTCATCATTGCAAAGAAGCCGGGGCACTGGAAGTGCAATTGTCCGGATAACCTGAAGTCGGTCGACACAGGTAAAGCCCCAGCATGTATGAAATCTACTTTCATTATTACAACTAGTTTTCTCATTGGACGAGAAGGAAGTTGGATTATAGATTCTGGTGCTTCTGTGCATGTATGCAATTTGTTACATTTGTTTCAGGAAACTAAGAGTCTTAATGAAGGGGAGATAGTCATCCATATGGGATCTGATGCAAGTGTTGCAGCAGTCACCATCGGAACCTACCGAATATCGTTATCTAGTGGAAGAGTCCTAGTACTTAGATAGTGTCTTTATGTACCTGAAGTCAGAAGGAATTTAATATCTGTATCTACGCTTGTTATAAGTGGATATTCATTACTTTTCTGTAATAAACTAGTCATAAATCGTTATGATAAGCATATTGTGGATGGTGTTTTGACTTCTGGTGGACTCTATGAATTGTGCATTGATAAACATGTCATGAATGTTACTTCCACTAATAAAACCCTAAAAGATCTAGAGAGGATGGTAATTATTCTAATATGATTTGGCATCATAGGCTTGGTCATTTATCTGTTGATAGGATCAATAGATTGATAAAGGATGGATCCTTAGATTTTCTACAGTTTCAACCTTTGCCTACCTGCGAACATTGTATTCGAGGTAAAATGACTAGGACGCCTTTTCGTAACAAGGTTACAACATGCGAAGATATTCTTGACCTTATACATACTGATGTATGCGGTCCCTTCAGTCTCGCGACCCGAATGGATATCGATATTACTTGACATTTATTGGTGACCATTCACGATATGGGTTTATCTTCCTAATACGTCATAAATCTGAAACCTTTGAAAAGTTCAAAGAGTTTAAGGCTTTGGTCGAGAACCAAACCGATTGGAAGATTAAACGAATTCGATCTGACCGAGGTGGCGAGTGCCTCTCAGATTAATTCAAGGAATATCTTAAAGAGAATTGAAGTGTCTCCTATCTCACTCCTTCTGGAACCCCCCCAACTTAATGGTGTTGCTGAAAGACGCAACAAACTATCATGGATATGGTCCGTTCAATGATGAGCAAAGCACATTTATCACTTAGTTTCTGGAGATATGCAGTAGAGACTGCAATATATATCCTAAACAAGATTCCTAACAAATCCATGCCTAAGACTCCTCATGAGCTTTGGTATGGAACCAAACCAAGTGTTATTCACTTGAGGGTTTGAGTTTGCTTGGTCCATGTGAAGAACGTGGATGCAAGTAAGCTAGAATCTCACTCTCATGAGTGTTACTTCATTGGGTATGTTAAAGATGGTATTTGATACCAGTTGTATGACCCCAAGACTCAAAAGAAAGAGATTAATAAATTACAAGCCTTCATCTTCGATTAAGAAGATAACAAAGAATTCTTCTCAAAATATATTTCAAACACTTCACTAGATATCTAAACAAACTTGTACAATAGGAAGAAGATAACATAATCTTCTAAAAAATGTAGGGGATAGATCCAAAATTGAGCTCCTATTTTCTCTTTCTTTTGGATAATCACCGGCTCTTATTCCTTAGCGTATCATATGCAGGTAAAAGATAGTGATCTGTTGGTACTGAGAAAAATAAATAAGATGTTAGAATAAAATTTAAAAATAATAAAATAAAAATAAGAATTACAAAAAATAGTGACTAACTTTTACTTTTAAACATTATTCACATATTTTGAAGGGCAATTTCTTGAATCATTTACATTATTTACTTTGTTACATAATTTGCATTGTCTCCGCTTTGAACCATTCTCTTCACTTATGGATTTCAATCAATTTATGCTTCCCTTTGATCTTCTACTTTTTCCAGAACCTTTGGGTCTTGCTATGTTAGGATCTTTCACAACAATAACTGATTTATCAAAATTTTTATTACGTCATGCAAATTTGAATCATTACCTTTCTTCCCTTTGTTCTTAGTAGCTTTGATTGCTTCAGCTGATTCTATAAGTACCTTTTTAATGTATTCATATACTTCTTGGTTCTCATTAACTTCACTGATGAGCTCATTTGACAATATCCTTAAGTGACTATTTTCATCTTCTATTGTTCCCTTTTTGTATAGTGGATAACCATTTAACTTGATATATTTCTTTCATCTATTCAATAGAAGAGAAGAATCAACCTCCAATGCATCTGTATGTTTTAAAACACTAATGATGTGTCTACATGGGATGTCCATTGATTCCATTTTCATACAATTACAAAGGAATTTATTGGTATAAGCATGAAAGTACTCTGTTAAAATATTCAATCTTGCCAAATAGAATATACCTTGTATTCTATAATTTCTTCATCTATTGGACACGATATAACATTCACTTCAATACATTCAAAAGCTCTGCTTTAACTATGTAGAACAATGCCTTTATGAAATACTTAAAAAATTATTTTTCAATACTCCACTGGGTAGCCAACTTCGGCTTCTTATTTTCAGTATCATTATCCATCTTATTAGTATGCTCTCTCATTCTTTGAACTGCGGTTTGAAATCTGGTCATTAACTCATACAAGTTATTCAAATGATTAATATTGTTACTCAAAAATGAATTCATGCTCTCACTCCTCTGAGTTGTATTCATGTCTGCAAAAAAAAACTTTTCAAGTAAATAGGAATCCACTTCCTCCCGATCCGATATATTATACGGATCCATTTGTTTTTTTTCTAAATTACAATCTGATATTATTTTATCCCACTCAGCTTCAAAATGTTCTTCATCTTTTGCAGCGCATATAATCTTATTCAGGGAAGGAATTGATATTTCAGCATTTTTTGTTAAACCAATTCTCTTCTTCATGTTAGCATTTACATGCTAACCACAATATCTATACTTTGAAGTGGAAAAATTTCCCTTATAGCTGCATTAACAGATGGACACTAATCAGTAATTATTGACTTGAGAGCAACCTTAACAACCTCCAAGAAATTCTGAAAAATCCATACAAAAGAATCATTTTTCTCGTTCATTAAGAATACATTGTAGAAAAATATTGTCTTCTTATGTTTGTTAATACCGCAAAAGGAAGTAAAAATAAGCTTGTACTTGTTAGTATCACATGTGGTATCAAATGAAACTGCATCACCGAGTAATTTATAATCTTCCAGAGAATAAGAATCTATCTACATGCAGTGAGTTAAACATGTATCATCATCATGCTTATACACAAAAGAAATCCGCTGTTAAACTTTTACAATATTCAATATGTTCCAACAACATAACAACATCATGACCATCCGTTTTTTCTTCAAATCTCTCTTCAAATTATAAATATCTCTATCTATAGAGCCAACACGTTCAAATAGTACACCCTGCTTGTCCAAAAAAGCTATTTGTTTTACGGTAGAAATGTTATCTTCTGACATAGAAGATGACAAATTCTTTGTAGCCTTTATTATTCTCCTGTTAGGTCTTAAGTATTTTTTTCGCTTGGAGAAACAAGTTTATGGTTATGTTCCTCAGCAAATGTAATAACATCCTACTGCTTTGATATTGGATTTAACTTCACCGACAACTTTGCTTTACAATCACATCTACTTATTCCACATCTTCTTCCCTCACCATCAATTCATTCACTATGTGCTTCTACATCAACCAAGACCAAACTCGATGTTTTTTTCTTTTTTAAGGAATTTTTACTTAATATCCTTCCTTCCAACAAACAAACTTTTTGAAAGAAAGATTTCTAACTGTTTTTTGCCTATCAAAGGAATACTTTGTGCTGCTCTTTCTAATATTGAAACTCATTTCAGTGGCATACTTCTCATAGAAAATTTCTCAATCCTTAAGGGTTACAAATGAAAATCCTCTCGAGAAATAATAGGAGGATTTACAGATGATATTGGTGAATCTTCATCCAGTAATCATTTAAAGCTTTCATATTCATCAAACTCTACAGTAATTGAAAATAAAAAATATTTATTTAAAGATGCAAAAAGATGGGTAATTTTTAGTATCGGCAACTAAAAGAATGGAATACTATTTGCAACGCTTTCCAAAAATTTTACTTGTTGATGCAACTGTCGTATCTATATTAGTAACTAATTTTGAAGGAAAAGTAATTTATTGGTTTACATAAGTAACTTCGTAATATAATTTAATCAGTAAGAAGTAATTCAACATCAATAATGTAATTATGCATTCGTTCTTACTAATGTAAAAATGTAACACTATTTACAAACATAACCGAATAAAATACATGTACTTAGAATAAAGTTACTAATGTCGATTGAAAAACTTATTGATATCAGTAACTAACGAACAGATATCACTAACTTATTTGGAGAGAAAAGTATTTTGTTTTGGCTAACTAAGTAACTACACGAAGGAAATTGAGTCAGTAAGAAAAGATATGGATAACATATAGTTATTACACGAATGAAAGCTTAAGTAAGAATTAGTATAATGCAAGCAAGATATAATATATAGTCAGTAATTTTTTTGATATGGATCAATAACTTTGTATGATAAAAATAGGTCAGAGAAAAGTAACTAACGAACAGATATCGGTAACTTATTTGGAGAAAAAAGTATTTTGTTATGACTAGCTAAGTAACTACACGAAGGAAATTGAGTCAGTAAGAAAAGATTACATGTAATTCTAAAGGAAAGTAATTTTTGCTCTCCAGGTTATTTAACAAATATAACATGTAATTGTAAAAGATTAAATAAGAATCATTATAATATAAGTAACATCTAATATATAGTCAGTAAGTTTTTGATATGTATCAGTAACTATGTATGATAAAAAATAATTCAGAGAAAAGTAACTACCGAACATATATCAGTAATTTATTTGGAAGGAAAAGTATTTTGTTATGTTTAGCTAAGTAACTATACCAAAGAAATCGAATCAGTAAGAAAATATTATAATCCAAGTATTGTCGAATCAAAGGTATTTTTATCCTTTAATTTAACTTAAACAAGGAAAATGAATTAGTAAGAAAAGATTTATAAAGAAAGTAATTGATACCTGATCTTTCTGAGCTATTGTTCTCATCAGCCAAATCAAAATGATTGTCTTCAATGTTAGCTTATTCTGATATAATATTCTCCCAGTCTAAATCAAAATGGGAAGCGTTTTCATCATTACTTGTGAGATATCACGACCAAAATCCATTCGCGAATAATCCATCGCGTATGAGAATGCACGAAACTAAATGAAAAACTATTAGATTCTAAATTAAACGATAAACGATAAACAAAGATTAAAATTCTAATACAATACCTTGGATTCGACAAAGGCTATCGCCTAAGGAATCAAAAACGATATGGACGGTGTGAAGGATCGATCGCCTCAAGATGCAAAATGCCATATCATTCAATTCACATAGCAATAGAATACGTTATCGTAAAAAGTCTATTACTATTTCTGGAATATCAGTAAATTTTCAAATTAATAGAGTTCACATTATCAGTATCGATCCTAAAATCATGGGATTATAATTTAAAATATAACGGTTGAGATGAGGGGCTCATCTCATCACTAATGGGCATAGGGCCTATTGGATAAAAATCCCATATATATATATATATATATATATATATATATATATATATATATGTATGTATATATGTAATATATATATATGTGTATATATAGGATATCTTTCAAATAGGACTTGGTCCTTCCATACCTAAGGAAGGCTAATTGTATGAGTCGTTGGATGATCTTATCTTTTCCATCTACGGTTATCATGAAAACCATCATCTATTCACAAAACCACCTATATTCCAAACGTCATCACTCCAAAAATAGGAAAAGATTCTTGTTTTTCATGCAATTTATTATTTCCCTTTGAGCTTTATCATCGTTGTCATTTTACAAAATAATGGCATCATTAAATAATTATATTTGTATTTTGTGTTCTTTTTTGCATGCCAAAATCATTGAAATTTCGATAAGAATCCTCCCTAAAAATATGAGGTAGAGTGGTGTGTGAATATTATATTTGTATAATACAATACTAATTATCTGAAAATTAAATTGTGATTTGTATTCTAGTTTTTGAGTTTGTATAATATGCATCTTCTTTTGTACATCAAAACCCATCGAGGATATAACCTCTTAACATAATTTTGTCTTCCTCTTTCCACAAAATTTTCGTATTTGGCATCCCTAAAAATTAGGAACAGATGGTTATTGCAAATCTTCAACGGAGAGATAGGCGAAAAATTTATATTTATATAGTACGTTCGGTTGGAATTTCCATAACAACACTCCTAAAAATATGACCAGAGAGATGTCTGAATATTTGTATAATACAATACTAGTTAACTGAAAATTACCTTTATTTTGTATTTTAGTTATTGAGTTTGTATAATATGTACATTTATTGTACACAGAAACCCCTTGAGGATATAACATTTTAACATGATTGCGCCTCTCTCTTTCCTAAAAATTTCAGTATTTGACGTCCCTAAAAATTAGGAAGTGATGGTTATTGCAAATCTGATTTTGTATAATGAAGTGGTTTTTATCGCATCCATTGAAAGTAGATCTAATGGCCAAATTGCTTGGCCTTCCTTAGAGATGTAAGGACTATGTCCTATTTCAAAGGCCCCCATATATATATATATATATATATATATGAGGTAAATAGGGCTGCCCCCAGGGAGTAGCCAACTTGGCTACTCCCACCCCTATTTTTCCCTCATTTTTTATTTTTTTTGGAAAATAAAAATTTGTATATTCATCATTATATCCCTCTCACATTCTATTAAAATTTCGTCAGAAACAGAGACTCCTACGGCCTCCATCCAAACATGGTCGATTTAAAAAATCCTGCGACCGTTAAAAAAATGACGTCTGAATGGAGGGTTTAGGAGTCTCTGTTTCTGACGAAATTTTAATAGAATGTGGGAGGGATATAATGATGAATATACAAATTTTTATTTTCCAAAAAAATAAAAAAATGAGGGGAAAATAGGGGTGGGAGTAGCCAAGTTGGCTACTCCCTAGGGGCAGCCCCATTTTACCCTATATATATATATAGGGTGCACTTGAATTGAGGTGGCACCTTTCCTTGACTATGGAAAGGTGCCATCTTAAGCCGTCGGATGATGCGTGTGCGAATGAGATTGAAACCACTAGGTGGTTTTCGTGCCAACTAACATTCCTATTATGGTGCTGGATTAAATTATTGCTAATTTGGTAAATTACACATCATTGATCATTCTATATTTAAGTATATATCGAGTGACGTACAGAATTTTCCAGAAATATCGGATGAAATAAATGTCCATATTTTGAAATAACCGTTAACAATTTACAAATGCTTAAGATATTTTACAATTCTGTGTTATAAATTACAAACGCGTAACCACTAATATTCGCAAAAATGTCCAAATCTGACGAAGATTTGTATTTTTTGTGTAGATGTGTTTCCTAAAATATAAGGTGCTTTTATTGTGTGCTTTTGTAATTATATTTTTTGTAAATTTCGTAATCTTTTTTTCTAAACCGCATTATTTATTTTGAAACTTTTTGTAGTCTTATTTGAGAACATTCTGTTAGAGCAATGTTTGTAAACTGTGATACTTTTTTTGTAAAATCTGTTTCTGTTTTGTAAAATTCATGTGATGTTCGTAAAATAGATTGCTTATTATTAATGTATAAATTATTTTATATGTCCATCCAATATGTTTCCCAACGTCGTGGGTCCATCAAAATTCGTCAGCCATTGTAAACTTTGTGCATATTTTGTAAAATCCACGCTCACATTGTAAAATTTTTATGCTGATCTGCAAAATATAAAGTGAATCAGTAATATTCAATTAGACGCATGGAAATAACTGTAAGAAAATATCAGACAATTGTTTAATAACTGAGTTAAATGTAAAACATACTTTACAATTGTAAAATATGTTAATGAAATGATGTAGCTATGTACCACGAGTCTTCATTTTGAGCGAGTGTAGGTCATGCGTTTGAGTGAACGTAAAACTTTATAAACAGAATGTAAAATAAAGTATATGAAAGTGAAATATGTACTATTTATTTAACATGGATAGCACATAAATATAAAACTTTGTGAAAAAATGTAACATGGATATTCAGATTGGTCCAAAAAATGTATATATCAGGAACAAGTATAACATAAATGAAAGAATTAAAGTAGCACAAACGAAACTAAAAATAACATATTTTTTAAATGCAATACATAAAGTAACCGAGAAATCGTCCTCATCATTTAAAACTTGACATTAAAAGGTATCAAAATATATAAAGATTGTAATGGAAAAAATAAAGATTTCTAGTAGCGAGACGATTCTTCCTCTCTTCTTTTTCCTCTTCTACACCCACTGTCTCTCTCCTCGATTCTTCTTCCGATCACAGAATCACCAAACAAATCACACTTTCACGGATAAATCACACGTTGCGAACGCAACGGTGATTTTTCTTGAATTTTTTGGCGAACTTTCATCAACCGATTAATCACTTATTCGCGCACCCTAAACAAATGCATGCAAAACAGGGGATTTTGTGAAATCCCCTGTTCTGCCCTCCCCCACATCTCCCTCTGCCTCGACGACTTGGTCGTGTGTCGGCCTACCTCTCGCCGTCGCCACGCCACCTCCTTGCCTTCAGTCGTACACCGCCAAGTCGCAGCCACCAGCAGCTTGGCCGCACTGACCTCCACCTCGTCTCCTTGCGGCTGCACCATAGCCTGTGTGTGGGGCTCTCGATCGTGAGCGCCACTATTTTTAGTATGGTGGTTTTAGTAATTAATTGAATACGCTATTATATAGCATGAAATCCGGGATTCAATTTGAAAGAGAGAGACGTTACTAAATTTGGCATATAGACTCCGATTAGATAAGTGGTTTTGGGAGAGAATTAGTGGTTTTGATGAGGGACGTTGATCATTATCGGACGGCTAAACAGATGTGTCACACCATCTTTGTAGAAAGGTGCCACCTCAATTCAAGTTTTCCCTATATATATATATATGAGTGGCGATCCTGTGAGATGGGGATTCTGTGAGATGGTGAGATGGGTAATCTCAACCACCCATTTTACCATCGTTCACGACATGAAACCTGGGGGGATTTAGATAGAATAATGAGTGAAACACGTGTTTCAAATTTCAAGTAAAAAAACACCCCTAACATGTCCATTTAGAGGGGGTCGATTTCAGCAATTCTGAGACCGTTAAAATTTGACAGTCTTGATGGAGGGGATAGAAGTCTTGAATTAAGTTGATTTTGGAATAGCACCATGATGGTATATAGTGATCTAAATCCCCCCAGGTTTCATGCCGCGAAGGATAGTAAAATGGGTGATTGAGATTACCCATCTCACCATCTCACAGAATCCCCATCTCTCAGGATCGCCACTATATATATATATATATATATATATATATATATATATATATATATATATATATGGGTTAAATGGGGATGTCCCCTAGTAGAGCTAACTTGGCTCCCCCCACCCCATTTCGCCCCATTTTTTTTTGAAAATTTCTTCCGTGGAATTTCATCATTATATCCCTATATTATGTCATTAAAATTTCGTGCGAAATAGAGACTCCTACGGCCTCCATCCAGACAATAATTTTTTAACGGTAACAGAATTATTAAAAACGACCCTGTCTAGATGGAGGTCATAGGAGTCTCTATTGCGCACGAAATTTTAATGACATAATATAGGGATATATTGATGAAAATCCACGGAAAAAATTTTTCAAAAAAGAAAAACCGGCCGAAATGGGGCGGGGGAGCTAAGTTAGCTCCCTCCATGGGGGCAGCCCCATTTTACCCTATATATATAGGGAAAAAGGAAGCCTACACTCATGTGTAGGTAACTTTCCTACACCCACTTCTTTTTCCCTCAATTTTTTTTGATTTTTTTAATTGAATCCTTAGGAAATTTAGATCACAATATATCACCATCACATAATTCAAATTTCAACTTATTTTGAGACTTCTAACTTATCCATCATGATAGTCAAATTTTAACGGTCTCAAATTTGCTGAAATCGACCCCTTCCGATGGAGCTGTTAGGAATGTCTGTTTTACATGAAATTTTAAACACGCATATAATTTAATATTCTAAGCAAATTCTCTAAAGAACCATTTCAAAAAAATTTGAAAAATGAGGAGAAAAGGGGTGGGTGTAGGAAAGTTACCTACACATGGGTGTAGGCTTCCCAATCCCATAAATATATATATATATATATGGGGAAAATGGGGCTGCCCCCACCCCATTTTTCGTAATTTTTTTTTATTTTTTTAGAAAAATATCACCATGTATATTCATCCCTATATCCCTCCTATATGTCATTCGAATTTCGTTAGAAACAGAGACTCCTACGGCCTCCATCCAGACGTCATTTTTTAACGGTCGCAGGATTTTTTAAATCGGCCATGTCTGGATGGAGGTCGTAGGAGTCTCTATTTCTGACGAAATTCGAATGGCATATAGGAGGGATATAGGGAAGAATATACATGGCGATATTTTTCAAAAAAAAAATAAAAAAATTGCCAAAAAAATGAGGCGGGGCAGCCATGTCCCATCAACCCCTATATATAGGGTAAAATGGGGCTGCCACCATGGAGGGAGCCAACTTGGCTACCCCACGTCATTTTGTCCATTTTTTATTTTTTTTTGAAAATTTCTTCCATGAATATTCATAACTATATCCCTATATTATGCTATTCAAATTTCGTGCGAAACAGAGACTCCTACGGCCTCCATCCAGACAGTCATTTTTTAACGGTAACAGAATTGCTAAAAACAAACCTTCTAGATGGAGGTCGTAGGAATCTCTGTTTCACGCGAAATTTGAATGACATGATATAAAAATCCACGGAAGAAATTTTCAAAAAAAAAAATAAAAAGAACGGGCGAAATGACATGGGGAGAGCCAAGTTAGCTCCTCCCATGGGGACAACCCATTTTACCATATATATATATATATATAGAGAGAGAGAGAGAGAGAGGGGCCGGGGAGGCTGTTCTGTGTAACAGCCAAGTTGACTGTTACACGGAGCAGTTTTCCCTATTTTTTATTTTTTTCAAATTTTTTTTCATGTATATTCATCTATATATCCCTCCTACATGTCATTCAAATTTCGCGAGAAACAAAGACTCCTAAGCCCTCCATCTAGAAGGGGTAGATTACAACAAATTTCAGACCGTTAAAAATTACCCGGTCTAGATGGAGGGCTTAGGAGTCTTTGTTTTTCGCAAAATTTGAATGGCATGTAGGAGGGATATATAAATGAATATACATGAAAAAAATTTGAAAAAAAAATAAAAAAAATGGGAGAAACTGCTCCGTGTAACAACCAACTTGGTTGTTACACAGCTTCCCTTTCCACATACATATAATATATATATATATATATATATATATATATATATATATATATATATGGGCTGACACCTCCGTATTGTTTCTCTCTTTTTTATCTAAAAAATATGAATAAATGTGTGAATATGAGAAAATTGAGTTGGTTTTTTTATAAATGTAGATCGATGCCTATTAGATTTGAAATGGATTTGACTAGTTTGACTAAAATACAACACATACATCTACATTTATAGTTATTTTTTATTCGGGTTTAGGTGGGTTCAGGTTTGGATACCTACAAGGCATTTCCAAATCCATACCCATAACCGCATGGCTAGTCAATTCAAAATCCAAACCCGACCCAAAATAAATGGGACGGATTTCAGGTCCTTAAATAGGACGAGTTCGGGTCGGATACTCAATAGGTATATCTAGATTGACATCGCTAATGAGGACCCACTTAACTGAAAATGAACTCGATTGACTAAGATTCAACTCGATTGATTTTAGCTGAGGTCCCGCTTAACTGAAGTTTTTAATCCAAGGACTAATACAAATTGGAGATGAATTAATGGATCGATATTGACAATGTATATCAATGATT
This sequence comes from Ottelia alismoides, assembly GCA_037367405.1. NCBI lineage: Eukaryota > Viridiplantae > Streptophyta > Magnoliopsida > Alismatales > Hydrocharitaceae > Ottelia > Ottelia alismoides. The sequence goes on from JAZKJV010009168.1 coordinate 175,500, forward strand.
CTAACAACAGTATGTTCATATTTATAAAATCACGTGTTTTTCATATCACTATGACATAGTATAATTGAAATCAGTTGTATGCAATCAAATAAGGATAGGAATATAAAAAAGAGGGACACGCTTATCCTCATTATGAGTTCTAGTTCTATGCATTGCATAATGTAAGGTCTACAATGCCTTGGTATAGATCCGTCATGATATAATAACTTAGTATTTATGTTTCGAATCATGACATAATAAGTAAGTAATTATTTCTTGGAGATGATTCTTTGTGCTTATTTGTTTTTTAGGCCCCCGTATCGAAGGCAGGGGTAGATTTTGTCTCCACGATTCGATCCTCCCGACGATCTAAAGAGTCGGGATTAGAGATGCAAATGATCATATATAGATATACATATAGGTGTTACCATATCCTTATATATTTTAAATATGGATGCATATGCGGATATTTGACAGAATTAAATGTAAAACAGATATTGACCGCATATAAATAATATTACAAATAATCTATATATTAGCTTACAAATACATGCATTGGAAGTAATATACATGATATAAACACAATAAATGTACTTATATGATAATAATTACACTAAATGTGGTGAAAAGAAGTATAAAGTTATGTTATATATAGTTGAAAATTAATCTATGACTATATTTATATAAATATATATATATATGAGAATAAGGATACAAATATCTGTGGATATCAAAGTGATATATGTATCTGTATCTATTTTAAAATAGAACGGGTGTCAAGATCTATATTAAACACATACAGTGGTGAATCGGATACGGTTATGTTGATACGGTTATGTTGATATCCAATTGCATTCCTAATAAAGATAGATCTGGGCTCAATAGGATGGTATTGAAGACCCTTCACGTTTAGGAAATTACACATTTATGTTTAAAAGTTGAATAAATTCCATAAACTTGCTATAAAAATGAGGAAAACTACACATATTCCAGCAGAAGCCCCCTCTAAATTTTGTTAATCTCCCTAAACACTTCAAATAGATGTTAAATAAATCCTCAATCAATTTGGTATTGTCTAATGTGGAAAATAATGAAAAGTTGAAAGATCATAATATATTCAAAAGGTCTAGGGGTCCTTATATAGGACAAAACCCTAGAGAACTCAAAGGAGAAAATACATAAATGCACCTAAGAATATTCCTAGCACATAGAATATTCTTCTATGGAATATACCTAGCACATTAAACATTCTCCTAACAAAGATACTTCTAGCACAGAATATTCTTCTAACACTCACCCTCAAGTTGGAGCATATTTATCATTCATGCCTAACTTGGAAACAATCTAGGAAAGTCGCTTCTTTGATAGTGCCTTTGTGAAGACATCTGCAAGCTGAAGGTCGGTGTTGATGTGAGGAGTAGTAATTCTTCCAATCCTGACACCATCACGAACAAAATAGTAGTCAACCTCTATATGCCTGGTTCACCATGGAACACTGGATTCGTGGCAATATATGTAGCAGATTTGTTGTCACAATAGAGTGGAATAGGAGAAGTGACAACAATACCAAGTTCTTGTAAAAACGTTAATGGCCACGTGATCTCGCAAGTAGCCTGTGCCATCGCCCTGTACTCTGCTTCTGCACTAGATCTAGATATAACAGTATGCTTCTTGCTTCTCCAAGTAACAAGATTTCTTCCAACCATCATAGCATAACATGTGGTGGAGCGTTGATACTCTGGTGAGCTTGCATAATCGGCATCAGCATATGCAATAACATTGGTGTACCCATTTACCTCATAGAAGAGGCCACACCCTGATGATTTCTTCACATATCTTAGAATCTGTAGAACATCTTGCCAGTAATTGTAACAAGGTTGCTCCATGTGTTGACTAGCTCTGCTGACTGCATAGGAAATATCTGGTCTGGTGACAGTAAGGTAAAGAAGTTTGCCAACCAGGATTCTATATCGAGTAACATCTTTGAAGATAGGATCAGAGGATGTGAAGTGTTTCTTAGGATCTGCAGGAATGCCAGCAGGCTTGCATCCAAGTAATCCGGTTTCTGAAAGGATGTCCATGCAGTATTTCCTCTGTGAGAGATGAAGACCCTCTATAGTGCGTAGTAATTCTATGCCTAAGAAATATCGTAGTGGACCAAGATCCTTGGTAACAAAGACCTTCTGGAGGAAGGCCTTGGTCTCTAGTATCTTTTTATCATCATCACCTGAGATAACCATATCATCCACATAGACTACAAGAATCACAACATCATTTGTTCGTCTTCTAAAAAACACCTAGTAATCATAGGTTGTTCTCTCGGAGTCAAGAGTATTGATCTCTGCGGTAAGTCTGTAGAACCATGCCCTTGGGCTCTGCTTTAGGACGTATATTGCTTTGCAAAGTCGACATACATACTCCCCCTCGACTTCATAACCTAGAGGTTTCATCATGTATACTTCCACATCAAGATCTCCATATAGGAACACATTTTTCATATCTAACTGAAAGATAGACCATGCCTTATTAGTTGCCAAAGAAAGGATAGTCCTTACTGACCCCATACGCGCAACCGGTGAGAATGTCTCAAAGTAATCCACTCCATATGTCTGTGTGAAGCCCTTTGCCATAAGACGAGCTTTCAACCTGTCAATCGACTCATCTGGTGATTGTTTGGTCATGAAGACCCATTTACATATCACAGGTCTAGTCCCTTTGGGACATTGCACTAGATCCCATGTTCCCATGGTAATAAGAGCATCCATTTCTTTATCCATGGCCTTTCGCCATCCTGAATCCTGCAAAGCACTATGGTGGTCTCTCGGAATAGGAATACTCAGAGAGCATCTGCATATCGTATGTCAGTGCAAGATAAACCAGCAGTAGAGGTGAAATGAGACATGGGATGAGAAGTACATTACCTCTTAATCCTGCGTAGAGCAATTGGAAGATCTTGGGGATCATCCGGGACAGTATTGGAGGGGACACTTGTAGAAGGTATATCATCCTGAAAAAGAGAAACATACAAAGGAACATCTAGTGGTGAAGGTATTTGTCTGCGTTTATAGACAATGGGTGGAAATGGGATATCGAGAGGGATATTTGTAACAGATTGAGTGAAGAAGCTTGTCTGCTCAAAAAAGGTTAATTTGCAGAGATATAATAGCGATATTCAATTGAATCATAACACATGTAACCTTTTTGAGTATGGGAGTAACCGTAGAAGACACATTTGATCACACGAGGAGGAAGTCTGTCTGTAGAGTGAAAATTATAAACAAAGGACACACATCCAAGGATTCCCAACGTAAGAGGAAAGGGTGACTCAGTTGGGTAAAGTAGAGAGAACGGGGTTGATCCATTTAGGTTTGGAGATAGAATTCTGTTGATAAGATGAAAGCGGTCAGAACGACATCACCCCAATAGGTGTTGGGAACATTCATCTGAGTAACAAGGGAGCGGGCAATATTTAGGAGATGTCTGAGTTTTCTTTCTGCTATCTCGTTTTATTAGGACGTATATGGACAAGAGGTTTTATGTATGGTATCCTGGGAGGCAAAGAAATCTGTTAGCATGTTGTGTAAATTCCAGGGTATTATCCGAACGGAAAATTTTTATACCATAGGAGAAGATATTCTTCAGATAATGAAAGAAGTTTTTGACAAATGTATTAATCTATGAATGCTCTTTTAGAAGATAGACCCAAGCCGACCTACTATAATCATCAACAAAAACGTCAAAATACATATGTCCACTCTGAGTACGGACCGGACAAGGTCCCCAAATATCACAATGGATGAGGGAGAAATGAACTTCACGACGAGGCTCAGTACGAGCGGGGAACAACGCTCGATGATGTTTCCCGAATTAACATGCCTCACACTCAAAAAGCTTGAGCATAGGGAGTTCAGGGAACACTAAAGAGAGAGCTTTGGTAGACGGATGACCGAGACGAAGATGCCAGAGAAGAGGATCAGCAGAAATGGACGAAGCGCCAGCAAATCGGAGTCAAAAGGAATATCAAGATAATAAAGATTATTCTTCTCATGTATCCCACTAAAGATTTGTCTCGTCCGGATGTCCTAAAAATAATAGCAAAACTCATCAAATATAACTCGATAGTTAAGCTCAGTGCACAGCTTGTGAACATATAATAGACTGAGAGGAAAGTCAGGAGCGCAATGAACGCCAGTAAGCTAGAGTTTTGAGGAAAACTCCATGGTGCCCACATTAGTAATAGGATAATGGGCACCATTAGCAACCCAAACAGTCTTCACAACAGAAGACAGTCGTGAGGAGGTGAGAAGACTACCTTCTCCTGTCAAATGATTTGATGCACCCGAGTCGATGATCAATGCAGGAGCAGATGTAGAGGCAGAGCCAACAATTGTACCTGATGTAGTGGTCAGTCTACCAGTAGGAGTAGAGGCAAGAGTATCACTGGAAGAGTTCTGTAACAGTTGTCGAAGGCGAGCATACTTCGAAGTAGTAAAGGAGGTTAGTCTGTCACTGGAAGATTGAACATGAGAGGTGTCCATAGTATCGTAGGTTCCATCGTAAGATACCATCTCATAGGCGTTGTTGGCATTGGGAGTGTTGGACATGCGAGCCCACGGCGAGCCATTATGCAACAAATGTTATTGCACATATCATTCCCTGATCTGAAATGAAGAATAAATAATTTGCATAATAGGTCCCTCTGTACAATTAGCGTTATGTACCATGGCCATCTTGATGATCATATAGCTGTTGATTCATTAAATGAATCATAGAGGCTGGTGCTTGGATGAATATCTAAAGAGTTAGATAGAGGACTCATCAAGCACCGTCAAATGATTATTAAGAGATGATCTCCAGCCTGAGTAGGAGATGGCAATCCTTTCTCACATAGGCTGATATCTGACCGACCTCTTGATGTAGGTCTCTGCATGGGAATAGTGATTTGGAGGTGTCAGATTAGTTATCAAAGGGTTGACTTAACGAGCTCGAGATAACCTAAGTCCTATGTTGAGTACTGTCACAGCATAGGCACACATCCTCTGACCACAGATAGATGTGTTACTATATGTCTGAGTGTGTACATTTGGCAGACCAATAGGTTGATGACCTAACCAAGGTCTATACACCGGCGAGCTGGTGTGCATATAAGGGCATATGAGTAATACGATCTCTCAAAGGGATCATACAGGTTCACTTATGAACCGGAAGATATGAGCTCACTCATGAGGTATTGGGACCGATCAAATTCCATGCATGGTCGTCGTGCTTTTGAAGCATGACAAGAATTTGAAGGTATGATATATGCTTTGGGAAAGCATATGATCGATACCAAATCCCAATGACCAAGATTGAGAAACTTGGTGATTAAACCCTGAAGAAGACAGTGTAAAATTGATCTCCATCTTCAGGTTGATCATTGGTCTTCCAGTATGCAGGATGTGCAGGTATTGGGAATACCTGAGGGTGATGTGATCATAAACGATTGTATAACCATGACGCTTCCAGTCCGAGGGAGTGATGAAACAGGTCTGGATTTTAGTCACTCCTCTCAGTAGAGAAGTAACTTGATCTTAGTCCAAGTGTTGGACATTGATCCGAATGTGATTCAGATGCAATGAGAAGATTATGTATACGGACTTGATTTAATCAAGCATCTGTGGGAGGTCCGTTAGATCTGGATTTGAGACAAGATCTCAACATCCAAGTCACTATACGTGGAACAATACAATCGCCATGTCCTTATCTCCAAGTATCTGCAGAGAAGGCACATTATTCTTGAAGGAGTTCAAGAATAATTCCTATGATGAATTTAGTATCCAAGCAAGAAGGTCTTGATGATTAAATGAGATTTAATTATTAAGTACAATATGAATGAGATTCATGTTGTGAGAATGATTGTCCAAGATAATTAAATGAGATTTAATTATCAAGGATAAGCATATCGTGGATAGTGATATCCAGATTATCTGTGTATATTATAAATGAGATTTATAATATATCAGAGAGAGAGAAATATTGTAAATAGCATTTGTTAATTATTAATGTGGATTGGATCCACATTAGTTAATTAATTGGAAATGTAATTTACAAATTAGTTTGGGATGTGAATATGATTCATATATTTTTCAATGGCATGATTGAAATATTCACAAATTAATTTAGAATTAATTTGGTGGATATTATTGCAATAATAATTATTGCAATTAATTAAGAAATAATGAGATAAAATAAAAAGAGACAAAATACCACCAAATTACAAGGTGGCATCACCTATGACTTAGTCATAGGTGACGCCCCCTATAATCAAGGGTGGTTTGTTGCCTCTCTTTATTTGTTATCATATTACCTCTTAATAATTAATTTATGTTAATTAAATTTTGTTGATAATAATTCAACATATATTTAATTTAATATAAATTAATGTTGTTGGTTTTTAACCAACAACAATCATGGCCGTTGATTGGCTCTTGGATAACAATAGCTGTTGGATCCATATGAGCCATGGATTGAGATCCATTGGATCCCAAACTAATATATAAGGAGGGAAACCCTAGCCCACGAAATAACAATAAACACGACTAGATAGAGTACACGCCTACTCTGCTCTCTCTCTCTCTCTCATTCTCGTCCTGTCTCTCCCTCTCTCTAAGGTGGCCGTCCATCTATGTCTTGAGAGAGAGAGAGAGCTTCTCGCCTTCGCCTTCGAGTACTCGAGGATCTCCATCTTCTTTGGGGTTGCTTGCTCTAGAGAAAGATGACGGATTTCGTTGGACGAAATTAGGAGATTCGAGGCTTGGATCTTCATCGAGGATTGCGGGAGTCACACGTCTCATCATCGCGGTCGCAAGTGCTGTCTCTGTGGATCGGACTTGAGACAGGAGGATCTCTTTCTTTAGAGATCTCGTGATCGCAACCACGCTTCGAGAGGTATTTCTAAAACTTTATGGTTTGATGAAACGATCCAAGAAATGTTCTTGTGATCATGTGGTTTCATCACATGTTTTAAAATTTTTAAATTCCGCTGCACCTTGCGACTAGTGCGGCTAGTCGCCCCGATCGCATAAGATGTGATCGTCACGTTTCCGTGATGCGCTTGAGGATTCTCAATATCCTTCAGGGAGGCATGCCAAACTTCACCCACAGCATTCTGATGAATGATTCATGTGTCTACAATGAGTGCATGGTGGATAGCGGGCACTAGTAGGATCACGCCTACGGCCGCACCCTGAGTCACGTCCCCGTCTAGACTCACGACCTCTACCTCGGCCAAAGTCACGGCCACGTCCTCCTTGGTAGGTCGAGCATCCTCAAGCAAAATCTGATGTAGTCTCAGCAGACAGAGGAGGTGGAGGAGACTCTTGTTCCTGTAGTCGGTCAAAGATGGTCTCAAGAGAGGGTAGAGCTGCAACAGTCAGAAATTGATCCTTCACCGGCTTGTACCATGGATGTAGTCTTGGTAAGAAACGATAGACTTGCCATTTTGCACGTTCTCCTATCTGTTTGTCACAACAAGCAGGTTGGAAGATAAGGAGCTCCACAAACAGGCCGGTGAGCAGTGTATAGTACTCAATCAAGGATGTCTCTCCTTGATTTGTAGACCAAATCCATGTATAGATATCTGAGAGTCTGGACTTGATTTTCTTCTGGGAGTAAGTGTTCTCAAGACTCCCCCACATTGCCTTTGCAGTTTCCTTGTAGAGAAGATTGGAGGCTATATTCGAATCGACATTTTTGATCATCCAAGTAATCACCTGGCAGTTGTCGATGTATTAGGTATCGTAGTCCTTTTTTTGTCTCCTTGAGTGGATCCTTAGTAAGGACATGGTTCTTTTGCTGACCATCAATAAAAACCTTGAAGGATCGAGACCATAGTACATAGTTCTCGGAACCCTTGAGTTTGATAGAAGTGCCCTGGACCATCATAGAGGAAGTCAGGTACAAAGGTTTGGGTTCAACAGATGCCATGGTGGCCGTAAAGGTCAAGAAAAAGTGACCTAGATAATAGTTGTAGTCTTAAGTATCATGTAGACCTAGCAATACATCGAACGGAAGTCCGACAGGCGGTGTAACCCGAGGGGTGGCACGGGGTCGTATGAGGGTGGGGCCGCTAGAGGCATGGGGCCGCTGATGATGGCGACGTGTGAGGGTGAGACCGCTGAAGGCGGCGCGGGGTCGGTAGGGCAGCAAGGGGCGGTGCGGGGCCGCGAGGTTTGGCGGTGCGGGGCCGTGAGGATGGGCGGTATGGGGTCGATAGGGCGATTTGGGGCCACGTGGAGAGGGTGGCACGAGGCCGTGTGGGGAAGCGATGTAGGGCAGCAGGAGGGGGGGCGACGCGAGATTGGTGGCGGCGGTAGGATTAGGTCAGAACACTGGTGTAGGACCACTGCTCTTATACCATGTGGAAAATAATGAAAAGATGAAAGAGCATAATATATTCAAGAGGTCTAGGGGTCCTTACATAGGACAAAACCCTAGAGAGGTCCTTCCAGACAATCATTTTTTAACGATCGCAGAATTGTTGAAATCGACCCCGTCTGGATGGAGGCCGTAGGAGTCTCTGTTATGCACGAAACTTGAATGACATAATATATAGATATAGGTATGAATTTTCATGATTTTATTTTAAAAAATAAAAATAAAAATTGAGAAGAATGGGACAGAGAGAGCCAAGTTAGGTCCTCTAACAGACAGCCCCATTTTACCTCTTGTTTAAGTTGCATTTCAAGCTATTACTCAAGCAACTGCATGTTGACAAAATTTGATCATATTTGCAATCGCTTTGAACTTGTGAAAATTAAACTTCTAGGACTTCAGATAGTAATTTCAATATAAATGATCATGAAATATTGCATGAATAATTGCTGGGTATCATTGCTTCAAGGTATTTCTTTAGTGTCACGTGCCTTAAAAATTAATATACTAAAATGTGTTGTGCTTATTTTAACTTGTCACCAAGCTAAATTTAGTCACCAATATTAAAAGCAAGAAGTACATACATGAGTTTAGATGTATTGAATTGTTGGATGCACATAGGAACTTCGTTCCTGAATCACTTATGTTCTTCAGACTTGTACGATTTTCAACTAAAATTCTTCAAATTATAGGCTACTATCTATATACATGTTCTTCGAGTACAACATGGTAAAATGAATCAAGAAACAATTGTGAATATATAAAACTATATCCTTAGACCACATTATCACACATGAAAAGGGATTTGACGCCGTTGTATACGCTCATGAGTACATCATCGTGCTTGACATTCATATCATGGGTAGATTTCAAAAAGAGAACTGCAAGTATACATCGATTCTTAAGGGTCTCATTTTTCAAATGTAAGAAAGAGATACATGTACTTTCAACGTCAGGATTTGACATTGACGTATAAGGCTCGCGGAAGCCTACGGATGATTGTATTTGAGAAAAATAAAAACGGGCAGTTTTTTGTTACATTTTGTAACATCTCAGGCTTAGATCTCCAGTCCGTAATCGAGAAAAACTGAACTTGACAACTTATTGGGTTCATGCCTAAATGGATCCTTTGACAACCACTCAAAATGCTTAAGCCCAAGTTGTCAACATATCTATTTAGACCCGAACCCAATAAGTTGTCAGGGTCAGTTTTCCTCGATAATGGACTGAGAACCTAAGCCCGAGGCGTTACAAATGGTACGGAGCCAATTTTCCTCTGATAGTGGAAAGGGCTACCCGAGAGGTGGAGCCACCCCTACAACAAGATAGGAGGAAATGACTACCCCGAGCGTGCAGCCACCATTGTCAGTGGGAATAAGTGACGGCCATGTCGCAACGAGGACATTGCGAATATAACTGGGAGAGGTTGTAAAATCTATACCCCCAAACATAGTCCCACATGTAAAACTAACAAACTGTGATTAGTTGGTTATAAGTGATGGGACTACTACTTGACAACTTGAGCTTAAGCATTTTTGGTGGTTGTCAACGGATCTATTTGGGCTCGAACCTAACAAGTTGTCTGGACCAGTTTTCCTTGATAACAGAGCGAGGATCTAAGCTCGGGCATGTTTGGGGGTATGGTGGTACAACCTCCCCCATTTATATTCACCACATCCTCGTTGCGACAAGGACCGACACTTATTCCCAGTGATAGTGGTGCTTGCACGCATTGCGTAGTCATTTCCTTCTATCTCTTTGTAGGGATGACTCCACCTCTCAGGCAAGGGATACATTTGGGTGCGAACCCAACAAGTTGTCAGAGTCATTTTCCTTGATAACGGACTGGAAATCTAAATCAGGGATGTTACGCATTTGAAAACTGAAGTCCCTAATTGAGAATCGACGCATAGTTGGAGCCCTTTTATAATCTACGCTCGTATAATTGTGCATGCTCAGGAAAGCATCATCACACGTGCTCAGTTTATACATCACCACACATACTTAGATTCACAACAGTACAGGGGGCATGGAGATGCCATGGCCCAAATTACAAATCATATATGAATGGTCCATCATTACATATAAAAATTATAATTTGCCATTTCCACCGAAGCAACCTACCACCCCCTCTTACAACTCCTAAATACATTCAATTATATTGTTATTGAAATCTCATATTTCGTTCTCCTTCCTTCCCTTTTTTTTCCCATTTCATGTATAAGGTTCTTCCTCGACGCATCATTGTTGAAATCATATTGTAGCTCGTGAGACCTCCGGTGACGGCCACGACCTCACCATCATGTCATCTCCACAAGAAATCCTAACCTGATTCCACCTTCCATAACATCAAATCCTCCATGATCGATAATTTTATTCGACGTGAGATACTCACTAATGCATCTTTCTAGATTGAGTTTCATCGCAAAGGTAGGGTGTCATTGTGCTAAGATGTGTGTCTTCTACAAATCTGAGATAACTTGTTGACATTTTTTTACAGTTTTTCGATGTTTTCGATACACAATATAGAATTTAAAGTCTTGGACTGCATGCAGAGGATTATCAATCACTACAGCTTTGGAGCAAAGTTTTGATCTTTGTGATACTTGACATTTCACTAATATATTATGTTCTTCGTGGGATTAAAATTATTTAACGAATCATTCATGGTCAAGTTATTAGCACGTGCATGTATTGTGGATTTTCCTCATTTTTCATGGATAAGTTCACACACATCATATTTCTGATCGATAATCATTGAAATTTGTTTGGTCCTTTCCTTGATACCAAAATCTTAGTCTCATTACAATGTGGTACGTTGTAATTCTCTAAGACTTGACATGATTAAAATAAAGCATATATCGAAATAAGATGGAAGATGGATTTCTTACATTTGTATGATTATTTATATTGAGAAAATATAGATGAAGTAATCATATCGGAAGACATCATTAATAGATTTTATATATAGAAAAATGTCGAGCACAACTTCAATAAAATGTGTGCTTTTCTTAGGCGTTAGTCATCTCATTTTAAATACTATAACTTTATAAAAAACTAAAATTATGATTTTTACCCTACTGCCCACTAAAACTATGCAATTATAATTATGCTCGTATCTTTTTTGCAATAACATTTGTGTCCATGTATTTTTATAAAATCCACAATTTTACCCTTATGTTAAGTTAAAATAGGTGCATAATTGTAATTATAAAACGTAGAACTGTGAATTGTGTAAGAATATAAAGGCACAATTGTGATTGTAAAAAAGGTAGGGGCATAACTATAATTGCATGATTTTAGAAGTATAGCATAAAAATCCTTAAAATTATGGGATTTTTACACTCATAGACCCGAGTAATTCTGTAATTACATTCTTAATCCCGTGTAGTCATGAATTACACCCAAGACCCTGAGTAATGTTAACTTTTACACCCATAACCCCATGTTAACTTTTCCTGTTAAATATGATGGTTCAACTATTTTTCAGTTTCTACCCTTTAAGTTCCCATTAATAACAAATTATACCACCTCCATCCCTCCTCCCTCCTTCACCACACTTCATCTCCCCTCCTTCTGCCACCTCAACCTCTCTTGCAACTCCCCCACTGATAACGCGGATATATTGCGAGGGTCACCATAAATAAAATGAAAAGTGTCGCTGAGGCGACCTCCCGCAAAACACCCGGGTTGATCAGCAATTAACCCAAAATCCAAAGAATACAATAATCTAGCTCAAAAATAAATGTGAATTAATCTTTATTTACTCTACCATAAAATGTACAGTGACAAGCATGTAGAGGTCGAACCACAGAGAGCAATCCAAAATGCAATAGCCTACATGTATCTCAGAATCATCCTTGTGTGGGTTTTTAATTTTATTATTATTTTTATTTTTAATAATATAATTAGGTAATATATATATAATATAAATACAAATATATGTATACCCATAGAAGGTTAGTATATAACTTATAATAGCCGCAGGTGCTGTGGAGATGTCATCGTGGTGCACTAGCTGAATAGAGTCTACAACGGCCAAGAATGCATCTGGTTTGAGGTAAGGCTTCAGTAGTTGTCCGTTGACGACGAAGGGCTGTGCGTCAAGGGACAATTCTGATATAGCGATGCTTCCATTGTCACGCACTTCACATACTCGGAATGGCCCTGTCCACTTACTCTTCAATTTACCTGGGAATATCCGCAACTTTGCATCAAATAACCACACTTTCTGTCCAACGTCGAAGGTCTTTTGTCTGATGTGTCGGTCATGCCAACGTTTCACCTTCTCTTTGTACATCAAGGTGTTATCGTATATATAGTCTCAGAATTCCAAGAGCTTGTTCAGATCGTCTTTTCTCTTCTGACCACTTCTACGTGAGTCCAAATTACAATTGTTGATTGCTCAAAGAGATTTGTGAATTAATTCCACGGGCAGATGGCATGGTTTCCCATATACAAGACGGTAGGGCGACATGCCCAAGGGAGACTTGTAGGCGGTTCGGTAAGCCCATAGAACTGAGTCCAAGAGTTGAGACCAGTCTTTTCTGTTTGGCCTAACAAGTTTCTGCAATATGGTCTTGATTTCTCTGTTTGATAACTCTGCCATGCCATTGGTCTGGGGATGATAAGGAGACGTGACACGGTGATCGATGCTGTACTCCTTCGTTAATTTCTTGACCTCTTTGTTGATGAAGTGACTACCCCCATCTGATATGAGAATCTTTGGTATCCCAAACCGCGAAATGATGTTCTTCTTCAGAAACTGGCAAACTGTTTTGCTGTCGGCGGCTCGGGCGGGAATAGCTTCAACCCAACGACTCGTGTAATCGACGGCAAGAAGGATGTGCTCAAAACCTTGACTGTTAGGGAAAGGTCCCATGAAGTCAATGCCCCATGCATCGAAAACGTCTGCTATCTGAATGATTTTCAGAGGCATTGAATCTTTGGCAGTGAGTGTACCTTTCAGTCGCTGACAGTCAATACATCTTTTAACAAACTCTGTTGCATCCTTGAATAATGTGGGCCACCAGAAGCCACACTGAAGAACTTTGGCAGCCGTCCGATCTCCAGAATGGTGTCCACCAGATTCGAGCGAATGACAATGCTCGAGGACACTAGATTGCTCCGTCTGAGGGATGCACCTACGCCAAATACACTCTGCTCCTTCTCTGAATAAAAGAGGATCCTCCCATTGGTAGAAGCGGATGGTCGACATGAATTTGTTCTTCTGATTCTTCGTCCAATCCGAAGGTATTACCCCAGAGGCGAGGTAATTAACAATATCAGCGTACCAAGGGAGAGAATCCACAGCTAAGATGGCTTCGTCAGGGAAGGTTTTTGTAATAGGTGCATTGCTCAGAGGAGGCTCATGCTGCTCTATTCTGGAGAGATGATCTGCTACCACATTCTGAACTCCAGGCTTGTCCTTGATTTCCAGATCGAATTCCTGGATGAGAAGGATCCAACGAATCAGTCTTGGCTTAGCATCCTTCTTCTACTGTAGGTATCGAATAGCAGAGTGGTCCGTGAAAATTGTGACTTTTGATCCCAACAAATAGGATCTAAACTTCTCTAAGGCGAAAACCACAGCTAGCAATTCTTTCTCTGTCACTGTATAATTTCTCTGTGCTTCATCTAATGTTCTGCTGGCATAGTGAATGGCATAGGGCGCTCTGTCTTTCCTCTGTCCAAGAACAGCTCCGACTACAAAATCTGACGCATCGGTCATTATCTCAAAGGGAAGAGTCCAGTCAGGAGGCTGCAAGATTGGAGCCTGAGTGATAAGCTCCTTCAATTGATTGAAAGCAAGGAGAACCGGCTGATCAACAATGAACTCGATTTCCTTGCACAAAAGTTCTGTCAGAGGTCGGGCGATGCGGCTGAAATCCTTGATGAATCGTCTGTAAAATCCCACATGCCCCAGGAATGACCTCACATTCTTCACTGACTGAGGTGGCTGAAGATTTGAAATGACATCCACCTTTGTTGGGTCGACTTCCATGCCACGTTTGGAAACGACGTGGCCCAGCACAATACCTTCAGTGACCATAAAGTGGCTCTTTTCCCATGAGAGCACTATATTGACTTCACGGCATTTCTGAAGCACTCTGTCTAGGTGCTCAAGACAAGAATCGAAACTATCACCATAGACAGAGAAATCGTCCATGAACACCTCAAGAAAACTGCCTACCATCTCGGCGAAGACTGCTAACATGCATCTTTGGAAAGTTGCAGGTGCATTGCATAATCCAAAGGGTATCCTCTTGAAGGCGTAGGTGCCAAAGGGGCAAGTGAAAGTAGTCTTCTCTTGATCCTCAGGGGCGATCGCCACTTGGTTGTACCCGGAGTACCCATCCAGGAAGCAGAAGAACTCCTTACCTGCTAATCTCTCCAGAACTTGATCAATGAATGGCAAGGAGAAGTGGTCCTTCTTGGTTGCTGCATTAAACCGGCGGTAGTCAACACACATCCGCCAGGATGTCGGTACCTGAGTTGAAATTTCCTCTCCTTTATCATTTGTAACCATGGTGAGCCCAGATTTCTTTGGAACTACATGCAGTGGGCTTACCCATTTTGAATCGGAGATGGGATAGATGAAGCCTGCGTCACACCATTTCGTGATTTCTTTCATAACGACGTCCCGAAGGTTAGGGTTCAGCCTTCTCTGAAATTCGCGGGACGGCTTGGCATCTTCTTCTAGATAGATATGATGTGAGCACAGAGCTGGATTTATCCCTCGGAGATCTGATACGCTCCAACCAAGTGCCTTGCGGTTCTTTTCTAGAACCTCGAGAAGTCGAGATCCTGATCCGGATTCAGCCTGCTGCTGATGATGACCGGATACATTTGCTCTTCACCCGCAAGGAAAGCATACTTCAGGCCTGCAGGAAGTGGCTTGAGTTCTGGCTTTGATCTGTCCACTTTATCTGTCACTTCAGATACCATGCCGGTGGTGGAATGCACTTTGAGGCTGCTACCATCCTCATCATCCTATTGAGATCCCGGAGATGCACCGAATGGTTCTGCGCTAAGCTGATCATGTTCGGTCTGGAGTGAATGCTCAAGAAGATGCGCCTGCATCTGAGAATCTGTCTCCCAAGAATCATCGGAGCATATGCTGACTGCGCTTTCCAAGTCCTCCTCAAGAGTGAGGATTTCTCGGGTCCATGGATCGTCCAATGATAGCTCTGAATCTCTGATCTCCGTGATGAAATCACAGTCTGCTTCTGATGCTGCCTGGCTCTCATCAGTCGTGGCATTCTGCTCTTTGTTCATGTTTATCGTGATTTGCTGGGTGTTCGAGCTGAAAGTGATCTTCCCAGACCCGTAATCAACCACGGCACCAGAAGTACGGAGGAATGGTCTGCCAAGGATGATAGGGGTCTGGAGCAGGGGTGCAGGTGAGTTCATATCAAGGACTACAAAGTCAGATGGGAATTTCATCTCCTGCACGGTAACTATCACGTCTTCCAACAGACCTCGGGGTCGCTTGACGGATCGGTCAGCGAACTGAAGGATCATGCGTGTCTGCTTGAGCGATCCCAGCCCGAATTCTTGCATTATGGACGAGGGTAGAAGGTTGATGGAAGAACCACTGTCAAGAAGAGTACGCTCGAAGACCTGGTCAAAAATCACACAACTGATCAGAGGTGCTCCTGTATCATGCTTTTTCTGGGGGAGGTTGCTGATAGCTGCAACTGTGGCCATGGAGAGAACGTGTTTTTCTACTTCTCGGCGTCTGTTGTCTTGCGCTGGGCGACGCCTGTTAGTACATGCCTCTTTCAGTCCTTTCTTTACAGCTGGCATGTATTCCACGATCTTCAACAAGGGAATCTCAACAGTCAATTTATCTAAAATATCCACAACACCTGGATCAGACAATGCCTTTTTTCGTTTTGCAATTTTTTTGGATTTTTGTATTGCATGCGGAAAAGGAATATTTACACCACTGGAAGGAAAATGAGAGTTCTTATTTACATCAAAATCATCGCCCACAGAATGTTGTACATCCGAACTACAAAAAGGAGTACAAGCTGAATCAGAACATGCTGGTGCTGGTGGGCGATCAAAAAGGGTAGCGTCTGCTCCATCGGCTGGCGAGGGATCGGCTGCCGTTGGCGGCTCCTCCAAGGCTAGCGCGGCTTCGCTTCTGCTACAAGCTTATTTTTGTTGTTTTTATTTTTGCTTATTTTTTGTATTTTTGGCTGGAGTTGCTGCTGACAAGGCACGACGGCTGGACTGGCCTCTCCTTCTTCTTCCTCCTCACCCGCCCCTGGAGCTGGCACGGCTGATGTGGAAGTTGACGATCCACCTGTTTCTTTATTCACCCCACTGGTAATAGCAGGCGGAGGCAAGGCCCTACCGCTCCTGAGAGTAACAACATTAGAATAAACAGTAATATCGTTACCAGACACGGACAGGACATCACATTCTACCTGCTCTTTCTTCTTGAAATTGTTGGGGTTGGCTTCGACCTGCGCGGGAATAGTGGTTCGGGTGGCGGTCAGGTCATCAAGCCGTTTTGTCATCTCCGCTAGCCCTTTAACAAGCTGGGCTAGACACTCCATGGTGGGATTTTCAGGGGACATTTCAGAAGATTCAGCGTGCAGACCACGCTGCTGTTGGGTAGATGGGTGGGGAGGCTGTTGCTGGTGGTGTTGCTGTGGTGGTGCAGGAAGTTGAAGCTGTTGGTAAGACGGAGGAGGATACAGCTGATATTGCGGAGAGGGGGCAGCCGCGTACTGGTGATACGGCTGTGGGTGGCGGTACTGCAGCTGCTGCTGATAAGGAAAATTCTGCCTCCACTGACGTGTAAACTAGGGAGGCTGCTGGTGTTGCTGGTGAGGCTGAGAGGTTTGACCAAAACGACCACCCTGAGGTTGGTGGTACTACCGGTTGGCAAATTGCTGACCCTGGGGTTGTCCCTGAGGACGGGTCGGCAGTGCATCATTACTCCATACCCCATTGACTTCTTGGATCAGGGGTGGTGGTGGGAAGACTGGATCAGGAATAGAAAGGAATTCTGGCTGGTATACGATCATCTGCTGCTGCGGCGGGCCCTGGTCGGGCGCCTGCACGTAGTACACGTGTTGGACTGCCGGTGGCTGCTGGCTCGGCTGAGGCTGATGCTGCGGTTGCTGCTCGTCCTTCTTCCCAGCGGGAGCGTCTGATGGTGTAGCCGACTGGACAGAGTTGATCGTGCCGACCAACAGTTCGAGGTACTTGTTGATCTGATCTAGCTTATCCAGGTTCTGGGTCCTCTTCTCAATCACAGCGAGTTTCTTGAGGTCCTGTGATCGCTTCTCAAGGATATCTACTTTAGAGAGATGGCCCCCGATGATGCTGAGGTTGGAGCTCTCATCTCTCTCTGCTTCCTTGGATGCAGCCATGTGAACTTGTTTCTGGAGGATCTGGGGCTACTTCTGGTATGCCTTGGATGAAGAGAGGGCGGCCTCTCCTTCGGCCATTTCTTCAAAAATCTGCAGACAACATCTTCATCCTTGTTGAAATGGGAGCCCCCACATGCTGCGTCCACGAGCCTTTGGCTTTCAATGTTTAGTCCCCCAAAAAAATGTTGGACCAAGCTGGTCTTAGGGATCTCATGGTGGGGACACTTCTCCTGCAGGTCAGTAAATCTCTCCCACGCTTCGTGTACTGACTCATGTGCTCCTTGGGAGAAATTACTGATACGGGCTCGCATCTGGTTGAGCCGACCGAGAGGGTAGTATTTGTGCAGGAAGGCGGACTTCAACTCCTCCCAGGTCGTCACGACCTTTCCCAAATGATTGACCCAATAGAGGGCCTTGTCCTGTAGGCTGAAGGGGAAAGCCATCATCTTTACAATGTCCAGAGGGACATTGGGATAGTGTGTGGTACGGCAAATGCGGGAGAATTGCTGCAGGTGAATGTACGGGTCTTCGCTTGTGTTTCCATGAAAGGCAGGGAGAAGGGCTATGAACTGGGGCTTCAGCTCAAAGTGAGCGTGTACCGGTGGAATGAGAATCCACTCGGTCATCTGGCTGTCTCCCGGATTGTATGTTTCTTTGAGTGTCGGCTTCGGTGGTGGTAATTCAAGGTCATCATCAGGAGGATCACCACCTCCACCTCCACCTCCTCCTCCCCTGCCTCCTCTGCCTCTGCCTCCTCCTCCATCGTCACGATTCATCATGTCATTCAACATATCCTGGAACGCGGTCTGTGTCAGGGCCTGCTCGGTCAGCTGCTGCTGTATGGCCTGGATAGATGCCAGCAACTGTGCATTGACTTGGTTTTGATCTGGCACCTGTCCCTCTGGTGGTGGCTGCTGACCCTTGCCCTTTCCTCCTGGAGCCATGTCAGGGTCTGAGTCGGACGAGATGAACTCCGGAGTAGTCTCCAGGGCTTGCACTGGCTTCTATCTGCAGAATGAGATAGTCCGAATCAGATCACTTGCAATTAACTTTCAGCTGCCGTGATTAAGCTGGAATTCAGGTCAACCCCAGCATGTTGTGAACGGAAAAGGATGTAGACTGTAATCGACTCCCATTCACAACGGCGGACTTGGGACAAAAGTGATCCTAGTTTATTGGGTGGCCAAGAGAAAGGTAGAAAACGAGGAGTCTGGAGATCGATCCGCAAAGTCTGGATCGGGTTCTCGGGAATCGCCTCGAACTTATTGGCGGAGTTGAGTCCATGGAATCGATGTAGGTGTCGGCATGGTCCCGACGAAAGCCATCCATGGATCAACTTCGCGAAGCACAAGAGAATGTCGGATGTTGGAAGAATGATACGATGGTCAACGAGAAATAAAAGGAGTGTAAAACAGTAGAAAGGCTCGGTTGAGCGGGGTGGTCAAAGGGAGAAACAACAAAATGTGCGCAAATGCGCAGGACTTGATCTTTGAACCTTAATCTAGATCCATTCAAACACAATACAAAATCGGGTTCACCAACTCACGCCATGTGAAGCCGTGAAAGCTCGGCTATTTATTATCTTTTCATTTTTAGAGTTGTGATTTTCAGGCATATCTTATAACAAGTCCTTAGTACGCTACCCTATAGGAGAGAGAGTACTGTCGGAAGAGTATCCCGTACTTTTCCTCCTCCTGTGTAACCTGTAGTCTGTACTTTTTGGAGTCCTTGTAACCCTTCCTGGATCCCTACTCAGCCAAAGAAAAGAGAGAGGAAACCGATAGGCGAAACCAATACTTCGGTTCTCGCTCGCGACGGAATCACCCGTGAGCGTGCAAGAACCTACTCGGACGCAGGACGATGAGACAGACACCCCCGTGAAGGCGTGGCCTATGCTCAATACTTCGGACATAGTCGATGCTCTCACAACAGAGAGTCACCATTGGTGACCAAGTCCTACTCGCCTACGTACGATAGAAGCACCATTACTTCGGAAATCCAGGCGATACACAAGGCAGTTGCAGACTGGGTTTTGGGCTTTAATCCTTAGGAGGTCGCACTCGCTCAAGGGAGTAGGGTTTTGGTCCCCCTCCAAGGTACCTGAAAACAATGAGGGCTTTATGAACCCGGTACAATGATAGTCCATTACAGATTTTAATTAAGGTCAAAGTTTATTTAGCAGTCCCCTTATTTTAATTTTTGGGTTTTCACTTTTTTTGGATCTGTTTCATACCAGCGCCTAACGTTTTTGTAGATTTTCATTTAAGTCCTAGGTGCTCAAAATCAGAGGGAGATAGCGGAAAAGCCGTGCAAGTGGTTCTATGATGGAAATCTCACCATTGAACCTAATGATGCATGCTGAGTTAGAAGACTTACAGTGCATCCCAGCTCTCTCCATGTGGTATGCAAAACAGAATTTTTAAACCTATCTACATGTCGATATGCAAGGCATAAAACCACCCTAAACATAAGCTGCTATTAGCGTGAAGATCCATAAGTCGCTCATTCATCTCTAGCCCGAAGGGTCCGGTCTTGGCTCACCCCTCCTCTGTACTCAACACACTTGAGCTTAGGAGAAAGCGCTTTACAGGGCTCGCTACGGCACAAGGGCTAAGAGATAAATGAACGGCTTGTTTAAGTTTGACTAGATCCAAGCGAAGTAGACTATAGGAACATGCATTCTTATTAATGTTTGGACCTAGCTACCGAGTCAAGCAACCTATATCTAGGGGCTCCAAGTACACAAAACAAAGTAAAAGAAAGGCGGAAAGCTCAAAACTTCGGAAAACAAAATAAAAGAAGGCGATGAAAACTCGAAAAAGCCGCGATGAGGCCCCCAGGTGAACAATCACCCGGGCACTGGACCTCATTGTGAAGAGTAGAGTCCTGTTTAATTACATGCCAAAAATGTCTCTCTCTCTCACCATGAATTACAAAATAAATAATCCTAAGTGTCTAACTCTAACTAATGCCCATCTCTTTGCTTCCTTGGTGCTCTCTCCAGATGATTATGAGAAGAAGACCATCCTCCTCCAAGCTTGGCTGCATTGGCCTCCTAAGAAGCCATCCTTGCGTGGCGGGCCCTCGCATCAAAGTCACAAAAAGAATGCATTAATAGAGCTCAATCAATCAAATGGAGCAGATGTAATAATCACAATAAATAAATAAATGAAGCATGGTGATTAATGGCAATAAAAATAACTGCTCACAAAGAGGAATGATAAATCAAGAATTTTTATATACAAGAATAACAACATGAATTAGGCTATGCTCATTGCTCCCCGGCGACGGCGCCATCTGATAACGCGGATATATTGCGAGGGTCACCATAAATAAAATGAAAAGTGTCGCTGAGGCGACCACCCGCAAAACACCCGGGTTGATCAGCAATTAACCCACAATCCAAAGAATACAACAATCTATCTCAAAAATAAATGTGAATTAATCTTTATTTACTCTACCATAAAATGTACAGTGACAAGCATGTAGAGGTCGAACCACAGAGAGCAATCCAAAATGCAATAGCCTACATGTATCTCAGAGTCATCCTTGTGTGGGTTTTTAATTTTATTATTATTATTTTTTATTATTTTTTTTTATTTTTAATAATATAATTAGGTAATATATATATATAATATAAATACAAATATATGTATACCCATAGAGGGTTAGTATATAACTTATAATACATACAATATGTATATAGGAATATATAAATATAATGAAATATATATATTTTTTATTTCTCTTTTTTTATATATATTAAGGTTAATAAATAGATATAAGAATACATATAAATAATTAGATATATATATATATTATTTTTTTTCTTTTTAGGAAATATATATATATACATAAAGGGGTATTATAATATTTACAAAAATACTAAAAAATAGTCAAAAATGCAGGAACAAAGTCTTTTTGAGATTTTCATGGGTTTTTACTATTTTTGTGATTTTTGGGCATTTTTAAAAATATTTTTAGTATTTTTAAATAGCTAAATAATAACAAACAGTGGAATAGGTTCTGGCTGTTACAAGAATAGACCTTAAAAAATAGCTAACGGCTCAAAAATTTTCCACACTATTTTTCTAATAAAGATAATAAAACAAAGCATAAATAGGGCCTGAGTTTATAATTTTCTGATTTTTCTTTGATTTTTTATATTTTTTTTGAAGTTTTTGGGTATTTTTGAATTTTTAAGGTTGTCCTTTTGAGATTTTTAGGGATTTTTTCATTGACACTAAGATAGGTCAAAATACACCATAGGGAATTTTTTTAGAATTTTTCAAGGCATTTTCATATTTTTTTGGGATTTTATAAGTTAGACAGTGAATAAAAGACATATTTTTTATTTTTAATAAATGCAAAAGTGCAACGAAATGCAAAACTAAAAATATAGCGTTCAAGCACAACTAAACAGGAACTTAAGTCTATTTTTGCAAGATTTTTCGATTTAATATGGAGCACAAAATAAATATACAAAGCATTCAAAAACTAAATGGCCTGGCAGGGGTATTTTTGCAAATAAAATATCACTCAGGGGCATACATGCAAAAATCACAATAAAAATACACGTGAACTTTTATTTTCAGGACCATTTTACAATTACCAAAAACCGGCAGGGTTTACATGCAAATTTCCCGCGCCTCACGTGGGTGCTGCACGTGAGGTGCGGAAGGACTAAAAAGTAAATAACCAAACATAAGGGAGTGTTCTGCAATTTTTACAACTTATTTACAACTAAAACTTTTATTTTTGGGATTAAACTCTAAACACAAAGAGCGGGGGGTGAGATGTAAAATTTACCCCCAAATAAGGCGTGTCATCCAACGACGCAGGAGGCGCCACTTATCCACGCGTCACGCATCCGACGGTGGGTACCGGTTCGACGATGAAGGGCCTGGATTAGACGATCCGGGCTGATCTGACGGTTGGCACATGGCTTCATCGGACGGCTCTCCTTCGATCTGGGCCTCGCCTCCTGATCCGACGGTGCTGAAGCTCCCTGGAAGAACGGGGAAGAAGCTCGGGGCTGAGAGCTTTGATCGAGGAGCTTGGGCTCCTCCAAGGCTCTCCGGCACGTCTGAGGTGTTCTACACGTAGCTGGAGGGATCCCACATCGACTGATGGTGATTTCATGGCTCCTGGGAGTCCGAGTCGATGGAGCGAGGTCGGAGAAGAAGGGGACCCCCAGGAACCTCTTCTTAGGTCAATGCAAGCCCAGAAGGGCTTTCTTCTTCGATATACCTGCATAGGAAGAACCGCAGGCGAGAGAGATATCTCCTCGACCCGGGGTTTTGAAGCTGCGATGCAAGATGGAGGTGGGCGGAGGGACTCCGACGAACGGGGCAGAGGAGGAGCCCCGATTCGCCAAGACCGAGGGTCCAGGGTTGGTCCAAGATGATAGAACGATGGAGAAGGCGACAAGGAACGAGATGGGATGCGAATGGCGGGCGGAAACAGTGGGGTTTACGGTGAAGAAGTCGCCGGAGCGGAGCTCCGGCGAACTTCGAATTTTGGTTTTTAAACTACAGGAGTTAACTAAGAGCTAATCTAATGACTGGAATGGGAAACTAACCTAATCTAATGACTGGAATGGGAAACTAACATTAAAAGCGAACTAAAAATGCATAAAAGAGCAGCTCTTATACCTGGGGGCCTCCAGGGAGCAGGGCGGACGCCAGAGCTCCGCCACGTCAAAATTCTCTGTCCTCCGGCCAAGTCGAGGCGCTGGGCGACTCCCCCTGTCACGAGGAATGGTCCAGGAGCAAGATCGAGGCGTTTGGGTGTAATGAAAATGGACAAATTCGAGGAAGGAGGCGGAGCTACTTATTTATAGACATTGGCGAGTAGCCTTATTGACTGGCGATTATTGGCTGATCCAATGAGTATCTACTTGATCTGGGATTTTGGCGGGCATCATGGAAGATTAGGGAGTAATTCTTGCGAAGGAGGCATCTTCGATTGATGGATGGTGTGCCCGGGAAAAATGGGAGAAGATGGGCGAAGAGACGGGCTGCGTCACATCGGGCGGCTGGGGAAGTAGTTGAGCGGGCGGTCAACTGTTGACGGCCTGGGATTGGTCCAAGTCATCCGCTAGAAGACAAAATAGGAGACCTGATTAAAATTTGATTTATTTGAGACCTTAAATGATTTTATTGATTTTTTCTTATAAAATAAAAAACGTGTATTATTTCATCTAGTATTTATTTATGTTTTTTATTGAATTTTTCGAAGTGTTTTATTATGGTTTTAATTTAATAATGTGTATATGTATGTATTTACATGTATTTTTGTGTATTTTATTTTTAATTTGTTTATTTTCTTTTATTATTTTATTGGCTTATTTTATAAATTTATAATTTATTTTTGTGGGTATAAAGGTATTTTTATTTAATTTTTAGGAGTTTATTACATTTTTAAATAAATAGGTATAGGTTTATGTAGGTATCCTTATAGGTATTTTACCTATGTATTTTGTATTCTCAATTTATTTAATGTATTTTCTTGAATTTTATTTTGGATTTACATTTTTAATGAGTTATGTATAATGTATACATTATTATAAAAATATAAAAGAATAAAAGAACCAAGGAATAAAATCCTTTTTATTTATATATAGGTATATAGCATAGGTATTTTGTCTATGAATTTGTAGACAAATTATTTTTGGTTTTCTTTAACTTCTCTTATGTGTATGCATTATATACATTATTTACAAAATTCTAAAAATATGAATTTATACAAATAATGAATATTGAATAAAATGCATATTTTAATCAGTCCTATATACAAGAAGGGCCAAAAACCTAACTTCTACATATGGACTCCAAAAATTATGAAACCAATTTTATTAAATAGTTCATGGAATGCTATATACAATTAAAGGTGTGATTTGGAGTTTTTATTTGCAAGATAGGGGTCTGTGAAGTTGAGATTTTGGCTTTTTATTCTGTGCATAAAATGTACACTGAGTATTATTTTTACACAAATTCAATTTTATATTTTTATTTACATTATTATCTACAACTTTCATGTACAAAGTTTCTTTATTTGATGAAGAAATAATTATGTACAAAATATGTGCCAAAAATGCATAAATGAATGAATTAATAAATGAGGTATTTATTGTACACTGGCCCTTATCTCCCCCTACTTTATTCCTTGTCGACCAATACCATGCTGGCCTTGGCCTCAGGGTTCGGGTCATAAAATATTTACAATATTTTATTCCTTTTTCTTTGCTTCTCTTTAGTCTATAATTTTGGCATTAAGAACCTTATTTAATGTGGAATTAATACAATGAATCATGAATGCTATTATATACAATTTGATGCTATTTACATGCATTTGCTGGGGTTTTTGAGGCCAAAATGATAGAATAAATGTGATGAAATGGAGATTCATCACCCACAGACCCCTTCCCCTCCTATGCCTCTTCGCCTCTCTCGATGCCTACAACAACTCCTTCTCTGACACCCTCCCACTCTTCGTGCTTGCCCTCCTACACCTCTGCGACCTCAACCTCTGCTACCGCTCCTCTTCCTCAATTCATCCATGGAGATACCTTCTTTCGTATGAACCAAAGCAACGTAAAATCCATGCCATAAAACTCTCCCTCCATTGCTTCTCTTCCTTTCAAGATCAACCACCTCCGGTGAACTCCGTCACTGGAGCCATTGGATTCCACCCCCCTTCACCATCTGCAAGGGGTACATTCCATCCTTTTGTAACCATTGGTCTGATTTCTCTTTGATTCGAGTCGTGACCATCTTCTGCAGGTGATTGTCGGATCTTAATCGGATTCGATTCAAGATAATAAGGTCAACGTCGAGTACCACTAATACCCTCGGAGAGGGAGTTTGGCCATGTGCCTATTGCACCAAACCCTCATCGGAGTCAAAGCACTCTTACTTGTGCTTATCATTGGAGAACATCCACGCTACACCTCGCAATCAGGAATCGACGGAGTTGGATCATCATTCAACATCTTGCATCATGTTCAAATCAGCAAAGAAACAGACCCTCTATTGACCGTTCTGCACACCCAGGAGCTCTTTTTCGTCTATCAGTCGGCTCCTCTACGCAGTCAAAATAGCTCCTCCACTTGTTTGAGGAGTAAGGGGAGGAGGAGGTTCAACAAAGGAGGGGGCTTGAGGAGGAGGGCATGCAGGGGGGTGCTAAAGGAGGAAGGGGAGGAGGAGGTTCGGCGGGGGAGGGGAGCGTGCTGGAGGAGGAAGGGTGACGAGTAGGGGCTGGAGGAGTAAGGGGAGGAGGTGGTCGGCGGTGGGGGTGCATGAAGAAGGGGCATGTTTTTTTTCTTTTTCTTTTTTACTTTGGGAGGGTCAGCCGTTAGATTGTGGACATGTTAGATTATCTCAATCATCTGGTTGAGTTAATGAACTAAACTAACTGAGGTTTATGGATGTAAAACAACGTATTTATTAGGAGTCCTGGGTGTAATTCGTGATTACGTAGGGTTATGAATCTAATTACATAATTACTCGGGTTATGGGTGTAAAATCTCTAAAATTATGTATACATGTGTTTTAGTTAATAAAGTTTGGCCCCACCTATACAAAATTCCTAACTCCACCCCTGACTGCACTTTCTTATTCACAAGAATATATCTTTGTACTCAGTAAAAAAACATTGCATAAATGTGCTAGTTTTACGTCACTGCAAACAGGGCTGATTTCGCAACGTCACACATACGAGAGCATATCGTCTGTTGTAATCCTATTTTTCTTTTGTGATTTTAATTCCAAAATCCAACCTTATAGATTGAATCTTAGATTAATGCTCTACATATCCTCTAAATTTCGTTCAAAACGGAGGTTATTTATTATTTCATCTTAATGATTAAAGATCTGGGTCCTTTTTAAATAGAATTTAAATTGTTTAAATATTGCTCAGATCTTTGATCATTAAGATAAAATAACAAATAACCTCCGATTCGAGCGAAATTTGGAAGATGTGTATAACATTAATTTAAGATTCAAGGTTGGTTGTTGGAATCGAAATTGCAAAAGAATAAAAAAAATGGAATTACAGCAGATCTGCTGTAACTGGGATTACAACAGACGGTCTGCTTTGCGCACATGCTGCTACATCGATAATCAAACTAATGCACTCATTCGACAATCATCGCAATTGTTCTTTTCTCATCACCACGCGTCAAAATAAATTGTCATTTTCGCATCATTTTATTTGTAATCAATCGAACATTATCATCACATATGCTCAGCCAGAATTAATCACGTTAATAATCATACCCATGTACATCGATACAGCAACGTGTAACTAATTCAAATTATCGTTAATAAGCATCAAATGGCTCATATCATATCATATCGATATAGCAAAGTAATATTGGGGTTTTTAATCAGTTGTGCCCCTCCGAGATATCGCAATATCAGTTATGTCTCTATCTTTTTAGTAATATCAGTTATGCTCCCCACTTCTTATCGTTTTATCAGTTGTGCCCCTTGGGATAGTTGCTGTCCATCCACAGTGCAAACGGACGTTAACTTTGAGGACATAAGCGGAATTAATTAAAAAAAAAGGTTCAGCGGTCATTTTGACACCCTCTCTCTCATCCTCTTCTTTTTCCTCCTCTTCCCTCATTCTCTTCCTCCTCCCGGGCCTCCCCCTCCCCCTGTCCCGCACCGCCCTGTGCTCCCCGCGCCGCCCCGTGCTCCCCTGGGCCGCCCCTTCTCCTCCCCCGCGCTACCCCGTGCTCCCCTGGGCCGCCCCCTCCCCTACCCCGTATCGCCCCGTGCGCCCCCGCGCTGCCCCCTCCCCTCCCCGCGCCGCCCCGTGCTCCCTGCGCCGCCCCCTCCCCTCCCCCGCGCCGCCCCATGCTCCCCCTCCCCCTGTCCCCTGCCATCCCCTGGGCCATCCCCCTGCCCCGCGCCGCCTCGTGCTCCTTGTGTCGCCCCCTGGGGATGGCATTAGTAGACGACCGCCTACTGGTCACGTCCCTATGGATCCCATTTTTCTCGGTAGAGATCAAGAAATGGAACAGTTGCGCACCATGTTACTTGCTGATCATGGTGATGGAGAGATGAATGCTGAGGTGATAGCGGTGATAGGGAGGGATGAACAGGTGTGCGGTGGTGTTGTAGAGAAGAAGGATGGAAACAGAGGATTTTGAGAGAAATCGGGGAATAACAAGAAGAGGAAGAACAAGTGGGGAAGGGAGGAAGAAGAATAAAAAAAAGAGGAGAAGAATCTTTACATGTAGGTTCTAGGGAATGGTGGAGGAGCTATGCTCGACCCCAATTTTTGGCAACAGGCAGCAGCAGACGTTGCTTGAAGCTGCTCGAAGTTGCAACGGAGAAGCAGCAGACCTCAAGAGTCGCAATAGAGAAGTTACAATGAAGGAGGATGCTCCTTCGGATGTCATCGCCGTTGGGGCCCCGAGCTTCCGGCACCCAACCCTCCCGCCCCCCGCCCCTGCCCTGAGCTTCCGCACCCTCCCTCCCCTGGCCCCTGGCCCGCACCCCCCAGGTCCTCCGCTCGAACTCCGCCCCGAGCTCCTCCCCCGAGCTCCACCTCTGCCCCTCTTCCTCAGCCCAACCTCTCCAGCACCATGCTCTGCTCCATCCTCCCTAGATGGATGTCGATTTTATTCTGACCATAATACCCTTCTTAAAAACAAATCCAATATAATCAAATGGATTGAGATATGATGAATTACAATATAATCCAATGCACTATAATTATGGAAAATATGGTTAAGGGATTTTTACATCACGAGCTCTATAAATTTTGTTAATTACTTTTGGTAATTATGTAAACATTTGTATTTATCATCTAAACCTCGCAAACTTGCTAATTCTTACTCTACATACCGTGTGGTTAACTCCCATCAATGTGGTCATTGAAGTGGCCAAAATGGGTCTAATATTAGCATGGGTTTAATGCGACTACCCCTCGAGGTGCCAACTTGGCTACCTCACCCTTATTTTTTTATTTCTTAATGTATTTTCTAAAAAATCTTGGGAGATCTAAATTATTATATAATATCATCTTCTAGTTCAAATTTCGAGCCAATTCGAGACTTCTATCCCATTCATCAAGACTGCCAAATTTCAGCAGTCTCAGATTTGCTGAAATTGTCCCTTTACGGATGGACGGGCTAGGAATGTTTGTTTTTACACGAAAGTTGAATGACAATATGTTGTCATCTAGCGTACTAAATCCTCCCAAGGTATTTTGAGACAATATCTTAAGAATAAAAAATATAGGGATGGGATAGCCAAGTTGGTTCCCCTCTAGTGGTTGCCCCATTAAACCCTATTGGCCCCTTATTATTTAAAATTTTACAATATCATGCATTGACCGCGCATCACAATCTCCCTATAGTCACTTCTCCTCTTCCATTCAATCAGAAATCCAACCCATTTAAATTACAACCATTGGACGAGATTGGCCATCTCCATTGTCGTGCACTCATATTGATGGTGACCACGATGCAAACGAATATGGATATATCCATATATAATCTAACATCATATACATTTTATATAGATTTGTACATCCATATCCATATCCGTTTTAAAATGGATACATATATAGAAATAACTTTGATATCTGCAAATGTTTGCATCCGTATATTATATCCATTTTCATATATATATATATATATATATATATATATACAGGGAAAAATGGGACTGCTCTGGGGAGAGCTAACTTGGCTCCCTTTGTCCCATTTGTCCTTTTTTTGAAAAACTCTTAAGTGGACTTTCACAACTATATCCCTATATTATGTAATTCAATTTTCGTGCAAAATAGAAACTCCTAAGACCTCCATCCTGACGGGGTCGATTTCAACAATTCTTAACTGTCTGGATGGAGGCTATATGAGTCACTGTTTGCACGAAACTTTATTGACATAATACAGGGTTACAATGATGAAAAACTACATATTTATTTTTAAAAAATAAAAAATGGAGTCAAGTTAGCTCCCCAAAGGGGCAGCCCCATTTTACTATGTAGGATTCAATGGGGGCTGCCCATTGGCGGCTCCCGTCCCATTTTCCGACATTTTTTTCAAAAATACTGTCATGTATTTTCATCACTATATCCCTCTAATGTGTCATTTTGATTTTATCAGAAACGGAGACTCATATGCCCTTCACCTAGAATGGGTTGACTACAACAATTCTAAGATCGTGAATGCCATATTAGATGAATATATTGATGGAAATACATGGCAATATTTTCAAAAAAACAAAAAAAAAGGTCAGAAAATAGGACGGGTGATGAACGTAAAATTCACCTCGATAATAATGATGAATTAAGTCGTAGTATAGGAGGCGAATTTTGTTCAGCAAAAACCACAGTCTTTGAATGCTGTGGAATATTTGTGCTTGGCAAGTGTACCAAGGTCGAACACAAGGATACAGCTGCTTAATTATGGCTTTTGAATTTTGATTCTTGAAGTTCAATGTCAATTAATCTCCATTTCAGGTCCATATGCAATTTATGAAGCACTAAGCTAAGTGATGCTATGATGCATGTATTTTTATCGGTTTTTATGCAAATTAAAGGGATGCATGGGCAATTAATGCAAGGGAACATGCATGATGATTCAAATGCTACAATTATACCCTAAAATATGAGCAACACAATATATAAAGAAGTTAGAGCCATTTTGAACACATAATTAAAAATCGGTCATGAAATCAAGCAAAACAAGCAGAGCTAGGTCCCATTTTTGACATAAAAATTCACTTAATTTAAAACAGTATCAAATGAGACAAATAAGTATGCTAGATTGTAGAGGACAAAATAAGGATCAAAACGACACTAAAATCATGCAATTTGGACCTACGATGCTCAAGTTATGCTAAAAACAGTGCAAGGGCATAAATGTAATAAAAATGCAAGAAAAATAAAGGATAAATATTGCATTTAGGTCCCTGGGGGGACCTAAATGCAAATAAAGAAAACCGCCTGGGCCCAGTTGTAATTTTCCCAATGCGAGCAGGGGCATATTTGTAAATCTTCAAACTTTGGAGGGCTTCCCTGTAAAATACCCAGGCACGCATGTGAGGCACGTGCCTGGGGACCAGAATGCGAATAGATAATTTTCCGGGGTCTTCTCTGCAATTTTCCCAGGACCCCACGTGCCTCGCACGTGGGGCGCCTAGGCTCGGGCGCCACCTCAGGTTCGGGACACGTGGCCTCTTCTGGAGATGTGTCTGGAGGCTCGGATGACCCGAGCCTGTAGGTCGGAGAAGAGGCTCGGGTCGACCACGTGGTTCCATCTTGGTCGTCCGATCCTGGTAATCGGACGGTAACTGTGCATTCCTCTTCCCCAGCGGGCCACCGGAGAAGGCTGGGCTCCGGCGGACCTGCTGGAGCTCCTCCGTGGGCCATACACCCATGTGAAGGTCGGCGAAGATATCTGGGCGCCTGGCGAAGGCCCTGGAAGTACGGCGAGGCTCCGGAGCTGGTCGGAGGTGAAGGTCGGTGAAGACTCGTCGAATGAGAGAAGCTCGAAGGAGAGCCGATGCCAACTCCGGCCATTGAAGCTTGGAACACCTGCAAGTGTTAGATAACCGAAGTGTACAGTGAATGGTGAGTGAAGTGAGATGAGTGAGGGCCGTGTGGGGCGACGGGAGTGAAGGCCAAGGCTCCTCCTCCGGCGAGGTGGAGGAGGAGGTGGGTCGGAGCGGCTGGGGGTTCTGGAGAGGGAGAGTGGTCGGCGAGGGTGCTGGTGGTCGGATGGAGCTCGTGGGAGGATCAGATGGGAGCGATGGTGGTTGTAGGTGGCGGAATTAATCGGAGAAAAAGATAAATAAAGACGAAAAAAATCTCCTCGCCGGAGCGAGGAGTTGGCGGAGGAGGAGGTCTGGGCTTGAGCTCAGATGAGCTCAGGGGTCTTCGCACGACGGGGGCGACCCTTCCCCGGTGCTCGGCGGCTCGCCATTTGCTGCCGCGACGTGGCCGGGGGCCACGGATCACACCGGGGCTTCGGCCGTCGACGCCCCCTTGCAAGGGCTCCTCCGCTGTCACCGGAGAGCCAGGGGCTCGGGCCGAAGCTCCCAATTGGTGGATAGGTGCTCCGGTGGCGGGGAAGGGGGTTATATAGGTGAAGGTGGTCGGAGGTTACAGAGTCGGCGAGGCGTTTTCGAGCGAGGAATAAATGGAGTGGGAGTGATGGCGAGGGGACTTGATGAAGGCGCGAGGATGGCGGAGGTATGGGCTCGGTGCTGGCGGCGTTACGAGAGGAGATGGGTGGTTGAGGCGGTGGCTAGAAATGGAAGGGGGTGATGGGCTCGCGTATCGTAACGTCTGGAGGGGGGTCCAGCCGGAGGAAGGAGACGGTGGTTGGACCGTTGGATGATGATCCAACGGTGGGGATGAGATCGCGAAGGAATGGCTCAGATTGAATGATGGGGTGATCGAGCGGCGAGGGTTAGAGGGATGACGTGGATCGAGGAGGAGCGTTGGATGAGGATTGATCGAAGGGCTGTGGATCAGGCGCTAGTGAGCGGCTTAGATCAGATCTGAAGATCAGATCCAAGGGCTGTGATTGAGGCGGGGTCGGACGGCGGGGATGGAGGCGATGCGGCGTAGATCCAACGGCCCAGGAGGCCGCCGGGTGGCGGGAAGGAGAGCGGGCCACGTGGGCGGCCCAGAGGGCGCCACGTGGCCCAATCAGAACAATTCAAACATAAAAACAAAGAAAAAATAGAAAAGAAATAGTTAAAGGCCGAATTTGGAAAAAGTCAAAACATGAAAGTTGCTCGTCTCGACGAGATCTACAACTTTCATGTTGGGCAAAAAGCCAAAAGAGGTCATCTGTACAAAAGCTATTTTTGGGGGTATTTTTAAGGGGATAAAAACACCGATTTTGTGGTTTTGATTTGTTTTTGTATTTTTTAGTGGTTTTAAAGGTCAGTGAGTTATAGACAACTTATCTACCTAATTTTTAGGGGTTTTTGAGCGATAAAATATTTACAGAAAAATAAGGGCAATTAAATACAGATAATTAAAGGTTAATTATACACAATATTGCACAAGATAAAAATAGAGTTTTAGAGGTGATTTTTATTGGTTTGTTTAAGCAGGGATTTTAATACGGAGTTCTTAGCATGATGAATACGAGATTCATCATACCCCTATACTTAAACCATGCTCGTCCTCGAGCATCTAAAGAATGAAGGAGTCGGATTGATTCCTGACAGTGCGCGTGAAAAATACAAGGCTTGATCTTTCGAAGACCCTTGACCTAAGTGATCCTAAAATTCTGGGTTTATCCACACCTTAGTCAGAAGGAATCCAACTTCTCTGATTATCAGACTCTCTTTTTGTACATATAATATAAGGATATGACATTTAGTGTACTGCATTTCATGAGAGCCAAGTTGAAGCATCACCCAAGGTTCCAGTCCCAAAGACTCTCCTCTAGACCTAATCCTCAATACTAGGGAAGAAGTCTACTCTTGCTTTAGTCAACCATCTCTTTAGTTTGTCAGACTTTAAAATGTAGATGGACGGCCAGATGATGGAGGGACATGGGATTGTGTCTAATTTTCTCACCCTCACATTGGAACAAGGGGCCTCTCGAGTGCCTTTTACTCAACACTTGTAAATTATTATCTTGTTGATCAATGTGTCCGTCAAGAGAGTTGGAGTCGTCTGCACTTGTTTTTCTGGGAGTACACCGGGGTGTGTCTTTTCTGAGTATCTAAGATACCTTCGACACCCAGACTTGTATCGCTTACGATGTAGGGCCCGTTTTGTGGTGTCAGCCCGACTCCTTGGTCCTAATTAGCGCTTGGTCCAAGTGGACACTTTGAAAATTTTGGGAGCGCTCGCCATTGGTGGAAGCTCATTTGGAATTGACTTTGATTTTAGAGCTTTTCTTTAACATTTCATTTCTTTTGTTGGCTAGCTCCACTGCTTTTACCAAGAGATTGGCGCACACTGATCAACAAGTTTCTTTAAGTTTCATCACACCCTGGCACTTTTAGGTAAATATCAAGAGATAGCATATGAATCTTGTTCACATACTGGCTAGGGTTTTGCTGACACTCAGGTTTTCTGAAGCCTTCATTAACTTTATCCCATCCTCGAATATCCTTAGATCAGGTCTAAACTTAAATCCATGGTCCTAGTTCCTCAAGTGATATCTCATCTCAGCTCATCAATCATGCAGTTGTGGAAGTGACTGTGCTGATCATATTTTCTTGAAAGTAGAGATTAAGAGTGCAATATAGCACTCAAATCTTTCAAACCAGAGGAGTATGGATATTTAAGTCATAAAAACCCTAATGACTAAGGTATGTTAACTCAGACTCTCTAGATCCCAGAGATCCAGTGTCCTCAAATTCCTCAAGCCTTGCGTGAGTGTGAATGTGTCAGGAAAACACCAACTCCATGGGTTAGTGAATTTTTGTGTGATTTTTGATTTTTGCAGATTTTTATGGGTTTTATAGTTTTTTTTTGTCGGAGAGACAATGACTGACCCAGGCTCAAATAAATAAAAGTATCCACTCTCAGCCAGTATGGGTGTAAGTGCGGGTCGAGACCCGTGATCCTTAAGGACGGTGCCATATGCGGTGTCCTTTAAACCACCCACTCTGCTAAGGGAGACCGAGGTTCCCTCACTGAAAATGTTTACTAAGCCTAGTAGTCAGAGCCAAATTCCGAAAAACATTTTTAATTTTTCATTTTTTTTTGAAAAAGGGTTATTTACAAAGATTAATCCCTCAAAATTTTAATTTTTACAGGATTTTACTCAGTTCACTAGTTTACCAAAACCCAGCCCGAAAATTAAAAAGTTTTAAAAACGCGAGCTAAGGCTAAAGTAATATACAATAATATACGGTATACCCCCCTATACTTAAAATTTGCTATGTCCTCATAGCACAAGTGCCATGAAGCCAAGGCTCGGTTCAAGTACAGGGAGATATAGCGGAACTGAGGAGGAGAGTCCCCCTATACTTAGGCCAAAATTGGCCTAAGTACAAGAAGACGGGACGAGGGAAGGAAGAGCAGGCAGGTCCCCCCTATACTTAGGCTACAAATAGCCTAAGTAAGGTCTGTGTTAGGGGGGGTTTATGAAGAATATATATACACACAGAGAGAGAGAGAGAGAGAGAGAGATAGAAATATACAGGGGGTGGGTGGGGTGAGTATGTGCAGTGTAGGTGTGAGTGTGTGGGGGGGGGGGATTTTTTTTTTTTTACAAAATGCAATTCTGAAAATAAATATGCAGATGCAAGTTTTTTTTTTTTTACAACATGCAATGCAAAATTTGACTGATAAAAATCTTAGAAATCTTCACGGCTTCTTTTGCGGCCTCTTCAGCTGAAGCTCCCGACTTCGCGCCTCCATGACGATCAGGCGTCCCCGATTTTCATGGGCCCTGCCACAAAAGAGAAAAGTTAGAACTCCGAGAAATTAAATCAGCAAAATAATGCAAAGAAATGATGCATGAAATTAGGACCAAGAAATTATTGAATTAATTAAAAAAAATCAAAATTCAAAAATTAAGCAAAGCCGTATCCCCGGCAACGGCGCCATTTGATGAACGTAAAATTCACCTCGATAATAATGATGAATTAAGTCGTAGTACAGGAGGCGAATTTTGTTCAGCAAGAACCACAGTCTTTGAATGCTGTGGAATATTTGTGCTTGACAAGTGTACCAAGGTCGAACACAAGGATACAGCTGCTTAATTATGGCTTTTGAATTTTGATTCTTGAAGTTCAATGTCAATTAATCTCCATTTCAGGTCCATATGCAATTTATGAAGCACTAAGCTAAGTGATGCTATGATGCATGTATTTTTATCGGTTTTTATGCAAATTAAAGGGATGCATGGGCAATTAATGCAAGGGAACATGCATGATGATTCAAATGCTACAATTATACCCTAAAATATGAGCAACACAATATATAAAGAAGTTAGAGCCATTTTGAACACATAATTAAAAATCGGTCATGAAATCAAGCAAAACAAGCAGAGCTAGGTCCCATTTTTGACATAAAAATTCACTTAATTTAAAACAGTATCAAATGAGACAAATAAGTATGCTAGATTGTAGAGGACAAAATAAGGATCAAAACGACACTAAAATCATGCAATTTGGACCTACGATGCTCAAGTTATGCTAAAAACAGTGCAAGGGCATAAATGTAATAAAAATGCAAGAAAAATAAAGGATAAATATTGCATTTAGGTCCCTGGGGGGACCTAAATGCAAATAAAGAAAACCGCCTGGGCCCAGTTGTAATTTTCCCAATGCGAGCAGGGGCATATTTGTAAATCTTCAAACTTTGGAGGGCTTCCCTATAAAATACCCAGGCACGCACGTGAGGCACGTGCCTGGGGACCAGAATGCGAATAGATAATTTTCCGGGGTCTTCTCTGCAATTTTCCCAGGACCCTACGTGCCTCGCACGTGGGGCGCCTAGGCTCGGGCGCCACCTCAGGTTCGGGACACGTGGCCTCTTCTGGAGATGTGTCTGGAGGCTTGGATGACCCGAGCCTGTAGGTCGGAGAAGAGGCTCGGGTCGACCACGTGGTTCCATCTTGGCCGTCCGATCCTGGTAATCAGACGGTAACTGTGCATTCCTCTTCCCCAGCGGGCCACCGGAGAAGGCTGGGCTCCGGCGGACCTGCTGGAGCTCCTCCGTGGGCCATACACCCATGTGAAGGTCGGCGAAGATATCTGGGCGCCTGGCGAAGGCCCTGGAAGTACGGCGAGGCTCCGGAGCTGGTCGGAGGTGAAGGTCGGTGAAGACTCGTCGAAGGAGAGAAGCTCGAAGGAGAGCCGATGCCAACTCCGGCCATTGAAGCTTGGAACACCTGCAAGTGTTAGATAACCGAAGTGTGCAGTGAATGGTGAGTGAAGTGAGATGAGTGAGGGTCGTGTGGGGCGACGGGAGTGAAGGCCAAGGCTCCTCCTCCGGCGAGGTGGAGGAGGAGGTGGGTCGGAGCGGTTGGGGGTTCTGGAGAAGGGAGAGTGGTCGGCGAGGGTGCTGGTGGTCGGATGGAGCTCGTGGGAGGATCAGATGGGAGCGATGGTGGTTGTAGGTGGCGGAATTAATCAGAGAAAAAGATAAATAAAGACGAAAAAAATCTCCTCGCCGGAGCGAGGAGTTGGCGGAGGAGGAGGTCTGGGCTTGAGCTCAGATGAGCTCAGGGGTCTTCGCACGACGGGGGCGACCCTTCCCTGGTGCTCGGCGGCTCGCCATTTGCTGCCGCGACGTGGCCGGGGGCCACGGATCACACCGGGGCTTCGGCCGTCGACGCCCCCTTGCAAGGGCTCCTCCGCTGTCACCGGAGAGCCAGGGGCTCGGGCCGAAGCTCCCAATTGGTGGATAGGTGCTCCGGTGGCGGGGAAGGGGGTTATATAGGTGAAGGTGGTCGGAGGTTACAGAGTCGGCGAGGCGTTTTCGAGCGAGGAATAAATGGAGTGGGAGTGATGGCGAGGGGACTTGATGAAGGCGCGAGGATGGCGGAGGTATGGGCTCGGTGTTGGCGGCGTTACGAGAGGAGATGGGTGGTTGAGGCGGTGGCTAGAAATGGAAGGGGGTGATGGGCTCGCGTATCGTAACGTCTGGAGGGGGGTCCAGCCGGAGGAAGGAGACGGTGGTTGGACCGTTGGATGATGATCCAACGGTGGGGATGAGATCGCGAAGGAATGGCTCAGATTGAATGATGGGGTGATCGAGCGGCGAGGGTTAGAGGGATGACGTGGATCGAGGAGGAGCGTTGGATGAGGATTGATCGAAGGGCTGTGGATCAGGCGCTAGTGAGCGGCTTAGATCAGATCTGAAGATCAGATCCAAGGGCTGTGATTGAGGCGGGGTCGGACGGCAGGGATGGAGGCGATGCGGCGTAGATCCAACGGCCCAGGAGGCCGCCGGGTGGCGGGAAGGAGAGCGGGCCACGTGGGCGGCCCAGAGGGCGCCACGTGGCCCAATCAGAACAATTCAAACATAAAAACAAAGAAAAAATAGAAAAGAAATAGTTAGAGGCCGAATTTGGAAAAAGTCAAAACATGAAAGTTGCTCGTCTCGACGAGATCTACAACTTTCATGTTGGGCAAAAAGCCAAAAGAGGTCATCTGTACAAAAGCTATTTTTGGGGGTATTTTTAAGGGGATAAAAACACCGATTTTGTGGTTTTGATTTGTTTTTGTATTTTTTAGTGGTTTTAAAGGTCAGTGAGTTATAGACAACTTATCTACCTAATTTTTAGGGGTTTTTGAGTGATAAAATATTTACAGAAAAATAAGGGCAATTAAATACAGATAATTAAAGGTTAATTATACACAATATTGCACAAGATAAAAATAGAGTTTTAGAGGTGATTTTTATTGGTTTGTTTAAGCAGGGATTTTAATACGGAGTTCTTAGCATGATGAATACGAGATTCATCAACGGGACAATCCTATTTTCCCATATATGTATGTATGTATGTATCTGTGTATGGGTAAAATATGACTACCTCCAATGGTGAGCCAAGTTAGCTTCCCCAAGTATTTTTTTTCACTTTTTAAAATTATTTTTTATAACACATGGGGGAGGGGTTAACTTAGATTAATAAGGAGAATATGTGATTCAAATTTCGAGAAAAACAAACATTCTATTCCGTCCATCTAGAAGGGGGCGATTTCAGCAATTCTGATACCCTTAAAATTTGATAGGCTTTATGGATATGATAAAAATCTCGAAATGAGTTGATTTTTTTATGAGAACATGCTAATATTAGGTGATCTAAAACCCCTTAGGTGTTTTGAAAAAAAAATAGAAGAAGAAAGTTTAAAAAATAGACAGTGGAAGCTAACTTGGCTCTCCCATGAGGATAGCTCCATTTTACCCTATATATAGGTAAAATGTATATGCCTTCAGGGGGAGCTAACATGGCTCCCTCCGCACTTTTTCGTGATTTTTGATGGATTTTTTAAAATAGTTGAGGGATTTTGACAATTTAATGACAATATTTTATCATTTAAATTTAATGTAAAATAGACAGTGTTTAGCTGTCCATCTGGATGGGGGCGATTTCAGCAATTCCAAGACCTTAAAATTTGATGGTCTTGAAGGAAGGGATATGAATCTCCAATTGAGTTGAAATTTGAATGATAAAATATTATCATTTAGTGATAAAAAATCCTCCATGTATTTTTGAAAATTCCACAAAAAAATGAAAAAATGGTAAAGGAGTTAAGTTAGCTCCCCTAGCACGCAGTCCCATTTTACCCTATATATAGGATTTAATGGGGCTATCTTGGGGGAAGGGGCAACTTGGATTCCTCCACCCTTATTTTTTTTCATTTCTTTATATATTTTCTGAAAATAACTGGGAGGATTAGATCATTATATGACACCATATTCTCTTTCAAATTTCATGCAAGATAAACATTCCTGAACCATTCATCAAGACTGTAAAATTTTAACAGTCTCAGAATTATTGAAGTTGACCCCTTTTAGACGGACGAGTTACGAATGTTTATTTTACACGAATTTTGAATGAGAATATGGTTTCATATAGTGATAAATTCTCCTTTTATTTTCAGAAAATACATTGAGAAATGAAAAATAATGGTAGGGGTAGCCAAGTTGCCCCTCAGAGATAGCCCCACTAAACCCATATATATAGTTGTAGATTTATTTTACATATATATAAAACATAATTTTATACCTTCTTTCATCATATTTGGTATAATTATTGTGCTATAATCATATTTAGTATACTTATGCCATCACTACAAGAAAAAGCGGATTTTACCACTACAATTGTGGTAGAAATGTAGTGGTAAAATAATAGCAATGTGGACGCAACAAGGATTTGCGACTACATGTGGTAGTAAATTATGTAGTCGTACCAGACTGATCGCAAATATATTGCGACTACGATGTGGTCGTTTCAATAGTCACAATTGTAGTTGCATATAGTCAGGTCATAGTCGCACTCGAGTCACTTTATCATGGAGGATTTGCGACCACATATACACTACTAGGCCACCATGTTGACATTACCGAGAAGTTGAATCAAGGACCACTTGGGGACTATCTTGCTACCATGTAGCGACTACAGTCCTACCGTTGTAGTAGTAAAGTAGTGGCTCTGTAGTCGCAACTCTGTTTTCATTATAAAAAATTTGTAGCATTTTCTTATCTACATATAAACATGTATGAACCTGTATGAAAATAGTACAATACTAACATGTTATAATCTTTTGAGATCTCTCAACCAACATTTATTATCTTGAGATCTCCCAATCAAATTGTTGAAAATATTATAATACAATCTACACATAAGAATTGAGAATTCATCTTCGACTAGATCAAATAATTTGAATCATTCATGCATAGGAGTATGCAACTAAAATTGAACATGCACATTAATATATAAACTAAGATGACAAAAAGTGCGAATGTTGAAAAACAAGTTGAAGATAATAGAAAGTTAACTAACATCAAAACTCTATCGTTCTTAACATTACAAAGTTTTAGAAACTAAACTAACACTAGAGAGTATATTATTTTGCACTAAAATTTCCTTCTCCTCCATTCAGAAAAAGCATCTCTCGTAGCCTTCGCCTTGCCCTTGTCCTTTCCTTCCTTTTTAGGTTTCTTCTTTTCTTTGGATTGTCTCTTCCCCGAGATGACAACCCCTTTGCGATGTGATATTGTATATGCAGTATCATCCTCCTCGTTCTCCTCCTCTTCCTCCTCATCAGTGTCATCATCTTCCATCTCATGAACTTGTTATTTCGTGGTTGCAATCCTAAGATATAAAAGAAGACATCTTACCAATTAGAAAGATGAATCAAGGACTATACTACAATATAAGATTACCTAATAATTAAATAGAAGTTATACCTCAAAAATGTAACATCTGACTTCAAAGTGTCCATTCTAGAAGATAAAGTTTCCATTCCAGAAGACAAATGTTCTATTCCAGAGGACATGGTGCTGACTTGATTTACCAATGAACTCACGGTCTGTAAGAGTTGTCTAAACTCGAACTCAGGTAGACCCAGCTGAGATGTGGGCGTGTTGTATGTTGAGGTCGTCCCCAAAAAACTGGAGGTTTCAGTGGAATCAGAAGAGGAGGAGAACTTGGGTGTTAAACCACCCAAAGTTTGCCTTCTATTAGGCCCCACTTCATGCTTAGTAATGACTTCTTTCCATAAGGTGGCGTCGAAGTCCGTTTGTTCCTCATCTTCTGGTATACCGAACTTTTCTCTATACAACTCCATAAACGATCCTACAATATAGAACTTTTTTTAGTTTCCTGCCAAAGAATTATAACTTCATACTTCTATTAGTATGCGTACCATCACTACCTTGGCTTCAGGTGTAGACCAATCACCCCCACTTGTATGAGTTTTAGTCCACCATTTGTTCAGTGATGAAGGTCGTTTGTCAGCAGAACACTATTATTAACCTCGTGTTAGTCATCACTAAAAAATGGAACTTGGAAAAAGTATACATTTTTTAACATACCATTTCATTCCTTATAGTCCCAAAACTTTTGATCCACTAGTAGATTTAATTGACTACTTCTCCTAATTCATTTTCCCTACTTCCGAACGTTTTTTAAAAGTCTCTAGAATAAAGAGATCACAGTACCATCTCCACCTCTCTGGAGTGCTCCACGTAGGACCACATGCCTTTGCCCTGTCCCAGTCTTGTACATCATCAAGCTTTTTAATTGCAGCTTTTCTAGCCCTATACACATTGTCTTTCACTGTATCTGTTGCTAATTTTTTCAGAGCATGCCGATACATTTCTTTTGTGTGGCTCATGGGTAAAGCAAACAAATTCTGCATTTCAAAATCTGGTTAGTAATAATTTATCTAAAATTTGAACATACATTAAATTTTGGATGATGAGTCTTACATAGACACCATTCAAAATTCGCTCTTTCTCATCTGGAGTCTTATAACTCCAGCTATAATCTGAGCAATCTTGCATAGAGCGAAATACCTTACTGAGCGCTTGAGCGACAACATGTTGATTATCAAAAGTGTACCTAAGTATTTAAAATTATAAAATAGAATTATATATGAAACACGATTGTGAATAAGATTTTTCCTAAAAAAATTATGAAGCATGTGTGTTGGAAATACCCATCACGAAGAAATTGCAAGACTCTGCGTGGATCTTGAGGTGGAAGAGGCCCTTGAGGTTGTGGAGGATCCTATGTACTGATGAGACCATGCGTATGTGAGAGAGGCTGAGAGGGTCGAGTAGGTTGAGTAGGGACCTGAGACTCGTTTGGGATATGATGTTGGATTGAGGAATGTGGGGTCGACTGGCAACTACGTGTCACACTGGGAGGTGTCCCTACTGAGGAATATAATGTGCATACAGTGGAGGGACTTCTACACCATTCTCAAGCATATAAGCGACAAGCTTCACAACTTCATCATTGCATTCACATGTTGTAAATTTTTCTTACTAAATGAATATAAAATAACATATAATGAGATTGAGATATACCACTAGGTTCTGGGGTACGCTGGTCTGATGTACGATGATGATCCTGATTTAAACTGCTCCCCCTAGGACCTCGGCCACGTGTCATAGGCATTTCCTGTATTAAAATCATTAGGCAATAATCATTAGATTAACAGATATAAGTGAAAATTTTAGATATAAAAAAGCAAAAGTTGAGTGGGTTCTTACATTAAGAATATATTGAAACATTTTGTGGTGGCTCATATTCTGAAATAAACAAATTTATCGATGCATCATCCACATGTGATTGTTCATTATCATTGATAAAAGTACACGACATCCTCTTCAATACTGTGAGATGGTCATTTCTTTTCCGCTTTTTCCCAACCATCGGTACATAACATATTTGATCAACTTGTGAACTAAGGACAAAATGTTCAAATCTTCGAATATACTTTCGAGGAATGGCATTCACAATATCATGTATACGGTCAACAACCATTGTGGATCATACCAGCAACATGAGAATAAGAAAAGTTTATTATGGAATGGTATATTATATTCAATCTCAAGAACCTCATTGAGAATCTCATAGTAATTCAAACTATCCTCACCGTAACATGATCCATTAACCATAATGCCAGAGTTATATGTAGTTAAGCTGGTGGTCATGTCCAAGCAATGAAATCAGGACGACTGTAGAGAGGAAGACAGGAGCCCCTACCCCAGTAAATGGATTGGATACCCAAGGGCCACCCGCAAAAGAAAGAGAGGCAAAGGCTGCGGAAACGGGGAAGCTAGAGCAGCAGCGCAGGGACACACTTTATAGGAGCCGAAAGAGAGAGAGTGAGACCGGACTATAGTAGGCTAGAAAGTTTTCATAGCTCTATTTATTGCTAATAATCCTGCCTTTCATGAACGAACAAAGCATATAGAGGTGGATTGCCATTACACTAGAGACATGTTCTAGAAAGGTCTCATATCCACCTCTCATGTTTCTACTGGAGATCAGACGACC
Source organism: Ottelia alismoides (assembly GCA_037367405.1). NCBI lineage: Eukaryota > Viridiplantae > Streptophyta > Magnoliopsida > Alismatales > Hydrocharitaceae > Ottelia > Ottelia alismoides. The sequence continues at coordinate 218,754 of JAZKJV010009168.1, forward strand.
GACATCTTCGCTAAAGCACTTGCTAGAGGTCCCTTTCAGAGGCGCTAAGAGCAGTTGAATGAAGAGAGGCTAGGAAGCTTATATCTAGTTGGGCTCTTTCGATGCTGGTCTCAATGCCCTACCCACCGGGTTCCAAGCTACCGCAGTGTTCACACGCCAATGACCAGTCACAGCGCATCGTTTCGTGGCACTTATTGCCTCTTTCCCAGGCCAAAACTCAATAGCTAGCCAAGAGAATGAGAATGGTTCCGGCCAATTTCTCCAATCATTTCAGTAGTACCCTCAACTATATCTCATAAGCCCGATCCGCTCTGATCTACTGTTGTATCCTCCGCATGTCTCGTGTGGTGAGTGAAGAAATCCATCCAATACCGACTTTTGTTTTGGACTTCAAAAAACCCTCCCTAGGTCATTCATTATACACTGTCCCTTCTTGAAGAAGTCCACGATCGCCACTATGCTGCTTTCACTCACGTATGGCACATTAGGTCTGAAGCTCTGTTCTTTGAGAGAGGTAGGAGCGGAATGGGGACTGAGGTCGAAGATGTAACCATTAGCCAAAAAACCAATGTAGGACATCACCATGTAATTGAGACCGAGAGCAAGATCATTTAAAATCTTGAATTTATGACATGTTGGATCAATTAGCTTCACTCTTTTTCTAAACCAAGACAAGAATGTTCTCTTAAATTTATTCACCACTTCATCATCAGTAAACAAAGGATTCTCTGTCATTATTTTATCCCTATACTCTCTGCATAAAGAAAAAAATATTATTTGATCTACTTATATTTTATTCCAACGACAATGTGATATAGATACATACTCAACAAAAGGTGTCACTTCATCTGTATTATCTAGAATGTAAAGCTCAATAGCTTCTTTCTCCTGAGAACTCATCATGCGTGGCTTTCCTTTTTTTAAAGGTCGGCCACATGTACGAAAGATTGAGAGGCCAAGTACACTTTCACTTTCGTTAAACTCGTTTCGCATCAAATGATTATGGATAGTTTCAATGTAGTCGGACAAATATCTGGAACAAAAGTTGGCTACTTCTTTATAAATGTATTGTGCACTTATTGATCCTTCAAACATATTTTTATTTCACGCCTTTCTCTTCAAGAAAAACATATACATATAGGTATGTCAATATACAATATTAGATAGCGCAATATTACATATTTAATGGAATAAATTTGATATATCGTGTACCTCTTGAATGGATACATCCAGCAATATTTATTTGTTCCACCAACTTTAGATTCATAGGGAAGATGAATCATTAAATGTTCCATCGAGTCGAAAAAGGCTGGAGGAAATATCTTCTCAAGATTGCAGAGTATTTCAATATGCTTTCTTCAAGGATTTTCATATCTTCAGCTAACAACTTGCTAGATCATATTGAAGATATGGGGAGATCCTTAAGCGCGTCATGGAAGCATGAGGATCGCAATGTATGCGATCGTGAGCAACTAGTCGCACTAGTTGCTCGAGGCAGCGGAAATTAAAATTTTTCATGTGACAGAACCACATGATCCAAGAACACTTCTCGGATCAGTTCGTCTAAACCACAAACAAGTAATTTGATTACCTCTTGAAGCGTTATTGCGATCGAGTCTCTAAACGAAGAGACCTCCTGTCTCAAGTCCGATCCGACAGAGGAGACGCTTGCGAGCGTGTTGATGACACGCGTGCTTCTCACAATCCATGTTGATGATCCAAGCGATAGATCTCCTGATCTCTACACACGATATCCGACATCTTCTTCATGAGTGAGGCGCACCGAAGGGGACGGAGATCCACGAGCAAACGATCAGACAACATAACGACGACGCTGCAGCGATGGAGACTCTCTCTAGGGCATCCATGGTAGACAGCCATATGAGAAAGAGAGAGTGGGCATGTAGAGAGAGAGAGAGATACTTATATTCTCATTGTGTAAAGAAGAGCAAAGGGGGTGCCTCTCCTTTTATAATATTTTGGGATCCATGGATCTCAATCCATGAACAATACAAATCCAATGGCTCTCATTGATTTGTGTTTCTTTTAATGGCTAAGATTTGTGTTGGTAAAAATCAACAATAATTAATTTAATTTAGATTAAATATATATTGATAAATCAATATAAATCAATCTCAAAATTAAATCAACAACATATGAAGATAATGGAAAGGAGAGTGCCTCCTACCATGTATGTGGAGTGGACAGCCACCCTTTCCTAATAGGAATCGGTGGCCGTCCCTTCCATCCAATATGGAAGGAGACTCTCAAATGTAATCTTCTTATATTACATTATTCCATGTATCTCTAATTTTAAAACAATTTTTGTAAATTATTCTATAAAAATAACTCATAAATATTTTGTGAATATTGCAATCTTGCCATTGGAAATTTGTGAATCACATTCACAACCCAAAATAAAATGTAAATTACATTTTCAATTTAATGTTCAATGTGAATCCAATTCACATTAACATTTAATTAAAAAATGTAAATTACAAATAGCTCTCTCTTATATACTATAAATCACATTTAATCATCTTGGATCTCTATTCTCATGTGCCCAAATAATGTGAATCTCATTCACATTATTCACATCTTTGATAATAAAATCTCATTTAATTATCTAAGATAACTCTCTTTATAATATGAATCAAATTCATATTATTCATGATAATTAAATCACATTTAATTACCAATTTACTCAATGCTTGGATACATATATCAACAATGAAATTATCATGAACCCTTTCAAGGATAATGCGCTTTCTCCACGAATAGTTGGAGATAAGGACATGACGATTGTATTGTTCCATGTATAGTAACTTGGATATTAAGATCATATCTTAAATCCAGATCTCGGGCCTCCCATGGATGCTTGATTATATCAAGACCGCAAATCTAATCTTCTCATTGCATCTGAATCACATTCAGATCAATGTTCAATATTTGGACTAAGATCAGATTACTTCTCTATTGAGAGGAGCCACTAAAATCCAGACCCGTTTCATCACTCCCTAGGAATGGAAGCGTCATGGTTACACAACCATTTATGATCACATCACCCTCAGGTATTCCTAATACATGTACATCCTGCATACTGGAAGACCCAGAATAAACTAGAAGTATAAGATCAATTTTACACTGTCTACTTCTGGGTTTTATCATTAAGTTTCTCATTCGATCATTGAGAGTTGGTATCGATCATATACTTTCCAAAAGCATATATCATACCCAGGTGTTGATCATATACTTTCCAAAAGTATATATCAAACCTACAAATTCAGTCAAGCTTCCAAAGCGAGACGACCGTGCACGGAATTTGATCTTCCCAATATCTCATGAGTAAGCTCATGTCTTCCAGTTCAGTAATGAACTTGTATGATCCCTTTGAGAGATCGTATTACTCATATGCCCTTGTATGCACACCAGCGCGCCGGTATATAGACCTTGATTAGGTCATCAACCTATTGGTTTGCCGAATGTACATACTCAGACATATAGTAACACATCTGTCTCCGGTCAGAGGATGCGTGCCTATATCGTGACAGCATACGGCATAGGACTTTGGTTATCTCGATCTCGTTAAGTCAACTCTTTGACCTAACTTATCTAACACTTTCGAATCTCTATTCCTATGCAGAGGACCTACATCAAGATGTTGGTTAGATATCAGCCTAAATGAGAAAGGATTGTCATCTCCTACTCAGGCTGGAGATCATCTCTTAACAATCATTTGACGGTGCTTGATGAGTCCTCAATCTAACTCTTTAGATGTTCATCCAAGCGACATCCTCTATGATTAAATATTTGAATCAACAGTTGTATGAACATCAAGATGGCCATGGTACATAACCCTAATTGTACTAAGGAGCCTATTATGCAAGTTACGTATTATTCATTTCAGATCAGGGAATGATATTCGCAATAACATTTATTGCATAATGGCTCGCCGTGGGCTCGCATGTCCAACAATCTCCCACTAGTCCAAAGAGCCATTAATGGGCTAATCATTTAAACCTGCACACATGTGACAATCATAGGCTATTTAGAAAAATTGCTAGGTAAGTTGATCAGTCACTTTGATCCCAAGAGACTACGCCAAGTCCTTTTACGGCACTTGCATATCTCCTAATAACAGTGTTCGCATCCAATGCGAATGTTGCATCTTAGCAACCAATACTCAATCATAGCAGTCATGGTGTCATTGACACTACACCTCAATAATTATTATAATCAGTATGTATTTTCATTATCCTTATCAGAATACCCTTATTCCTGGAGATCTCTATCTCCTAAGGTATTCGTAGTTAAGACCTTTTAGATCTCCATCTATAAGGTCTTAATTTCTTGAAGATGAGATTTAGAGATCACTATCTCTAAAGTCCTGTCATCGTTGAAGATATTGTTATTACTGCAGTCAAGTATTTTATCTCCATAGTAGGATTAGTAATAGTTTACTACTCCCACGGCATGGCAGACATCTGGTTTTTGTACACATCCAGCATACACTTGGGTTCTCGTAACTGATGCATGATGGCAACAAGTTTTAGCATTCACTTCCTCAACTCTTTTGGGGCGCTATCCCTTTAGATAGATCAATACCATATCTTAAGGTAAAGAAGCCTTTCTTGGGATTTTCCAAGAATGGGCATGTCCAAGGTGAACTACAAATGTGACAGTCCCAATATCCTCTTATCTTTGCTTCTGAACAACTTCAGAGCTAAGATCTAGGTATCCTTGAGATCATATCTCAAGATATGAAACAACCAGTTATAAAACACTTATTATCATCCTTATATCATTCAAATGATTAGGATATTATCTACATTAAGTACGATGAACACAATGGCACTCTCACTAAGCTTCACATGGTTCATCAAGATTCTATCTGAAATCATAACATTTATAATTTCATCAAATCTTATGTTCCAACTACAAGAAGCTTATTTGAGTCCAAAGATGGAGTTTTTTAGCTTGCACACCTTGCTTTACTCAACCATGAAGCCTTGGGGCTACTTCATGTGAATGTCCTTAAAGAGGTATTCATAGAGGAATGCAATCTTGACCTCCATCTTGAAGATGTCAAAGTCAAGTTGTGTAGCTAAAGTTAGCAATAATTTGATGGGTTTAAGCATGGTCACTAAAGACAAAGTCTCATCGCAAGCGATGTCTTCTCTTCGGTGTGCAGTTCATGGCTACGAACTGTGCTTTGAAGGTCTCTACCTTCTCATCAAGTTCCCTCTTTCTCTTGAAGATCCATTTACACCTTAATGGATCTTACCCATGTATGTGGATCCTCGAGGGTCCACATACAACATTTGTATATGAAGTCTACTTAAGACTTTATTGCTAACATCCATCTTTCCAAGCTATGATCTTCAGAAGCTTCATCACATGAAGTCAGATCATTGTCAGATTCAACAAATACATGAAATCCATCCTCAAACTTATTTGAAGAGGTATTAGTGTTTCATCTTTAATTGTACTTTTAGTTTCCAATTTTAGGAGACTCATTATCTTCTAAAGACTAAATGAGATCCTTTACTTCATTTTCATCTTAATTCTAAAGAGTCTCATCATCTAAGAATCGCATTCTCAGATATGAAATCTTTTAAGAATCTCAAGGTCATAAAGTAGGTATCCAATACCACCCTTTATTTTCCTAATGAAGTATCACTCTCAGGTGCTAAATTCCAGATTACTTGCATGGACCCTTATTAAGGATATATATTGTAGTCTCTACTACATATAAATCTTGGAAACTAATAGATAATTATGCTAATATTCATCATTGATTATATCATGTCACACATGATCCAATTGTATCTCCCTACAACTCTTATTGAGTATAGGTTTATTGGGAGGAGTGAGATAGAAATGATATTCATATTTCTATAAGGTATTCTATGAATTAATCTAATAGGTACTGATTACCTTGATTAGATCACATTCATTTAATCTTCCTTCAAACTTTGGTTCTAAACCAAAATTGTGAAATCTATGAACATTTAAAAGGTTTCTAAGTAAAGAAAAGAAATCTCATATCACAAATAATCATCAATAGATATCACATATCCATAATGTTTATTCTGATATAGATGATTCACATACATCAATATGTATGAGATCTAGAATACGTTGACATCTTACATCATTCCAAGGAGGTGTGTATTGGACATTTTTACTTTTGAATACAATATTCAGAAGTATGTAAGATTTGAACCTTTATACAATCTAAAGTTTCATATCTTATTAGTCTATTGATCACATTAACAGACAAATGTCCAAGGCTTGATGCCAGATCATTGTCAAATGATCTTCATTCTCCTACTAATCTTTTAAGGTTTAATTCAATATTAGAAATGTTAATGAACCATTCATTAATTTACTAATTTAGTAGAATCCACTAGATTTTAGATTACTATTTGAAATATCCCTACCATAACTCTTTATGATAGATCTATTACAGAATTCGTGTTTATTTCCAATATTTAGAAATAAACTATGAGTGTATTCTAATATCCAGGTCACAGAGACATTCTCTAAGACTAAGGGCTCCTACTGAAAATATGAAGTCTATTGATCCAATGGAAATTGTTGCAACATTTGCATCAATTCCAACATGGATGACCATTAAACCTTAAGATCAAATTTCTAATCTTCTAATACATATGCAACCAATTGTTAGTGTCATTAGAAGATTGTGATACAATTCTTAAACTTCATCTTATCAAATAAGAAAGTCAATTTTAATGACTATATATATATATATATATTATTCGGATGTATTATCCGATTCCTTCTCTAAGGATTCGAGATAGATTTGATAGTCATACTATCAACACATCAACTTATTACAGTATTGGCATTCATCCAACTCTTTGGATGTCATATGGAAGTCACAGTAGTACAGTCAAATCTTTGACTTTCCTTCTCACATGGGTCCGATCCATGCTTCCACTGTGCTCCCTTCATCTATAACAACCATTGCTTAAGACAAGGGATCTCTTATGCTGAAACTCAAAAGATTTCAATATAAGAGCACTTCAACATTTATATATGCTTCATTTAATTCATACAATATGAATATTATGAAGCTTCATGAATTACTAGAGTATAGATAGTAGAATGATGATACTCATCATATCTACATCCATCTAAACCCTTAAAACATTGGTTCAGGAAGGTACTCAAATAATTCGAATACGTCATCTCTTATAGAGCTACCATTCTGCATGATGCAGAGAACCACGCCATTCATGATTAAATGTCGAGAGCACATATGTATGCCAGGACACCTTCTTAGAATTTTATAAGGATTATTTGACAATTACTATCATCATCGACATGTCACTTCTAAAGTACATTCGATGAGAGATCAGGACTATAGAGACATACAAACCATAGGGTTGAAGTCCTATTGTCTATTTAATTGTCACTCATCATTATTATGAGGAAACTTGCATATTGCAACTACATACATTATGTGTTCGACTGCAAGTACAATATCTTGATCATGGATCCAATCCATGATAATTTACTGGTTATTATTGAGTATTAAATTGAGTGGGTTTAATGAAGGATTACCTGAAATAAGAAATTTGCATAAATATATATAAATATATATTTTTTACTTTGATTTAGGAATTTCGTATCAAAGTTGTCTCGCCTTGTCAACAGTGAAAGTTCATTCGCTTAATCACTTTCAATATAAGAGATATACTTACCATCATATCTCAACAAGATATGGGATCTCCTTCCTTATCTTTGTTACATCCCAATAATATGAGAATCTGTAACTCGAATAAAAAAAGCGGGAACATATTCCGCTTTGCAAGTCCAACTTGCATTCCCAATTCGGTCTTTAACACCCGGGCCCACCACCCCTAAGGTGATGTTGACCTGTCATTAATTGAACCAAGCGTCAATAGGAATAGTACTCGCTATACACAATCTAATATCGTCCCAATAATATGAGGATCCGATATTGGGGTCACTACGCATACGGTCTTACTCTTTCGAGAAGCAAAGAGCCCGATCCAGATGCGCTTGCATACACGAGCTGTCACTTTGGACATGCGTCTCCTACATTTAATCCCTGGCGACGGAACCCTCCGCCTTGATGGGAGACCATGGATGTCACTTATGTGATCCTCCATATCATATTCAAATTCTAATTAATCATCATGAATCATATTCATTATGATTAATTCTTCCAAGGGAAATAATATCTCTATTCATAATAAAGTATTTTAATTTTAATTGGATTCTAATTAATTTAATCATATTAAATTAATGATCCAACTAATATCCAACTTAATTGTTACTTGAATTATGGTATTATCTCAAATACGTATTATTTTAGATTTTAATAATTAGAAATACATCATGATTTCTTAAGCATTATACCAACCCTACCCGTTGTCATGGCCAGTACCGGTGGGAGTGGGACAGACTGCACAGGTGCAACCTGCTACCCCAATGCTCTCCGACTAGACACCATATCCGCCTCGGGAAAGGATAATGCAAAATAGATCACTTTGTACTTGAGATGATCATCGGTTTTTCAATCGAAATTATACCATATAATAATAATTAAAATATTTTTTATTAACATTATAATGAGATTTGCTAAACAAATCCCAAATCTTATTCAAGCAACATGTTTGTTGGAAAGTAGATTGTATAACCAATTGTGATCTATATCATATCTAATCAATTATTGGTTAAGCCAATGTCATTTAAGGAATAATTATCATCAAATATTTAACAAATATTTTCCCATAATTATTTCAGGAAATTAAATCATTTAATTTCACTATCTCAATCAATTAATTAAATCATTTAATTTCACTATCTAAATCATTTAATTAAATGACAACCACATATCTCAATCAATTTAAATCCAAATTAAGCAAAGTAAGTTTTTAAAGTTTGCTAATTTGATTTACAACAGAACATAAGTGATTTTCATGCATTTCAAGGCTCAAATTCGTAATTAACTCCATAATTACATCATGATTCGCAGTCCCCGAAATAGAGGACACTTGTTCACTAATTTGATCATAACTTGAGCAAACGGATTTGAAATCATGCAAACTCAGATCCTACCGTTTCCTTATTTAATGGGGAACAAAATATAAGCTTTATTTTCGTGTTTAAAAAATTTAAACATGGCTGAAAATAAGCACTAAACAGAGATGCGAAAATGAAATGCGATAAAAATTTTCGCAACCCTAACGAACCCAAGTCAGCTTAGGTTTATGGATCGTATCCGAAACCTTCGACCTAAGGCTCTGATACCACTTGAAGGATATGGGGAGATCCTTAAGCGCATCATGGAAGCGTGAGTATCACAGCATATGCGATAGTAAGCGACTAGTCGCACTAGTCGCTTGAGGCAACAGAAATTAAAATTTTTCATGTGATGAAACCACATGATCCAAGAACACTTCTCGGATCGTTTCATCTAAACAACAAACAAGTTATAGGATTACCTCTTGAAGCGTGATTGTGATCTAGTCTCTAAACGAAGAGACCTCATGTCTCAAGTCTGATCTGATGGAGGAGACCCTCGTGAGCGTGTTGATGAAACACGTGCTTCTCGCAATCCATATTGATGATCCAAGCGGCAGATCTCCTGATCTCGACACACAAGATCCGACGTCTTCTTCACGAGCGAGGCGCACTGAAGGAGACAGAGATCCACGAGCAAACGATCGGACAGCATAACGACGACGCTACGGCGATGGAGACTCTCTCTAGGGCATCCATGGTGGACGTCCATATGAGAAAGAGAGAGTTGGCGTGTAGAGAGAGAGACTTATATTCTCATTTTGTAAAGAAGAGCAAAGGGGTGCCTCTCCTTTTATAATATTTTGGGATCCATGGATCTCAATCCATGGACAACACAAATCCAATATCTCTCATTAATTTGTATTTCTTTTAATAGCTAAGATTTGTGTTGGTAAAAACCAATAACAATTAATTTAATTTAGATTAAATATATATTGATAAATCAATATAAATCAATCCCAAAATTAAATCAACAACATATGGAGATAATGAAAAGGAGAGTGCCTCCTTCCATGTATATGGAGTGGACAGCCACCCTTTCCTAATAGGAATCGGTAGCCGTCCCTTCCATCCAATATGGAAGGAGACTCTCAAATGTAATCTTCTTAGATTACATTATTCCACGTATATCCAATTTTTACAACAACAATTGTTGTAAATTACTCTACAAAAATAATTCATAATTATTTTGTGAATATTGTAATCTTGCCATTGGAAATTTGTAAATCACATTCACAACCCAAAATAAAATGTAAATTACATTTTCAACTTAATGTTCAATGTGAATCCAATTCACATTAACATTTAATTAACAACTGTAATTTACAAATAGCTCTCTCTTATATATTATAAATCATATTTATAATATATATGATTCATATGGATAGTACTATCCACATTATCCATGATAATTAAATCACATTTAATCATCTTGGATCTCAATTCTCATGTGTCCAAATAATGTGAATCACATTCACATTATTCACATCTTCGATAATAAAATCTCATTTAAGTATTTAAGATAACTCTCTTTATAATATGAATCAAATTCATATTATTCATGATAATTAAATCACATTTAATTACCAATTAAGTATTTAAGATAACTCTCTTTATAATATGAATCAAATTCATATTATTCATGATAATTAAATCACATTTAATTACCAATTAACTCAATGCTTGGATACATATATCAACAATGAAATTATCCTAAACCCTTTCAAGGATAATGCGCTTTCTCCGTGAATACTTGGAGATAAGGACAGTGCGATTGTATTTTTGCACGTATAGTGACTTGGATATTAAGATCTTATCTTAAATCTATATCTCGGACCTCTCATAGATGCTTGATTAAATCAAGACCGCAAATCTAATCTTCTCATTGCATCTGAATCACATTCAGATCAATGTCCAATATTTGGACTAAGATCAGATTACTTCTCTACTGAGAGGAGTCACTAAAATCTAGACCCGTTTCATCACTCCCTGGGAATGGAAGCGTCATGGTTATACAACCGTTTATGATCACATCACCCTCAGGTATTCCTAATACCTGTACATCCTGCATACTGGAAGACCCAGAATAAACCAGAAGTATAAGATCAATTTTACACTGTCTACTTCAGGGTTTTATCATTAGGTTTCTCATTCGATCATTGAGAGTTGGTATCGATCATATACTTTCCAAAAGCATATATCATACCTAGATGTTGATTATATACTTTCCAAAAGTATATATCAAACCTACAAATTCAGTCAAGCTTCCAAAGCGAGACGACCGTGCACGGAATTTGATCTTCCCATTATCTCATGAGTGAGCTCATGTCTTCCAGTTCAGTAATGAAGTTGTATGATCCCTTTGGGAGATCGTATTACTCATATGCCCTTGTATGCACACCAGTGCGCCGGTGTATAGACCTTGATTAGGTCATCAACTTATTGGTCTGCCAAATGTACATATTCAGACATATAGTAACATATCTGTCTCCAGTCAGAGGAAGCGTGCCTATATCGTGACAGCATACGACATAGGACTTTGGTTATCTCGATCTCGTTAAGTCAACTCTTTGACCTAACTTATCTAACACCTCCGAATCTCTATTCCTATGCAGAGGACCTACATCTAGAGGTCGGTTAGATATCAGCCTAAATGAGAAAGTATTGCCATCTCCTACTCAGGTTGGAGATCATCTCTTAACAATCATTTGAAGGTGCTTGATGAGTCCTCAATCTAACTCTTTAGATGTTCATCCAAGTACCAGCCTCTATGATTCAATATTTGAATCAACAGATGTATGATCATTAAGATGGCCATGGTACATAACCCTGATTGTACTAAGGGACCTATTATGCAAATTATGTATTCTTCATTTCAGATCAGGGAATGATATTCGCAATAACATTTATTGCACAATGGCTCGTTGTGGGCTCGCACGTCCAACAATCTCCCACTAGCCTAAAGAGCCATTAATGGGTTAATCATTTAAACCCGTACTCATGTGACAATCATAGGCTATTTAGAAAAATTTTCAGGTAAGTTGATCGGTCACTTTGTTCCCAACAGACTACGTCAAGTCCTTTTACGGCACTTGCATATCTCCTAATAACAGTGTTCGCATCCAATGCAATTGTTGCATCTTATGCAACCAATACTCAATCATAGCAGTCATAGTGTCCTTGACACTACACCTCAATAATTATTATAACCAGTATGTATTTCCATTATCCCTATCAGAATACCCTTATTCCTGGAGATCTCTATCTTCTAATGTATTCGTAGTTAAGATCTTTTAGATCTCCATCTATAAGGTCTAAATTGATTAAAGATAAGATTTACAGATCACTATCTCCAAAGTCTTGTCATTGTTGAAGATATTGTTATTACTGCAGTCAAGTATTTTATCTACATAGTAGGATTAGTAACAATTTACTACTCCCACGGCATGGCAGACATCTGGTTTTTGTACACATACAGCATACATTGGCTTCTTGTAACTGTTGCATAAGGGCAACAAGTTTTAGTATTCACTTCCTCAACTCTTGTGGGGTGCTATCCCTTTAGATAGGTCAGTACAATATATTGAGATAAAGAAGCCTTTCTTAGAATTTTCCAAGAATGGAACATGTCCAAGGTGTATTACACATGTGACAGTCCCAATATCCTCTTCTCTTTGCTTATGAACAACTTCAGAGTTAAGATCTAAGAGGTATCCTTGAGATCATATCTCAAGATATGGAACAACCAATTATAAAACACTCATCATCATCCTTATATCATTCAAATGATTTGGATATTATTTACATTAAGCACAATGAACACAATGGCACTCTCAGTAAGCTTCACACGGTTCATCAAAATTCTATCTGAAATCATAACATTTATAATTTCATAAAATCTTATGTTCCAACTACAAGAAGCTTATTTGAGTCCAAAGATGGAGTTCTTTAGCTTGCACACCTTGTTTTCCTCAACCATGAATCCTTGGGGCTACTTCATGTGAATGTCCTTAGAGAGGTATTCATAGAGGAATGCAATCTTGACCTCCATCTTGAAGATGTCAAAGTCAAGTTGTGTAGCTAAAGTTAGCAATAACTTGATGGGTTTAAGAATGGTCACTAAAGAGCAAGTCTCATTGCAAGTGATGTCTTCTCTTCGGTGTGCAGCTCATGGCTACCAACCATGCTTTGAAGGTTTCTACCGTCTCATCAGGTTCCCTCTTTCTCTTAAAGATCCATTTACACCTTAATGGATCTTACCCATGTAGGTGGGTCCTCGAGGGTCCACATATAACATTTGTATATGAAGTCTACTTAAGACTTTATTGCTAACATCATTCTTTCCAAGCTATGATCTTCAGAAGCTTCATAACATGAAGTCAGATCATTGTCAGATTCAACTAACACATGGAATCCATCCTCAAACTTATTTGAAGAGGTATTAGTGTTTCATCTTTAATTATCCTTTTAGTTTCCAATTTTAGGAGCCTCATTATCTTCTCAAGACTAAATGAGTTCCTTTACTTCATTTTCATCTTAATTCTCAAAAGTCTCATCATCTAAGAATCGCATTCTCAGATATGAAATCTTTTAAGAATCTCAAGGTCATGAAGTAGGTATCCAATACTACCCTTTATTTTCCTAATGAAGTGTCACTCTCAGGTGCTAAATTCCAGATTACTTGCATGGAACCTTATTAAGGATATATATTGTAGTCTCTACTACATATAAACCTTGGAAACTAATAGATAATTATGCTAATACTCATCATTGATCATATCATGTCACAAATGATCCAATTGTATCTCCCTACAACTCTTATTGAGTTTAGGTTTATTAGGAGGAGTGAGATAGAAATGATATTCATATTTCTATAAGGTATTCTATGAATTCGTCTAATAGGTACTGACTACCTAGATTAGATCAAATTCATTTAATCCTCCTTCAAACTTTGGTTCTAAACCAAAATTGTGAAATTTATGAACATCTCACATATTTCTAAGTGAAGAGAAGAAATCTCATATCACAAATAATCATTAATAGATATCTCATATCCATAATATTTATTCTAATGTAAATGATTCACATACATCAATATGTATGAGATCTTGAATACCTTGACATCTTAAACCATTCCAAGGAAGGGTGTATTGGACATTTTTACTTTTGAATACAATATTCACAAGTATGTAAGATTTGAACATTTAGACAATCTAAAGTTTCATCTCTTATTATATTATTAATCACATTAACAGACAAATGTCAAAGGCTTGATGCCAGATCATTGTTAAATGATCTTCATTCTCCTACTAATCTTTTAAGGTTTAATTTCAGTATTAGAAATGTTAATGAATCATTCATTAATTTTCTAATTTATTAGAGCACTAGATTTTATATTACTATTTGAAATATCTCCATCATAACTCTTTATGATAGATCTATTACAGAATTCATGTTTATTTCCAACATTTAGAAATAAACTATGAGTGTATTCTAATATCCAGGTCACAGGGGCATTCTCCAAGACTAATGGCTCCCATTGAAAATATGAAGTCTATTGATCCAATGGAAATTGTTGCAACATTTGCATCAATTCCAACATGGATGACCATTGAACCTTAAGATCAAATTTCTAATCTTCTAAAACATATGCAACCAATTGTAAAAGTCATTAGAAGATTGTGATACAATTATATACTTTATCTTATCAAATAAGAAAGTCAATTTCAATGACTATATGTAGATTATTCTGATGTACTATCCGATTCCTTCTCTAAGGATTCTAGATAGATTTGATACTCATACTATCAACACATCAACTTATTGCAGTATTGGCATTCATTCAACTCTTTGGATGTCATATAACTGTCACAGAAGTACAGTCAACTCTTTGACTTTCCTTCTCACATGGGTCCGATCCATGCTTCCACGGTGCTCCCTTCATCTATAACAACCACTGCTTAAAACAAGGGATCTCTTATGTTGAAACTCAAAAGATTTCAATATAAGAGCACTTCAACATTTATATATGCTTCATTTAATTCATACAATATGAATATTATGAAGCTTCATGAATGACTAGAGTATAGATAGTAGAATGACGACACTCATCATATCTACATCCATCTAAACTCTTAAAATATTGGTTCAGGTAGGTACTCAAACAATTCGAATATATCATCTCTTATAGAGCTACCATTCTGCATGATGCAGAGAACCACATCATTCATGATTAAATGTCGAGAGCACATATGTATGCCAGGACACCTTCTTAGAATTTTATAAGGATTATTTGACAAATAAGATCATCATCGACATGTCACTTCCAGAGTACATTCGATGAGAGATTAGGACTATAGAGACATACAAACCATAGGGTTGAAATCCTATTGTCTATTTAATTGTCACTCCTCGTTATTATGAGGAAACTTGCATTCTGCAACTACATACATTATGTGTTCAACTGCAAGTATAATATCTTGCTCATGGATCCAATCCATGATAATTTACTGGTTATTATTGAGTATAAAATTGAGTGGGTTTAATGAAGGATTACCTGGAATAAGAAATGTGCATAAATATATATAAATATATATTTTACTTTGATTTAGGAATTTCGTATCAAAGTTTTCTCGCATTGTCAACACTGAAAGTTCAATCCCTTAATCACTTTCAATGTAAGAGATATACGTACCATCATATCTGAACAAGATCTGGGATCTCCTTCCTTATCTTTGTTACATCCCAATAATAGGAGAACATGTAACTCGGATAAAAAGAAGCGGGAACATATTCTGCCTTGCAAGTCCAACTTGCATTCCCAATTCGATCTTTAACACTTGGGCCCACCACCCCTAAGGTGATGTTGACTCGTCATTAATTGAACCAACCATCAATAGGAAGAGTATTCGTTGTGCGCAATCCAATATCGCCCCAATAATATGAGGATCTGATATTGGGGTCACAACGCATACAGCCTTACTCTTTCGAGACGCAAAGAGCCCGATCCAGATGCGCTTGCATACATGAGCTGTCACTTTGGACACACATTTCCTACATGCAATCCCTGGCGACGGAACCCTCCGCCTCGACGGGAGACCATGGATGTCACTTATGTGATCCTCCATATCATATTCAAATTCTAATTATTCATTATGAATCATATTCATTATGATTAATTCTTTCAAGGGAAATAACATCTCTATTCATAATAGAGTGTTTTAATTTTAATTGGATTCTAATTAATCTAATCATATTAAATTAATGATCCAATTAATATCCACTAAACATTCTTTATTGTTACTTGAATTATGGTATTATCTCAAATACGTATTATTTCGAATTTTAATAATTAGAAATACATCATGATTTCTTAAGCATTATACCAACCCTACCCGCTGTCATGGCCAGTACCTATGGGAGTGGGACAGACCGCACACGGTGCAACCTGCTACCCCAACGCTCTCCGACTAGACACCATATCCGCCTTGGGAAAGGATAATGCAAAATAAATTACTTTGTACTTGAGATGATCATCGGTTTTTCAACTGAAATTATACCATATAATAATAAGCAAAACATTTTTTATTAACATTATAATGAGATTTGCTAAACAAATCCCAAATCCTATTCAAGCAACATGTTTGTTGGAAAGTAGATTGTGTAACCAATTGTGATCCAGATCATATCTAATCAATTATTGTGTTAAGGCAATATCATTTAAGGAAATAATTATCATCAAATATTTTGCAAATATTTTTTCATAATTTTTCTAGGAAATTAAACCATTTAATTTCATTAATTGATTAAATGACAATCACAAGGTTCTTGATTAGGAAAGTAATTTCCAGCAGTGACCCTCACTTACTAAAATTAACATATCTTAATCAATTTAAATCCAAATTAAGCAAAGTAAGTTTCTAAAGTTTGCTAATTTGATTTACAACAGAACCTAAGTGATTTTCATGCATTTCAAGGCTCAAATCCGTAATTAACTCCATAATTACGTCATGATTTGCAGTCCCCGAAACAATGGATACATATTCACTAATTTGATCATAACTTGAGCAAACGGATTTGAAATCACGCAAACTCAGATCCTACGGTTTCCTTATATAATGGAGAATAGAATATAAGTTTTATTTTCGTGTTTAAACAATTTAAACATAGCCGAAAATAAGCACTAAATAGAGATGCGAAAATGAAATGCGATAAAAAGTTTCGCAACCCTAACGAACCCAAGTCGGCTTAGGTTATGGATGGTATCCAAAACCTTCGACCTAAGGCTCTGATACCGCTTGAAGGATATGGGGAGATCCTTGAGCGCATCATGGAAGTGTGAGGATCGCAGCGTATGCGATCGTGAGCGACAAGTCGCACTAGTTGCTCGAAGCAAAGGAAATTAAAAATTTTCATGTGACGAAACCACATGATCCAAGAACACTTCTCGGATAGTTTCATCTAAACCACAAACAAGTAATAGGATTACCTCTTGAAGTGTGGTTGTGATCGAGTCTTTAAATGAAGAGACCTCATGTTTCAAGTTCGATCCGACGGAGGAGACGCTTGCGAGCGTGTTGATGAAACACGTGCTTCTCGCAATCCATGTTGATGATCCAAGTGGCGGATCTCCTGATCTCGACACACGAGATCCGACGTCTTCTTCACGAGCGAGGTGCACCGAAGGAGACGGAGATCCACGAGCAAACGATCGGGCAGCATAACGACGACGTTGCGGCGATGGAGACTCTCTCCAGGGAATCCATGGTGGACGGCCATATGAGAAAGAGAGAGAAGGCGTGTAGATAGAAAGAGAGAAAGAGAGAGGCTTATATTCTCATTGTGTAAAGAAGAGCAAAGGAGTGCCTCTCCTTTTATATTATTTTGGGATCCATGGATCTCAATCCGCGGACAACACAAATCCAATGGCTCTCATTGATTTGTGTTTCTTTTAATGGCCAGATTTGTGTTGGTAAAAACCAACAACAATTAATTTAATTTAGATGAAATATATATTGATAAATCAATATAAATCAATCCCAAAATTAAATCAACAACATATGGAGATAATGGAAAGGAGAGTGCCTCCTTCCATGTATATGAAGTGGACAGCCACCCTTTCCTAATAGGAATTGGTGGTCGTCCCTTCCATCCAATATGGAAGGAGACTCTCAAATGTAATCCTCTTAGAGTACATTATTCCATGTATCTCCAATTTTACAACAACAATTATTGTAGATTATTCTACAAAAATAATTCATAATTATTTTGTGAATATTACAATCTTGCCATTGGAAAATTGTGAATAACATTCACAACCCAAAATAAAATGTAAATTACATTTTCAATTTAATGTTCAATGTGAATCCAATTCACATTAACATTTAATTAACAAATGTAAATTACAAATAGCTCTCTCTTATATATTATAAATCATATTTATAATATTTATGATTAATATGGATAGTACTATCCACATTATCCATGATAATTAAATCACATTTAATCATCTTAGATCTCTATTCTCATGTGCCCAAATAATGTGAATCACATTCACATTATTCACATCTTTGATAATAAAATCTCATTTAATTATTTAAGATAACTCTTTATAATATGAATCAAATTCATATTATTCATGATAATTAAATCACATTTAATTACCAATTTACTCAATGCTTGGATACATATATCAATAATGAAATTATCCTGAACCCTTTCAAGGATAATGTGCTTTCTTCGCGAATACTTGGAGATAAGGACAGGGCAATTGTATTGTTCCACGTATAGTGACTTGGATATTAAGATCATATCTTAAATCCAGATCTCGAGCCTCCCATAGATGCTTGATTAAATCAAGACCGCAAATCTAATCTTCTCATTGCATCTTTATCACATTCAGAACAATGTCCAATATTTGGACTACGATCAGATTACTTCTCTACTGAGAGGAGTCACTAAAATCCAGATTTGTTTCATCACTCCCAAGGAATGGAAGAGTCATGGTTATACAACCGTTTGTGATCACATCACCCTCAGGTATTCCCAATACCTGTACATCCTGCATATTGGAAGACCTAGAATAAACCAGAAGTATAAGATCAATTTTACACTGTCTACTTCAGGGTTTGTCATTAAGTTTCTCATTCGATCATTACGAGTTGGTATCGATCATATACTTTCCAAAAGCATATATCATACCCAGGTGTTGATCATATACTTTCCAAAAGTATATATCAAACCTACAAATTCAGTCAAGCTTCCAAAGCGAGACGATCGTGTACGGAATTTGATCTTCCCAATATCTCATGGGTGAGCTCATGTCTTCCGATTTAGTAATGAACATGTATGATCCCTTTGAGAGATCGTATTACTCATATGCTCCGGTATGCACACCAGCGCACCGGTGTATAGACCTTGATTAGGTCATCAACCTATTGGTCTGCCAAATAAACATACTCAAACATATAGTAACACATCTATCTCCGGTCAGAGGATGCGTGCCTATATCGTGACAGCATACGACATAGGACTTTGGTTATCTCGATCTCATTAAGTCAACTCTTTGACCTAACTTATCTAACACCTCCGAATTCCTATTCCTGTGCAGAGGACCTGCATCAAGAGGTCAGTTAGATATCAGCCTAAATGAGAAAGGATTGACATCTCCTACTCAGGCTGGAGATCATCTCTTAACAATCATTTGACGGTGCTTGATGAGTCCTCAATCTAACTCTTCAGATGTTCATCCAAGCACCAGCCTCTATGATTCAATATTTGAATCAACAGCTGTATGATCATCAAGATGGCCATGGTACATAACCCTAATTGTACTAAGGGACCTATTATGCAAATTATGTATTCTTCATTTCAGATCAGGGAATGATATTCGCAATAATATTTATTGCACAATGGCTCGTCGTGGGTTCGCATGTCCAACACATATGCATTTGAAGAAGTTACTCAACTCTATTAGAACATCGTGAACTCCCTTCGGCAATAAACCTCTAAAAGCAAGAGACAATAATTGCTCCATAAAACGTGTTAGTCATGACTTTTCATTCCCTTAAATATATTTTTCTTCAAATAAACAAGTTTGGGTATATTGGATGAATAACCATCTGGAATTTTTAATTTACTTGCTCACTGACAAACATCTTTCACTTGATCTCTGCTTAAGCAGTATTTGGCCTTCGGCATATGAACATGACCATCTTCATATTCTATTAGGCCTAATTCAGGACGTGCACAAATTTTCACAAGATCTCTGCGAGCGTTCTCGGTATCCTTCGTCTTGCTAGTGACATTCAATACTGTATTGAATACATTACCAAATACATTCTTTTCTATATGCATTACGTCTAAATTATGTCTGATGAGTAGATTGGGCCAATATGGTAGTTCCCAGAAGATGCTCATTTTTGTCTATTTATGACTATCCCCAAAATCTGGGAGAGGTAGAACAAAATCATCTTGACCCTTCAACTCTTTTAATCTATTGAATATATCAAGTCTGGATAATCTAACAGGCGGATATGAATATTCAATTGTCTTTCTTTTGTATGTCATCTTCTATTTCCTATAGAGATGATCCTTTGGCAAGAATCGTCGATGACAGTCAAAAAAGTATGGTTTTTGACCATGCTCAAGCTGAAATGCTTTAGTACTTTCCATACAATATGGACAGCTTCTTTTCCCATGTGTACTCCATCCGGATAGCATTCCGTATGCAGGAAAATCGCTAATAGTCCATAATAAACCCACTCTCATTTGAAATTTACTACGACTAATATCATCATAAGTCTCTTGGCCTTTATCCCATAATTTCTTTAGTTCATCGACTAATAGTCGGAGATACACATCCAAATATTTTCTAGGATTAGTCGAACCGGGCACAAGTAAAGTCAAAACATATACTGCTTCTTGTTACACAGCCAAGGTGGCAGGTTGTATGGAGTAATGATTACCGGCCAGCACGAGTAATCCTTTACCGACCGTGTGAATTAAATCCATCAGTGGACAACCCAATTACGACATTCCTCGTATCCATAGCAAAAGTAGAAGATGACTCCATCAAAGCTCTCCAACAAGCCAGGTCAGAAGGATGTTCCATAAAACCACCACGGACATGATCTGCATGCCAAGTCATGTCTTTAGCTGTTTCTTTGCAATAATAGAGTCGTCGTAAACGCGGTGCTATAGGAAAGTAACGGAGCACCTTCTGTGGAACATTTGATTTCATATTCGGTTTATACCGAGGTTCACCACATTCCGGACATTTATTCTCATTCTTATATTTGTCCCCATAATATATGATGTGATGGTTGGGGTAGGCGTCAATTAACTTTTTTGCTAAGCCAAGTGTACTCATCATGGTTTTTACCTTGTAATAGGTTCTCGACATAACATTTTCTTCTGGAAGCATTCTCTTTATGACCTTAATTATAGCATTGAAACTAACATCTGTCGTATTGTACTCAGCTCTAATTATCAATAGCTCTGTAACGGCAGATAGGAGAGAAAATGACGTACAACCAAGCCATAATGCCTCCTCCGCCTTTTGTAACAAGTTCAAGAAAATATTTAGATTCTCCATTGAATTCAGCCTCAAAACCCCTTAGTGAGGAGTCAAAGTCCGGTCCTGCTGCATCCATAACCATCTCAACAAAAGGATTATCTGGAATTTGTGATCTCTCTCGGTAAGTTGTTCGACTCTCTCCATGTGCATACCAACATGTGTAATCATCGACAAAACCCCTCTTGCATAGGTGTTCTGCTACAACATCCCTAAATTGCTTCTTCATCAATCCATATTGAATGTGTGGGCAAATTATCTTCCCGCCTAAATCAACTATTCCATCTCCTTGGGCATAAAAAAATTAAGAAAGCCCTCTACACCTAGTAAAAAGGGCATGCAAATGGATCCATTCACTAAGCGATTATACATCCAATCCCTTGTTGCACTCATTGCTCTACCTACAATGAAATCAAAATGTGTAATTAGTCACATAATTTGAGCATGCGATACAGTTGAGCTTCCTAATCTTGCTAACTTGAAGGAAATGAAAACTTACGAAATATTCAAATTTATGGCAATTTGGATGGAAATATATTGATCGTCAATATAGTGCTGAACTGCAATGCTCCATTTACGCTTTTTCCTTGCCCCTCTTTCTTTCTCACATTCTTAGATTCTCACCTTAGGCATAGGGTAGACTGCAAGATAAATGATTAAAAATGAATGGAGAGGAGATGCTTATAGGATATTACCCCCTAGGTGGCATCCTACTCATCATACCTATCATCGGGCCAGAGGGATTTGAAAGGAGTAAATATGTAACAGACGACCATACTTCCTTAATAGAAGCCAAGTCATGTCATCGCCCGTTGTTTTTCTTGTGCCCATCTATCATCAATGTCTATAATTTTTACTAACACGTGATCAACTATTGTTAATCATGAATACTTGTCCTTATGTATTAAAAACTTATCTTAATCATTGATTAATTATCCTAATTATACTCGCTTAAATGTCATTTACTAGTGAATTAATACTCTATATAACATGCATTAGTATTGATGATGGTTTCGCTTGCATTAAACCCTTCACATAAATCATGCCTTGTTGTTTTACGGGCTCTGTTGTACGTGTTTTGCAGTTAGAAATAATGATAATCTGCTGAGGACATATACTATATATGTTTACCTTATCGTGTTTGTGTCTGGCTGCAGCTATGTGCAGGTGTTGATGTAGTTGGTATGCGCTTTTTTTCGTGCAGCTTCGATGAGATCGGGTGTTTTGTTTCGAAGGCTTCGACTTCCGTTATGCTCAGCAGTTCTAATAGGGTGCGACCGACGTATTTTACGTTCTAGTTACGAGTAACATCAACTTTTATCTTGCTTGTTCTCTTAGTGTCGATCTGTAAGTCTCGTCAGTGGCCACTGTGTTTCTTATTACTCTGATACGGCTCTTTACCCTAATCCCGTGGCGACTTGTAAATTTCAGTTTGGGACTTTAAGAAAAGGATATCTTGTTGATAGGTAGAGCTTAGTCAGACAAGTTCTTCACAGAAGCAGTAAATATTTTTACTAAAATCCCTGCATTCTCTTATTGTATGTCGTTGCAACCGACTATCCTTGACAAATCACCTGGGTGGGGTAAACATGAATCCGGACATTGCAATAGTCCTTTGCAAACAAATCTTATCACTTAGCCGTTCCTTCTAATGGAATTGTGCATTTCTCATGAAAAAGAACCGGGAATGATTCTCATACATAAAAACTAGAAAAACACCCATCCTAAGTGGCATTACACATTAGCAGCTACATAACATTTGATGTTCTTTTTTTATCGTTGATGCATGAGAAGTTCTCTGTATCTGTGCATGTCTTGGATTGGATTTTGTTGTACCCAAGGCACTTGCCTTTTAGAGCATGCGATCCAGTTGAATTTTTTTATCTTGTAATTTTATCATAGTTCAACACTATATTGGCGATAAATATATTTATGGCAATTGCAGGGTCCCAAATTGATACGGAGTTGTGAATTTGCTGAATAAAAAGGATCCTACTGCCACAACCTTGGGTAATTGTCATACAGGGGATACTGTGAAATAAAAGAATGTGACTGATTAAAGGAACCAATGTATTTTCTCTTTGTGCTGCATGGCAATGTCATTGAGGATGGCAGTCCCATATCAGACAACACACACACACACCGAAAGTGGTAGCCATCTGCTAATATTATTGCCCAATGAAAAAGGGCATATCTATACACAAAGTAGAAATGTGCAGTAGAAATAAAGCACTAATGAAAAAAAATCAAAAGGTTTACCGTGCTGGGGGATATCGGGAATACGCAGATCGGGAGGCTTTCCGCAAATTTGTCTCCATAGGAAGCTCGAATCCTGTAGAAAAATACACCCCAAGAATACCCTATCAAGATATCAACTTTCGAGCATGGTAAGATGAGAAGAGAAACAAATATTTCCACACCTCGTGGGCACCTTGGAGAGGGGCGGCCTGAAGGGGGGGACACAGACGTGGAGAATGAAGAGAACATCCTTGAGGAGGTCGTGGGCGGCCTGGAGGGTGCAGGCTGGAGAGGACACAAAGTTGGAGCAGAGTCAGCCTGAAGAGGGCGGCCTAGAGAGAAGGATCGACAGTGAAGGAGTCGACGAGGAGAAGAGGAGTCGACGGTGGTTAGAGGGGCGGTGGCGATGAAGAAAAGCGGTGCGGCATTGCAGATTAGGGATTTTGATGAGAGAGGGAAAGAGGGGATAGCTGTAGAGAGGAGTGGGGGAGAGAGGGAAGGGGGGAAATTAGGTTTAGAAGCCAGCCAAGAAAACTTTTCCTAATATTTTGCTACCACATAGCTACTACATCGTAGTAGCATTGTAGTCGTAATATGTTTTACCACATTTGCGACTACACATCATCGTAAAATGATATTTCTTTTTGTTGCGACTACAGTATAGTGGTAATATGGTCGCAAATTAGTCCTTAAAAATCTGCGACTACGTTGGCACTAGCTGTAGTAGCAAATTTGTGGTAGCAAAATATGAAGTTTCTTGTAGTGCATGTGTATTCCGTCTGATACATGTATATCTAAGCTGATCCATATAATATTTCTAATATTATCCATATGCGATTAATATTCGTTTTACATCAGTTTCCGTTTCTTAAAGATATGGTAACACAGTTTTCATATCTGATGCAGTTAAGTGCATGCATTATTATTTATTTCTAAACAAGTTTGTAATTTGTGCAATAGATACTTCTGGAAAGTTTATATTTATGTTGTAATGCACATGCTTGTTGGTGTTGGTGAAGTATCATTTATCAGTCTTGCTTCTCCTTTTACTGATGATAAACATCCTCTCTTCAATTGTGTCTCAACATCTTTTTTTTCTTCTTGAAACAATGTATTGGATGGCTTCGTGGCACCACAAAAAATATTTCGTTGTGATCTTAATGTGGCAAAAGACTTAGTTGTTTTTGTTGACTCGATGCTTTGGCTTTGTTTGGGTGTAATTTTAGCTAATAATACCCAAATATATGCTTGCATGATCGATTCGCACATGGCAATATACAAGATGTTTATAAAATAAGATGAATTACGAGTGTTAATAAATGTTGATATTCCCCACAATCCATATTAACCTTGTATTATATTGATATATAACACTTATATTGCAAAAGTCTATGAGATTTTGGCCACACCACCATGCAGAGGTGGATGGAAGGGTGGTGTGGACATCTCGTGATATTGGCAGGTTGGAGGAGTGGGGAGGGATGCTCGTAGTTGGCAACGGTGGTGGGGCGAGGATGGAGGAGGGGGTCGAGTAAGGAGGAGGGGTAGTGCTGGTTGTCGACGGTAATGCTGGCAGGGATGAAAACGGATCGGATACGGATCGGATATGCCTATTTCCATATCCATATTCGTTTCACCTTTATCGAATACGGATACGGATATGATTCGGATATGCATTATGGAAACCATATCCGTAAAAATACGGATACGAATCCGAATCAGATATTTATCGAATCCGAATACGGATCGAATAAAGAGTGGATCCGAATACGGATCGAATAAAGAGCTAATCCAAATATGAGTCGAATAAAGAGTGAAATCCCAATATGGATCCAATAAACATGGAATCCGAATACGGATTGAATAAAGACCACATACGAATATGAATTGATTTTTTTATCAAAGCTCATATGATTTTAAAAATAGCAACGAAATATAAATAAGTTGCGTCATGACAAAAGGGAGTGTCGAGGTGACATGTATTCTTGACCGGAAGCAAAAAGGGAATAGTATTTCATAAATTTTGTCTGTGCTCATACCCAAAGAAATAGAAATTTATTAATATCATTAATATATTTTATTATATAATGTA
The DNA here is from genome assembly GCA_037367405.1 of Ottelia alismoides. Lineage (NCBI taxonomy): Eukaryota > Viridiplantae > Streptophyta > Magnoliopsida > Alismatales > Hydrocharitaceae > Ottelia > Ottelia alismoides. The sequence continues at coordinate 244,736 of JAZKJV010009168.1, forward strand.
TAATACTAATATAATAGCATAAGATTGTAGCTTATATTATATTAACTAATATATAAAATAATATCAAATATTGTATTCGGATATCCGGATCCGAATCCGGATATTCAAGCCATTACCATATCCGTATCCGTATTCGGAAAATTTTTACAACCTATATCCATATCCAATCCGTATTCGATTAATATTCGGATACGGATATCCGTATCCGGTAATTTTTCGAATACGGAAAGTGGATTTTCGGATATATCCGTATCCGTTTTCATCCCTAAATGCTGGGGCGAGGGAGGGGGCATGGATTAGAGGGAGGAGGGTAAAAGAAGGAAGAAGAAGTTGGGTGCAACTACTTAAATATTAAAACAAACCTAGAAAATAAGTAAATAGCAACTCTATGATATGATGTTGTTAGATTAGCTCACACGAGTGGTTGAGTTATTGAACTAATATATTGGAGGGTTATGGGTGTAAGATAGAGTAACTATTCAGGATTCTTTGTGTAATTTACGATTGTCGATGGATATGAGCATAAATATAAAAATATTCAGGATTATGGTTATAAAATTCCTTTATAATTTTTGTGTAAGTCTTGAAAATCATATCTTATATATTGAATTCATTTGTGATAATTTATATTTGATATAAAAATCATATTGATCAATAAAGATTTACATTATTTTTCTTTTAAATCAATTATTATTTACATATTGATAATTTGATCCATAAATGTGAGTTTAAAACATGTAGTAATTCAAGTATTTAATGATATATATAGGGTAAAATGGGGTTGCCCCTAGGGTTGCCCCTAGGGGTAGCTAACTTAGCTCCCCTGCCTCATTTTCCCATTGTTTTATTTTTTTTTGAAAAATAAAATCGTGTAAATTGATTATTATATCCATATATTTTGTCATTCAAGTTTCTGAGAAACAAAGACTCCTACGGCCTCCATCCAGATAGGGTCGATTTAAAAAATCTTGCGACCGTTAAAAAATGATTGTCTGGATGGGGGTCGTAGGAGTCTCTGTTTCTCACGAAACTTGAATGACATATTATAGGGATATAGTGATGAATTTCCATATTTTTATTTTCAAAAAAATTAAAAAATTAGAAAAAAATAGGATGGGGGAGGCTAAGTTAGCTATCCCCTGGGGGCAGCCTCATTTTCCCATATATATGGGAAAAAGAAGTATGCTCTCTGGGTGTAGCCAACTTATATGCTCCCACCTCTATTTACATGTAGTTTTTTTTTATTTTTCTGAAATGAAACTTATTGGAATTTTGATCACAATATGTCACCGTGGTGTCATTAAAAAAAATCAACTTAATTCAAGATCGAGACTTCTATCCCCTCCAACAAGACTGTTAGATTTTAACGGTTCCAGAATTGTTGAAATTGATCCCCTTCAGATGGAGGGCATATGAGTCTATGTTTCCGACGAAATTGGAATGACATGTTAGGACGATATAGTGATGAAAATACATATTTTCATTTTCCAAAAAATAAAAAATTAAGGAAAAATAAGGGTGGGAGTAACCAATTGGCTACACCCAGGGTGCAACCTCATTTAACCCTACGCACACACATATGGGTAAAATGGGCCTGCCCTATGGGGGAGCTAACTTGGTTCCCCCGCGCTATTTCACCTATTTTTTATTTTTTTTTTGAAAATTTCTTTCGTGGATTTTCATCAATATATCCCTATATTATGTCATTAAAATTTCGTGCAAAACAGAGACTCCTATGGCCTTCATCCAGATGGGATCGATTTTAGCAATTCTGTTACCGTTAAAAATGATTGTCTGGATGGAGTCCGTAGGAGTCTCTGTTTCTCAAGAAATTTTAATGACATAATATAGTGATATAGTGATGAAATTCTACGGAAGAAAATTTCAAAAAAAATATTAAAAAAGTAAAATGGGGCGGAGAGAACCAAGTTAGCTCCCCCAAGGGGGTAGCCCAATTTAACCCTATATACATATACATACATACATGCATGCATGCATACACACATACATATATATGTGTGTGTGTGTGTGTGTGTGTGTGTGTGTGTGTGTGTGTGTGTGTGTGTGTGTGTGTGTGTGTGTGTGTGTGTGTGTGTGTGTGTGTGTGTGTGTGTGTGTGTGTGTGTGCATGAGGGCTTATCCTGTGAGAGTAAAAAACTGTGAGAGCATGATAGCAGTGAATCTGGACCACTAGGTTCTGCTCTTTTCTCTCCTCCTGCAATCAATGAAGGGGAGGTGACATAATCTAGTGGTCCAGAATCATTGCTCTCATGCTCTCACAAGTTTTGGCTCTCACAGGATCAACCCTCGTATATGCATATGTATTGAGGAGAAAAAGAGAGACATGAAATATATATTTTAATTTGAAATTGAAGTATGGGCTTTACATATCTATATCTATAACCCTTACTAAAGCTGGATTTTCTCCCCTTTCACTACCACGTGGATATACGAGGATAGAGCTCTCTCCAATTCGCAACTCCCGGTGCTTGATTCTCTCTCTACCCACTATATCTTCCATCTTTCTCTGTCTCTGCCCACAATATCTCTCTCCCATCTCTCAGTCTTATATGTGTCCCACTCCCAAGTCCTCTTTATTCCCACTCTCTCATTTACCCCTTCACTTCTCTCTCTCTCTCTCTCTCTGACTTTAAGTCCCCCCCACCTCGAACTCTCCTTTCACTCTTTAGTCTTTCCATCTTAATATCATCTCACACTTGAAGTTCTCTCTTCTTTCTCTCTCTACATCTCATTAACTCTCTCCGTCCAAAATTTCTAGACATTATATGATGGTTTAATAATATGAAATGGTATATTATCTATGGATAATTAATTTATTTTTCAGCCTTTTAAATTTTATTTTTTACGTGGATGGGTATATGTGTCTACACAATCACCTCACTATTCTATTATGTTGTGTGCATCTCAAAGGATTTTTATATTTGTAAAGAATGTTTGTCATGTTGAATTCTTAATGGATATGAGGTGTTTTTATAAAATGTTTCAAAAATGATGGTTACACAGTGCATGGATTAGATTCTTTAGCTCTAACTTCTTAGATTCGTTGTGATCATTTTGCCTGGATTCTTTTTCTTACGAGATGTTTGATAATACCTTCAAAGGAGGGAAACTTTCACATGTATAAATGAATTCTATATGCATACCACTGTAATTACCAAGTATTACGATTTATCTTAGGGGTAAAATGAAATTGTGTGTTTTCTAAAATCAGTTTTATCAGTTGAATTTTTATGATAGAACTAAATATTTTATGACCCGTACAATATATAATTTACAATTCAATTAAAATGTTTTTTATAGCCACTTATTGTTATAAAAATTAGTTTGTATTTTAAAATGCAACCTTGTCAATTAAAACCATGCATAATGATCAGTGTCGTAATAAATATATTAAAAAGGTACAATAGTAAAAAAACGTATTATAAAATGCGAAAAAAGCACTATATAAAGTTGATATTTCTATATTGAATTTTAAAATCCATTTTTCCGGATTAAATCTCTATGATGTAAAAATTAATTAATTGATTGTCTTTTTTGTTCCTTGCAATAATTACACATGCAGAATCCTTCCCCCCAAGCTTCCATGATAATATCTGGCTGCATATATACTTATTGTTTTATATGTTGGGTTCCACATAACTTGGACATTTGTCATTAGAATTTACGACGAAAAGTATTCATTCATATGGATAATAAAAAATGTATCAAAATTATTCCTTACTAAGTATTAGTTATCATATAGAAAATATTAATTAATACAGAATATAGAAACTACAATCCATATCTTCTATATATTTTCGTAATGGTTGATAAATGGATACTTTAAGAAGTAAAATGTATCTAAGTCTCTTTCCAAGTCCAGTTCCTTTCTCGCTCGCATACATATTCATAAAATATTGTTAACGCAAGAAGTATCCTCCATTGATTTTTCATTTTTATACGTTTATCATGAAATATATTTTCAACAATCCAATATGATAGCTATCTCAAAATGATCCTAACGTATACTTAATGCAAAACAATTGGTTGTCTTCATAAAATAGATCCCTAATTAAAATATAACTTTTTGCTTACATTATTTTATATTTCTCTCAGTATTAGTGTACACAACATTTATTGTATTTAACTTTGAATTTACTATATTTATTTAATTTCATATATCTGTTATCCACATGCATTACACATATTGAACTTATACCTTTCTATTTAGTTTTTTATTCCTCATATAATAAGATTTTTTAGACAAATTTTGTAAAATTATCCCAGTTCTTCTTCATCTTCTTAAGCCCTATGAAGTTATGAAGCAATGGATTATTGTCGTGATGAGAATGAGTACAATTTAATCTACTGGTATTTGAGGTTCAATTGTGCAAAGTCCATTGAAATTGACTATTTCCATTCTGTATTTTTTGTACTTTATCACACATACATGTTAACAATTGTGTATAAGTATTTCTTTGCCCTCAACGAAGCGTGTGGTGTACCGTCCTAGCCCATTACATTTACTAGGACACGTGGACTTCTGCATAATGTTTCTCCTCCCATCCTCGGTTCTCTTCTTGTATTGACACATGTCCTTCCCCTTTGGTCTTCCTTTTATGCCGTTTCTTTGCCCTCCTGCTCTCTTGAATATCTTCTCCCCCTCTCTCTACTCTCTCACACGATGTCCCATGTCTCTCTCCATGTTCAACAGTAACCTCTCTCTCTCTCTCTCTCATTCATGCACTAATTACCAAAATATTATATCATTTATTTATCACTAAAGGTAACTACTTTGTCATTTTAACGACGTTGGTCAACATACTTTAATTACAATGCATGTTGTATGCACGATATTTTCCTTAGCTAAATTTGTTAAATTATATAAATACATTTATATTACCATCAAAATAATATAAATATAATCTCGTTACCATCAAAATTGTGATACACACCTATTATTTTGTAATTGATAATGTATGAATAAGTGAATTCAGATTGTAATGCAGATTATTCATGTACACATATTACTTGGATTACATTGGTTATTAAATCTTGCCTCCAAAGTTGCAAGCAATGTTGAAGTTGCCATTTACTGGTAAAATAGTTGAAGGCATGGAATAGTATGGTGAAGTTGTCATAAAGCTGTCACGATGAATACCTCAATTCTTAGGGGATGTTCGGTTTATGATTATGCATGAATAAGGATGATGAATGATGAGAATAAGGGTTTATTCTCTCTTCGGCGGGAAATATAGGAATAAGGTGGAATAAGATAGGTAAGGTGGAAAAGGTATCGATCCGTATCTTTTGGGGATTAAAGAAGATGGTATTTGTTGTTTAGAATAGTTACGTACGTGGCATCTTAAGAGGAAATTACTCATGAAAAACTTGGCAAGTTCTCTTACTCAAGTCCCTTAATAAATGTAATAATCAACAATCCGCACATTAATCCTTAAGAGCATTGTTCTATCAATTTGGTAGCATTTTTTAAATGTTTTATAGGATAAATCGATGTTTAATTTCTAACAAAATATTATTTGTTGGAAAATTATATTCGATTCATTAAATTTACCATCTCTCCCATGTATCTCTTTCCTCTCCTCTCCATAAGAAATCTATTTTTAAAAGTTTGTATCCAACCTTTCAGATCTTATGCAATCAAGTAGATTTTATATTAGAATGATGTAAGATAATTATATATTATATAATATATAATGCAGACTGATTTCAAGTTAAAATATAAAAAGTAATATAAACATAAATAATCAATAAAATTAAGAAGATATATATCCAGTTATCATGGATGCTATAAAAATTTATTTTAAAAATGAAAAAGGTTTCATTATCCAATTAATGGTGAATGTATATAAGATAACTCCATATAATCGATGTTTAAATAATGATCAATTTCAATGGGTGGTGATTAAACTATATGTCTTTCGCCTAATGGACTAAGATATTGTACCGATTATTATTTCCTTGAAAATGTTCGAAGAAATGTTATTACTAAGATGATATTCGATTTCTTTCATGACCATCGAATGTAGATCATGAACATTTCAAATTCTAACACATTCTCTTCTTTATCACCCCCTCTATCCATATGTTTTTGCGAATATATCTATATTAAGTCAAATTCCTCAATATATCACATACCAAAAAATAAAAAAATATCCTAAAGCAAGGAATACTTCAATAATCAATACAATATCTACTATAGTTAAATATATATCAACGAAAATTATTTGTTGTTTGAATTTCAAATTTGCATCGGATATTGTATGCGATGTTATATTCCTCACAGTGAGGCATACAACGATCATTGTTCGTTGATTTTTTCTTCTAATCGATGTTGAACATAACATTGATCAATACAAATTTAATGAACAAGTCAACGCAAAATCATTGTTATATGAACGTTAAATAATGAATATGACATTCTCTGATAATCAAATAATAATAATTTAGCAACGAAGAATATTCATTATTATATCTTTAACATCGAAAGATATAACATTGAATAATTAAACTATTCATTACCTTAGGTCATTTTTTAATGAATGCTTTTAATTATAAAAAATAAGATTTCAAAATATACTCTTACCTTCTTAGTCTTTGTAACATGACATTATTCTAATAGTTACTTTGATATAATTTTATACAATGGATGGAGAATAATTACATAAACTAATTATTACTATAACTTTCTTTATAATATTCTCTTGTTATTTTCCCAATATTGTCTACCACCTCAATGCATCTATATCATTGGGCCACAACATAGCATGAATACGACCACATGAGGCTTTGATACGATGTAAAAAAAGTTCACGACCCATGTCTGAGGCTCAACCCTTATTGTTTGATTTGATATCTTGCTTAATTTTTATAATTTTATAGATATTACAAATGGATGTATTTGCTCCAACCCGCCACGAAGTGCGGACAAATACACTAGTTATTACTAAAGTTGGGTTATCTCCCCCTTCCCAACTAAGGACACATGGCCCCCTCTGCCGTTCTTTTTCTCCCATTCTCTCGAAGTAGTGCTCCCGTCTCCTGCTCTCCCTCCTACCTTCAGTCTCTCTTTTTACCGATAATTTATATCATCCGTCTCCATACACATACTCTCTACCTTATAGTCTCTTTCTTTCTCATATTTTGATAAGTATGAGACTTATTTCTAATTTAAGTATAGGATTTTCTCTGTCATTTTCTTTTTTAAAGTTTCCATTTCATAACACACACATGCACCCACAATTGACAACACTCCTATATTAGGCTCTCCACAACTATTTAATGTATTTTACATCCCTGCTTTCTTCATTCAATGGTGATTTTTAAAAAATCTAATCTCAAGTATTGAATATTCATAACATTGTATAAAAATTCACATCGAACCAAAAATACTATGTATTGTTTTAATTATTTCTTATATACATTATCAAAATGATTAAAATAATAAATCAGTAAAGTCAAATTCTATGCAAATAATAATTGATAACAATGAACAATTTAACCCACATGATTTTTGGTGCTATAAGTATGTCATGTGATAATAGTTCGTAAAAATTCCAATTCAAAACTTCTATGTCCTCTTGAGCCATATGATCACTAACATCTTTTTTTTAAAATTTAAAATATCATATATCAAAGTGCAGTTTTTCTCAATATTTTTCTATACACCCCAAAATAAGGCCCTCTAAGTAAATGAATGTAATTTTTGATAAAATTTTGATAATATGAAAATTGCTGAGAATTATATGGGAAAAATGGGCCTGCACCGTCTCATTTTCTGACAATTTTTTTATTTTTTTCCCAAAATATCGTCATGTATTTTCATCGTAATATCCCTTTAATATGCCATTCTAGTTTCGTCAGAAACATAGACTACTATGCCTTCTATCTAAAATAAGTAATTTTAACGATTTTAGAATTGATGTAATTAACTTTTTTTAGATGAAGGACATACGAATATATGTTTATGATGAAATTAGAATGACATATTAAAGGAATATAATAATAAAAATACATAACTATATTTAAAAAAATAAAAAAATTCACCAGAAAATGTGCGGGCCCAGCGCATTGCCCCCGCTGATCCTGAATTATATTATAATTTTATTTTATTGTAGTTTAAGGTATACCTAAACCTCATTTATTGTACTAGTACTCGCCCGCCTTGAGCTGCAGGGAGATTGGGAGCTGGCGCGGTAAGAAAGGGGAAGCGCGGGAGGCTTTCCGTCTCACCCGGTGACTCGGCGAGGAGCGGCCGCAATCCAGAGGATGGCCCGATCTCCGGCGGTGACTGGCCTCAGCGGCGTGGACTCTAGCCCCAATCCGCCATGGTTCTCACCTCTGCGGTACGTCGGTCAATCCCATGCTACGACCACCATCTCTCGATTTCAATCATTTTCCGTGTGTTGTTCGGAAAAAAGACCGGAATTGATTGCGTAGGTGGAGGTTTGATTTGGCGGAGGGAAGATGAAGTGGATTTTGCGCATTATCTTTTTCCTTACGACGGGAGATATATTACGTGGGAATTCTGAATCGTTAGGCATCTCAAAGCAACGCACATAAATAGTTATTCGTGAAGTCAATATATGCGTGCTGAATCACGGGAATTTCAGGAAGAAAAGTAGTATATACATCAGGACGTTTCATGGAGTTCCCAGGTAAACCCCATCCAATCATAACGGTTATCCGATTCTTCGGGTACAACTGTATGAAATGGATAAGGGATATAGGATTGTCTGCTGCCAAGTGTCACATGCATAGCAATGATTAAATGGTGAGATGGATCGTTTGTAAACATCCCATCAATAAATTAATAAGCTGGAATGCCATCATGGTGAAGAAAGGCAATTAATGTTATAACTTAAGATCACAGTTGAGGTCTATTTTATGGTTTGTTCTTGGAGTTCCCTCTTATTTGAAAACGTCGGTAATTAAAATCAGTTCAATCTTAACATGTCACGGAGTAGTATAAATGGATCCGTTTTGCAATTTCGCAATTAGGGGTAGATCCTAGAAAGGGTCGGACTAATAACGTATAGAATCTTGAATTATAGATGTAGATGCTACATGAATGCTAGAAACTTGAATTATCGTAATCACGTTGTATTGTTATATGGCTTTAGTATAATGATGGGCTAGGGTGTACATCTTGCACCCCATATTTCCTCAAAAAAAAAAGAAAAGAATTGGCCCATCATCTTGATGTGAAGAATGCCTTTTTGTATGGCTACCTCGGGGAGGAGGTTTATATGATGCAGCCACCGAGTTACTCCATTGAGGGGAAGCGTGCGTGCCGACTCCGTAAGGCCATTTACGGCCTAAAGCAAAGCCCATGAGCATAGTTTGACATGCTGACTATGGAAATTAGGTCTCTTGGCTTCCACACGATGGCATCTAATTATTTCATGTTCGTTAGACGATGGTCTACTGGCATTGTGATACTTGCGGTTTATCTTGATGATACAGTGGTTATCGGTGATGATGAAGAAAACATTCTAGAGATTAAAACATTCATCCAGAAGGTATTTGTCACCAAGGACCTTGGTCAACTCCGATGCTTCCTTGACATTGAGGTGATATGCATAATAGATGGATTACGCCTATCTCAATGGAAGTATTGTCTGGATATTCTTACAGAGGCTAGATTACTTAGGTGCAAACCATCTGGCATCCCAACGGAGTTGCGAAAACATGCTACATTCACTGATCACAAGTTTGAGGATACCACATTATATAGAAGCCTAGGGGATAAATTGCTCTACCTCACTATCACTAGGCCAGATATATTATATGCTATGAGCAGAGCTAGCCAACACGTGGAGAGACCTCTTTTCAGTCATTGGTAGGATATTTTTTTGATCCTTCAGTATCCGAAGGAATCTCCAGGGAGAGGCCTCATCTATGGCGTTAATGGCCAGGCTGATGTCACCGTATATGTAGATGCAAAATAATGCCATTTATCCCGAGGACATGCGATCTACCACATGCTATGCTATCTTTATTGGTGGCAACCTTGTTACATGATGGATCACGAAACAAATGGTGGTTTCTAGATCGAGTGCAGAGGTTGAATACTGGGCGATGGTTCAAGCCATTTGTGAGATTACCTGGCCAGTCTCCTTTCTATAGGAGCATGAACTTCCTACTAATACTCCCGTAAATTTGTGTTGTGAGAACAAGTCTGCTACATACATTGCCACCCATCCTATATTCCGTGAACGAACTAATCACATTGAAGTTGATTGTCATTTCATTCGAGACGCAGTTTGAGAAAGGGAGATCACTACTCCTCATATCTCCACAGATCTTCAGCTTGCACCACGAAGGCCCTGCCGAAGAAACACATCCCTTGGTTGATTTTCAAGTTGGACATGATCGATATACATGCTCCAATTTGAGGGGGGATATTAAAGTTATTTTATTGTTAGAGTTATTTAATTTATTATTTCTTTATCTCTTTATCGAATCCTATAAACTTAGGGTCATTATGTAATTTTCTCTTTTTGGGCTCTAGGGTTTCGCGCTATATAGAAACCCTATACTCCTTGGATAAAGTATTCTATTCATTCTTAATTCCTCTCCTTAGCTCCAATCGAAGATAAGACAAGAGGGAACCACTTAAGGTGGTTTGATCATTTTCAAAAGAGGTTAGTTGATGCACCAATTAGAAGATGCGAGATTTGTGATGTTGAACTAGCTAAGGGAGGGCAAGGAAGGCCCAAGATGTGTAGGAAGGAGACTGTCTGAAGGGATCGTAGTTATTTGGATCTAAGCTCGAGAATGACCCAAAATAGATCTGAATGAATGCAAAGAATCCATGTATCCAACTCTATTTAGTGTGGGAGAAGGCTTTGTTGTTGTTATTGTATTTCAACAAAACAATACCAAAGATGGAGAGTTGGAGGATCGAGGGATCGGGAGGGACATGACTCGTGAGAGGCATGAGAAATGGAAGGAGATGACCAAGAGGCTCGGGAGGAGGGAAAGTTTTATCCGAGAGGAGTGGGGAAGGTAGCCGGAGGTAGGTAGGGGCAAGCACCTGTGTAGGCCTAAGGTGCATCTATGCGCAAGAATAAACATAACCCGAGTTGTTTTTGAGGCGGAAGGAAGGTTCGGATAGGGACATCATGCATTCGTCTGATGATTTGTTTGTTTTGGTTGAGGTATGATCAACCACTGCCTTGTTGCTTGTACGATGATTGGCACTTGTAACTTGGAAGAAGCGTGAGTTGAATGGAGGTTTGACGAAGTCAGCGTGCTTGGCGTTGGATGGTAGCATGTTCTTACGATGATGCCATCCGTCTTGTGGAGGGAGAGATTTGTCTTTTGGGGGGGGGGAGAAATCGATTGCGCAATCCTTGACCATGCATGTTGGATAGCCTCTCCCATTGTCGGGTGCTATAACCTCTAACATAGAATCACCGTTGGTTGAGGAAATCACGCTAAAATATAGGAGGCCTCTGTATTACCCTCTTCTTACTTTCCTTCTCCAACTTTTTAATAAAATTTTGGGGCGATCACCATGCCGTGTATCCCCCGAAGAGCTTTGGCTTCAAAAAAAAAATAGGAGGCCTCTTGTTTGCTGATCGGTAGCTCCATTGACAAGAGTGGTCCCTGTCACAGGGAAAAAAAACTGGTTAACCAATGTAGATTCTATCATGGAATGTCATGGGTCTTGATGACCCAGAAAAGAGGAGATATATTGGATCTCTTGTTGGGGGATGTCTATGTGATATTGTGATGTTGTAGGAGATAAAGTTACATGATTGGACATATCCTTTACAGAATTCATTGTAAGTTTTCAAGCTTTTCAAAATTCCATGCGAGTGATGCTGCTGGTAGTGCGGGAGGTTGTATCGTGGCTTGGAAGTAAGGGTGGTTTTCCCAGTCAGCGTAGATGAAGGGCCATTTTGTGTTGTCAATGTTTCTTCAGAATTTGGTCAGTGATTCCCCCTTATTGGTGTCGTGTTTACATGCCTATCGTTCCTTCCCAGTGAGCTTAACTAATCTATGGTCGAAGCTATGCAAAGCTAGAGAAAGGGTCCCCGGGTAGGCTTGGTTAATCGAAGGTGACTATAATGTGACTTTACGCTCCTTGGACCATCCACGCCTCCGAAGGGAGCATGATCTTGGTGGTAGACTCGAAGGGTTCCGATTCCTTTATAGAGTTAATTAATGATATGCAACTGGAGGTGGTAGACACTTCTGTACTCGCTTTACTTGGAGCAACACTGGTTTAGGGTCGAGGATAAATCACATTTTGGCGTCTACCGAGCTACTTGAGGTTTTCCCGCTCTTTGGCCTCCTCCCGATGTCGGTTTATATTGGATCACACACCTTTGGTAAGGGATTCTAGGGACGCCACGATACCTTGCTCCTTCTTTAAGTTTGAGATTTCTTGGTTGCTAGAAGAATAGTTTAGAGATTTGGTGACTGGGCACTTGCCATCAGTTGAGTGCTCGGGTTCGGCTGCGAGACTTGTAAAGAAGTTGAATTCCTTCTCTGGCAGGCTTTGCGAGTATAGGAGGGAAATCCGGGGGCACAAGCAGGGTCAGGTTCAACAATAGAGGCATACGTTTATATATTGGATAAAGTTGAGGATGATAGAGACTTGGCTCTCGAGGAGCTCGTGGAGAGGGCTGCTTTCCAGAAAATCATCTTGGAGGAGGACAGGAAGCTGGTGACCGAGTTGAAGCAGGGATCCAAACATAAGCAGATCAAGGAGCGAGACACGGACAAAAAATTCTTCCACATAGTGGCGAGCGACAAACTACATCAAGATCTGATACATGTTCTCATGATGAACTATCGTCGAGTGGAAGGTGACGTGATTCAGGACAATATCTTGCGTGCCATTTTCCTAGCTTCTCGCTTAGAGAGGATTGTAGATCTTGAAGGTGGACAAGCTAGGGAACCTCCTCTTTTTTGGCTCAACATGCATTACTTTGGCAAGAAGTATCTCCCCAGAAGAAATGAAGGCGGTTTGGAGTCTTAATGCGGATAGGGAACCTTGTCTTGATGATTTTCCCATTTTTTCTACCTTGAATTCTGACATGTAGTTGGGAAAAAAGTGTTGGAGGTTGTGGTATTTACGGAAGGTAATGTTAGATTTGACAGGATCAACAGAGCCCTTTTGTTTCTACTGCCAAAGAAGGAAGTGTCTCAACATGCTGAGGACTTCCGCCTCCCTGCGGCTGTGGCCTTGCTGAACCCGTAACCCTGTAGTTCCTGCGACCTTGACGCCCCTACCGCCGTTCCCAAAGTGCCTTCCTTAAAGGGCCTTTCACGGCTAGGTCATCCTTCGGCTACCAACACATCTCCGTGTTAATGGGTTTGGTTGCTTGAGTCTACACCTGCAACCAAACCCCTTTATCTCAGTGTAGACAAAAGTTCATCCAGTCTACCGCCCTAGTCTTCTCTAGTCATCATGTCAGAAAACAATATTGATATTCTCACCACGGGCGCCTTTAGAGGTCCTGCGCCTATTGTGAAGATGGATGGATCGAACTATGAATTATGGGCCATGCAGTTCATGAGTCTAATGAAGTCAATGGGTAAGAAACACATTCTTACTGAGGAAGAGCAAACAGAGAAGACAAGGTTGTATGCCTCATGGGAGGCTGATGACGCATATGCTCAGGTCTGGTTGTCTGGTACCTTGACTCCAGACATTGCCAACGATGTCTTGCATCAACCTACTGCAAAGCCATGTAGGACATTCTTGCTGCCACTTATTCACAGGCCAAGAATGAGACAAAGATTCTACACTTCAGCATGACATCTTTACTATAAAGCAGAATGGTTGACCCCTGCATGCTCACTACGCTGCATTGCGGGGAATATTTGAGAAGCTTCATAGCTTCATGCCCCTCACAGCTACTTCAGAGCAGTTGAAGACCTACCGGACTGCCACCATGGTGGGAGTTTTTCTAGCCTCTCTAGATTCACAATATGAGGCTTCTTCTTCTTAGATCCTGACAGATACTACCATTCCTCCCATGGAGGAGGCCTTTCAAAAATTTAGCTGGATCAATATCTCCAGCCCTGCTTTAGTGTCAAATTCTTCTGCTATGGCATCCTCTTGTGGAAGAGGTGGCCCAACTCACTTCCGTGGACGAGGACCACATGGTAGAGGTGGTCATGGTCGTGGACCACCTTGTACCTACTGTCATCGGACAGGTCATACCGAAGACACATGCTACTCCAAGCATGGTTTCCCAGCATCTTCCCGTGTAGCAGAACAGGCTCAGCACCATGGCGCTCCACCCGCATCAGATCAGAGGTATGAACTTGTGTCTCGACTGCAAGATATTATGCCTTCGCGAGTATCCCTTCACCGGTTTCAGAGAGCAGCTCTAATGTTGCTGCTACTGCAGGAGCTAGTACCTTAGGTAGTACTCATAGCTCTACTTCTCATCATGATTTAAGTATCTTGGAATGGATTATAGATTCATGTGCAACGCATCATTTGTGTGGAGACAAGAATAAGCTCATATCCTACAAACAGGTTTCTCCAGGAAAGACAATGATCATAGCAGATGGGACTCATTCTCCCATCACTGGACATGGGAAGATTACCTTGACGTCATCCATGACGTTGCATATTGTCTTGCATGCCCCTAATTTCTCAATGAATTTATTGTCGATTAGTCAGATTACTAAGGGTTTACATTGCCGAGCAATATTTGACCCATCATCTCTTGTATTTCAGGACATTCTTACGGGCAGAGTGATTGAGTGTGGCCATGAGCAAGGCAGGCTGTATCGACTCATCCAAACACCATATGCTGGAGCATCCTCTCATTCTACTGGATCTGTCTCTCCTTATCTATGGCATCTCCGCTTTGGTCATCTTCCACTTCAGAAAATGTGTTAAGTCCTTCTTCAAATCTCACCTCGCTCGTCGTTCAATTGTGAAGCATGTCAGTTAGGGAGGAATCATCGATCTGTCTTCCCCAGTCGTCAGAGTCGGAGCAGTATGTCCCATTTTGAGTTTTTCCATTTAGACATTTTGGGTCCAAGTCGTGTTCCCGATCAGCAGGGACACCTGTTCTATTTAGTTGCCGTGGATGATTTCAGTCGTCTGTCTTGAGTTTTCTTGTTGAAGAATAAGTCAGAAGCATGCAATGCTATTATGAATTTCATTAAAGAAGTGCAGAATGTTTTTTCCACCTCTGTCAAAATTGTGCGAACCGATAATGCTCTTGAATTCTGTACCAATATTCTATCTCAATTTTCGTCATCACACGACATCCTTCATCAAACATCTTGTGCTTACACGTCCCAACAGAACAGTGTCGCAGAAAGAAAGCACCGTCACCTTCTTGATGTCACTCGTACTCTCCTAGTCCAGAGTGGTGCATCGAAGTCATTCTGGAGTGATGCGGTTCTCACTGCATGTTATCTCATTAACCGTATGCCCTCATCAGTGCTGGCGGAGAAAATACCTTTCTCCCTTTTTTCCCCGACAAAGAGTTGTTCTCTCTTACACCTCGTGTTTTTGGGTCCGTTGCGTTCGTCCATCAACTGTCTCCAGGGATTGACAAGCTCTCTCCTAGGGCTGTCAAATGCGTTTTTGTCGGGTATTCCAGGACTCAAAAGGGGTATCGTTGCTATGATCCGTTACGCAGGAGGTATTATGTTAGTGCAGATGTTATATTTTTTAGTCAGTCATGTTCTTTTCTCCTACAGGAGACAGATTGGCACCATCAAATTCAGATGATGAAATCTATATTCCTCCACCCGTATCACCATCACCACCACCTACACCACCACCTCCACCTTCACCACTGCCACTTCCACCGGCATTACCTCATCCCATTATTTTGGTTCCTCCTCTACCCCACTACTACAGTCGACGGTCAACCCATGCTCAAGATCATGGTCAATCATCCAACATACCCCAGGTTGTTCTGACAACATTAATCTTAATGATAGGTCTAATGATGTTTCTCAGTAGGGGATCTTTCAGGAAATGGATGACTAGGCAGGTACTACAGATGATGCAGAACTTGATTTGCCTATTGCTTTGAGGAAGCAGAAGCGTTCATGTGCTTCATATCTGATTGCTTCTCATGTCACTTTTGAGTGGTTGGCAAGTGACTTCAGGAGGTTTGCAGCAGCCTTGTCCGCTGTGGATATACCATGGACATAACAGGAAGCATTGAATGATAGTAGATGGCATCTGGCTATGGAGGAAGAGATGGCGGCTCTTCAATCGAGAGGTACTTGGAGCCTTGTTCTAGCTCCTACTGGGGCATCTATAGTAAGTTACAAATGGATATTTACAGTGAAGCAAAATGCAGATGGTAGCATTGACAGGTTGGCCCGTGTGTTTTCTTACACATACGGGGTGGATTATCTTGACACATTTTCTCCAGTTGCTCGTCATTCTACATTACGGATTCTTTTATCTCTTGCCGTGGTTCGAGATTAGCCAGCCCCTGTTTCAATTGGATGTCAAAAAATACCTTTTTGTATGGTGATCTTCAGGAGGAAGTCTACATGCAGCATCCACCAGGGTTTGCTGCCGAGGGGGAGTGTTCACAGGTATGTAGACTTCATAAGGCAATCTATGGCCTTAAGCAGAGCCCGAGAGCTTGGTTTTAGAAGCTCTCAGATTTGTTTGAAAGGCAAGGGTTCAAATGGTCGAATGCAGGTCATTCCCTTTTCGTGCAGAGGACCTCCAAAGGTACAACCACTATTATGGTGTATGTTAATGATATACTTATTACAGGAGATGATATGTAGGGAATAAAAAGAGCAAAAACATTTCTGGGCCGTGAATTTGTTACCAAGGATCTGGGGACTCTTAGATACTTTCTGGGATTGGAGTTCGCCAGAAATCAACAAGGGCTTGTGATGACTCGGAGAAAATATGTCGCTGACCTGCTAAGTGATACAGGTATGCTTGGATGTCGACCATCTACTACACACAAGGATCCAAGTATGAAGCTGTATGATGATGATACTGATTAGATTGACAAAAGGAGATACTGGGAACTGGTGGGAAAGCTTCTTTATGTAACCATTATCAGACCTGATATTTCATTTGCAGTCAGTTGAGTGAGCCAATTCATGGAACAACCTCGTCAGGTACATATGGATACTATACAAATGATACTAAAGTAGCTTAAATCATCTCCAGGTGCAGGGCTGCTATTTAAGAAGGGTGACTCTATCACTATCTGTGCATGTGCAGATGACTATGCAGGGTGTCCTAAGGACAGAAAGTCTACATCAGGTTTTGCTATATTTGTTGGAGATTCCATTGTCTCATGGAAAAGCAAGAAGCAAACCGCTGTTGCTAGATCTAGTGCTGAATATGAGTATAGAGCCATGGCACAAGCATGTACAGAAGTAATGTGGGTTCGATCAATGCTGACAGATCTACGTATAGATGTCCCTCTTCCTATATCACTAAAATGCGACAATTAGGCTTCCTTATTCATTGCCAATAATCCTGCGTTCCACGAGAGGACAAAGCACATTGAAGCTGATTGCCATTATATACGCGACATGATCCAGGAGGGCTTCATTTCTACATCTCATGTCAGCTAAGGGGATCAAACAACATACATCTTCACCAAAGCCTTACTTAGAGGACCCTTCCAGAAGTGAGCTGAGCGTGATAGAAATCTATGCTCTATCTTGAGGGGGAGTGTAGAGATATATTTTATGTTTATGTATCTTTTATCTATTTTTCCTTTTTCTCCGTCTACTTTATGTAATTTACCCATAGGCCTCTCCCTATATAAGAGAGCCTAGGGCTCAAGGAATAAACAACTCATTTTATTTTCCCAACAGTGATATCTTCATTCTTTTGCTTCATTATGCAGATGAGACTATCTTTTTTGTTGATGGGGGAATGGATGAAGCTTTAGGAATGGCAACAATTGTGCAGATTTTTGGGGAACTATTTGGACTTAAGCTCATCAGAATCAAGTCCACTGTGATTTCTTTTGGTCTCTCTAGGGAGGATGCGGTGACTTGTAGTGACGAGTTCAACATACCATGCGAGTCCTTCTCGATCCGCTATCTGGGCTTGCCCCTGACCTATGGGAGACTATGGGTGGCAGATTGGCTCCTTGTCTTTGAGAAGCTAGAGAGGAAGTTGATAGGTTGGAAGGTCTCCCTATTATCCTGTGGAGGATGTATGGTGCTTGTGAATGTGCTTCTTGCGGTTATGTCGGTCTTTTTTATGTTGTCGAGACTACTCTTTTTGGAATTCGTCGCTTGGAGCTTCTTATATGGATTTTTTTGGGGGAAAATTTGGACAGGATGACTCGGATGGTGGATTGGGATACAATCACGCTACCCAAGGAGGAGGGTGGCCTAGGAGATTCTAGGTTGGAATTGAGCAAAGCTCTCCTCTTAAAGTGGATCGTCAAGATTTGGGAGAACAACAAGGACCTTTGCAGCAGATTCATACGTGGTATCTATGGTATTCATGGTCAGGCTGAGCTGGTGAACCGTCATTCCTTTTTTACCTCGGCCTTCAAGAAGGGCATTTGTTCCCGATACCACATTTCCCAAAGCTCTTTCGCCCTGTTCTTGGAGATGGTTGTTCTTTTGCGTTCTTGGACGACAAATTGGACGGATGAAGGGGCTTTAAAGTCTTGCTTCCCACAACTTTTTGCGTTTGCCACAGATCGTAAAGCTCTTGTGGCATATTATTGGTAGGATTTGTTAGAATTATATACAAAAACAACAAAGCTTTTTCCCACATTTTATGGGAAGAGGCTTTGTTGTTGTTGTATCTAACTCTAACAAATCCTTCCAATAATCTGCCACAAGAACTTCACGGTCTGTTGCTAATGCACAAAAGGCACGGGAAGCGATACTTTAAGGGATTGGTAGGCTTTGTTTAGGGACATTTCAAGTTATAACAAAATTGGCATTTTCTCCACCTTTCTCTTCTTCCTCCTCTCTCTCCTGCACATCTTTGCGTTGCTTCCTTACAACCCGTGCTACAAGTACGGCTTCTTCTTCCTCTCCCCTTCCCTAAATTCCTTCCCCTCACGAATCCTATACTGCATTACCAGAGAAGTGATGAAATCATTGGAAAAAGCCACAACGGATTGGATATTGTATTAGCCTTCCCAGTGAATTACAAGGGGTGTGTGGCTTCTTGTAGAACCCCACCAACATAACCAATACCCACGACTAAGCAATATAGGGCTGGCTGAACACAAATCCTTACCTGTTGTCTAATTTCTCATTTTTTTAACATGCCGTCTTCTCTCTTTATATGAAGATGCTTAGGGTTATCGCCCAACCATAATGATCGATTCCCGCCATTAAGCTAAATGGGACTGAACACAAATCCCGTACATGTGATCTGATTTCTCAATTCTCTCAGTACACCTTAACTTTAGACTCTCCTTATAAAAAGGCACTTTGGGGATCTCATTTCTACATGTGAGATATGTTTTTCTATACTTTCATGTACCTTCTTTTCGAGATAGGTAAGGTCATTGAAAAGGAAAAAGTGAGAAAGCTAAGGTTTGAGCTTTGGCTTATTGAGTGGTAAGTATTAAGGATTGAGCCCTTAGTTTATTGGGTGGAGAGCTAACTGCTGGAGTTTTAGACCCCTTGTGTGGGCTCTTTGATATACCTTTCATATATGCAGGGATATTAATCTAGTGATAAGTAGTTTGTGTTCTTGCTTTCTATCTGTAATATAAGAGTTGTCCTTAACGTTCTATAAGCACAATATCTGCATAGTTTATCATTTGGACGACAAATTTTAATTTTCCATTCATCCTGCTAGAGAGACCTACTTGTTAGTGCAGACTTTGCACTAAACGGCTCATGTTACATTTTCTGAGGCCTCTTATATTTAGCCCATATTGACAATTAAATGGAATCTTATTAATGAATACATATAGTGCTGGCCACTATAGTAGCTGGGAATTACTCATACAATGTATTTTCTCTACTTATTCATGGGAAACATTTTTTATTTGCACATTTTCCTTTATCCATAATTGTAATTTATTGTACTATGGACGTCTCCCTCTTTTGAGCAGAGAAATTTGTGCAGCATGAATATTGTGAACTTAGATTTTTTTTATTTTGATTTTTGTACGTGCCATTTTTTGCAGACTTCTAATGATCTTTTGTGCCATCAACATGCTGAATTATGTTGATCGTGGTGCAATTGCTAGTAATGGTGTGAATGGAAGCCTTGAAACATGCACAGAAACTGGCATTTGCACTGCTGGCAGTGGAATACAGTAATGTGGACCTCACCATCTTTCTGCTGCAGTCCAGTTTATTTACAAGCATATTGATGCATAAACATCTAATCTTAGAATCATGCCCAATCAAGATATTAGAAATATCATCATGGTATCGTTTTTCATAGATATGCTATCCATTGCCATTTACAATATCATTTCTCCAGGGGAACCTTTAACTTGAGCTACTTTGAAGATGGAGTGCTATCTTCCGCGTTCATGGTTGGTCTGCTAGTTTCTTCTGCAATATTTGCTTCTCTTGCAAAAAGGTTTGCATTATTCAGTTCTATTGTTTCCACTTTGCAGTTTTCTTTTCTCCAATCGAGAGATACTCAATCAGTGGAGATGAAACCTATAGTCCGTGGTTTAATTAGTTATGTTTACAAGTGGATTAAGCATCCGCTTCATATGCCCACAAGGCACTAAATGTTTTTATGTGTGCTCATTTGAACAATTGATCTTGAGAGAATTTTTGAGGTATGAGGTGAGAGGCACTTGGGACGAAAAGAAGAACAATATGCTTAGCTGCTTAGAGAAGGCAGTTGAGAAACAGAATAGAGGACACAAGAAGCGAACTAACCTAAAGGGGTCACACCACATCCATATTCATTTGTTTATCATCCACCAATTGTAAATGAATGGTGGCATTATATAGAGAGACAAAAACCATCCAGGTTACGCTTTTTTATTTATACAACACTTCACCTAAATGATATATCCAACGGTTACGACCATTGGCTTTATGAAAATTCATAAATAAAAAAGAAAATGTAATTGAAATAAAGTGAAATCAGGTTTGGGCTGCAAAATTCTCTAGATTGACAATTCATTTCTTGAAGGACTTTAATTGAAGAAGTTTTTTTTATCTTTAACCATTGATGCGATTAGAATTTACGGATAAAAAGAGAAGAAAGTGGAGCATGACTAGCCTCATGGGTGGAGAGAGCACATGAATGAGGGGTTAGCCGTTAGGTTGCAAGCAAATAAAAAGGGGGTTCTTATGAGTCAAACTCCTATTTTTTTTATTAATATAACTTTTCTTCATGCATGCAATGAAGCTACAAATTAAACAAATAGTTTATATAAAGAGATAAGAAGTAAATGAGAGAATGTTTCTAAGAGAAAAGTAAACTTCAAGGAGAAGATGCTGCAATAAATTGTGGAAAGGGAAAACAAATAGATGCATTCTATTGTAAGCCTAGGTTTCTCTTATATAGGAGAAAAGCCCTATGAGAAAATTACATGAAATAGATAGATGAATAAGAAATATGAATAAAGGACAAATAAAAATAACTATCTCAATACTCCTCCTCAAGCCGGAGCATATATGTCTATCATACTCAGCTTGGAACACCAACGATGAAAAGGGCCTCTAACAAGTGCTTTGATGAACACATTGATGAATCTCAGATACATCATATTAAAATCTATGTATTATTCTCTAAACTTAAACAATTCAATAAAAACCACAATTAATTCATCAGTATTAACTTTTATTGTGTTGTATATATTTTGTGTATAATTAACACTAAAGCACTAACCATAATTTATTGTAATTAATTACTAGCATTTTCTTTGTTCTCTCTTTTATTAAAAATCCGTAAAAATTAGAGTAAGTATTGTATATATTTATTTTGGCTTTAAAAAGATATTGAAAATACAAAAAATAAACTATGAGTGTATTCTAATATCCAGGTCACAGAGTGTATTCATGTTTATTTCCAACATTTAGAAATAAACTATGAGTGTATTCTAATATCCAGGTCACAGAGGCATTCTCCAAGACTAATGGCTCCCATTGAAAATATGAAGTCTATTGATCCAATGGAAATTGTTGCAACATTTGCATCAATTCCAACATGGATGACCATTGAACCTTAAGATCAAATTTCTAATCTTCTAAAACATATGCAACCAATTGTAAAAGTCATTAGAAGATTGTGATACAATTATTAAACTTTATCTCATCAAATAAGAAAGTCAATTTCAATGACTATA
This sequence comes from Ottelia alismoides, assembly GCA_037367405.1. Classification (NCBI taxonomy): domain Eukaryota; kingdom Viridiplantae; phylum Streptophyta; class Magnoliopsida; order Alismatales; family Hydrocharitaceae; genus Ottelia; species Ottelia alismoides. Next base: position 266,995 of record JAZKJV010009168.1, read on the forward strand.
TGTAGATTATTCTGATGTACTATCCGATTCCTTCTCTAAGGATTCTAGATAGACTAAATGAGTTCCTTTACTTCATTTTCATCTTAATTCTCAAAAGTCTCATCATCTAAGAATCGCATTCTCAGATATGAAATCTTTTAAGAATCTCAAGGTCATGAAGTAGGTATCCAATACTACCCTTTATTTTCCTAATGAAGTATCACTCTCAGGTGCTAAATTCCAGATTACTTGCATGGAACCTTATTAAGGATATATATTGTAGTCTCTACTACATATAAACCTTGGAAACTAATAGATAATTATGCTAATACTCATCATTGATCATATCATGTCACAAATGATCCAATTGTATCTCCCTACAACTCTTATTGAGTTTAGGTTTATTAGGAGGAGTGAGATAGAAATGATATTCATATTTCTATAAGGTATTCTATGAATTCGTCTAATAGGTACTGACTACCTAGATTAGATCAAATTCATTTAATCCTCCTTCAAACTTTGGTTCTAAACCAAAATTGTGAAATTTATGAACATCTCACAGATTTCTAAGTGAAGAGAAGAAATCTCATATCACAAATAATCATTAATAGATATCTCATATCCATAATATTTATTCTGATGTAAATGATTCACATACATCAATATGTATGAGATCTTGAATACCTTGACATCTTAAACCATTCCAAGGAAGGGTGTATTGGACATTTTTACTTTTGAATACAATATTCACAAGTATGTAAGATTTGAACATTTAGACAATCTAAAGTTTCATCTCTTATTATATTATTAATCACATTAACAGACAAATGTCAAAGGCTTGATGCCAGATCATTGTTAAATGATCTTCATTCTCCTACTAATCTTTTAAGGTTTAATTTCAGTATTAGAAATGTTAATGAATCATTCATTAATTTTCTAATTTATTAGAGCACTAGATTTTATATTACTATTTGAAATATCTCCATCATAACTCTTTATGATAGATCTATTACAGAATTCATGTTTATTTCCAACATTTAGAAATAAACTATGAGTGTATTCTAATATCCAGGTCACAGAGGCATTCTCCAAGACTAATGGCTCCCATTGAAAATATGAAGTCTATTGATCCAATGGAAATTGTTGCAACATTTGCATCAATTCCAACATGGATGACCATTGAACCTTAAGATCAAATTTCTAATCTTCTAAAACATATGCAACCAATTGTAAAAGTCATTAGAAGATTGTGATACAATTATTAAACTTTATCTTATCAAATAAGAAAGTCAATTTCAATGACTATATGTAGATTATTCTGATGTACTATCCGATTCCTTCTCTAAGGATTCTAGATAGATTTGATACTCATACTATCAACACATCAACTTATTGCAGTATTGGCATTCATTCAACTCTTTGGATGTCATATAACTGTCACAGAAGTACAGTCAACTCTTTGACTTTCCTTCTCACATGGGTCCGATCCATGCTTCCACGGTGCTCCCTTCATCTATAACAACCACTGCTTAAAACAAGGGATCTCTTATGTTGAAACTCAAAAGATTTCAATCTAAGAGCACTTCAACATTTATATATGCTTCATTTAATTCATACAATATGAATATTATGAAGCTTCATGAATGACTAGAGTATAGATAGTAGAATGACGACACTCATCATATCTACATCCATCTAAACTCTTAAAATATTGGTTCAGGTAGGTACTCAAACAATTCGAATATATCATCTCTTATAGAGCTGCCATTCTGCATGATGCAGAGAACCACATCATTCATGATTAAATGTCGAGAGCACATATGTATGCCAGGACACCTTCTTAGAATTTTATAAGGATTATTTGACAAATAAGATCATCATCGACATGTCACTTCCAGAGTACATTCGATGAGAGATTAGGACTATAGAGACATACAAACCATAGGGTTGAAGTCCTATTGTCTATTTAATTGTCACTCCTCGTTATTATGAGGAAACTTGCATTCTGCAACTACATACATTATGTGTTCAACTGCAAGTATAATATCTTGCTCATGGATCCAATCCATGATAATTTACTGGTTATTATTGAGTATAAAATTGAGTGGGTTTAATGAAGGATTACCTGGAATAAGAAATGTGCATAAATATATATAAATATATATTTTACTTTGATTTAGGAATTTCGTATCAAAGTTTTCTCGCCTTGTCAACACTGAAAGTTCAATCCCTTAATCACTTTCAATGTAAGAGATATACGTACCATCATATCTGAACAAGATCTGGGATCTCCTTCCTTATCTTTGTTACATCCCAATAATAGGAGAACATGTAACTCGGATAAAAAGAAGCGGGAACATATTCTGCCTTGCAAGTCCAACTTGCATTCCCAATTCGATCTTTAACACTTGGGCCCACCACCCCTAAGATGATGTTGACTCGTCATTAATTGAACCAACCATCAATAGGAAGAGTACTCGTTGTGCGCAATCCAATATCGCCCCAATAATATGAGGATCTGATATTGGGGTCACAACGCATACAGCCTTACTCTTTCGAGACGCAAAGAGCCCGATCCAGATGCGCTTGCATACATGAGCTGTCACTTTGGACACACATTTCCTACATGCAATCCCTGGCGACGGAACCCTCCGCCTCGACGGGAGACCATGGATGTCACTTATGTGATCCTCCATATCATATTCAAATTCTAATTATTCATTATGAATCATATTCATTATGATTAATTCTTTCAAGGGAAATAACATCTCTATTCATAATAGAGTGTTTTAATTTTAATTGGATTCTAATTAATCTAATCATATTAAATTAATGATCCAATTAATATCCACTAAACATTCTTTATTGTTACTTGAATTATGGTATTATCTCAAATACGTATTATTTCGAATTTTAATAATTAGAAATACATCATGATTTCTTAAGCATTATATCAACCCTACCCGCTGTCATGGCCAGTACCTATGGGAGTGGGACAGACCGCACACGGTGCAACCTGCTACCCCAACGCTCCCCGACTAGACACCATATCCGCCTTGGGAAAGGATAATGCAAAATAAATTACTTTGTACTTGAGATGATCATCGGTTTTTCAACTGAAATTATACCATATAATAATAAGCAAAACATTTTTTATTAACATTATAATGAGATTTGCTAAACAAATCCCAAATCCTATTCAAGCAACATGTTTGTTGGAAAGTAGATTGTGTAAGCAATTGTGATCCAGATCATATCTAATCAATTATTGTGTTAAGGCAATATCATTTAAGGAAATAATTATCATCAAATATTTTGCAAATATTTTTTCATAATTTTTCTAGGAAATTAAACCATTTAATTTCATTAATTGATTAAATGACAATCACAAGGTTCTTGATTAGGAAAGTAATTTCCAGCAGTGACCCTCACTTACTAAAATTAACATATCTTAATCAATTTAAATCCAAATTAAGCAAAGTAAGTTTCTAAAGTTTGCTAATTTGATTTACAACAGAACCTAAGTGATTTGCATGCATTTCAAGGCTTCCAAAAATATCTCTTTGTACAAATGACCTCTTTTGACTTTTTGGTCAACATGAAACTTGTAGATCTCATTGAGATCTACAACTTTCATGTTTTGACATTTTGTTAATGTGGCCTCCTTCTAATTCTTTTCGATTTTTATTAATTTTCTATTTTCTAATAATTTCATTGGGCCACGTTCTACCCCATGGGCCGCCCTTGTGGCCCGCTCGCAGTTCCAACCGTTCGATTACCCCCCTCCAACGCTTTCATCTAGGCCGCTCAATTTCACGTTTCTCTCAGCCATCTGATTTGATCATCATATCAGATTCGCACCCTCCACCAACGCCCCCATCTGGGCTGTTGGATCGCAAGATCCAACGATCCACGGCCTGTCTTCCACCTCCCAAATGCCTCCTCTCCAAGGTCGTTACAAACGAAACCCTGTCGCCCCCTTCCTATTCAGCATCGCCTCCCGCCCTTCTCACCACTTCCTAATGCTCCCTCCACGTAGCTCTAACGCCTCCCATCTTCACGCACCCACTAACATCTTCGACCATCACTCACAACCTTCATTTCAGCCGTTTCAAAATGCCCCGCCACCATCGGCAACCGCCGCCTCTCAGCCTATAAATCGACCATCTCCGCCTCTTGCCCTCGTCCACCAATCCCAGACATTAGCCCAGCTTCCCCCACCCCTTCGGTGACATCGGGGGGGGTGGGGTCGTCGAGGTGATGACGACTCTTCGCCTTGGTGTCGACCCACGGCCGCCATGGCTGTGCTGCGGCGTCTCCGGCGACCATTGCACCCGTTGGAGTGGCCGCCCATGTTGAGCGACGACCGGAGCTTCGTAAGAAGCTCAACACATGTCAATTCCTCCACCAATTCCCCATCTCCGATCAGGTACCTTCTGGCTCCTCATTCTCTTTATCTTTTCTCCTTTTTAACCAGCTGCTCACACTCATCTTCATTACCGCCCGATCACCTTCCTAGCTCCGCAACACCACCAATACCTTCGCACCAACCTCCGCTCTTCTTCTTTCCTCCGTAGCCTCAACCACTCCGCCTCTTCTCTCCGTTATCACGGTGGGGGATTCCACTAAGCATCCACTTTCTTCACCCAATTTGGCTCCCACTTCACCCCACTTCGCACTTACACACTCCTCGCACCCGCTTCGGCTATTGCTAACCAATTGCAGGTCCCAATTCCCTCAATGGCCGGAGCTCTACAAGAAGCTCCGTTCAGGAGCTGGAGCTCCGACGAGGGTCCATCACCAGCCCCTTCCTGGACCTCCCGCACCTCCTCCTCCGTCGAATCTTGATGCAAACTGGAATTTTAGTGCGTCGATCGGATTTAAAATATTTGGTAGAAATTTCGGTGGAAGAATAATGGAAGGGTTGAGAGAAGAAATCACGCCTGTAGCGCGGGGTTGAAGGAGGAGAACCGCGGAGATCGCGTGGAGAGAGAGGGAGAGGAGAAAGGAGAGAGAGATAAAAATCTCAAAATTTCATTAATACTTGACTGTTGAACACAATGGACCCTCATCCTTTTATATAGGAGGGATGAGATTACAAAAATAGGAAAATAACTAATTATCCTAAATTAACTCTAACTAATTAACCGACTAACTACCTAATTTGAAATTCAAAATGAGATCACACGCGATCTCTTTATTTTAAATAAAAATGCGACAACTTAAAAACGTAAATAAAATTAACTACTAAAATTAATTAATAATTCGGCCCTATCTGTTGGGTCCACGCTGCATCAACTCTCCTCCACTTTTAAAAATTCGTCTCCCGACGAATAGCTTGATGTAGGCTTGGAGGTCGAATCTGCGTGCTCCGCCATCTTCTGGAAGAACTGGTGTGGGGCGAATGGCGGACTCCATATGCGGGCACGGCTTTCGTTGTGGAAGAACATGTGTGGCGCAAAGGGCGACGTCTTATGGAATTTTGCCTCCTTATTGTGATGATGGAAAAATTGATGAGGCATGAATAATATGGTCCTTGGAGAATCCATAGTGAAGCAATGGCACAAGGAGAGGAGAAGAGGAGATGTGTCCTAGGATTGAAGCCATGGGGTCCTTATAGAGAAAAATTCCTAAGAGGCGTAGTTGGAAAACATTAGTCTCCAACTAAGCCAAAAATTTTTTTTTTCTTCGAATAGTGTACGCATATCGCAGACAATCTGTGCGATATAGGAAAACACATACAATAGTTGCGCTATTCTATAGCGCATACAATTTATGCGATATCTCTACACTATACAGAGAAAAAAAAATTCTGGTGGCTTATTCAAAGAAAAAATATTTCTAGGGACGTTACTTAGGAATTTACCTCGTCCTTATATAGGGGAAGCCCAAGGCCCTAGTCCTATTGGGATAAGGAGGAACCCCAGATTTCAGGTTTGTAGCCCCTTTTTTTTAAATATTTCTGCCGCTAGGGGTGTGTGTGCAAATTTCGCACCCCCTCCTTCTTCCTCACTTTCCTATGACCTTTGACCCTTCTGCAAATAGGGTTTTAGGAATTTTTATTTTGTAAAATTTCCAATCCCTCACTTTCAGGGATTTGGTTCCCTCCCATCTCGCCCTTAGGGTTCGGGGCTTCTTTTTAGGCGCGGGGAGGGCGGCATGGAATCTCCAGCGGCTGGCGGCGGGGGCGAGTCGGGGGTCCGGTGGAAGGGTGTGCGCGTGAAGGATGGCGACAACGAGGAGGGGGGCTGCTGTGAACCCCTCAGGATCCGGGTACCCGTTAATCACACACTCGCACTATTATTCACATGAGATCGCATGAAGTTACAGAAAAGCAGGGAAAGAGTTTTCGCGCGGCTAATTATCCACATGACATTCACATCCACAACATAACCACAAAGTAAAAGAGATACAAATGGCACCAAAATTCTTTTCATTAATATTCATATCAGTTTACAACTTGCACAAGCATCTTCCATATTACAACATATATCCCAAGTGATACAAAAGAGATAACATTTTCATCACCATCTGGACAAAAACTGAGACAAGTAATTCATACCGTCTAGTGTATACTCTGTCTCCAGGAAGCATATATAGCTACTGAGCTACTACTAAACTGCAGGTTGTTTGCCTGCCAAACACGTTAGGAAAGAAGAGGCGTCAGCCATTGCTGGTACCTCCCAAAAACTTATAAAAATAACTAGACATTTAATATGTGCAAAAGCAAGCAAGTATAAAGGTGGAAAGTAAAGTCTACATCTACTTGCGTAAGTAAAAAGGTTTTTCAGACTACTTGTAAGCATCTCAAATGTTTGTCCCATAACCCAGCATTTCCCACATGTGACATATTTATATAGTAGTTGAGTATTCATGAGTGTATGAGTGTAAGCACATATATCATTTTCTTCAGAGATCACGTTGGTAAGTGATAATGAAAAAGTTAAGATTTGAAAGATCTCCTAATTTATTTAAATTCTTAGATAGAGACAATAGTCATTTCCTACTAATCCCAACTTTTGATCGTAACTCCTCCAATTCTTAACTTCAATGTTTCAGATATAACTTCAGACGATGTAGATGTAGATATGGATGATCTAGATATAGAATCGCCAAGTCTGTTGGCGAAGTAAACTCAAGCGGTGAAGAAGCCTACAAATGGCTCTTCCGTCTCGCCCTCTAATTGGAAGCGCGGTCCAATAGAGGAATAGGTCTACTCCCCAACTACGCCACTGAGACGGGTGAGAGACTCCCTAGAAAAGTCGCTCTAGAAACCTGCCTGACTAGTACAGGCGAACGAGCTCGTACGAAAAACTGAAAACCAAGGATCCCCCGCCTGGGTATCCTAAAACAAGGGTCAGCGGAACTGGTCTAAAGTCAGGATCCCAACGAGGCGTAAAAACACTGCGAGCTCGCGTAAAAATCGTGTAGAAGACTGGGATCCTAGACCCGCGCACTTGGCGGCCGCTGCCCTATCTGGGCTTCCTATCTCCCGCCCAGTTGAGAGTCACCGCGCTCTCGTACGGTCAGGTGTAAGATTCACCATAACCGGCAATATTTGTCAATCATTAATGATCCTTACTATCTTTGCTTGATCATTGATTCTCAACATCCTTACTTTTCTGGCCACTTGACTCATCCTCGATCTTTTATGTAATTGATTGTCTAGATCGAGGTTGTCGGTCAACGATCTTATCGATATCATTGTTAGATTTATTCAAAAGTGCAATCATATCTATGGTTTCCATTCCCTAGATAGGCTTTTTACTACGAGTCATTAATAGCTAAAGATATGTAAATTGAAAGTATTATTTGAATTCATTGTTCCATTAATTTGAGTGCCCTTGCATAGTACATTCGGGTAATATCATGTAAATTATTAACCAAAACATGAGGCTTATTTCGTATGAAATCCCTATACGGTCACTCATGATGAGTGGATGGTATATTCTAAATTGTTAGGGTGTGAAAACAGATCTTATATTTAGTACTCATGCAGGCCTTGGAGTATCAATATTGCTTGCTACAATACAAGTCAGTCCAGATTCCTATGTACTTCCATATGATACATCACTAATATATTTATACGTATGAGATTGCTCAATTGTGGTCTCATATGGATTTTAGTGTATATTTGGAAAAGTAAATACAGTAAACAACACATTTAATTAATCTTCTCGTTAGGAACTTTAACTGCTATATATTTTTTTTTGAAAAACATATAAGTAGTAAATAGAGGATTAAAGTTGTAATCCAATAGTTCTTCATTTCTTTTTATCATATACAAAACCAGTAGTCTGAAAATCTCTTAATCCAAAAATCCCCCCTTTTGTAAATATTAGTAAACTTGAATTTTTATGAATCTGACCTCATATGTATTTACTCAGCGTGAATCTCTCATAATGAATAAACACCTTCATTCATCTTGCCATATGTGTGAATTCAGATAAGATTTGTTGTGTATCATACCCACTTATATCGAAGGTACTTATATATACCAAATGAAGCAATAAGTAAAATTTACATCTAAATATTCCATAACAATTAGAAACAAAATCAACATTTGTCATCACACTAGTCCTAATGTCATTTTCTTTTACAGAAGTATATTCTTGCATTAAATATATGTATGTATATATATATATATATTCTCTGACGATTACTGGGTTATGAAGTATTATGGACATTACTCGTAATTGGCTCTGCTTTATTTTGTGCTCTCCTATATATATATTATGGCTACAACCTCTAGTATATACTTTTTTTTACCCCCGAGAGACTCACAAAGAAAGATACAAAGACTGCTAGCATTTTTTTATAGATGCATATTTAATTATGGGAATATAACATCTAAAGATAAAATTTTAGCATGCTCTCCTGTGCATGCATCCGTTCTACTCTACTGGAGTCGTCATACGAAAAATTTTGCTGGAAACATCATAAGGATAAATTAGATGGAATCCTCATAGGAATCATTTAGATAGAATCATCATAGGAATAATTTAGATGAAATCAAAATGTGCATTGCATCCATGCATGACAGCAAGGAGAATAGGTGTGGAATTGTAGAAAATCATGTGTAATAAACATGTATGGCAGCAATGAGGGTAGGCTGGGGATGGTACCTTAAACTTGAAATTAGAGCATGCAAGAAGGATGAGATGGAGGCTTCCAGCAGCTTCTGCTTGGCAGAATTTGGAGCTACAATTCTTGCTGAGGCACCTGAAATCTACATGTAATTGCTTGGAAATGTCTTTGCTGGAAACCGAGAGAAAAAGAGAGAAAGGAGGAGAGGGTTTCACTGGAATTGGAGGATGATTTCGGTGGAATTTTGAAAGAAGGTATGGGGCTTTAAGGAGTTATAAATAAGGAAGGGAGAGGTTTGTTTAGTTGACATGTGGAGAAAGAATATGCCAAGTGGAATAAGAGGAGAAAAGAGAAGAAAAGCAAAAATGGGAAGAAAAAAAAACTCACGGGTGCTGTCTGCTACTAAAAAAAATTATTTTCATTTTTAATTTTTTTATATAAAAACTCTTTATTTGGCATACTTAAAAATCTATCGTACGCGCACCTCGAGTGTCAGATTTCGGCGCGAAATATCTTGTTTCGATCGTCTCCGAATAACGATCAATATGAGTACCATATTGATATACTTCCGATCGAGTTTTGAACCCCCGAAATTTTCGTGATACGGTTTCGGTTTGAGGTTAAATTTTACGATTTAAAAATATCAAACTACCTCCGATTGACGAACGGTCGATTCCGTTGGTCTTGTATCGTCGAATCGGATCTAATGACGGTCTCGGTTCGTTTTGCGGTTTCCGAATTTGCGTCACGGCTTTTTCACGGCACGTATTACGAATTGACCGATTTTTGGTCGATTTCACCCGAACAACTTTTGATTCACGATTAATTGTTCGTTTTAAGTTGTTTAGTATTGACCGACTACGTTTTTGGGTTCATTAGACCCAAAATCGGACGACTTCGGGTTTGATTGGAAACCGGATGCTACAAATATAAAAACCTCAAAGGGAGTCTCGTCCTCGAGACTCGAGTTAAGGCTATTCGGTGACTTGTTTAATTTCATATGTCCATAAAAACCTCAAAGGGTTTTGAACCCATAAAAAAATCTCAAAGAGAAAACAAGTCATATATTTATAATGTATCTAATTAAAAATCTTGTTTTGATGATTACATCAGAATAGCTGCGGGTATCGTGCCCGCATGTCGGCTTTAGTTTCCATGTCGCTTCCTTGACGCCGTGTCGGTGCCACAAAATCTTGACCAATGAAATCTCTTTGCTGCGCAGCTTCTTCTCAGCGCGGTCAAGTATCTGGACTGGCTTCTCCTCATAAGTCAAATCCGGCTCTACATCGAGATTCTCGTAACTGATATTGTGTCGAGGGTCGTGGACATACTTCCTCAGATTGGATATGTGGAAAACATCATGAATAGCTGAAAGATGTGGAGGAAGGGCTACTCGGTATGCCACTTTCCCCACTCTCGCAAGAATCTCGAACGGTCCAACGTATCGCGGCGCCAACTTGCCACGAACACCGAATCTCTGCACTCCCTTCATGGGAGATACTCGCAAAAATACCCAATCTCCAACCTAAAATCGATAGGAGTGTCATTAATATGAGATTAAAATGGACATATATATATGTCATAGATGAAGAAGAAATAATTAGATTACCTGGAACTCTAAGTCTCTCCTCCGACGATCCGCATAGCTCTTCTGGCGGCTCTATGCCGTCAGAAGCCTCCGTCTCACAAGATCAACAACTCTCGCAGTCTCCTCCAAGAGATCTACGGAATATAAAGCATGATCACCTACCTCACGCCAACTGAGAGGTGTGAGGCATCTCCGCCCGTATAGGGCCTCGAATGGTGCCATGCCAATACTGGAGTGATAGCTGTTGTTGTACGTGAATTCCACCAAAGGTAAATGGTCCTTCCAGGACCCTTTCCACTCCAAAGTGCATGCGCGAAGTAGATCCTCAAGCGTCTGAATGGTGCGCTCACTCTGCCCGTCTGTCTGCGGATGATAAGCAGAACTCATCTTCAGCTCTGTCTGTAGTGCTGACATGAACTGATGCCAATAGTGAGATGTAAATCTCGAATCCCTGTCAGACACCACTTCTCGTGGTATACCATGCAGCCTGATAATGTCCTGCACATAGAGCTTGGCCAACCTGGATGGAGTGTAAGTCGTGTGGACAGGTATGAAATGGGCTGACTTGGTCAACCTATCAACAACGACCCATATAGAATCATGGCCACCTGGTGTCTTCGGCAGACCTGTGACGAAATCCATAGAAATGCTCTCCCACTTCCACTCGGGAATGGGGAGAGACTGTAGTAATCCTGGTGGTCTCCTGTGCTCAGCCTTGACCATCTGACAGGTCATGCATCTGCTAACATGTAGCGCCACATCGCGCTTCATGCCATCCCACCAGAAATGTCGACACAGATCACGGTACATCTTCGTATTGCCTGGATGGATAGATAACCGTGAACTGTGTGTCTCGTCCAAAATGTCTCTGCGAAGCTGCTCGTCATTGGGTACAACGACCCGTCCTGCCTTCCATAAAATAGACTCCATCACAACAAAGTCGTCAAATTCGTCCTTCACGGCGAACATGTATCTATCATGAATCCAAGGATCGGTCTTCTGGCCTTCTACAATACGATCCCAAAGACTGCTGTATCGTGGAGGCACGACGGTAGAAATGGATGCGCTCTCCTGATGATGCCAATCGGTCAAAGCAGCAAGCGTATCACATGTATATAGCCAGTTCGCCGTACCATCAGCATGCGCTCTCCTGCTAAGTGCATCAGCCACCACGTTTCCCTTACCGGGATGGTAAGAGATCGTGCAATCATAATCCTTATGTAGCTCGAGCCATCTGCGCTGTCTCATGTTCAACTCCTTCTGATCAAAGATGTACTTTAGGCTCTTGTGATCCTTGAAAATCTCGAAGTTCACCCCATATAGATAGTGGCGCCAGATCTTCAAGGCGAAAACAACTGCCGCCAACTCCAAGTCATGTGTGGGGTAGTTCCGCTCGTGCGGTCTCAACTGCCGTGATGCGTAAGCAATCACCTGTCCTCTCTGCATCAACACTGCTCCCAGACCATCCCCAGATGCATCTGTGTAGACTGCATAGTCCTGAGTACCTGAAGGAAGAGCAAAAATAGGCGCTGTAGTCAACCTCTCCTTCAGTGTCTGGAAGGCCTGCTCACATGAATCGTTCCAAATGAATGGAACTCCCTTCTGCGTCAATTGTGTCAATGGACGGACGATGCGTGAAAATCCGCTGACGAAGCGTCTGTAATAACCTGCTAGTCCGAGAAAGCTCCGAATCTGAGTAACTGTCTTGGGCTGCTCCCAAGACATAACTGCATCTATCTTCGCAGGATCAACTGCAATGCCTGCTCCAGAAATGATATGCCCGAGAAAAGAGACCTGAGATAACCAGAACTCACACTTGCTCAACTTAGCATATATCTTGTGCTCTCGCAATGTGTCCAAAACAATCCGTAGATCATTCGCATGATCCCATTCATTCCGTGAATAGATGAGCACATCATCGATGAACACCACTACAAACTTTTCCAAGTATGGGCGAAAGATACGGTTCATCATATCCATGAAAGCCGCAGGTGCATTGGTGAGCCTATACGGCATCACCACAAACTCGTAGTGTTCATAGCGAGTCCTGAAGGCTGTCTTCGGAATATCCGACTCGCGAATCCTCAGCTGATGGTAGCCTGAGCGAAGATCGATCTTCGAGAAAACCAAAGATCCCTGTAGCTGGTCAAACAAATCCTCGATACGTGGCAAAGGATAACGGTTCTTCACCGTTCTCTTGTTCAGTTGCCTGTAGTCAATACATAACCTCATGGATCCATCATTCTTCTTGACAAATAGAACCGGAGCACCCCAAGGTGAAGTGCTTGGTCTCACGAATCCCAAGTCAAGCAACTCCTGCAACTGCACCTTCAGCTCCCTCAACTTGGCTGGTGCCATGCGATATGGTGCCATAGAGATCGACTGTGTATCTGGCAGCAATGTGATCTCGAACTCGATCTCTCTCTCAGGAGGTAGCCCTGGTAGCTCATCAGGAAAGACATCTGGATATTCTGATACTACCCGGATGTCCTGTATCATCAGCTCCTGATCAGATACCTCCCGCACAAATGCAAGGTATGAATCACAACCCTGATCAACAAGTCGCTGGGCTCGCAATACTGAAATGTACTCCATGGTGGAGTCATGTGTAGTACCCTCAAAAGTGAACTCGGGTAGATCTGGAATCCTGAAGACAACCGTCTTCCTAAAGCAATCAACAAGTGCATGATGAGCGGATAGCCAATCCATGCCTAAAATCAAGTCGAACTCATCAAGCTGTAGGAGTAGACAGTCTGCGATCATCTCATGACCGCCAATCAGTATGGGCAAGTGCCTGACTATTAGAGATATGACAAATAACTGGCCACCTGGCCCTCGGATGTGATATGGAGACGATAGCGTCTCTGCAACTCTATCTAAAGAAACAAGCAACCTCGAAGCGAGGAAAGAGTGTGTCGCGCCGGAATCGAATAAAACATGGAAAGGTCGGCCCAAGACTGAGACCATACCTTTCACCACAGTAGCCGCTGAACGTGCCTGCTCCTCAGTAACGGCATGTAACTGTCCCTGCCTGGCTGATGCAACACTAGAACCTGCCACACTTTGCGTCTGTCTCTGCTGCTGCCGCCTAAAGTTGGAGTTCCTGCCACGGAAACTCCCTGAACGCTGTGTCTGAGGCTGTGACTGTGAAAGCTGTGGCTGAGGCTCGCCAGAAGCCTGTGGGCACTGTGCTCGGTAATGTCCCCACTCATGACATCGATAGCATCTGACTGGCCTGGTAGGTGGAGTAGCTGTGCCTGTGCTCCGAGCGGGTCCGGCTGGTGGTCGGTCTACTCGCTGCGACCCAGATGGTAGAGCGGAATCTGTGCCACGTCCGACAAGTGCTCCTCCTAGAGTAGTCGATGGAGATGAGCGAGCACTGCCAGAGAATGTCGAACCTGTAGGTCGGAACCGTCTGTCTGACCTCTGCTGCTGAAACGGTCGACGTATCGGTCCAAAAGATCGTCGCGGTCTAGGTGCTGCTCCAGACGAGCTTCCGAAACGTCTCCCCCTGATGTCCTCGAACTTCTCCGCAGCATCGGTAGCCTCGGAGATGGATGTGATATGTAGTCCAGCCAGCTTCTCCTGCACCTCCTCTCGCATGCCGCCAATGAACTTCTCCAGATTCTCCTCTGGAAATGCGCCAGCTGCTCTTGTATGTCGTGACAGCTCTGTGTATCTGATAAAGTAATCCCTGGCTGTCATCTGTCCCTGACGGAGCTCGGCAAACAGTCGGCGCTGGGACTCCTTCCACTTCGCAGAAAAGAAGTGGGCTCTGAACCTCGTCTCGAAATCGTTCCAAGTAGGCTCTCGGCCTAACTCGGACACTACGGCCTCCCACCATCGCTCGGCGAAGTCTGTCAGTGAATACTTTATGAAAGATAGCCACGTGTTTCGTGGCGCATGAATTGCCCTGAGCACCTTCATTACTCTCTTCAGCCACTGCTCAGCATCATCTGGTAGACCTGTGCCCTCGAACAAGGGTATGTTGGCCCGCTGGTAGGACGTGAAAACCGACTGGTGCCTGTGAATGGCGGAATACTCGTGTGCATCCTCGCCAGCAAAGTCAACAGGGTCCTGCTCCCTGTCCAAGTCTGCATCCTCCTCAGCTACATGCTCTGGTGCCTCCTCAAGTGGATCATCGGGATGAGGTTGCTCCACCTCAACGGACTGGTGCTGTTCCTGTCGTATTCCATCCTGGGATGGATAGTACGTGAAATCTGACAGGTCCTCAAATCTCATCTCTATGTCCGTCTGCCTGTCAGCAATCTCGGTCTGCTGGGCCAATATCTGCTCCTGCTGGCCTCTCATAGCAGCCTGCTGCTGCTGAAGATCAGTAAGTGCGCTCAGTATGCGTGCCAGCTGATCAGAAGTACCTTGACCTGGTCGAGATGCCATGGCTCTCCATTTGAACCATAATTAGTCATAAAAATGCCCTAGACAGATATTTATCATAAATGCTTTTCTCTTCTTGGGATATAATATGAAAATTAATGAAATTGGTGACATCTGTGGTTATTGAATATGAATGTCATATTTTCCTTCTCGAACTCACGACAAGTCGGAAGACTGTCGCTATTCGAGAACTTAATGCGATCAGAATTGAAATACTGCGAATGTGCGTATCGGGGTACCACTGCTCTGATACCAAACTGTGAACCCCTTAGGATCCGGGTACCCGTTAATCACACACTCGCACTATTATTCACATGAGATCGCATGAAGTTACAGAAAAGAAGGGAAAGAGTTTTCGCGCGGCTAATTATCCACATGACATTCACATTCACAACATAACCACAAAGTAAAAGAGATACAAATGGTACCAAAATTCTTTTCATTAATATTTATATCAGTTTACAACTTGCACAAGCATCTTCCATATTACAACATATATCCTAAGTGATACAAAAGAAATAACATTTTCATCACCATCTGGACAAAAACTGAGACAAGTAATTCATACCGTCTAGTGTATACTCTGTCTCCAGGAAGCATGTATAGCTACTGAGCTGCTACTAAACTGCAGGCTGTTTGCCTGCCAAACACGTTAGGAAAGAAGAGGCGTCAGCCATTGCTGGTACCTCCCAAAAACTTATAAAAATAACTAGACATTTAATATGTGCAAAAGCAAGCAAGTAGAAAGGTGGAAAGTAAAGTCTACATCTACTTGCGTAAGTAAAAAGGTTTTTCAGACTACTTGTAAGCATCTCAAATGTTTGTCCCATAACCCAGCATTTCCCACATGTGACATATTTATATAGTAGTTGAGTATTCATGAGTGTATGAGTGTAAGCACATATATCATTTTCTTCAGAGATCACGTTGGTAAGTGATAATGAAAAAGTTAAGATTTGAAAGATCTCCAAATTTATTTAAATTCTTAGATAGAGACAATAGTCATTTCCTACTAATCCCAACTTTTGATCGTAACTCCTCCAATTCTTAACTTCAATGTTTCAGATATAACTTCAGACAATGTAGATGTAGATATGGATGATCTAGATATAGAATCGCCAAGTCTGTTGGCGAAGTAAACTCAAGCGGTGAAGAAGCCTACAAATGGCTTTTCCGTCTCGCCCTCTAATTGGAAGCGCGGTCCAATAGAGGGATAGGTCTACTCCCCAACTACGCCACTGAGACGGGTGAGAGACTCCCTAGAAAAGTCGCTCTAAAAACCTGCCTGACTAGTACAGGCGAACGAGCTCGTACGAAAAACTGAAAACCAAGGATCCCCCGCCTGGGTATCCTAAAACAAGGGTCAGCGGAACTGGTCTAAAGTCAGGATCCCAACGAGGCGTAAAAACACTGCGAGCTCGCGTAAAAATCGTGTAGAAGACTGGGATCCTAGACCCGCGCACTTGGCGGCCGCTGCCCTATCTGGGCTTCCTATCTCCCGCCCAGTTGAGAGTCACCGCGCTCTCGCACGGTCAGGTGTAAGATTCACCATAACCGACAATATTTGTCAATCATTAATGATCCTTACTATCTTTGCTTGATCATTGATTCTCAACATCCTTACTTTTCTGGCCACTTGACTCATCCTCGATCTTTTATGTAATTGATTGTCTAGATCGAGGTTGTCGGTCAACGATCTTATCGATATCATTGTTAGATTTATTCAAAAGTGCAATCATATCTATTGTTTCCATTCCCAAAATAGGCTTTTTACTATGAGTCATTAATAGCTAAAGATATGTAAATTGAAAGTATTATTTGAATTCATTGTTCCATTAATTTGAGTGCCCTTGCATAGTACATTCGGGTAATATCATGTAAATTATTAACCAAAACATGAGGCTTATTTCGTATGAAATCCCTATACGGTCACTCATGATGAGTGGATGGTATATTCTAAATTGTTAGGGTGTGAAAACAGATCTTATATTTAGTACTCATGCAGGCCTTGGAGTATCAATATTGCTTGCTACAATACAAGTCAGTCCAGATTCCTATGTACTTCCATATGATACATCACTAATATATTTATACATATGAGATTGCTCAATTGTGGTCTCATATGGATTTTAGTGTATATTTGGAAAAGTAAATACAGTAAACAACACATTTAATTAATCTTCTCGTTAGGAACTTTAACTGCTATATTTTTTTTTTAAAAAACATTTAAGTAGTAAATAGAGGATTAAAGTTGTAATCCAATAGTTCTTCATTTCTTTTTATCATATACACAACCAGTAGTCTGAAAATCTCTTAATCCAAAAATCCCCCCTTTTGTAAATATTAGTAAACTTGAATTTTTATGAATCTGACCTCATATATATTTACTCAGCGTGAATCTCTCATAATGAATAAACACCTTCATTCATCTTGCCATATGTGTGAATTCAGATAAGATTTGTTGTGTATCATACCCACTTATATCGAAGGTACTTATATATACCAAATGAAGCAATAAGTAAAATTTACATCTAAATGTTGACGCATATAGAATAACTGTACCTCTTTGTTATTTTATTTTTCCTGTTATTCTCTTTATATAATTTACCCATAGGCTATTCTCCTATATAAGAGAGCCTAGGGCTTATGGAATAAAAAAACTCATTCTCTTTTCCCAACATGGTATCAGAGCGACGGTCCTAGACCGGACTTCTCGAAACCCTAACCCTAACACCCCACCCGCCGGCCCTCTTCTTCTCTCTCTCTCTCTCTCGATCGGCGCGCCCCCAACGCCGCCATTGTGCATCATCTGCGCATCCCTTGCGCAGCCCTAGCGTGCCGCGCGCAACCTCTGCGCAGCACTTGCGCGCTGTGCGCAGCCCCTGCGCGCGCAGCCCCTTGCGCATCCCTTGCGCAGCCCTAGCGCGCCGTGCGCATCCCCTGTGCAGCACTTGCGCGCTGTGCGCAGCTCCTGCGCGCATCAGCCGTGCGCTGTGCGCTGTGCGCAGCCCCTGCGCGCCTCAGCCGTGCGCTCCAGTGCGTCACCTTTGCCTCCCAGCGCATCTCCTGTGCGGCCTGGGCGCAACTCCTGTGTGCGTGTAGGCCTTAGCACAAACATCTTCATGGGGATAGTTGCTTGAAGTCTACACATGCAACTACCCCCATCTATGGTATTGTAGACAAAACATATCGTTTGTCAATCGTTCCAGTCTTTATTTTTCAATATGTCAGAGAGCAAGGCAGATATCCCATCTATTGGCGCATTCCGTGGTCCAGCGCCTATTGTCAAGATGGACGGTACAAACTATGAACTGTGGGCAATGCAGTTCATGAGCATGATGAAGTCTACAGGTAAGAAGCATATTCTTACCGAATCAGAGCCTGCTGAGAAGACTGGAACCTATGCCTCCTGGGAGGCTGATGACGCATACGCCAAGGTCTGGCTATCTGGCACGTTGGCAATTGAGATTGCCAATGATATCCTCCATCAACCCACAGCGAAGGATATGTGGGACATTCTGGCGGCCACATATTCCCAGGCAAAGAACGATACAAAGATTCTGCAACTCCAGCATGATATCTTCACCATCAAGCAGAATGGTCGCCCTCTACTTTCTCTCTATACATCACTGAGAGGGATGTTTGAGAAGCTATATAGCTTCATGCCCTTGACAGCTACGCCAGAGCAGCAGAAGACATACAGGAATGCTACTATGGTGGGTGTGTTTCTCGCTGCACTTGATCCAGAGTATGAGGCAACACGTTTTCAGATTTTGGCGGACTCGACTATTCCTCCCATGGAGGAAGCCTTTCACAGATTGAGTAGGATCACAGTGCCTTTAGCAGCTGCGAGTCAGAATTCCTCAGCTATGGCGGCCAACAGAGGCCGCGGTTTTCATCACCAGGGCCATGGACGTACTCCTCGTGGAAGGGGTGGCCGCACCAGGCCAACATGCACATATTGTCACCGAGTCGGGCACAATGAAGACACATGCTATTCGAAGCATGGATTCCCTGCATCTGCACGAGCCGCTGAGCATATAGAGCCCCCATCTGCTGCTACCCTGGATCAACGATTTGATGATCTAGTTGCTCGCCTCAGGGGCATCATACCACCATCTGGTCCAGCACCGACTACAGAGAGTCATACTGCTGCTGCTGCCTCTGCCTCTGCCTCTGTATCTACTAGTACTTCAGGTAGTACACTTGCACTCCACAGTAGTAGATCTGATATACTGCCATGGATCATGGACTCGGGTGCTACACATCATTTATGTGGCGACCAGAGTCTACTTACAGGATACACTCAGATCCCTCCAGGACGGACAGTAGTGATTGCTAATGGCACGCATTCCCCTATCACTGGTCAGGGGGACAGCTTCTATGCAGCTTAAGAATGTCCTACATGCACCACATTTTTCTATGAATCTGTTGTCAATTAGTCAGATTACGAAGGATCTCCATTGTCGAGCTATTTTTGATTCATCTTCTTTGATTTTTCAGGACATCCGTACAGGCAACGTGATTGGTCATGGCTATGAGCAAGGAGGCCTTTACCGTCTGAACCAGACCCCATTTGCCGGAACCACATCTTCTCCTGCTGGACAAGTATCTCCTCTCCTGTGGCATCTGCGTTTTGGTCATTTACCGCTTCAGAAGTTGCGTCTAGTTCTACCCTATGGTCTCTCTCTCACACCTATCCAGTGTGAGGCATGTCAGTTGGGAAAGCATCACAGGTCGTCTTTTCCCAGTAGTCAAGGTCGGAGTAGTAACTCCAAGTTTGAGTTGTTTCATGTCGATGTCTGGGGTCCGAGTCGTGTTCCCGATCATCAGGGACACAGGTTCTATATTGTATTTGTGGATGATTTCTCTAGAGCGTCATGGGTCTTTCTAATAAAAAATAAATCTGAAGCAGGAAATATTATTATCCACTTTCTTAATGAAATTCAAAATGTTTTTTCCACATCTGTCAAGATTGTGAGAAGTGATAATGCCTTAGAGTTGTGCACCAACATTCTAGCCAATTACTACTCCTCAAAAGGAATTATTCACCAAACATCTTGTGCTCATACGTCTCAACAGAATGGGGTTGCTGAAAGAAAACACCGTCATCTTCTTGATGTCACAAGGTCACTTCTTATTCAGAGTCATGTTCCGTACTCCTACTGGGGTGATGCAGTCCTTACTGCATGTTACCTAATCAACCGTATGCCTTCGTCCGTCTTGAATGAACAGATTCCTTTTTCACTCATTTACCCTGACAAGGATTTGTTCATTCTTACCCCTCGTGTGTTTGGGTCAGTCGCATTTGTCCATCAGTTGTCGCCTAGTACTGACAAGCTCTCTCCTAGGGTTGTCAAGTGCGTCTTTGTGGGGTACTCCAGAACTCAAAAGGGGTACAAGTGTTTTGATCCTGTGCGTCGGCGGTATATGATCAATGCAGATGTTACATTTTTTGAATCTGTTATGTACTTTTCAGAATCTGGAAACATGCAGCTACCACCTATATCTCCTGATGCCGTATTCATGGTACCACCACCACCATTGCCACAAACAAAACACCGTCACCACCACCGCCACCGCCACCACCACCGCCACCGCTAGTATCCCCGCTACCATTCCATTACACCCGCAGGCCTCCTCCAGCTCATAATCCTGACCCGCCAACTAGCTCGCCTATGGTATGTAATGAAAATATTAATGTTGATGGATCTGACGACATTTCTCAGCAGGATGTATTACAGGAGCATGGTGAGAACACAGATGATCTGGATGTTCCAATTGCTCTACGCAAGCCGAAGAGAAGCTGTGCCAAATATCCATTATCAGCAGCTGTGTCTTTTGAGAGGCTATCTGGAGACTTCAGGACGTTTGCATTGGCACTTTCAGCTACAGACATTCCACGGAATCATCATGATGCTTTGCAGGATGCTAGATGGCGGCTAGCAATGGAAGAAGAAATGGCGGCACTTCAGTGCAGAGGAACCTGGAGTTTGGTTCCTACACCTCCAGATGTCAGCCCGGTGAGTTGCAAATGGGTGTTTACAGTGAAGCACAATGCAGATGGTTCCATTGACAGGTACAAGGCACGCCTGGTTGCACGGGGCTTCACACAGACATATGGGGTAGACTACCTTGACACATTCTCCCCTGTGGCGCGTCATTCCACTCTACGGATCCTGTTATCAGTTGCAGTTGCTAGAGACTGGCCACTTTATCAACTGGACGTGAAGAATGCATTTCTGTATGGCGACTTGCAGGAGGAAGTCTATATGCAACAACCACCTGGTTTTGCTGTTGAGGGGGAGTGTTCCAAGGTTTGCAGATTACATAAGGCCATCTATGGCCTTAAGCAGAGCCCCAGAGCATGGTTTCAGAAGCTTTCAGATCTCTTTGAGAAACAAGGATATAAACGCTCCAATGCTGATCATTCCTTGTTTGTACAGAAGACGGCTAGAGGTATCATTGTAATCATGGTTTATGTTGATGATATCTTGATTACAGGTGATGATGACCAGGGCATTAAGCAGGCAAAGGAAAGGCTGGGGACCGAGTTTGTCACCAAGGACTTGGGAGTCCTTAGATATTTTTTGGGGCTGGAGTTTGCTAGAAATCCATATGGATTAGTCATGTCACAGAGGAAGTATGTTACAGATCTACTGAGTGAGACAGGTATGCTAGGGTGTCGACCTGCTACGACACCAATGGATCCTAGCATGAAGCTGTATGATGATGACACAGAAGAGGTGGATAAGAGAAGGTACAGAGAACTGGTAGGCAAACTACTGTATGTCACGACCACTAGACCTGATATATCATTTGCAGTGAGTCGTGTGAGCCAGTTCATGGAGCAACCACGTCAGGCCCATATGGATGCAATACACATGATTCTGAGATATTTAAAATCATCTCCAGGTGCAGGCTTGCTATTTAAGAAAGGAAAGGAGATCTCTATCACGGCATGTGCGGATGCAGACTATGCAGGATGCCCCAAGGACAGGAAGTCCACATCAGGATTTGCAGTCTATGTTGGAGATGCTCTAGTTTAGTGGAAGAGCAAGAAACATACAGTGGTAGCTAGATCCAGTGCTGAATCCGAATACAGGGCTATGGCCCAGGCTAGCACAGAAATGATGTGGGTGAAATCCTTACTTGCAGATCTATGTATTGATATACCTCTTCCTATGATGTTGGAATGTGACAATCAGGCCGCCTTGTTCATTGCAAATAACCCAGCCTTTCATGAGAGGACCAAGCACATTGAGGTCGACTGTCACTACATACGTGACATGATTCAGAAGGGGTTCATTGCTACATCTCACGTCACATCAGAGAATCAGACTGCTGATATTTTCACCAAGGCATTACTTCGAGGCCCATTCCAGAAGTGTGCGTCCAAGCTAAGCATGATTGATATCTATGCTCCATCTTGAGGGGGAGTGTTGACGCATATAGAATAACTGTACCTCTTTGTTATTTTATTTTTCCTGTTATTCTCTTTATGTAATTTACCCATAGGCTACTCTCCTATATAAGAGAGCCTAGGGCTTATGGAATAAAAAAACTCATTCTCTTTTCCCAACACTAAATATTCCATAACAATTAGAAACAAAATCAACATTTGTCATCACACTAGTCCTAATGTCATTTTCTTTCACAGAAGTATATTCTTGCATTAAATATATGTATATATATATATATATTCTCTGACGATTACTGGGTTATGAAGTATTATGGACATTACTCGTAATTGGCTCAGCTTTATTTTGTGTTCTCCTATATATATATTATGGCTACAACCTCTAGTATATACTTTTTTTTACCCCCGAGAGACTCACAAAGAAAGATACAAAGACTGCTAGCATTTTTTTTATAGATGCATATTTAATTATGGGAATATAACATCTAAAGATAAAATTTTAGCATGCTCTCCTGTGCATGCATCCGTTCTACTCTACTGGAGTCGTCATACGAAAAATTTTGCTGGAAACATCATAAGGATAAATTAGATGGAATCCTCATAGGAATCATTTAGATAGAATCATCATAAGAATAATTTAGATGAAATCAAAATGTGCATTGCATCCATGCATGACAGCAAGGAGAATAGGGTGTGGAATTGTAGAAAATCATGTGTAATAAACATGTATGGCAGCAATGAGGGTAGGCTGGGGATGGTACCTTAAACTTGAAATTAGAGCATGCAAGAAGGATGAGATGGAGGCTTCCAGCAGCTTCTGCTTGGCAGAATTTGGAGCTACAATTCTTGCTGAGGCACCTGAAATCTACATGTAATTGCTTGGAAATGTCTTTGCTGGAAACCGAGAGAAAAAGAGAGAAAGGAAGAGAGGGTTTCACTGGAATTAGAGGATGATTTCGGTGGAATTTTTGAAAGAAGGTATGGGGCTTTAAGGAGTTATAAATAAGGAAGGGAGAGGTTTGTTTAGTTGACATGTGGAGAAAGAATATGTCAAGTGGAATAAGAGGAGAAAAGAGAAGAAAAGCAAAAATGGGAAGGAAAAAAAAACTCACGGGTGTCTGTTAACAGTAGCTGTCTGCTACTAAAAAAAATTATTTTCATTTTTAATTTTTTTTATATAAAAACTCTTTATTTGGCATACTTAAAAATCTACCGTACGTGCACCTCGAGTGTCAGATTTCGGCGCGAAATATCTTGTTTCGACCGTCTCCGAACAACGGTCAATATGAGTACCATATTGATATACTTCCGATCGAGTTTTGAACCCCCGAAATTTTCGTGATACGGTTTCGGTTTGAGGTTAAATTTTACGATTTAAAAATATCAAACGACCTCCGATTGACGAACGGTCGATTCCGTTGGTCTTGTATCGTCGAATCGGATCTAATGACGGTCTCGATTTGTTTTGCGGTTTCCGAATTTGCGTCACGGCTTTTTCACGGCACGTATTACGAATTGACCGATTTTTGGTCGATTTCACCCGAACAACTTTTGATTCACGATTAATTGATCGTTTTAAGTTGTTTAGTATTGACCGACAACGTTTTTGGGTTCATTAGACCCAAAATCGGACGACTTCGGGTTTGATTGGAAACCGGATGCTACAGCTGGTGCGCGTGAAGGTGGTTGTGCGTGGGGCGGAGGAGGCGGTGACGTTGGGTGCTGAAGGGAGTGCGGGGGCGGCTGGGGTATGGGAGGCGGAAGGGAGGAGGTTGGCGCGCGGGGGCGGGGCGATGGGGAAGAAGGAGACTGGCGCGCGGGGGTGGGGCGAGGGACGGCGGCGCCAGGGCTGGGGGCGCGAGGCTGGTGGGGGTTTCCCGCGAGGTTGGTGGAGAGGGGCTGGCGGCGGAGGGGTGTGTTGGGGTTGGTGCGGCTATGGGAGAGGGTGATGGGGCTGGAGCCACAGGGAGGGAGGGGGTGGGAAAGGCGAGAGCGAGGGAGGGTTGCGGGGAAGGTGGCACGGCTGTGGCCAGGGCCTGTGCCGTGGGAAGGTATGGGGATGACGGCCGCGAGGGCTGGGAAGGGTAGGGGAGTTACCTAGGGTGGTTGGGGTCGTGCCGGGACGGTCGAAGGGACCAACGGGTCCGATTCCGGTGGCGAAATCGGATCTGAAAGGTGCTGGACAGCCACTGTTTCATCGTATTTTTCTTCTAAAACGGTTGGGACAGCGGCGGATTCTTCGTTGACAGCGAGCTTTTCGTCGTGGACGGCGTGATCTTCGTCGGTTAGCGCATCCAGCCATGCTTGAACCTTGATGCACGATACAAGTCGCTGCCGGAACTTCTTTGAACGTGAATGCGAGCGTGAACCATGAGATAGATGGCTGAGATTAAACTTCACAAGCCAATACTCGACCGGATAGTCGAATCGTAGGAACGATTCAGTGTCCATGCTCTGATACTAAATGATGCAAACTAGAATTTTAGTGCGTCGATCGAATTTAAAATATTTGGTAGAAATTTCGGTGGAAGAATAATGGAATGGTTGAGAGAAGAAATCACGCCTGTAGCGCGGGGTTGAAGGAGGAGAACCGCGGAGATCGCGTGGAGAGAGAGGGAGAGGAGAAAGGAGAGAGATAAAAATCTCAAAATTTCATTAATACTTGACGTTTTGAACACAATGGACCCTCATCCCTTTATATAGGAGGGATGAAATTACAAAAATAGGAAAATAACTAATTATCCTAAATTAACTCTAACTAATTAACCGACTAACTACCTAATTTGAAATTCAAAATGAGATCACACGCGAACTCTTTATTTTAAATAAAAATGCGACAACTTACAAACATAAATAAAATTAACTACTAAAATTAATTAATAATTCGACCCTATCCGTTGGGTCCACGCTGCATCAAATCTTCATCACCAATGCTCCAGGGCCCGGAGCTCCATATGCAAGAAGGGACGAGGCGAAGCTCGAGCAACCTCGCTGGAGATATGATATCATCACCCGCTCACGGAGGAAGAGAATATACGAGACGCTACAGGTGCCGTTGGATGGCACCTCTCTGGTGTCCATCCAACGAGTCAAAGAGAGCCATGCCGCCACTCCAAAGCATGGAGGCTCGGGACCACTGAGCCATTCCCCCGCCGCTAGCAGCCGCTACGTGCCCGAGCCTCCACTTCGCCCACCGAACCTGGCCCCACGTGCCTCACACATGAGGGGTTGGGTTATTTGTAGAAGAGCCCTCAGACCTTTCCAAATTTACATCCAGGTCCTCCAGGTGTGTGCCTCACGTGCGCGCCTGGGGTAAATTACTTCGAGGCCCCGCCGACTTCTGAAAATTACAAAAGGCCCTCCCGCCTGGGATAATTTACAGGGAGGCCCCTCTGGCTTTTAGAAATTTTAAATATATCCCTCCAGGGGCCTATTTGTGGATATTAATCCATTTTATTTTCATGTACTTTATTACATTTATACCCCTAGCACTCTTTTGATAATATCTTGAGCATTTTAACTCCAAATCGAACGATTTCAGTTTCATTTTGAAGCCTTTTTGATTCCCTATGTAATGACATGTTTTATTTATTGATTTGACACTGAATTATATGTGCTAATTTTGGATGATCTATAGTGTCTCCTGCTCTTCAATATAGTACCATTATTTATCCTTGTTGCTCAATGTAACACTGAAATCAACCCTTAATTTGTTGCTCAATGATTTGAGAATTTTAGGGCATATTTGTGGATTATTGTTTGTAGCATATCATACACCATGCATATCATTTTAATTGCATTTAAATCAAACGAAAATATATGCATCATATTATTCTGTCGTTTCATATCACTTTATCTCTGCATCATTTTATTTGCATCACATATTTGCATATCATTCTGTATTGTGGATCACATCTGCATATGAAGATCTAGGTTTAGAATTTAATCGCTCAATATTTAATTAATATTTTTTGATGAATAAACTAGGAGGCTCGTGTCCCTGTGTTCGACCTTGGTATACTTGCAAAGTAAAATAACTTCCACATTATTCGAAGAGTGTGGTTTTTGCTGAATCGAAATCTGTCTCTTGTACTATAATAATACGACCTCATTAAAGCGATATATTTTCTGAGTTCATCATATATCTGCACTCTGATCTCCAGAAGTTACATAAAAAGTGGAGATAAATCCTCTTTTAATCATATCTTGACTGTAGTTACAATCTACCTCGATGTGCTTGGTTCTTTCATGGAAGGATGGATTATTGGCTATGAACAGGACGACCTAGTTGTCGCATTGGAGGTGCATGGGAAGTAACACCTCAATAGTCAGGTCAATCAGGATGGATCTAACCCACATCATCTCTGTGCTACCTGGTGCCATGGCTATATATTCTGATTCAGTACTTGATCTAGCATCAACCATTTGTTTCTTACTCTTCCATGAAACAAGTGAACTTCATACAAAGATAGCGAAGCCTGAGGTAAACTTCTTCTCTTTGGGACATCATGCATAATCTTCATCAGCACATGTTGTAATTGTAAGGGATGCATCTCTACTGAACAAGAGTCCTGCACCTGGAGTAGTCTTCAAATATCCCAAAATCACGTATACATCATCCATATGTACCTGCCTGGGCTGCTCCATAAATTGGCTACCTCTGCTCACTACAAAGGGTATAACAAGTCTGGTAATGGTGACACACTGACATATAGAAGCTCGAGCCATCTGCGTTGTCTCATGTTCAACTCCTTCTGATCAAAGATGTACTTTAGGCTCTTGTGATCTGTGAAAATCTCGAAGTTCACCCCATATAGATAGTGGCGTCAGATCTTCAAGGCGAAAACAACTGCCGCCAACTCCAAGTCATGTGTGGGGTAGTTCCGCTCGTGCGGTCTCAACTGCCGTGATGCGTAAGCAATCACCTGTCCTCTCTGCATCGACACTGCTCCCAGACCTTCCCCAGATGCATCTGTGTAGACTGCATAGTCCTGAGTACCTGAAGGAAGAGCAAGAATAGGCGCTGTAGTCAACCTCTCCTTCAGTGTCTGGAAGGTCTGCTCACATGAATCGTTCCAAATGAATGGAACTCCCTTCTGCGTCAATTGTGTCAATAGACGGACGATGCGTGAAAATCCGCTGACGAAGCGTCTGTAATAACCCGCTAGTCCGAGAAAGCTCCGAATCTGAGTAACTGTCTTGGGCTGCTCCCAAGACATAACTGCATCTATCTTCGCAGGATCAACTGCAATGCCTGCTCCAGAAATGATATGCCCGAGAAAAGAGACCTGAGATAACCATAACTCACACTTGCTCAACTTAGCATATAGCTTGTGCTCTCGCAATGTGTCCAAAACAATCCGTAGATCATTCGCATGATCCCATTCATTCCGTGAATAGATGAGCACATCATCGATGAACACCACTACAAACTTTTCCAAGTATGGGCGAAAGATACGGTTCATCATATCCATGAAAGCCGCAGGTGCATTGATGAGCCTATACGGCATCACCATAAACTCGTAGTGTCCATAGCGAGTCCTGAAGGCTGTCTTCGGAATATCCGACTCGCGAATCCTCAGCTGATGGTAGTCTGAGCGAAGATCGATCTTCGAGAAAACCAAAGATCCCTGTAGCTGGTCAAACAAATCCTCGATACGTGGCAAAGGATAACGGTTCTTCACTGTTCTCTTGTTCAGTTGCCTGTAGTCAATACATAACCTCATGGATCCATCATTCTTCTTGACAAATAGAACCGGAGCACCCCAAGGTGAAGTGCTTGGTCTCACGAATCCCAAGTCAAGCAACTCCTGCAACTGCACCTTCAGCTCCCTCAACTCGGCTGGTGCCATGCGATATGGTGCCATAGAGATCGGCTGTGTATCTGGCAGCAATGTGATCTCGAACTCGATCTCTCTCTCAGGAGGTAGCCCTGGTAGCTCATCAGGAAAGACATCTGGATATTCTGATACTACTCGGATGTCCTGTATCATCGGCTCCTGATCAGATACCTCCCGCACAAATGCAAGGTATGAATCACAACCCTGATCAACAAGTCGCTGGGCTCGCAATACTGAAATGTACTCCATGGTGGAGTCATGTGTAGTACCCTCAAAAGTGAACTCGGGTAGATCTGGAATCCTGAAGACAACCGTCTTCCTAAAGCAATCAACAAGTGCATGATGAGCGGATAGCCAATCCATGCCTAAAATCAAGTCGAACTCATCAAGCTGTAGGAGTAGACAGTCTGCGATCATCTCATGACCGCCAATCAGTATGGGCAAGTGCCTGACTATTAGAGATATGACAAATAACTGGCCACCTGACCCTCGGATGTGATATGGAGACGATAGCGTCTCTGCAAACTCTATCTAAAGAAACAAGCAACCTCGAAGCATGGAAAGAGTGTGTCGCGCCGGAATCGAATAAAACATGGAAAGGTCGGCCCAAGACTGAGACCATACCTTTCACCACAGTAGCCGCTGAACGTGCCTGCTCCTCAGTAACGGCATGTAACTGTCCCTGCCTGGCTGATGCAGCACTAGAACCTTCCACACTTTGCGTCTGTCTCTGCTGCTGCCGCCTAAAGTTGGAGTTCCTGCCACGGAAACTCCCTGAACGCTGTGTCTGAGGCTGTGACTGTGAAGGCTGTGGCTGAGGCTCGCCAGAAGCCTGTGGGCACTGTGCTCGGTAATGTCCCCACTCATGACATCGATAGCATCTGACTGGCCTGGTAGGTGGAGTAGCTGTGCCTGTGCTCCGAGCGGGTCCGGCTGGTGGTAGGGCGAGGAGTGCCGGGGAGGGCGTGACTGGAGTCGGCGAAGCCGCGTGTGCGTGGGGTCGAAGTTGGAGGGGAGGCGGCGCCAGGGGGGAGGGAAGGGGATGGTGAAGGCGACGCTGGGGAGTAGCGGGAGAAGGTGGAGGGACCTTGGGGGGGGGGGGGGGGCGGCGGCGAGAGGGAGAGGGATGAGAAGGGAGGGAGGCGGCGGTAGGGGATGGGCTAGGTTACGGGGAGAGAGGGGTAGCGGGGAAGGTGGCGGGGCTGTGGCCGGGGGCTGTGCCGTGGGAGGATATGGGGATGACGGAGGGGCTGTTAGGGTGGGGATGACGGCCGCGAGGGCTGGGGAGGGTAGAGGAGTTACCTGGGGTGGTTGGGGTTGTGCCGGGATGGCCGGAGGGGGCAGCGGAATCGATTCCGGTGGCGGAATCAGATCTGGGATTTCCTGGACAGCCACTGTTTCTTCGAATTTTTCTTCTAAAACGGCTGGGACAGCGGCGGATTCTTCGTAGACAGCGAGCTTCTCGTTGTTGGCGGCTCGATCTTCATTTTTTTGTTCCAAATCGGGTTGCACAACGGCCTCTACGATCTGACTTTTGTTGTCGATGAACGAATCTTCTTCGGCTTGCGCATCCAGCCATTCCTGGACTTTAATGCTTGAAAAAAGACGTCGCTTGAATTTGTGTCGACGTGTACGTGAACGTGAATCAGGGGAGAGACGACTCAAATCGAACTGCAATTGCTAATATGCGACAAGATCGTGGAATCGTGAGAACGACTCCATAACCGCTCTGATACCAAATGATGCAAAACGAATTTTGCGTGGCGCGGGTAATAAATTTGAACGGTGGAAATTTTTTGGTAGAAGAAAGAGAGGGGTTGAGAAGAAGAAATCTCGTCGGTAACGAGGCATTGAAGAAGAAGAACACGGAGATCGCGGGAGGAGAGAGAGGAGAGATAGAGAGAGATAATGAGATAACTCAATTTTTCATTAATCTGGACCTTTGAACATAATGGACCCTCATCCCTTTATATAGGAGGGATGAGATTACAAAAATAGAAAACTAATTAATTTGACCACTAATTATCCTAATTGGACTCTAACTAATTAACCGACTAACTACCTAATTTGAAATTCAAATTAAGACTAAATGAGATCACACGCGATCTCTTTATTTAAATAAAAATGCGACAACTTAAAACGTAAATAAAATTAATCACTAAATTTATTTAATAATTCGGCCCCATACTTGGGCTCTACGCTGCATCACAAAATCTTTTATTTAAAGGTTAAAATTGATGGTAATTTAAGAAGAAATGAAGGGGTACGAAAATTGTAGGGACGCCCTCCAAAACTACAACCGTAATGCTGAATTAGGGAAAAAAGACATGAAATTGGAGTCAATTGCTCCACAGATTCAACACGACATCCCCAGTACAACAATGGGAAACAAAGCCACTCATCAGGAGATGAGTTTTTCAAAGCGACAGAGAGTTGATGTAGCGGGGGACGACCAATTAGGGCTCAATTAAAGATTTTCGTCCGTTGAAATTTAGCAATTAGGGTTTAATTTTCATTCGTTAATTACAGTCGAATTAATGTTACGTTATATTGAGTTCGTGCAATTTTATTTTAAATAAAGGGATCACATGTGATTTTGAATTAAATAGTTAATCAATTATATTAGGTAGTGAGTCGGTTAGAGATGTTTAAAGTTCAAACTAGGATACATTAGATTTGAAATTTTGATTTGTTTCTATTTTTGTAATCCCACCACTACTATATAAAGGGGATGATAATCCTTTGTTTAAGACAGTTCAAGTTGAAAATAAATTGAGATTTATCTCATCGCTTCCCATTCTCTTTTCTCCCACCACGCGATCGTCACAATTCTTCTCTCGAATCTTGCGCAACCGACATGCTTTCTCTTCCTTATCCCTCCAATTTCTTCCACTAAATAAATTTTCCATCATCAAATTATTTTTTTCTACTGTACAATTTTTTTATTTGCATCACGTGGTCCATGTAGTTTATTACCCTTATGTAGTGCTACAATAATGAGCACATTTTGATGAAGCCAGAGCCGACAGATAAGACTAGGGACAATGCTTCGTGGAAGCAAGAGGAGGCATATGCGCGTATTTGACTCTCTAGGTCCTTTACCACGGAGATAGCCAATGATATCGCGAATCAACCTATTGTCAAGGCAATGTGGAATATTCTGGCATCTGCTTATGCCCAAGCGAAGAATGAAGCCAAGATTCTTCAGCTTCAATTTGACATTTACAGGGCCAAGCAGAATGGTTGTCCACTGCACACATTCCACTCCTTGCTTCGTGGCATGTTCGGGAAGTTTCATAAGTTCATGTCTATTACGGCATCCGTTGAGCAACAAATGCCATACATGAACTCCACGATGGTTGGAGTCTTTTTGGTTGTACTCGACCCGGAGTATGATGCAGCACGTGCACAACACCTTACTGGGGCGACCATATCTCCTATGGAGGAGGCTTACAGTCGTCTCAATGGACTTTTTATTCTTCCTACTGCCACTCCACAACTCTCTTCAGCGATGGCCGCTTCTCGCGGCAGAGGATGGTTTACCCAGTTCAAAGGGCGTTGACCCCGTGGCAAAGGCGGTGCACGCCAGTGTGGTCCTTGCACCTACTATCGTCGTCTAAGACACTCAAAGGACACATGCTATCTGAAACACGAATACCCCACATATGCTCGTGTGCGAGAACATATCGAGCCTTCAGAGACTGTAGCTTCCCATGCAGATCCACGCCTGGATGACATTGTCTCTTGTTATGAGAGATCATGACTTCGGTGAACGACACCACCACTATCTACAAATACTGTAGCTCGCAGTCAGAGCCTCTTCGAGCTCCTTAGGTATCGTTTACGCTTTTACTAGTAATAGCGATGCATATATGATAGAGTGGATCGTAGACTCTGACGCATCCCACCATCTGTGTGGAGACATAGCCCATTTCAGATCCTATAGGAGTATACCTCCTGGTAGATGGGTTGTTATGACTAATAGAGTCCACTTACCCATCACAGGAGAGGAGGAGGTGTATCAGATGCCATCCACTCACCTTTAGAATGTTTTATATGCCCATGATTTTCAGATGAACTTAATTTCTATTAGTCAGATTACTAAGAATTTGCATTGTTGTGCCTTTTTGACCCTTCATCTCTTGTGTTTCAGGACATTCTTGCGGGCAGGGTGATTGGATGTGGCCGTGAGCTGCGCGGGCTCTATAGACTGGTCCATCCTCCTTATGCTGGTACTTCTACTATTCCTATTGGACCCATCTCACCGTAAATGTGGCACATTCATTTTGGCCACCTTCCTCTGCATAAGTTGTGTCATGTCCTCAGATTTCCATGCGATCTTCCTTCCAGTGCAAGGCATCCCGGCTTGGGAAGCTCTATCTTTCCTCCTTTCTAGCTCGTCAGAGTCGGAGCAATTCTTAGTTGTTTGAGATCCTCCATTTAGATATCTTAATCCAAATCGTGTCCGTGATCACTTGGGACACCGTTTTTATCTGGTCGCTGTTGATGATTTTTCTAGACTTTCTTGGGTACTCTTATTGAAGATTAAGTCTGATGCTGGGGTCTGTTTTCAAATCCTTCATTAATGAGAAAGAAAATTTTTCCCGCCAATGTCAAAAATTTGCGTTATGATAATGCCTTAGAGTTTTGTACCCTATAGCTTTCTGAGTTTTTCAGGTCTCTTGGCATTGTACACCATACCTCGTGTGCCCATACATTTCAGCAGTTCGGTGTTGTCGAGCGCAAAGACCGTCACCTAGTCGATGTGACCGGAACCCTGTTGATTTAGAGTCGTGCTCCTCACACTTACTTGGGTGATGCAGTTCTCAATACTTGCTACTTAGTGAATCGTCTGCCTTCCTCTGTTTTGGGGGGTAAAGATTCCTTTCTCGATTTGTATCATCTGAGAAGGATCTGTTCTCCCTCACACCTCTTGTGTTTGGATCTGTAATCTATGTTCACGATTTTTCTCATGGTTGTGACAAGCTCTCCCCCAGAGCTGTCAAGTGTGTTTTTGTTGGCTACTCTCATACCCAAAAGGGGTGCCCATTGCTTTGATCCGCTTTAGCAAAAATACTTTGTTAGTGCTGATGTTATATTTTTTGAGTCTATTGTGTATTTCTCCTCTACAGGTGATAGATTGGCCCCATCCGACTCTGATGATGAGATCTACATACCTCCTCCTACAATACTATCACTGTCTACACCTATTCCTACTCAGTCACCGCCGAGTCCACCACCACCACCATCACCACCTCCTGTACCTATTCCTGCTCCTTCACCTGCTCCTGTGGCTGCTCCTGCACCACCACCTACATTGACTCAATTTTTACCACGTGTGTTTATTCGCAAGTCTTGCTATGTTCCCCTGTTCAAAGGTCTTCCCCATCATCCAACACACCTCAGGTATGTAATGGGTACATTGTTTCTACTGATGGCACTACTGAGTTGTCTGTGCAGTATGAGTCACTGCATATTGAGCAGATACCCTCTTAAGAGGGAAATTTACAGGTTTA
Organism: Ottelia alismoides; assembly: GCA_037367405.1. Taxonomy (NCBI): domain Eukaryota; kingdom Viridiplantae; phylum Streptophyta; class Magnoliopsida; order Alismatales; family Hydrocharitaceae; genus Ottelia; species Ottelia alismoides. Next base: position 300,820 of record JAZKJV010009168.1, read on the forward strand.
GGACATGACATGTGATCTTGATGTGTCAATTGCTCTGCGAAAGCAGAGACGTATGTGTGCTACATATCCTCTTGCAACCCATATTTCCTTGAGCAGACTTTCAGAGGATTTCGGAAGATTTACCTTGGCACTATCAGTTGTGGAGATACCACAGACATATCATGTGGCTATTCAGGACAGTCAGTGACATCTAGCCATGGAGGAGGAGATGGCTACACTACAGTCGCATGGCACTTGGAGCCTTGTTTCAGCTCCAGTTGGTGCATCCTTTGTTCGGTGCAAGTGGGTGTTCACTGTGAAGCACCGTGCAGATGGCAATGTGAATCGCTACAAGGCGAGACTTATGGCACGTGGGTTCATCCAGACATATGGGGTGGACTATCAGGATACTTTTTCTCCGGTTGCCAGACATTCTACTCCGTGTATCCTTCTATCTGTTGCTGTGACACGAGATTGGAACCTCTATCAGCTTGATGTGAAGAATGCTTTTCTATATAGTGATCTACAGGAGGAGGTCTACATGTAGCAGCCACCTGGGTTCACTACTGAGGGGGAATGTCAGAAGGTTTGCAGGCTACACAAGTCCAAGGCCTTAAATGTCAGAATTCGATTTCATTTTGGTTAGTGCGGAAAGAGAAATTCGGTGGAATTTCAGTGAAATGACCAAAAATTGGGGAAATTACTTGAAAACTCATTTTTTTTTCTAAATATAAGATTTCTAGTATTCTTTATCTCAATAAATGATATAAAAATACACAATTTGTTACTAATAATAAGATATTAATATGATATATTACATTAAATTTCCATTTAATCGCTACAACAGTAAAAAAAAGTAGTATAATGCTAAGAATCATAATCAGATTTGGAATCAAAATTAGATGCCATTAGTTTCACCTCTTGAATTTGAAGAGAATGGTGACATGTGCAATAATAACAAAGAAAAATATAGACCAACAAAGAGTACTATCAAAATGATATTTTATGTAAGAAATTAAAGATCGAAATGATAGCTTATAACGTATATCTACCCGAAATTCTTTCAATTTAGAACAAAATTTATTTTTAAAAATAAAATAAGACACATACACACACAAACACAATTTTTTTTAACATGTATGCCTAATAGATGCATTGTATAGCTTGTGATCGTAAAATATATGCTATATAAGACACAATCAAATAAGCTAATACCAAAAAATTGCGTAGCATTCACAAGCACAAGCTATATCCAACCTGATAGTAGGTAAGTACTTACAGTCACAATATTTGAAAAGTTGCTAACAAACTAGCAATCGTACAACCACTCATACTCCTTGCAGTAGTCAAAAGCCGCAATAAAGCAATTCCTTAAATTTTGAATTTCAATTTCGTTTCGCCATGTCGGGAAAGGGAACTTTCGAAGAATTGACTCTAAACTTGACTTTTTCCAAAAGCCAAGGTTTTTTATATTCCTAATTCAATAAATAAAATAGAAATACACATTTATTTGTAAAATAGAATTGTAAATATAAGTTTTGAAGTAATATTATCATCATAATCATCACACATGTTGATATTTAGAGCAACGTGTTGCCTAGAGTCAGAATTGTATGTGAAACTCGAAGCAAAAGCCATGATAATCACCTCGTCAGAGGTGACACATATAATAACTACTAATCAAAACATATATATATATATATCAAAATAAAGAAAGAACAGAAAATAAAGCTCTTCAGTTAAAACATCATTTAACTCTTAAATCTCGTGTCTAATTAATTTGGTTGGGATTTAGATCTTAAATTTAGAAACTAACTAAAGAAATTTATTCAACTAATGTAAAAAACTCTAAAAACTCGACACATCAACGCATGTATAAATGAAAATTCATTAAGATGTGTAAATTTTGATGAAAGCGAAATGTATATTCACTTATTTTTGTTGTTTCAACGAAATGACATGCAATTTCGATGAAATTTCGTTTGAAACGTTGGAGTCCTGGAAAAAGAAATAAAGCAGTGTTTCGATTTCGGTAACCTAAAGAAATGAAAATTTCGGAGAAATTCGGTGGAATTTCATTGAAATTTGAGGCCATGCACAAGTCTGTTTATGGCCTTAAGCAGAGTCCAAGAGCATGGTTCCAGAAGCTTTCAAACTTGATAGAGCAACAAGATTTGTGCAATCGACTGCCGATCACTCTATATTTGTGCACATGACTCAAGAGGTACAGTTGTCATTCTTGTCCATGTTGATGATATCATTGTAACAGGGGATGATGAGCATGGCATTCAGGTTGCCGAGGATTCCCTAGGTCAATAATTTGTGACCAAGGACCTTGGTAGTTCATGCTACTTCCTTGGACTACAGTTTGCTAGGAACCAACGAGGTCTTGTGATGACTCAAAGGAAGTACGTTACATATCTTCTTTCTGAGATAGGCTTGACAGATTGCAGAACTATTTTTTGAGGCTCAAAAAAGGGGGAGACACTCGTTGGTGTTCGCCCCAGTAATGTATAAAAGAAAATAAGAAAAGATAGTTACAAAGTCGAGGTGGGAGAAATGAAAAGATAAGCCACAAGCAAAAACGACAAAACCCCGGGGTTATAGAAGACACCGGCCCGCAACAATAAGGCCCAAAACCCTAGAGAATACACCAGTCTCCAATAAAGCGAGTGCACAGAATAAGAATGTTTTCCCAATAGAACCGCTGTCCGGAGAAAATAGCTTCGTTCCTGCCAAGCCATATGCACCACAGTCGCGCAACGGGAGCCAACAGATCCCGCCTATCCCTGTTCCTGTTGGTCCAAAGAAGCTCGCAGAGAGCAGAGAGGTTGTCCGCTCTCGCCCAAGGCAAGTCGTCCCAGATCCCCGACACCATCTGGCAGCCGAAGAAAAGGTGGTCAATAGTTTCGTCCTCAGCATTACAATGGGGACAGGAGGCACTGAAGTTAGCAAAGATTCTAGCACAACGATCACGAGTCATCAGCCTCCGTCTGCGCAGTAACCAAAGAAATATGTCGATGCGCTCCGGCAAGCGCAAGCCCCAAAAGAATCCACAGTCACGCACAAGAAGAGAAGAAGCAGCAGGAGGAGGAATGACAAGAGCCCGGTAGACCTTTCGCGTTGAAAATGGGCCGTCCTTCCTACGCCAATGATCCACTTGCACATTCGGCGTAGCAGCATCACGAAGGGCTATCAACAACGAAACAAAATCGTCCACCCGCTGCTCGGAGAAGTTCGCGGAGAAGCGTGGACACCAGCACCCATCCAACCAACAATCAGCTACGGTCGCATTCTTATGAGACGCTAATGCGAACAAGCGCGGAAAACGCACCTGAAAAGGACCACCGCCCGACCAATCATCCTGCCAAAACTTGAAAGAGTCCATCTTCCCCAACACCGGGATGAAAAGCGCAGCATTCCTCGCAAAGGCGTACATCACACTACGCCAAAACGGAGAGGGATGGAAGTTCAGTGCCCCCCGCGCCAACCCCAACCAATCGTCGCCCAAGAACTCCCTGAGGATAGAGATAAAGAAGTTATCATCCGTCCCTCAAATTCTACTCACCCACTTGAGTAACAGAGCATCATTCACCACATCTAATCTCTGCACACCGAGGCCACCATAACGCTTAGGCATAGTAATGTCATCCCAAGCAACAAGATGCAGGCCCCTACCCTCCCCCCCTTCCTTCCCCACGGGAAACGACGCATACAACGCTCGATCCGCAATCGAACCCCCGCCGGCATTCTAGGAACAGAGAGAAAGTATAAAGGAATAGAGGAGAGCACCGACTTGAGAAGAATAAGACGCCCCCCCTAGAGAGCAAAGCCGCCCGCCAACCAGCAAGGCGCGTTTCCACGCGCTCAGTAATCAAACGTCAATCCCGGACTCTGGCCCGACCCACCGACAAAGGTAAGCCAAGATAGTCAATAGGAAGCTCACCAGGAGAAGAACCAAGCAGCCGACTGCACTCCTTCGCCTCCGCTGGCGAAAGGCGAAAGGGAACCACCTTGGATTTGGAGGCGTTAATCGACAATCCCGACAATTCACTGAAAAGGGCAAGAGTGGTCGCCATACCGGAGACCTCCGCACTACCACCCTTAATAAAGCAGATAGTATCGTCTGCAAATTGGATCAAGGGCACACAAACATCCCCCTTATGGAAACCGTTAGAGAGCCCATCGTCAATAACGCGGTCCACCATACGCGCGAGAACATCCGATGCCAATACGAAAAGGAGGGGCGCAAGGGGACAGCCCTGGCGCACCCCCCTTCTAGGTTGGAAAGAACCACCAAACGGTCTGCCATTGATAATCATAGAGAGGGAAGCAGTGGTGACGCATCTGGGCATCCACGAAATCCACAAGTCAGGGAAGCCGCGCCTTCGCAAGACCGACCAAAGAAACCGCCAATCCAGGCAATCGTACGCCTTAGCAAAATCGATCTTACAGGGTACCCCCTTCTTTTGTTCTTTTTTCCACTCAGCGACCAATTCAGAGGCAACAACAATGCAATCATCGATCTGCCTTCCTTTAATGAAAGCGGCCTGGACCGGAGATATAAGAGAGTCCAAAACCCGAGCCAAACGAGTGGCTAAGACTTTAGCCACGATAAGGTAAATGCCATTAGAGACAGAGATGTGCCGATAATCCTCTATGCGCTGCGCCGCCGATTTTTTTGGAATCAAGACAATGTTAGCCCGATTAAGACGATCAAAACCAAAGTTACCCGCACAAAAATCCGATATGACGTCCATAACGTCGCCGGCCACTAACTCCCAGAAATTGCGATAGAAAGCAACCGAGAAGCCATCGGGGCCCGGGGAGGAATCAACATTTAAGGCCCACACGGCCTCCTTTGTCTCTTCCACAGAAATGGGACGAATTAGAATCGCAGAGTCAGAGTCTGAAAGAGAAGTCGCGCCAAGACCCAGCCAACGCCACCTACGCGAAGAGCAAGACGATGGGAAGCGCCGGAAGTGATCCACAATGGCACTCCCCATCTCCCTTTCCCCAGAAATCTGAACGTCATTGACAGAGAGACCCCGCATCATATTGATACGTTTTCTATTGCTCGCCACACGGTGAAAGAATGCCGTATTCGCGTCGCCCTCTTTTAGCCATTTTAAACGTGATCGCTGCCGCCATTCAACGATTCTTTTCTTGTCCTCAGCCTGCACCCGAGTCTGAGCAGAGAGGCGCTCCATAAGTTCCTCAGGCAAAAGGTCCCGCTCGTTCTCCGTCGAATCAAGGCGTAAGATAATTTCCTCCACCTCCGCGCGCAAAGCAATACGCGCCAGCCTAGAGTCCTTCTTGAACCCCGCAAGGACCCTGCGCAACGATGCAAGCTTTTGATCAAGTTTGTGGGCCGCGGAGCCCGAAACCGGAACATGAGCCCAATGGTCCTGCACCACCTCCTTGAAATTGGGTTCCAGCAGCCAACATTTAGCGGAATAGGCCCCGAGGGCGACGACCCACGCCAGAGTCCCAGATAATGGGGAAATGATCCGAAAAAGAACGGGGGAGGGAAGAGACCGAACAAAGGGGGAAGGACTCCAACAACTTCCCAGAAGCCAAGAATCTATCGATTCTGGAACGAGAGGAATTATTCTGCCAAGTGTAGCTGATATCGTTAGGGACCATACTTTCCAACGTAAGTTCATCCAACGTTTCAATAAAATCAAGCGATCCCGGATCCTGGCCACCCCTGCCGCGAGGTCGATCGGAGGAATGCATCGTGACATTGAAGTCTCCCCCCAAGAGCCAAGGGAGGCCCCCGAATAAAGAAGCCGCGACACGAATGTCCTCCCATAATTCCTTCCTCAAAACATGGCACGAAGGGGCGTAAATACAAGAGAACACTATCGACTCAGTGGAGTCGGCCTGGTTCAAAGCCACTGAAATCATATGCCGCCCCACGAGGATCGAGCTAAAAGAAAACATTTGAGAACGCCAAGTTATCAAAAAGCCCCCCGCCGAACCCAGCGCATCGACCGCACGGAATTCATCGAAAGAACCTGCGCCAAGAGAGCGCCATATGGTATCATCCACACCTCGCAACTTCGTTTCTTGGATGAGAGCAACATCACAACACCATTCAGAGAACCGCGAACCCAAGGAGCGACGCTTGTCCGGGTCCCCAAGGCCCCTAACATGAAGACCTTCCACTACTCCTTTGGATCTGAGCATGAAGCTCTACGATGATGACACCGAGGAGGTCGACAAGAGGATGTAAATGGAGCTTGTTGGCAAGCTCCTATATGTGACAATTACCCGACCCGATATATCCTTTGTCGTGAGATGAGTAAGTTTATAGAGCAGCCCAGACAACACATATGGGTGCAGTCCATATGATTCTGAGGTATCTAAGGGCTTCACCTGACACTTGACTTCTATTAGGTAGAGGTACATCCCTTTTTATTACAGCATGTGCATATGCATATGCATATTATGCAGGGTGTCCCAAAGACAGGAAGTCTACTTTAGGCGTCACATTGTTCATAGGGAATTCCCGGGTATCTTGGAAGAGCAAGAAGCAGACCGTGGTTGCCAGATCTAGTATTGAGTCAGAATATACATTGCTATTGCGTAGGCTAGCACAGAGATGATGTGGGCCGAATCTGTTCTTACTGACCTGACTATCGAAGTGCCTCTTCCCATGTACCTCCAATGCGATAATCAGATTGCTCTTTTCATTGCGAACAACCCTACCTTTTATGAGAGGACCTAGCACATAGAGGTGGATTGTCACTACACTCATGACCTGATACAGAAGGGTCTCATCGCCACTACTCATGTCAGCTCTGGAGACCAGGCAACAGATGTACTTACTAAGGTTTTAGCCAGAGGGCCTTACCAGAGATGCTGCTCCAAGCTGAGCCTGATCGATATCTACACTCCAGCTTGAGGGCAATGTTGAGATATCAGTTATCTTTTATAATGTTAATGTAATTTCTATTTTCTTTGTCTTCTTCATGTAATCTGCCCATTAGATTTCTCTCCTATATAAGAGAACCCTAGAGCCTTGTCAATAATGCAATCCATTCTTTTATCTCCACAATCCTATTTCGTGAACTCCTTTCCTCCTTTGCATTCCTCCCAATATGTCCCCTTCCTCCCTCATCTTCATGCTTCCTTCCATGTTCTCGTTTTTTTCTCTGCTTTCTCCATGCTCTTTTATTCCTCTCTCTGTTGCCTTCCCTGTTGCTTAAGCTTTTCAATGACCCCACCCCATTATTCCTTGTGTACATTATCCCCTCTTCGCTACAACAACTCGAGCCGACCAGCCACTAACAAGCTTTGCTCTTTTGCAAGCAACTGGAGAACCATTTTTATATCTCCAACAACAATTGTTTATGAGGTTCTAACCTAGATGATGTTGATGAAAAAGTTTCGGCCAACCAGACCATCAATCCTTGCAGTGAACCTGCTTAAAACACCCTTAGCAACGGTACACATTGGTTCAAAGGGAAGAGGTAATTGGACTCTGATACCGATAATGGCATATTCGACTAACCTAACCATAATGTTGGTGAGAATGAAAATCCCGAATTCTGGTGCCCCCATATCCTACCATTAATGACTCCATGTAACAATGAGTTTGTGGGCCAAGATTCGATCATTCTATTTTCTTATTAACTACAGAAGTACCATTTCAACTCCCACACAACTCGATGCAGACCACAAACCCAACCTTCGCATCTCCACCACTCTCCGATGGCCATGCTTTTGTTCCTCCATCAAAAGCTACACCCTCGGCCCAACCTCCACCACAGACCCCTCTGATGCCATCAAGCAATAGGAGGTCCTCCCTACCATGAAATCAAACTCTACAAGTAAAGGGTGGGAATGGATAAAGACCTCAACGATAATGCCTAGCCAACAATCAGCAACGGTGTTCATGAGATTTGGCATACTACGAAATATGGTGGCTCTCTTCCCACGCCAACTTTTGGAGCGCTTTGGTGGCCAACCAATTCAGGCCCATGGCAGAACTTTGACACCCTATTGTCACAGTCTGGGCGATCTGTCTCTCACAAAATGGAATCATCTTCCGATCAGACATGTTTTATGTTGAGATTGCAATCCATCTTGCTAGATATCTTTTTGAGACCTGGCTGATGTAAGTCCTTTTTTGTCCACTTTTATTAATATATTTATGGGACTGACTCCTCCGAAGTGTTTCCTCTTTTTTGGCTAAAAAAATCGGCAAGGCCGTTTCTTCGACACCACCATTATCTCCCCTCGGTAGCAAGCGCCCTGTCATTGAAAGCAAATCCTGGCAACAAAGGAACCATTCCACTGCTCAGACTACTCGAAGTTGAGGCCACGCCCTTGCACCATCCCTTAGCAACAACCTCGTCCACTTGATCAACAAACAATGAGCCTACTCCATGGCCTGTTGAAGAAGACGCCTAAGCTCAAGCTCCGACAAACTCCTAAGATGACCAAAGGCCCATCCAGGTGCACCAAATCCCCCCTTAGAACAATTAGCCTTCAGACTATAGGTGCATCAAATCCCTCGAGAACGATTATCCTTCTGGCTGTCGTACTCATCGACTGAAGGCAGCTTCCCTCGCAGGAACAATCCCCCACCAGCACATAACCAGCAGTTGATGGCAAGGAACATCCCCCTTTGTCACAGGTCAACACCACAGGACCCCCATTGCCGTGCACTCATTTTTATGGTGACCGGGCATCCTGTAACAAAAGCACATGGCCATCCAAGGGGCATAGCTCTTTATTCGAAAGGAACAACATTTCACCTACACATCCAAAGTTTTCAATCCTTGGACCTACAAATATAGATATTGCAAGAAAAAAATGATAGAAATTGAAAGATTTGTGTTGCATAAACTAGCAAAAATAAAGGACAATATCATTCTTAGTAAACATCCAACTCTCCATCTCCATCTCCCTCTCTTTCTTTGTCTAAAGAAGTCTATATGTCTTGCAGGATAAGAATCCAATGTCGAGATATGATCGCGAGAGGGATCTACCCTATGATGAAATTAACGATTGTTTTTTTTTCTTGTTGGTATTTTTTGAATTTAAAACATTTGTTCTGTTATTTAGTTCGAATATCTTTCCGTGTTATTGCATTTGTCATTTGTCATTTGTCACGAATACCTTTCAGCAACGTGCACTTATTTGCTGATTTTGATCATAAGACAGTTGCCTGTGATTTTTTTGCAGCCATAATCCATTCAGGCTAATTGGGGTTGGCTTGTCTGTCTGGACCTTCGCTACTGCTGGTTGTGGGTTTTCATTTGACTTTTGGTCAATAGCAATCTGCCGCATGTAAGTACATACATTACTGCTTCCTTATAAATAAGTTTGCAATTTGTGCAGTGGATACTTCTGGGAAGTTTATATTTATGGTATAATTCCCAGGCTTGTTGGTGTTGGTGAAGCGTCATTCATCAGTCTCGCTGCTCCTTTTATTGATGATAATGCTCCGCCGGCACAGGTGTACACCTTCTCTCCAATTGTTTCACAGCAGCTATCGTTTTTCTTCTTGAAACAATGTATTAAATGGCCTCGTGGCACCGCAAAAAATAATTCGTTGTAATCTTAATGTGGGAAAAGGCTTTGTTGTTGTTGTCTTGATGTTTTGACTTTGTTTGGATGTAATTCTAGCTAGAGTACCAAAATGTATGCTTGCCTGATTGATCCACACATGGAAACATAAAAGATGTTAATAAAACAAGATGAGTCTATATGAGCTCGAGTACCCCACTTTTGTCCTAGCCCCCACCACCAGCCTTTGCTCGCGACCCCACGCTCCCCGTGCGTCGCCGCCGCAGCCGTTGGGGCTTCGTGCGTCACCGCAGCAGCCGCAGCAGCAGCAGCGACGCCACCACAACGACCAATGGAGGCCCCAGCGTCGCGGCAAAGGAGCCGCTGCACCTCCGCGCCACCGTTGCACGCCCTAGCACGCTCCCTTAGAACCCCTCGCGCCTCTCGGTGCCACATACGATCTCCGGAGCCGATTTGTTTCCTCTCCGATGCCGAACTCTGGTATGAAACAGTCTGATTATTATCAGAAAATGTGATTTCAGACATCTAAATCATGTTTTCCGGCCCTAACGCGATCGAGGATTGATGATGGTGGTTGTATGAGTCTACACGTACAACCAATCCTCCATATGATTGTGTAGACTCGCTCAAATCGGTCTACTTTCTCAGTCGAGTTTCGCTTTCGGACATTTTTCTACCATGTCAGAAAACAAGGGTGATAGCTTTTCTTCGTATGATGCCTTCAAGGGTCCGGCTCCCATCGTGAAGATGGACATGACTAACTGTGAGTTGTGATCCATGCAGTTTCTGACCCTTATGCAGTGCTCAATAAGGAGCACATTCTGACGAAGCCGGAGCTGACAGACAAGATTGTGAACAATGCTTCGTGGAAGCAAGGTGCGCGTAGGCGCGTATTTGGCCCTCTGAGACCCTTACCATAGAGATAGTCAATTATATTATTAACCAACCCACTGCCAAGGCGATGTGGGATATTCTGGTATCTACTTATGCCTAAGCGAAGAACGAGGTCAAGATTCTTCATCTTCAGTTTGACATATACATGGAAAAGCAGAATAACCGTCCACTGCACACGTTCTACTCCTCGCTTCATGGCATGTTCGAGAAACTTCACAACTTTATGCCAATTATGACCTCCACAGAGCAGCAGATGGCATACATGAACTCCACGATGGTTGGAGTTTTCTTGGTTGCACTTGACCAAGAGAATGAGGCAGCTCGAGCACAACTCCTTACTAGGGCGACCATACCTCCCATAGAGGAGGCTTACAGTAGTCTCAACAAGCTTCCTATTCCACATGCTGCCACCACACGACCTTCCTTAACAATAGCTGCTTCTTGCGACAGAGGATGTTCTACTCAATTGAGAGGATGTAGTCCCCGTAGCAAAGGTGGTGGACGTCAGCGTGGTCCTTGCACCTACTGTTGTCGTCCAGGACTCTCTGAGGACACATGCTATCAGAAGCATGGATATCCTGCATCTTCTCGCATGACGGAGCAGATTGATCCTTCAGATACTACAGCTCCTCATGCGGATATATGCCTTGATGACAGTGTCTCTCATATATGGGAGATCATGCCTCTAGTGGCTAGTACTACCATTACATGATCTACATATACTGCAAATATAGCTAGAGCCTATTCGAGCTCCTCAGGTATCGCATACACTTTTACTGGTTGTAGCAGTGCAGATAGGACGGAGTGGATCATGGACTCTGGTGCTTCTCACCATCTTTGTGGAGACAATACACAGTTCATGTCTAACAGGTCTATACCTCATGGTAGATGGATAGTCATTGCAAATCGGGTTCACCTACCCGTTACAGTACAGGGGGAGGTGCATTTGATACCATCCATGCGTATGCAGAATGTTATATGCTCCTAATTTTTAGATGAATTTGCTTTCTATTAGTCAGATTACCAATGATCTGCATTGTCGTGTCATTTTGACTCCCCTCCTCTTGTGTTTCAGGGCATACACACGTGCAGGGTGATTGGATGTGGCCGTGAGCAACGGAGGTTCTACAAACTGGTCTAGCCTCCTCATGTTGGTGCCTCTACTATTCCTACTGGACCAGTCTCACGGTACCTGTGGTACCTTCGTTTTGGCCACCTTCTCCTGCAGAAGCTGTATCATGTCCTCCCACAGATTTCTACGTGATCTTCCTTCCAGTGCGAGTCTTGCCAGCTTGGGAAGCATCACCGTTCTTCATTTCCATCTCGTCAGAGTCGGAGTAATTCTCAGTTGTTTGAGCTCCGTCACTTGGATCTTTGGGGTCCGAGTCGTGTCTCTGTTCACCATGGACACCGTTTTTATCTGATTGTTGTAGATGATTATTTTAGACTTTCTTGGATTTTCTTGTTAAAGAATAAGTTCGAGGCTCGATCTGTCATTAAATCATTTTAAATGAGATAAATTTTTTTCTCTACTATTGTCAAGTATTTGCGTTCTGATAATACCTTAAAGTTTTGCACTTTACAACTATCCGAGTTTCTCTGGTCACTTGACATTGTTCATCAGACCTCGCGTGCCTATACATCTTAGTAGAACGGTGTTGTCGAGCATAAACATTGTCATTTACTCGATGTGACCAACACTCTTTTGATTCAGAGTCGTGCTCCTCACTCTTATTGGGGTGATGCGGTTTTCACTGTCTGCTACTTAGTGAACCGCATGACAATTCGGATTCATGCCAGGTCGCTGAACAATTGAAGCCATCCATTTGCTGATGAGAACAATGGAGATTTATAGAGCTAAAAGGAAGAACCTCCATATGATCTTTATTGATTTGGAGAAGGCTTATGATTATGTCCCATGAGAGATATTGTGGAGAGTTTTGGAGAAGAGACAAGTGCCTGTCCTATACATTAACCTCATAAAGGACATGTATGATAGGGCTTTATCTTGTGTAAGGGCCCCGTCTGGGAAGATTGGCTATTTTGACATCAACATTGGTTTACATCAAGGTTCAACTTTTAGTCCATTTCTTTTTACTTTGATTATGGACGAGTTGACAAGTCACATTCAGGATGAGTTACCTTGGTATATGTTATTTGCTGATGATATTGTGTTGATTGGCGAGACTAGAGATGTAGTAAATGAGAAGCTTGAGGTCTGGAGACATGAGTTGGAGAGTAAAGGATTTCGTATAAGTAGGGCTAAGACAGAATATATGGAGTGCACCTTTGATGGAAGCAATGGTGAAGGAATTGAGGTGAAGATTGGTGATGATAACATTCAGAAGAGAGATTCTTTTAGATATCTGGGATCTATTTCACAACATGATGAGGAAATTGATGGAGATGTTACTAATAGAATAAATGTAGGATGGCTAAAGTGGAGAGGAGCCTCTGCTGTTCTCTGTGATAAGAAAATTCCTTTAAAAATTAAAGGAAAGTTTTTCAAAGGAGCCGCGAGACCTGCTATGCTCTATGGATCTGAATATTGGCCTGTGAACCATAGACATGTGCAAAAAATGTCTGTAGAAGAAATGAAAATGCTAAGGTGGATGTGTGGACACACACGTAAAGATCGGATTCGGAATGGTACAGTCAGAAAGAAAATTGGTGTTGCTCCGATCGAGGATAAGATGCGAGAAAATCGCTTAAGATGGTTTGGTCGTTTGCAAAGATCAACTGATGCACCAATTAGGAGATGCGAGTGTTGGGATGTTGAGCCAGCCAAGAGAGGGTGGGGACGGCCCAAGAAGTGTTGGAAAAAGACCATACAAATGGATCTTTGTTTTGTGTCTATCTAAGAGTGCATCCTTTTATTCATAATATTATATTGTTTTAATTCGATTCAGTGACGCGAAGTAGTAGCAAGAAAAAGGCAAGCAAGCAAAGGAGCCAAAGCCCCAGTCAGTTGCAAGTGTGTGAGTGCGCAGAGACTAGAGTAGGTACGGCTTCGGTCAGTGCCTTTGCATTTAAGCATAGTAAGAGAGATTTCTTTATGAAAGATTTCGAGCTATAAATATATAATAAACTAACTAAAAGCGAAAAGAAGGTCAAGATGTTGACGAATAGGACTAGTTTCAGGCTTATGACTATATATTAGGTCTGTCAACCCCTCTACAGGTCAACCTAGGCCTTCTCTCTTCTTTTTTAATAGCGTACTTTTTCGAGCTAAGCAAGGAAGCAAAGATCAAGGAGCCGGCCTCTTTCGAGGCTGTCCAGACGAGATTCTCTTCCCTTCCTTATATAGTGTTGATCCAATTGATGATTAGAGGGGCAAAGATGCTCTTTTCTTGAATTTTGACCTCATCTTAGGCTATCGTGAGCACATTTTGAGTCGTCTAGTTCCCGGGTGCCTATACGATTCTACAGGATGCTACTTGACCCGTCAGTAGTGGAGTGGTCTAATCCATGGTGTAGCGATAACCATACGTTCAACTCGAGGATGTTGTATACGTAACTATAAAGACTAGTGTATTAAAGACGAAGAAAGGTACATAATCATTGACGAAGAGAAAGGCGTAGGGCTCGGCTTGCAGCAAATCTCTCAACGCACCTTAGAGATGTCATCTTTCAGAGATAAACCAAGCCCCCCAAAAAGCCAAAAAAGCACATTTCTCTAATACCTCTAAGAAACTATATAATATTTATAAAAGGCAATCTATCTCTGTGAATCTCTATGCCTAAGACATCAGAGGCTTCACCCTCATCTCAAAATTGAGCTTTCAAAATTCCTTAGTGTCATGCAGTAACCCAAGATCACTACTTGCAAGCAAGATTTGACCCAAGATAGATCTGAATGGAGGCGAAGAATCCATGTAGCTGACCCTACTTAATTGTGGGAAAATGCTTTGTTGTTGTTGTTACGTTTCTCAAGAAGGATGTGTTCTCCCTTACACCATGTATGTTTGAATCTGTGGCTTTTGTTCACAATCTTTCGCCTAGTCGCAACAAGCTCTCCCCCAGAGCTGTCAAGTATGTTTTCATTGGCTACTCTCGTACCCAGAAAGAGTACCGTTGCTTTGATCCGCTTCAATGGAAATACTTTGTCAGTGCTGATGTTACGTACTTTGAGTTTGTTATGTATTTTTCTCCTACATGTGACAGACTGGCCCCATTTGACTCTGATGAGGAGGTCTACATGCCTTTACCTCCATCTTTACCACCTCTTGCACCTGCTCTACCACCTCCATCACCTCTCTCACCACCACCTCTAACACCATCTCCAGTACTTGTACCACCATCCACCTTGACTCAATTATTGCCACGTGTGTTTACTCGCAAGTCTCACTCTGTTTCCCCCTGCTCACAGGTCTTCCCCATCATCTAGCATGCCTCAGGTATGTAACGAGCACATTGTTTCTACCGACGGTACTACTGAGTTCTCTATGCAACATGATTCCTTACATGATGAACATGCATCCTCTCAAGAGGGAGACTTACAGATTCAAGTGGTGGAAGTTGATCTCGATGTTCCTATTGATCTGCGAAAGCATAGATGTACTTGTGCTTCATATCTTCTTGAACCCGAGTTTCGTTGAGCAGACTTTCGGAGGATTTCGGGAGATTTACCATGGTACTCTCATCCGTGGAGATACCACAGACATATTAGGAGGCCATTCAGGATAGTCAGCGGTGTCTTGCCATGTAAGAGGAGATGGCCGCGCTACAGTCGCATGGCACTTGGAGCCTTGTTTCAGTTCCAATTGGTGCATTCGTTGTTGGGTGCAAGTAGGTGTTTATGGTGAAACACCGAGCAGATGGTAGTGTACATCGCACAATGCGAGACTTGTGGCATGTGGGTTCACCCAGACATATGGGGTGGACTATTTGGATACATTCTCTCCAGTGGCTATGCTTTCTACTCTGTGTATACTTCTATCTGTTGCAGTGATACGTGATTGGCTCTTCTATCAGCTTGACGTGAAGAATGATTCTCTATGGTAACCTAAAAGAAGAGGTTTTCATACAACTACCACCTGGGTTCGCTGCTAAGAGGGAGTGTCAGAAGGTTTGCATGCTTCACAAGACAATCTATGGCCTTAAGCAAAGTCTAAGAGCATGGTTCCAGAAGCTTTCAGACTTGATAGAGCAACATGGGTTTGTGAGATCGATAGCCGATCATTTGCGGTTTGTCTGAATACAGGGCCATGGCACATACTAGCACATAAATGATGTGGGTCAGCTCTGTTCTTACTGACCTAACGGTTGAGGTGCCTCTTCCTACGCACCTCCAATACGACAACCAGATTACTCTCTTCATCGTCAACAACCCAACCTTCTATGAGAGGACCAAGCATATCGAGGTAGATTATCACTACACTCGAGACATGATACATAAGAGCCTTATCTCCACTACTCATGTTAGCTTAGGGGATCATACATCAAATGGACTTACCAAGGTCCTAACAGAGGGCCTTACCAGAGATGCTATTCCAAGCTGAGCATGTTTCATATCTATGCTCCAGCTTCAAGGGGAGTGTTGGGATATTTTCTATCTTTTATCTCTTTTATGTATTTTCTACTCTTTCCATCTTCATTATGTAACGGGTCTCTCCTCTATAAAAGAGAACCCTAGGGCCTCATGAGAATGCAATTCATTATTTTTTCTCAATGCCCTTTAAAGTACAATGAAGGTTATTGATTTTTACAAATATCTGAGCTTCCATGGACACTTTTTGAAAATCTTAAGATAAAATTTTCCAGTCTTCTAAAACATATGCAACCAATTGCAAGTGTTAATAGAAGAATGAGGTACAATTATTTGACATTATCTTATATATTAAGAAAGTCAATTTCAATGAGTATATATAGATGTATAATATTCTGATGCACTATCCGAATCCTTCTCTAAGGATGTTAGATAGTCATACTATCAGTACATCGGCTTATTGCAGTATTGGCATTAATACAACTCTTCAGATGTCATATATATGGAAGTCACATAAGTAAAATCAACTCTTTGAATTTCTTCTTACTTGGGTCTGACCCATGCTTCCATTATGTTCCCGTCATCTATAAGCAACCATTGCTTAAGGCAAAGGATCTCTTATGTTGAACTCATAAGATTTCAATATAAGAGCATTTCAACACTTATATATGCTTCGTTTAATTCATACAATATGGATTTTATAAAGCTTCATGAATGACAAGAGTATAGATAGTAGAATGACAACACTCATAATATCTACATCCATCTTAACTCTTAAAAGAATTTGGTTCAGGTAGGTACTCAAATATTTTGAGTACATCGACTCTTATCAAGCCACTATTCTGTATAATGCAGTGAACGAAGTCATTAGTGATTAAATGTTCAGAGCACATATGTTTGCCAAACACATCATCTTAGGTTTTATAAGGATTATTTAACAATTACGATCACCATCGACATGATACTTTCAAAGCACACTCGATGAGAGATCAAGACTATAGAGACATACAAACCCAATGTTGTTGTACTATGGACTATTTAATTACCATTCCTCATTATTATGAGGAATCTTGCACATTGCAATCACATACATTATATGTTCAACTACAAGTACAAGAGGTAAATTCCTTAGTAGTGTAGTTTGAAGAACATAAGTCCTCGAATATGGTCCGAAAAATGTTAATTCCTTGATTAATGTTGTGAAATCACACGGATTCTAATCGATATACATGTCGCATATATAAAATGCGACACTCATACAATAATAAATCAAAGTTGATATTTTTTTACATTTAATAATAATGAAAACACATGGAATCTATGCTATATAGGTAAAATTTTGAAAATCGCATTTTTCTATGCGTTAAGGTTTCTAAGCTCTGTAGTTAGAGTATTAAAGAACAAACATCAGCAAGGTTTACAGAGATCTTGTCATTATTGGCTAAAAGAGGGCGACACGAATATGGTTTACTTCATATAATCGTAAGTGGGAGGCACCACCGTAATTATATCTGCTCGGTTGGGGTAAATGATAACATGGTAGATGGTGACCATGAAATGGGGTGAGCTATAGCTGGGCACTTTCATGATTTCTCGAGGTGAAATGATGTTAGATCTCGAAGGTGGCTGGGGCATGGGGCATCTACCTTATCTGAGCAGCATGCAAACCATCCGGTGCAGATCATAACCCCAGAGGAGGTGAAAGTGGCGGTGTGGAACCTGAATGCGGATGGTGCGCCTGGTCCAGATGTGTTCTCGATGTTCTTTTTTCGAGAATTTTGTGTGCTGGTTGGGAGGGAGGTGGTCGAAGTGATGGAACTCATGTGGCATCAAAGCAAGCACATAGAGAGGAAACATCACATTATCCGAGAGATACAAAATCGTGGTGATATCACTATCACCCAGGTCACCTCTTCTAAGAATGTTGTTGATCTGCTTATGAAGTCTTTGACACAGAAGGCTTTTGACCAACATTTAATGAGTATGAGTTTGAGAGTTGTACCATAATGGCTCTAAGGGCTAGTTGGAGATTGTTGGACTTGTAAGCTCTTGACAACACATTAATGAAGTAAAAGTTGTTTATTTCTCCATATGAATTAAATGTTTGTGTTTGCACTTAGTTAAACATTCCTTAGTACATTTAAGGTTATGTATTATGATTGTCTTGATGTCATACAACTATTGATATATAGTAGATCATAGAGGCTGATGCATGGTTGCAGATATAAAGAGTTAAATTGAGGAATCGACATCATCATGTAACATTCAAGAATGATCTCCAGTTTGAGAAAGATATATCAATATTTCTCTATAGACCGAATTTTGATTTACCTATTGATGCAAGTCCTTTACATAGAAATAGAGGTTCGTAGGTCGTGGAGTAGTCAAGTCAAAGTGTTAACCGAAAAGTCAACATATTGATATGAAAAGTCAAAATCTTGACTCTGAAAAGTCAAATGTTGACTTCGGGTCATATGATGACATAAAAGATCAGATGATGACCAAAAGTCAAAATGTTGACTTTTGGGTCAAAGTGTCGACTTGACGAGATCGAGATGCTGAAGACATGAATCGTATACTGTTACGAACATGTACGCATCCTTTGATCGGTGACATATATGCATACTATTGTAAAAACGGCTGTCTAACCCGATTAGCCAGTCTGATTAATCTGGGCTGGTAGGGTACCAACTCGACTAGGCCAAATCGGCCGTTAGTCTGGTAGACCCGATTAGATGGCCGACTAATCGGTTTAATCGCTCGAGTAAGCGGCTACTTTTTACATAGGGATTCTGGATCATGAAAAAACACACCTTAGCCCGAATACCCGACTTCCAAGGCGATTTGGAGGTTTAGGGGTTATTGTTCTCCCGTAACCCTTATTCCTCCAAAAAAACCAGAGCGCTCAAGACCTCCACCTATTGGAAACCCCTTCCATTGCCATCGGAGGTCATCGTTGCCACCTTCTTTGCATCGTCGGCGACATTGCAGCGAGTCCTCCGTGCAACGGTCCTCTGTTGTGCTCTCCTCTCCTTCCGAACTCCTTATCCTTCCACCAAAAATAAGTACTGAGGTACTCGTTGGTGTTTTTTATGTTTGCACTCCATTTTTTCATTACCATTTTGCTCTCCATTGCCATATTGGTTGAGAGTTACTGTTATAGTATCAATGTATGCTTCATCTTTTGTCATTTATTGTTGTTTTACCTATTATGTATTATTATTATGTATCAATGTTGGAAGGACATATCGATATCGATGTCGTTTCGATATCGTGTCGATATCGATATATCGGTGATATATCGCCGATATATCGCTATATCTAGGAATCTTTCTGAAGAAAATGCCTGAAGTCGGATATATCGATATAGCGATTTCGATATCGGTCCCATGTCGATATCGATATATCGGCGATATATCGCCGATATATCGGGATACGGCCTTCCATTGAATTTATCAATGCAGGAGGACATTCGCAAGAAGAGGGTTGCTATTGCCCACTACCTTGCTGAACAATACCCCTGGGGCTACGATTACTTAATAATTGCCGTGAAAGGAAAGCCACAAGAGGGTTGCTCGTGAAGATTCCATCTACATGCTTCTAATCTTCCAAAATGATTTGCTTCTTTCTATCAATACACTCTTGCCTACCTTCATTTTTGTAATTTAACTTTTAGGTTAAGTTGCAAATGTTAGGATATAAACTATGAGAACATACAATTGTTTCGTATCAATGTAATTTGTTGGAGTGTTTTGCCTGTTGATTGTTATCTATTAACCTTTAGTTATTGTTATTGTTGATTGTTTGAGAGTTTTATTTTACATTTATTATTTTAGAGTTCTGTTGATTAGTAACTTCGACGTCGCTTTCGGTAGCGACTCGTCGTTTTATGTGCAATTGGGATCAAGTGATCCTGCATGACAATATGAGTATCAAACATTAGCTCGTACTATGTACCGGTTTTTTTATTTAACTTGCTTCTTTTCTTCTTCTTCTTTTGCTATAATTGATTCTTTTTTAAATCTCTTGTAAATATAAAAATTGCTTAACCTATGCATATATATGAGAGTATATGTATTAAAAATTAATTTATATATTTAAAACATAATTAAGAAGTTCAAAACTGACTAATACTCGACTGAATCCGATTAGTCTCCCGACCGCCGTTTAATCGTTAGTCAGAGACCCGACCGATCGAGTACCGACTGTCGACTTATTTAACCTTGGATATGCATCTATATGTCCAAGTATATACATTTGGCAGACCAATAGCTTGACAATCTAGACAGGGTCTATATACCGGCGTGCTGGTGTCCATAATAAGAGATATAAGGTGTATGGATCTCTCGAAGGAATCATATAGGTTTATGTTCGATGAACTAAGAGATGGAGCTCGCTAGTGAGATAATAAGGTCATATTGAGTTCTATGCATGCTTGTCTTGTTTATAAAACAAGACAAGAATTCATAACTATTAATATATGCATTTGGAAAGCATTTAATTGACATTGTCGCACAATGATCTATTGATAAATCTATTGATATAATTTTGAAGAAGACAATCAAACAAGGGTTTGCACTTCAAGTTTGATCAAAGTCTTCCAGTATGGAGGATACTTGAGTATTAGGAATATTCTGGGTTGCTACGATCATAATAGCTCATATTCCGTTACACTTCCATTCTGAGGGAGTGGTGAAATTGGGTGGATTAAAAAAAACCATATCATATGACCCATTTCTATTGCCTATTTCTAGTGTCAATTTCTAGGTCCAAATGTTGGAAATGGAACCAAATAGAAATGGATACAAATGATTATGTCATCACAACAACAACAACAAAGCCTTTTCCTACAATTAAGTAGGGTCGGCTACATGGATTTTTCGCCTCCATTCAGATCTATCTTGGGTCAATCTCGGACTTATATCCAAAAAACTAAGATCCCTTCGTATAGTCTCTTTCCAACACTTCTTGGGCCGTCCTCGCCCTCTCTTAGCCGGCTCAACATCCCAACACTCGCATCTCCTAACCGGTGCATCATTTGACCTTCTTTGCAAATGACCAAACCATCTTAAGCGGTTTTCTCGCATCTTATCCTCGATCGGAGCACAAATGATTATGCCATGAATGGTATAAATCATAATATTGGATATCAAGTCACTACACATGGATAATATAATCTCCATTACATTATCTCCAAGTATCCACGTATGCTACTCATGAATCCTAGTTGGATTAGGACTCATACATTGAGATATCAATATTAAGATAATAGTTGTCATTATCATGCATATGAAAATTTGTGAATATGATTCACATTATTAGGTAATTAATTAATATGAATATAGGTTCATAATGATTAATATTTATTTGAATGTAATTCATATATATATTAAGGTCACCTGAATATGATTCATATAATTAATTGTGAATTGATTTACATTTAATTTAGGACTATTGAATTTGATTCATTTAGTAGGAGGATGATTTTATAAATATCTCAATAATGATATTTGTAATTTAATTTCAATGGAATTAAAATTAAATATCAAGTCCTAATTGGAATTGAAATGAGGAAGTTCCATGGTGGGTCCACCATGGACGTTTACCATGGAAGTTGAGAGGCAAGTTTGTTGGCACCATCAAATTCTACTAAGAATCTCTTAATTGGCTATTATCTTTGTGATAAAGTTAAGCTAATTGGTTAGCCAACGAATTGATGGATTAGGCATCCATCATAGCCATCTAAAGTTTGATTGAGGGACCATCTTTAGTGGACGTCGCATAAAGAGTATGACTCTCCATGGATGTCCACCATGGTATTTAAAGAGGGGTTTGGCCTCTATTTCCCAATACATTCAATTCTAAGAGAGAGTCACGGATTTTCTTGAGGAGAAAAGAGAGTTGAAGACTCGCTTGCTCGTCCCCTACTCTTCCTCCGAAATCCCTAGCCGTCTACCTTTCTAATAGCCTCATTTTCTTCTCTATTGGCTTGGCCAATCGCTAAAAGAATCGCTTTTGTTGTTATGCTTCCTGTATGCATAGAATGACTTAATTTTGTGCGACAAAATAAGGACGTTGAGATCATTTACATCTCTCTTTGTACGGACAACTTGGTGGAGAAAAGATCTCTTAAGTTCGTGGGAAACAACACATGTCATCATCGTGCCCGCGAGAGAAAGCGTCTTTGCATCAGACTTGATTTAGGAGGCCTCTTCCTTTAGAAACCCATGCTTCAAAAAGTACTCCTAAATACTCTTGTTATCATAGGGAACAGTTTGGAAAAGGTAAAGGTTCCTTATACCACGTGGTTTCATATTTGCAATATTTTTTTATACAATTGCTGCGGTGTTCATATGATGAACATCCTTCCCTACGAATTTTATTCTTATTTTCTACGTTTATGTGATGTGCGATATCAGACCTATCTTCAGATCACTCAAATTACAACTTAAGCAACTGCAATAGAATTGGATGGGATACCATTCTTGAGCAATGTGGAGAGAATAGAACGAGATGCATTCATAGAGACCCTAGGGCTCTTTTATATAGGAGAACCTTGGGTAAATTACATATGGTGGACAAAAAGAAACATAAATAAGAGAAAGTAATAAAATTATACCAGTATCTCAATACTCCCCCTCAAACTGGAGCATATATATCTATCATGCTCAGATTGGAATGACTTCTTTGAAATAGACCTTGAGCAAGTCCTTTGGTGAATATGTCAGCAGTTTGATCTCCTGAAGTGACATGGAAGGTAAGTATGAGTCCCTTCTATATCATATCTCTAGTTTAGTGGCAATCCACCTCAATATATTTGATTCTCTCGTAAGCGGGATTGTTGGCAATAAACAGAGCTGCTTGATTGTCACATTGGAGTTGCGTAGGAAGAGGTACCTCAATGGCTAGGTCAGTTAAAACTGACCTATCCCACATCATCTCTGTGCTCCCCTGAGCCATAGTTTTGTACTCAGACTCTACGCTAGATCTGGCAACAACTGTTTGCTTCTTGCTTTTCCGCGACACTAGGAACCCCAACAAAAACTGCAAAGCCATATGTAGATTTCATGTCTCTAGGGCATCCTGCATAATTTGCATCTGCACATGCTGTCACTGCCAGAGATGTGCCTCTGCTAAATAGGTGGCTAGTACCTGGTGAAGTCTTTAGATACCTCATAATTTCAGGTCACTGGAACGTATCTCTGCCATGCCTGTAGAGTTGTTGCGATATCAGGTCACCGGAACGTATCTCTGTCGTGCCTGTAGGTCACCAGAACATATCTCTGTCGTGCCTGGAGAAAATCGCTGTATAAGAAGTCCAGCGCGGAGTAGTAGTCGGGTCGTAAAAGAAGAAGTATACGCCCTGGCGAAGAAGTCGATGCTCGGTGAAGACTGATCATCTGAGTAAGAGTATTGGGAGAAATAAGTCGTGGTGAAGCAAGGGTTGTTGGAGGGGGGGCGCTCCAGGCGATAACGACAACACAAGAGGTGCGGATGGAACTGATGGAGCCTTGGGCGACACTTTAGGAGCCGCTGGAGGTGACAACTAGTGCTGCTGGGGAATTGGACTGCCTTGCGTGAGACCATGGAATACACGGGCGATGCAGGAGGTCCAGCCCTCTCTCCTTGTCAGTGGAGAGAGGGCTGGTACTGGCGACGGATTTAGGGTATTAGACTCCGGTCTAGGATCGTTGCTCTGATACCATGTCGAGGAGAGGAACGGATGAGATGTTTATTCCATGGAGGTAGGGTCTCATATATAGAGAGAAAACCCTAGAGAGTACAAGGGTTACGGAACCCGAAGGGTCACAGGGGGTTACGGAAATCGAAGGGTCACAGAGGGTTACGGAGCCCGAAGGATCACAGAAGGTTACGGAACCTGAAGGGTTACAAACATAAATGTAAATCTAATAACTCTAACACCAACAACTCAGCCTTTCATGAGGGGACGAAGCACATAGAGGTGGATTGTCACTACACTGATGACATGATACAAAAAAGGTATTATTGCCACTACGCATGTCAGCTCCGGAGACCAGACATCGGATATACTTACAAAGGCCCTAGCGAGAGGACCTTATCAGAGATGTTGTTCCAAGCTGAGTCTGATTGATATCTACGCTCTAACTTGAGGAGGAGTGTTGAGATATTAGTTATCTTTATTATTATTTTTCTTATTTTCTATTTCTCTTTTCTTCTTTATGTAATTTTCCCAATAGGTTCCTCTCATATATAAGAGAATCCTAGGGCCTCTCATAATGCAAGTTATTCGTTTCCTTCTACATATACTAATCCAGTTACGTATAATTGGTTTCTTACGAATAACTATAAGAAAGTAAATGTAAATCCGACACTATAAAAAATGTAGTCTCAACTCTGTCAATGTTATATAACTAAAAATTTGAATGTATATTAATGAAGTAAAATGATAGCCAAACTAATGCACATGGACAAAAAAACTAAATCTACATCCCTATACCGTGAAATAATCCGTACATATATTAACTGCCATTAATCACTAGATGGTCAACACGATAATTTTAAAGGAACAGATAAATCTCTCAAATCTCCCACTCGATTTCGTATTGCAATCCTAGTAACACTCATCGATCCTAGTAATGCGACTATGATCTCAAATCTCCCACTCGATTTCGTATTGCAATCCTAGTAACACTCATCGATCCTAGTAATGCAACTATGACAATGAAGAGGTGGAATCTTGCTCAGCTGGCTTTGCATTGGCAACCATATCCACCTACAATGCGAGATAAAGTGAAGGTTGGAAAAGGAGGGGGCTTCGTGGGGAGGAAATGAATGGAGGGTTGGAATAAGAGAGGGCGGAGTAAGACGATGTACAGCATGTGGAGAATTTTTGGAGGGTTGACAATGGATGGCGATAAATGAAGGCAATGTGCCGGAGATCAAAGAGCCTGGATGAGGAGGTTGGACGACTAATGAGTCGCATCGATGGGAAAAAGTCTAGGGGGCGATCAGAGATTGGAATATGAGAAGGATGTTATTGGATGATAGTTCTGATTGTGCATGCGAGGTTTGCGTGGGGAAGAGGGTAGGAAATGAGAATCAGTAATGAATGCTATATGGACGCTTAAATGTTGAGATGGTGTGGAATTCATTGCCACTCAAACATCAAATTAGGGCTCTCACTTATAAATCCTTTGCTTGAGGAGCTCTAACACTAGTAACATGTGATTTTCTTCTGTGGAAGTGTGGTCACACATCATCAAGTTCATAATTAGAAGATAGATACAGAATTTGTATGCAATCAACAACAACAAAGCATTTTCCCACAATCAAGTAGGGTCGGCTACATGGATTTTTTTACCTCCATTCAGATATATTTTGGGCCATTCTCGAGCTTAAATCTAAATAACTAAGATCCCTTCGGATAGTCCCATTCCAACACTTATGGGGACTTTTTCACACTCTCTTAACTAGCTCAACATCCCAAATCTTACATCTTCTAATTGGTGCATCAACCGTCCTCCTTTGCAAATGGCTAGATCGTCTTAAGCGGTTTTCTCTCATCTTATCCTGTATCAGAGCTACACCAACTTTCCCTCTTATCTCATCATTCTGAATCTAATCTTTTCGTGCATGACTATACATCCACCTTAGCATTTTCATTTCTACGTCTGACATTTTCTACACATGTCCATGGTTCACATGTCAACATTCTGATCCATAGAGCATAACAGGTCTCACGGCTGCTTTGTAATAATTTTCTTTGACTTTCAAAGAGATTTTCTTATCACAAATAACAGTAGAGGCCCCTCTCTACTTTAGCCAAACTATTTATGAGTAACATCTCCATCAATTTCCCCATCCTGTTGCCAAATAGAACCCAAGTGTTTAAACGAATCTTTCTCCTGAATGTTATCGTCTCAAATATTCACCTTGAGTCCTTTATAGTTGTTTCCATCAAATGCGCACTCCATATATTCAATCTTAACACTTCTTATACGAAATCCTTTGGTCTTTAAGGCATGTCTTCAAACCTCCAGCTTCTCATTTACTCCATCTCCTGTCTCGTCAATCATCACAATATCGTCGTCGAACAACATACAGCCATGGCCTCAAATTTCAGCGAAATTCGGTCGAATTTCTATCGAATATCGATATCCTGTCGAAATCGAAATTCGACCGAAATGACCGAAATGACCGAAATATGGGGGTCCTAGTACAAAAAATGACCGAAATGACCGAAATTCCGATCGAAATTCCACCGAAATTCCATCGAAATTCTGTTTTGGTCGATACCGAAATAATGACCGAAACCGACATTTAAGGCCTTGCATACAGCAAGGTATCTCATCTTGGATTTGGCTAGTCATTTCGTCCATAATCAAAGTAAAAAGGAATGGACTCAAAGCTGAACCTTGATTCATATCGATGCTGATGTTAAATAGTTAGTCTTCTCAATATGGATCCTTACACAATACGAAGCCCCATCATATATATCCTTTACAAGGTTAATGTATAAGACATGTACTTGTCTCTTTTCCAAAGCTCTCCACAAAATCTCCCTTGAAGTTGAATTGTAAGCCTTCTCCAAATCAATAAAAATCATATAGATGTTCTTCCTTTTAGTTCTATAAGGAAAAAATGTTTAAGATAGTTTTCACTTATGCAAAGAAAGCTTTTTAGTGCTCTGGTTAGATGATGTAGGGCAAAATTAATGTTGGAAGGAAACTATTCGGAAGGATGTGTTATTTTTTGATCTAAGCTATTATATGACCCGACTTAGATATTCTTGGAAAGAATCCTTTTAGTTGACCCAACTTAAAGTACGAAAAGACTATGTTGTACTAACTGATTTGACCTATTGATAAATTTCCTTCACTAATGTTATTGTCTTGCATATATTTAGATTTATTAGTTTAAAGCATTTATTCCTGATTTATATTTTCCCAGGCATTATACCTTTTTTGTGCTAATTTTTGCTGATATTGACATGGAACTTGTTTGTTCAGAAAACTGCATGGCTTGCTGTCTTCTACATGTGTATCCCTACTGGGATTGCAGTTGGTTATGTATATGGTGGTCTGGTAAGGCTGAATTCTTTGATAAGGCTTTGATAGAAGATTTGATTGTACGCTTCTGATACTTTTGGTTTTTTCCCCTCGTTTGATTCTATTTCGAACTTCAGAATTTATCAAAAGTGAATTTTAAATTAATCACTTTGAGTCAATGTAAGGAAAGTTGGAACGAAATATCAAATATTGCAACACCGCTTTCTGTAGTTGGAACTACAATCTGCATACTCAAAGCTAAGATATAAGATGGTATTTGTGTCCTGGTAGTTGCTGTTAATTGTGGAGCCGGTTTATCTACTGTTCATATCATCACCTAATAAAATTATACATGCAATATAATACACACAAATTATTTGTATAATGGAAGAGAATGGAGGGAAACTGCGCATAGTGATCTCTTCTTAATTTTTCTTGAATGTTGAGAATAGTGAAGGGTTTAGTTAATTTGATCCTGTGGGAAGATCCACCATTTGAAGGAGGGACTTGTTTAGTCCCACATTGA
This sequence comes from Ottelia alismoides, assembly GCA_037367405.1. Taxonomy (NCBI): domain Eukaryota; kingdom Viridiplantae; phylum Streptophyta; class Magnoliopsida; order Alismatales; family Hydrocharitaceae; genus Ottelia; species Ottelia alismoides. The sequence continues at coordinate 328,280 of JAZKJV010009168.1, forward strand.
TAGGGCCTTGTACTATGTTTCAATGAGAAGAATCAATGGGAAAGCACAGCTTTAGGCCACTTCTTTGGTGGAGAAGGGTGGTCATCCTGACCGTCTCAAACTACTTAAAATCGGAAGTTCTAATGCTTGTTTTATGCACATTTATCATTTCAACAGATATAATTCAAGAGATGACACAGGATTGATATTTTTGGAGGCGACTGATCCATGTAGCCAACTCACTATATGCAAAATGCTTAGTTTGGTTTGCTTCTTATCTGGTACCTAATTGACTTGTTTGACTCCTTGTTTCTCTTAAGAATCACTTTAGAACTCTGCAAAAGCTTCAATTCAATGCAGATCATGCAATTATAATATACTAAACGTTGATACTATTTTAGGTTATATAATGTATTTACTTGCATTTCTATAATTATTTAAATATTCAAAATTTCTTCATGATTTATAGAAACAACATGCGTGGACTTATATTTTGTCCAAGATATATTTTTTATAACTATGAAGATAAAATGTTCACTTTTATAAAGGAATTTTACACCATGATCCTATAAACCTTTCCAATTACGCAACAAAGCCTGAATTCTTCATATTTACCCAACAACCCCTACATACCTACTCCATCTTACATTGCGACCCTTACCGTTAATTTAACTCTTCTTGAGTTAATCTCTTGAGTTAGTCAAACCATGCGAAAAATCCAAGGTTGATTTCCCCCTTCTCTCTCCTTCATCCTCCTCTCCTTCCTTCATTTTCCTCTCCCTTTCGGGTCAAGCATCACCACCGAGGCCTTGCACCATCAAGTTCCTCCTCTGCATATCCACATCACCATCTGCTGTGCCCCTTGCCCCTGCCGATCTCTGAACCCATTTCCTCCCTTACTTCTGCCTGTTTCCGTCACTTGGAGGAAAAGGCCCGGACCCCATTGTTCTGCCGTTCTCACCCATTCTTGCCGTGGTGAGTCTCCACTCGCTTGCGGACCGCTGTCCGCGACTACCATCGCCTGGTGGCTCCACCACTCGTCGAGCCACGATGGTCTTCCACCGTTCTGCCGCTGCTAGGATTCAATTCCTGTTGTCATTTTTCTCATATATGTATTTTCTTTGCAGATTGTCTGCAACATGGGGGTATGATGGAGCCATGTCCAATACCTGGTCATCTGGGGTGATCTTGTTTGTCATATTGATAATGATATCTATCAAAGGGGAATGGACGGAACTTCCACAATCCCCTTTTTGTTTGCCTTCTTCCAGATCAAGATATAACCAATATTCTGAATGCCATCTTGATCTGTTGGATTGATGAGATCAATATATGTCTCTAGACTTCTACTTATTCATGCTATGCTTGATTAAACTCTGTTGTTGAGGACTGAATTCCTTTTCTGAAAGGTGCGTCTAACTTTTTTAATATTCAGGCTACATGTTTGAACCGTGAGAGTGTTTTAAAACAACTGTAGATTGCACTGATATAACCTGTCCATCCTGAGTGAAGATCATTGGTATTTGCATACTAATAAGAACTGGGGATATGTTTAGTGAGAGGACAATGTTGATTATCAATTCGAAGTCTGATTTGATTGATTAATATTTAACTATGTTTACCTAGCATTTGCACATATTTCTAATTAGTGATGAGTTTTTCATGAGTTGAATAGGGCTCGAGTTTGTATTTGATACATGATTAATCTTTGGTTAATCCTTTTCCAAACATAATCACTATGTTTTTTTTGGCTTCAAAGTTGCATTTGACTTGTTTAATTATTTAGAGTTTGTTACGGTTGAGTTCATTCACTGGGCATTCTTAGATCAACAGCTGCAACACCCATGACCGGTAGCCCTTATATCCTCTCCACAGGACTGATCGTTTTGCATTTCCAAACATAATTGCTAATTCATCAATCTAACATGTGGTTCATGTTGATTCTGATGCTTCATCCAGGCTAAAGAATTTACCTCTGTTTTCAAAATTGTTCGGTTTTTAATAGAGTTGAGGAGGTGAACTGATTGTTATAGGGTTGACTACATGGATTTTGGGAACTTCTCGACAATAATACATGATATTTTCTCCTGTTTAATAATGGTTTTGGAAAAGTTGGTGATAAGGTTCAATTTTCTGTTATACCAGGTTGGTGAGTATTTGAACTGGCGCTGGGCATTCTGGCTTGAATCTTTATTGATGCTTCCTTTTGCAATTCTTGGCTTTGTCAGTGAGCCTTTGTCTTTAAAAGGTGATTATTTTGTTCAGTGAAAACAGTTTATGTATGGTTTACGCTATATGCTTCCATAAATTTTTCTGGTTTTTGTTTTATAGTTTCTATCTTATTTTTAACGCAGGTTTTGCTGCATATGAATCCGAGGAGATATCTAAAGAAACAACCAGGACTGAATTTCAAGGTGCTTAAAATATGACGATGAAGAATAAAATGTTTAAACTGAATATTTGCTTGCATATTATGAAGATTTGAATTATTTGAGTCCATAGAACCTTCTGTCCTGTAGTATATGGCTTTAAGAACCCGACAAGCCTTTATTTTTGGTATTCATACTTCGGTGCTATAACATCTTGTATATTTTCTCGGGAGATGGAGGGGTGGGGAAGGGCACCCTTGGTGCACGAGTGAGTCCTGGTGCGGCCGTTGCGTCGGGTGTCGGAGGAGCGAGGGAGTGCTGTGAGGAAGAGGGCCACTGTTAGTGTCTACCATCTTGGGAGAGGACGTCGCGGTGGTGAGGAAGACCGCCAGAAGGGTGGCAGGGCCCCCTTTCCCAATTGTTGCTGCATCTTTAAGTGTGGTATGGGGGGTCATTTGGTGCGTTGATGCACGGCTCAAAGGCTGGTATGATACAGATGTAGGGAGGAGGGCCGCCTTCGTAAGGATTTCTCTTCAGGTTCAAGGAGTGTGGATGTCGACGATGGCCCTACGAAGAAGGAAGAGGATGCGCTGTGAAGTAAGATGACCCGATAGAGGGTGTTTTCATTGCAGAGGGTTCAAGTAATGTCTTTAGGGCGGTGATCAGAGTAGATGAGAGAGACCACGCGGTGGGTTGCGTGTAAGATGTGATTTGGCTCTTAGAAACATCCTTTTGTGTTTGTAGGATAGAGGCAGAGGAGGTACCCGATTCTCTGGCTAGCAATGATGGCTTATTCCCACCGAAGGTGTGCTGGCGAAAGCCTCGTATTCATGATGGAGCGCTGGAGTCGACTTCACACGGGGTCTTTAGGGTGTTGTGGAGAAGGTGTTGAGATCAGGTTTGCGTTCGAGTGAAGGGTGGGATGTAGTGGCGTGATTGCAGGGCCATCAGAAAGCTTTGCCGACAGAGATCTTTTTTTGGGTAGGTAGGACGAGTTTTGGTCTTCGTCTGGCGACGGTGAAGTCAGAGTCTGAGAGCTTGGTGTAGCAACTTGAGGAGTTGTTGTCAGAGTTAGGGATGCACGCTGGGATTGCATCAGTTGAGGACAGGTAGAAGAAGGGCAGTGCTTGCTCAGGTGGTTGCCGACGACCGGAGGGTTACATGATGGTGCTTCCAGTGGTCGGTGCAGCCGCGTTGCAAACGGCCGAGCGTGATCCTAGGATCGGTCGAGCTGTTTTACTCCGAGATTTGCGGCTAAAATCGCCTGGCTGCATGGAAGCTTTCCTAATTTGGGGATGCTGCCTTTCTGCTCGTTTCGTGGAAGAGATATTTGGGATGGGGGGCTGTTGGGAGATTCAGGCTATTTAAATTGGTTCGGTTCTCGGACTTGATTACTGCAATAGGTACAAGAACCCCTCTTTTCACGGATCCGGGTGCTTCCACCTCTTGTCTCTCAGATCCGGGCGCTTTCACCTCATTGTTCTCGAATCCATGCGCTTCTACACCTCTATTCTCGGATCCTGGTGCTTCACCTATCAGTTCACAGATCCATTGGCCGAAGGAACATCGACTGGGGATCCGAATCCCCCAGGTCATGCTCTGGGACTGTCCATGATGGAGCGGAGAGCCTTTCTGCGCCTCCATTTATGGAGGTAGAGGCAGAGTCCTTGTATCAGTGCAGCTCAACAGTGGGCCTCCTACCTCTGTGATTGATGTTGCAACCGAGGAGGAAGAGGGCGATATGGATTTGAGCGCGGAAGTTGGGGAGCGGAGGGGGGTGGCTAATGTGTTGGTAGCAGAGATGCCAGGGGGTTTTTCCATAGCACGTTGCTCGAAGGATGAGAAACATAACTTGGCAGCGGAGAGAGCCCTGGAGGAAGAGGAGGCTGGCATTTAGGGAAGGTAATCGAAGAGTAAGAGGTGACCCGATTCTTTCCTCCTCGCGCAAGAGAAGAAAGCCGGAGGTGCGGTAGTGGCTGGAGCAGGAATTGGAAAATCAAACTGTAGGAAGTTTGAGTCATGGTAGGGATGTGGACACCATGGCTGGGGATGCAGAGTTGTAGGAACATGAGTAGAACGCAGGGTAGTCTGTGGGTAACTTGTGTGCTATGGTTGACATTCACATGCCTGTTGTGGAATATCTAGGGGTTGTCGTACCCACCGACCACGTTAACCCTTCGAGTGGGTCATGAAGATCGTCAGCTAGAATATGAGGGGTTGGGGGACAGGGAGAAGAGAGGGGTTGTTGGTGGTCTGTCGAGTTCTTGGCATGCTTATGTACTGTTCTTGTAGGAGTCAAAGATTGATAACTGGGATTCGTTTCTTTTAAAATCGTTGGGAAGCCATTGGTTGTCGGAGTTCAGAGCAGTTTCAACAGTCGGGAGTGTGGGAGGCATAATGTTGGCGTGGGATATAGACTTGTTCTTGGCGTTGGATGCAAGATGGGGGCTTAAATCAGTTTCTGTGCTATTGGAGTTTAAGTCCGGAGCAGGTTGGATGCTACTTAGTTCTGTATACGGAATTTCTGGGGTGCTCACGACCCCGCCTTTTGGGAGGAACTGAGATCAACTAGGAGGGATTTCTCGAGCATCGCTTGGATTATTGGTGGAAACTTTAAGGTGACATTCCTTGCTTCAGATCGCTCGGGAGACCGAGGGGGGCATGATTCGGGATCAACAGACTTCATGGAGTTTATTGGGGAGATGTCTTTAGAAGTGTTGGATGCCACAAATGGGAGGTTCACTTGTCGTAACACATGGTAGAGATCTTGCTTGAATCATTTCCTGGTGTCTGTAGAGCTACTTTAGTTGTTCCCTATGTCCACTGTGCGAGTACTTCCTAGATCGAGATATAATCATACACCTATCTATTGGGACTTGGGAGTCGAGAGAGGGGATGATTCCAAGATCATTGTTCAGATTCGAAAGAGCTTGGTTGATGGACGAAGGTTTTAGTGAGATGGTTGCGAATTGTTGGGTTTTCTTACAGGTAGAGGGTTAGGTCACGCAAAGATTGGCCCAGAAGATTGCAAGTTTATGAGAGATGTTAAATTAAGCATAAGAAAGAGTTGCGTCAAAGCCGCAGTGTGCGACATGACCTTGCTGTGAAGGAGATTACTAGGATGGATGGTCTTGAAGATGTACGTGATCTTAGTCAAGCTGTGTTGGAGACATGAGGTGAGCACCAAAAGGTTGTGACTGAAGTTAACAAGCGGAAGGAGGTCGAATGGTGTCCAAGATCTAGGCAGAAATGGGTGAAGGAGGGGGATGCGAACACTAGATTCTTCCACACTGTGGCAAGTGGAAGGAGGTGGATGAATCTGATTCACGACTTACATGTAGAAGGGGAGAGGATTCAGGGGGATAGGGCGATAGGTTTAGCAATTGTGGAACACTTCCGGGAGTTCAACAAGAGGACACATAGCAATTGTGGAACACTTTCGGGAGTTCAACAAGAGGACACAACAATTGTGGAACACTTTCGGGAGTTCAACAAGAGGACACGTTCCATTGGGTCCAGGTGGGCTTCGAGGAGGGGTCATGTCATTAATACCTGAGCAATATGAGATTCTTGTTTCTGAATTCACCAGGGAGGAGGGATGCGTGACAGTTTTTGATCTCAATATATATGGATGCCCATCGCTGTTGTAAAAAGTCGACCGACTAGGTCGATTAGTCGGCCTGACTAGTTGAGTGTAGGGGGGGGAGCCGACTAGACTACCATTAGTCGATCAACCTGACTAACGGGTTGACTACTCGCCTAGTCAGCCGACTTTTACATATAGATTTTTATTTTTTTAGTTTTTGATTAAAAGCAAACTTATTCTAATATGCTTAATTTTATATTTAAAGGCAATTGCTTCTTTTATTCCATTATGATAGTATACAAAATGTACAAATCAATGTGTGTGGTATATATATATATAAGAATAATGTGTATAAAAATTGATTTATATATTTAAAATAATAAAAAAAAATTCAAAACCGACTAATGGGCAACTAAATATCATTAGTCGCTCGACTGATGATTAATCCTTAGTCAGTGTCCCCACCGACCGAGTACTGACTGTTGCTTTCTGCAACCTTGGTGCCTATGGTGTTTTTTTACCGGGAATTCTAGGATGTGGTTGAGGAGGGATGTTAGGGGGCTAATCATGGAGTTTAGAGAGGCGAATAGGAGTCTGGAGAAGCTCAATAGATCCTTGTTGTTCTTGCTCTCGTAAAAGGAAGGTCCAAGTATCGATGAATTTAAACCCATAATGTTGTCTGATGCTTCTTACCTCATTATGGCCAGAGAGTTGGTCAACAAGCTCAAGGGAGTTCTGGACTATCTTGTCTTTCTGCTCTGACAACATTTATTCCGGGACGTTAGTTGCTGGAGAGAGTGGTAGTGGCGTCGAAGTTATTTTCAAATTGGAAAAGAAGAGCGGTTGTTGGTTCCTCTGGAAGGTAGATTTTTCAAAGGCGTATGGTTGCTTGAATTAGAAGTTTATCCAGGCTTCGCTTGTCTGGAGGTGCTTCCCAGACTTATGATAGATTGGATGAAAATACCTGCATTACCACTCCCTCGCTCTCGGTGCTTGATAATGGTAAAGAGGAGGGGTGTTTCTTTCAATCGCAGAGGAGGTGAGGTAGGGGTGCCTGTTAGCTCCCCGTTTGTCTGTTCTAGCTGCAGATGCATTGGCAGTTATGATGGGGCTAGCAGAAGTTGGTGGTTTCTTCAAGGGCTACTCCAGGGAGGATCTATCGGTCCGATTTTACAATACGCAGATGACACCATTTTCTTGATAGAAGAGGGTGTGGTGGAGTGTAAGGTAATCGGGACAATGTTGGATATTTTTGGGGATTTGTCGAGGTTGAACGTTATTGGGGTAAAATTGGCTTTTGTCCCCATTTACTTTACTTCAGAGGTGTTGCGGCCTGCCTGGGGATTCTGGGTATGGCACATAAGAGCTTGGCTATCAACTATCTTGGCCTGCCAATGATGTGTGAGAAACTTCAGTAGGTTGATTTGTTTCATGTTATTGAGAGGTTGGAGAAGAAGTTGGTAGGTTGGAATGCCTCTTACCTTTCGAGATGTGGAGATTGGTTCTGGTAAAGGTTTATATTATTTTTTTATCCATGAGAGTGGTACCGGTGGGTGTTCGTAAGAGGTTGAAGGCTTTGATGCGGTGTTTCTTTTGGTGGTCGACCAATGATAATAAGGGTTTGACACTGGTAGAGTGGTTGGTGGTGACTACATCAATCAAGGAAAGATGACTCGGGGTGTTGCGGAGATGTGAGACGAACAAGGTGCTGCTTGTGAAGTGAGTGATGAGAATCTGTGGAGATGGGAGTGATCTTCTCTCTAAACTGGTCAGTTCTATGTACATTATGTTGCCCAGCCTGTGTGCGCGCGCTAATATTATGGCTTCGCCGACCACTTTTTGCAGAGGTATTTGTTCGATCTTGCTGATTCTGACATGCTCAATACACCCGATTTTGGGGGATGGATGTGGGTTCCTTTTCTGGATGGATGATTGGTCTGAAGAGCCCTTTGTGACCTATTTCCCATGCTTTTCATGCTTGCTACAGACAGGGAGGCTAGGGTTGCGGATGTGTGGTCAGATGGTTCTTGGACTCCGGACTTTGTGGCTAAACTATTGGACCACAGAGTGGAGGAATTTATTTATCTCTCTGAGGAGATTGGCAAGATTTGAGATGCCATAGGAAAGTAGAGATTCTTGGTGTTGGGAGAGATGGGACCTTCACAGTGAAAATAGCTTACAAGATGATCTCGGATACGCCTGCATTGTTAGATACATAATGTAGAGATATTTTTTATGGTTATGCACTTTCTTTTCCATTTCCTTTTCCCTTTGTCTACTTTATGTAATTCTCTGTAGGTCTCTCCTCTATATAAGAGGGTTTAGGGCTCAAGGAATAAATAACTCTCTTTTTTTTTTCTAACATGGTATCAAAGCTGCGGTCCTAGATCGGAACTCTCGTACCCGAAACTCTAACCCTAGCCCCTATCTCCTCCCTCTTGCGTGGAGCCTTCCCGCAGGTGTTGTTGCACCTCCTGCGGCCAGATCATCGTCGTCGCCCGCCTTCCCGCTACCGGATCTCCTGCGGCCGTAGCCGCTACCCGTCGCCTGCAGGTACGACCGATGCCGCTGGTGACGCCGCACCTCTTGCGGCCGTACCCACAGGTGCCACCGTTCCTCTCTCTTGGGGTGCCACCATCTGTGGACATACTCGTCGGTGCCACCATCTGTGGCCGTACTCGTCGGTGCCACTGTCCTCTCCCTTGGACGGTGCCGTTGTCTCTCAGGCCCCTCTACTGGTGGCCGCGCTAGGGTTCCTTTTATTGATGGGGTTGGTTGTGACTTGAGTCTACACCATGCAACAACTTTCCGTATGTTAGTGTAGACGATAAGTTCTCTAGTCTACTACCCTAGTCTTCCTCGTCAGGTAACATGTCAGAAAGCAAGGTAGACATTCCCACCACGAGCGCCTTCAGAGGTTCGACGCTCGTAGTCAAGATGGATGGGTCGAACTACGAGTTGTGGGCCATGCAGTTCATGAGCCTAATGCAGTCAATGGGTAAGAAGCATATTCTTACTGAGGAAGAGCCGACAGAGAAGACAGGGTTGTATGCCTCATGGGAGGCTGATGACGCATATGCTTAGGTCTTGTTGTCTGGTACCTTGATACCAGCGATTGCAAACAATGTCCCGCACCAGCCCACTGCCAAAGCCTTGTGGGACATTCTTGCTGCCATGTAATCACATGCCAAGAATGAGACAAATTCTACAGCTTCAACATGACATCTTCACTATAAAGTAGAATGGTCAACCCTTACATGCTTACTATACTACCTTGCGCGAGATGTTTGAGAAGCTTCATAGCTTCATGCCTCTCACGGCTACTACAGAGCAGTTGAAGACATACCCGCACACTACAATGGTTGGTGTCTTCGTGGCCTCTCTTGACTCATAGTATAAGGCCGCTTCCTCCCAGATACTGGCCGATGTTACAATTCCTCCCATGTAGGAGGCCTTCCGTAGGTTGAGCCGGATCAATATTTCAACTCCCGCTCCAGTGCTGAATTCCTCTGCCATAACGACCTCTTGTGGAAGAGGTTGTCCATCTTAGTTTCGTGGACGAGGATCACGTGGTAGAGGTGGACGTGGTCGTGGATCACCTTGTACCTATTGTCACCAATCTGGTCATACGGAAGATATATGCTACTCCAAGCATGGTTTCCCAGCGTCCGTACGCGTAGCAGAGCAGATTCAGCATTATGCCACTCTACCCACATCAGATCAATGTTTTGATGAGCTTATGTCTCGACTAAGAGACATCATGCCCCCATCTAGTACCTCTTCACCTGCTTTAGAGAACAACTCGAACATTATTGCTACTGCAGGAGCTAGTACCTCAGGTAGCGTTCGTGCCTCTTCTTCTTATCATGGTTCAGATATATCGGAATGGATCATTGATTCTCCTGGTGCCACGCATCATTTGTGTGGAGATAGAGGTTAGTTCATAGCCTGCAGACATGTTTCTCTGGGAAGGACTGCGGTCATAGCCTATGGGACTCGTTCCCCAATCACAGGATAGGGGGAGATCACCTTGACGTTGTCTATGCAGTTGTAGAATGTGCTGCATGCTCCTGATTTCTCAATGAATTTGCTCTCTGTCAGTTCGATTACTAAGGATTTAAATTGTATAGCAATATTTGACCCATCATCTCTTGTGTTTCAGGACATTCTTACATGTAGGGTGATTGGCTTTGGTCGTGAGCAAGGTGGGCTTTATTGACTGGTCCAAACACCATATCCTGGACGATCCTCCCATTCCACTAGACCGTCTCTTCTTTCCTCTGGCATCTGCGCTTTGATCATCTTCCACTTCAGAAACTGCGTCAAGTCCTTCCTCAGATTTCACCCCACTCGTCATTCAACCGTAAGGCATGTCAGTTAGGGAAGCATCATCGGTCTGTCTTCCCTAATCGTCAGATTTGGAGCAGTAGCTCCCCTTTTGAGTTTTTCGATGTAGATATTTTGGGTCCAAGTCGTGTTCCCGATCATTAGGGACACGGATTCTATTTAGTTGCTGTGGATGATTTTAGTCATTTGTCTTGGGTTTTCTTATTGAATAGTAAGTCTGAAGCTGGAAGTGCAATAATAGATCGCATTAAAGAAGTGCAGAATGTTTTTCCACCTCTGTCAAAATTGTAAGGACTGATAACGCACTGGAATTTTGTACTCATGTGCTATCTCAATTCTTATCATCTCATGGTATTCTTCATCAAACATCTTGCGCATAGACGTCTCAACAGAACGGTGTTGCTGAAAGAAAGCACCGTCACCTTCTTGATGTCATCCGTACCCTCCTGATCTAGAGCAGTGCACCTTATTCATTATGGGGGTGATGCGGTTCTTGTTGGAGTATTCGTTGTATGAGTCATCTATGAGGGAGATGGGTAAGTGGATCTCTCCATGATCCATTTACCCCATCCGAGTTTAATCCCACATCTACCAGTGGTGGGATTTGGAGGCTCTGTGGAGGAGCCCCAGACTCCTGTATAAGTTGAGAAAAAGCAATGAAACATATGCCCCTTTGAGGGCTTCTCCCGTGGTTTCATCCCGCTCCTTAGGGAGTACGGCTCCACGTAAAATTCCTTGTGTTCTTTGATGTCTATCTTTCTCTATTTCTATGCTTTGTTTATCATTCCGCTTCCGCTTCCGCTTCCTATTTTCTAACATGGTATCAGAGCGGGTCGATTCTCGAGGAGTTTTGTGTTCTTTATGTTTTGTTCGAGAATCGATTATCAATTTCGGTTCTCGATTGTTCTTTTCGAAAGATTATTATTATGTATATTTCAAGTTCGTGATCATTCAAGCCGCGTGAAGAACAAACAATAGTGACCTCCAAGCCGAGATCGCGTGGTTCTCCAGCCTCGGTGTGCCCTAGCCGCTTAGTCGGCGGCTCCTCCCTCACGCAGGTCCACCTCCCCAATGTAGGAACCATCACAAAGAGGTACTCATTCTGCATCGCGTAGGAGGCGCAATCTCCTCCGACTCGCCCTCCTGGTCGACTCGGACTCCTGCAGGTGATGACGACTACCGCGGGGCCCAACAGCGGCCCCGATCTCCAGGTCACGTGAGTCCAGGTGAGCAACACCTCATCCAGTCGCTCCCAGGTCGCTCCCAAGTCACGCGAAGATACCGGTCGCCCCGAGTCTCGCGGCACCTCTTGGGGCTGCTCCCGATTCATCACCTCTCCCCCCTCGCCGCTTTCTCTCCAGGCGGAGCTCCTGCATCTCCTACCTAAGCCGCAGATCCGGGCAAAACCCTAGAGGCGGCGATCCCCTTCCGATTTCCATTGCATCTCCAGGCGGTGGGGTTTCTTTGTATTAAGAGAAAGGATTCCCACGATGGGAACCCTAAATAAGGCTCGTCAACATTATTAAAAAAAACTGTACCGTGGGCTGAAAAAAATGGAGAGCGGGGTCTGGTAAAAAAATACAGCTTATTCTAGCCCAAGTGGACCGAAGGGGCCGTGATTTTACAAAAAAAATGAGAAGGCACGTACAATAAAAAGCCGTACGCAAAAGAATTTGAAAAAAGGGAGAAAGAGAGAGAAGTGAAAGGCCAAAAAAAATGTCAACGCTTTTTTTAAATTGGTTTAGCCGAAAAAAGGGAAAAAATTTTGATTGTGAAAAGTCGAAAAAAAATCGGCTTATTTGGTTCTTGTTTTCACCCCATTCTTCTTGTCTTCTCCCAACTTGGTCGATGTTGATTTTCCGACCAGTATGGGAGAAAGGGGAGTATGGTGTAGAGTCACAGGTATTGTTCCAGATTCAGAGGTCAGATTCAGATATTCTCCAGACCATCCGATTTCCAGACTCTACAGAGATTTTGTCAGACTCGACATCATATTCCGAGTCAATTTCAGACACGCACATGTATGCGGTCTTTTTCAGATGGGCACATGTTTGCCATCTTTTGTCGTGCTCCCCATCATTCTTCTTGTATTGTCAAGCCAGAGTTTTCGTGTGAGCCATAGGGACTCCAGAGCAGAGGACCATTCCCTATGCCATGAGGGCTAGGGTTTTCATGTGGTATCATAGGTACTCCAGAGTAGGATACCATTCTCTGAGCCAGATGGGAGAGACCCAAAGTACTCCGACGAGGAGACTCATTTCTAGTTCAGTGACTCTGACAGGCGCAGTTCGGAGCACATTCTCCCCGATGAGGAGATTCAACAGACTTACACTCCAGCTCGTTCATCCTCCTCACCTGCACGGCATGAGAAGCAACGTCCTCGACAGCAGCCGACAGTTGTGCGCGTTGAGTTGATATTGTCCGTAGTGTCCTGTAGCGTGGGTTGAGTTTCTTTCTGTTTGTCCAAGCTGAGCATTGCATGCTCTAGCTTGAGGGGGAGTGTTGGAGTATTCGTTGTATGTGTCATCTATGAGGGAGATGGGTAAATGGATCTCTCCAGGATCCATTTACCCCATCCAAGAGTTTAGTCCCACTTCTACCAATGTGTGACTTGGAGGCTCTGTGGAGGCTATATAAGGAGCCCCAGACATCCTGTATCAGTTGAGAAAAAGTAATGAAACATATGCCCCTTTGAGGGCTTCTCCCGTGGTTTCATCCCGCTCCTTAGGGAGTAGGGTTCCACGTAAAATTCCTTGTGTTCTTTGATGTTTATCTTTCTCTATTTCTATGCTCTGTTTATCATTCCACTTCCACTTCCTATTTTCTAACAGTTCTCACGGCTTGTTATCTCATTAACCATATGCCCTCGTCGATGTTGGGGGAGATATTCCTTTTTCCCTTGTTTTCCGTGACAAGTAGTTCTCTCTTAGCCCTCGTGTTTTTGGGTTTGTTGCGTTTGTCCATCGGTTGTCTTTAGGGATTGACAAGCTCTCTCCTAGGGCTGTCAAATGTGTTTTTGTCGGGTACTCCAAAACTCACAGGAGATATTATGTCAGTGCAAATGCCATATTTTTTGAGTCTGTCATGTATTTTTCTCTTACAGGTGACAGGTTGACACCTTCAGATTCGGATAATGAGGTCTACATTCCACCTCCACACATGCACCAACTACCTTCATCACCTTCTCCACTACCACCTCTTCCATCGCCACCATCAGCCCCACCACCTCCCATTGTTTTGGTTCCGCCACTACCACATCACTATAGTCAACGACCCACTCCTTCTCATGTTCATGGTCTGTTATCCAGCACACCCTAGGTTTGTTCTGACAACATTAATTCTAATGATGGGACTGATGATGTTTCTCAGCAGGGGTTATCTCAGGAGGTTGATGATCAGACATGTGGCAGGGATGATGATGATCTTGATTTACTTATTGCTATTAGAAAGCAGAAGCGTTCATGTGCTTATATCCGATTGCTTCTCATGTCACCTTTGAGCATTGCCGGGTGACTTCTAGAGGTTTGCTGTTACTTTGTCCACTATGACAGTACCACCGACTTACCAGGAGGCATTGGAAGATAGTAGATGGTGTCTAGCTATGGAGGAGGAGATGGCGGCTCTTCAGTCGAGACGTACTTGGAGTCTTGTCCCGGCTCCCATTGAGGTGTCTATAGTGAGTTGCAAATGAGTATTTACAGTGAAATAGAATGCAGATGGTAGTATTGATCGGTACAAGGCTGGACTAGTTGCACGTGGCTTTACTCAGACATATGGTATGGATTATGTTGACACGTTCTCTCCAGTTTCTCCTCATTCTTCCATACAAATTCTTTTATCTATTGCCATGGTTCGAGATTGGCTCATGTTTCAGCTTGATGTCAAGAACGCTTTTTTGTATGGTGATCTTCATGCGGAAGTCTACATGCAGCAGTCGCCAGGATTTGCTGCTGAGGGGGAGTGTTCACAGGTGTGTAGACTTCATAAGGCAATCTATGGCCTTTAGCAGAGTCCGAGAGCTTGGTTCCAGAAGCTCTCAGATTTGTTTGAGAAGCAAGGCTTCAAATGGTCGAATGCAAATCATTCTCTTTTCGTACAGGGAACCTCCAGAGGTCTGATTGCTATTATGGTGTATGTTGATGATATACTTATTACAAGAGATGACATACATGGAATAAAGAGGGCAAAAGAATTTTTGGGTCGTGAATTTGTTACCAAGGACCTTGGAGCTCTTAGATACTTTCTGGGCTGGAGTTTGTCAGAAATCAACAAGGGCTTGTGATGACTCAGAGGAAATATGTCACTGATTTGCTAAGTGACACGTGTATGCTTGGATGTCGACCTGCTACTACACCCATGGATCCAAGCATGAAGTTGTATGATGATGATACTAATGAGGTTGACATGAGAAGATACATGGAACTGGTGGGAAAGCTTCTTTATGTTACCACTACCAGACTCGATATTTCATTTGCTATCAGTCGGGTGAGTCAGTTCATGGAACAACCTCATCAGGTACATATGGATGCTATACAGATGATACCATGGAAGGCCATGTCGGCGATATATCAGCATCTCCAGCCGGCATCAAGAGAGTTTCTTAGAACCCTATTCCTTGGGATACGGATTCATAGCACAAAGATCGGGCTACGAAGAAGCGACAATCGCAAGATCCTCCCATTTGAGGTTGAGAAAAATCACCAAGCAATGCCTCTCCCTCCTCAAAGCCCGCGGTGCGGCCCCAACCCTTCCGGGCGACTTGGTTTGCATCCCCATCTCCAGTCTCCAACCGTACCTACCTCTAATGCCCCTATCATGCACCCATTCACCTTCGATCTCCTCGCGTGAGTTCTCTTGCGTGAAAGCAGACTGCAATGGCTCCCTCTCCATTCTCTAGGTGATCCTTGAAGTCATGGCGATGGTGCCCTTCCTTTACCCCACCCTCTAGCATCCCTCCTTAAAACTCCAAGTGGAGGCTCCCATATAACCTCCAGGCGTCGCGTGCGACTCCCTCTCCAAGCAACTCTGACAATAGAATTGAGATGTTGATGCTGCATGTTCAACTTCCCTCGTTAGGAACCTTGTTCTTGAATCGGATGAAGGATAAAGGGGGCTAATACCCTTTCTAAATATGAACTCGCTGTATTAAAAAAAGGGAGAGAGCATGGCATATTCATTCAAAGCCTAACAGGCCCACTACTTTATTATATGAAGAAAAAGGGGTTTTTAGGCCCAAGTGGTCTTTATTAAAAAGAGAGATAGATATGGATAAAAAAAAGAAAGGAAAAACTAAGGAAAAAAGGACGGCTTATGAAAAAAGGATAGAGATGACAACTTATAAAAAAGCCGAGAGAAAAGTGTACATTTTATGTTGTTTCTCCCAACTTGATTATCGATGTCTTTATCCTAACAAGTACGAGAGGAAGGGGAGTGAGAGCATGTCATATTCTTCTATCCAAGATGTTCCTACTTTATATCATTTATATCCTCCTCCAATTATTGCTCTTCAGAAAGAGATCTCATCTCCAAGGTCCCTATATATAAGAAATGACTCCAGATCCCTATAGCTATAGGAGAGGCCCTTCTCAGGGTTTGCATCTAGGAGAGGCCTCCATCTCAAGATCTGGGTATGAGGCATAACCACTCCACTTATAATGTTTGACATCAACTACTACCTCAGCTGTACATCTTGTATGTTTATAACTTAGTATTTATGAACGTTTTTCTCTATTAAGTGAGGCTTACGTCTCGACTGCCTCGAGGCGTACGCATCGTCTCCATGACAGATAAACACCTTAATACGCCTCATGTTTTTTAAAACCTTGTTTGGGACTATCTTTTTATGGAGGGAGATGTAAGATCTGTAGAGGGAGTGGCGACTATACTTAAGTTTCTGGGATGGTCTTTATGGAGAAAGAGTATGTACATGGATAATTTTTTAGACCATGTCGAAAGCCTTCGGGTGTATCAGTCCTTGTAACTATTATAGTTTGATTACATAGAAGTTTTTGGGTGCGAGGATTTTTCCAATCATCCTTTGGGGAGATGTCGGTTATCCTTGCGGTGTATAGAAAGTTGTGACTCAATCTATCATGGATGGTGGTCCGTGAGTGCTATGACTTAGAGAGAAGAATACAACTTCATTGCAAAGTGGGTTTCATGGATTTGGTGCGTGAATCTAAATTTTCTTGATAGATTGATACCCTCTTTTTATGGGATCACTTCGAGCCTTTTAGTCTGCCTAGATGCCATTAACTCACCGTCTACCTTCTGGAAGGGCATATGCTTTGTGCTTCTTGAGATCACTGCATAGTTGAAATTGATTTTAGGGATGGGAGAGACTTTTCATTTTTGATGGATGATTGGACCAAAGGAGCCCTTTGTGATCTTTTCCCTCGTTTGTTCGCTCTTGCGAAGATGAAAGTCTATCATTGATGATGCATGATTGAATGGGGCTTGAACCTTGCTTTTCCAACTCCCGGTTCTCAAGTCAAAGGGTGGAAGATCTCATACAATTGTTTAGTTATCTGGCTATGATGGAGAGGTCCTTGGATGGACACAGCTCATAGATTTGGTGGAACCTGAGATTTTCTGTCAAAAAAATCTTACTACATCATAGTGTTTGATCATGGTATATTTTCTTATGATATAGAAGGCTTTGGAGCTGGAAAGTTCTTACGTAGGTCAAGGTTTTCCTTGGGCTTCTTAGATAAGGACACATCTTGATATGCACTCAGAGGGTTTGGATTTTATAGGGTATGAGTAGTGAATGTTCGTGTTGCAATGGAGGTCTGGAGGATGTCAACAACATGTTCTTTAGTCAAGGTTTTCCTTGGGCTTCTTAGATGAGGACACATCTTAATATGCACTCTGAGGGTTTGGATTTTATAGGGTATGAGCGGTGAATGTTCGTGTTGCAATGGAGGTCTGGAGGATGTCAACAACATGTTCTTTACCTGAGCTAAATCTACGCTTGTGTTGTACATTGCGCAACTTTTATGTGCGAACTTTGACATTGAAGTGACATATTGGGTTTCCACAGGAATCAATTAGAGGGGATCAGAGATTGAGCGATGGATGTCCTCGTTACAATAATCTTAATTTGTGCAATTTAGTTGACAAGAAATAGGTTATCTATAGGCAAGAAAGATTTTACATGGAAAATGGAATTGAGCATGTCAAAGTCCTTTTTGAGGCTGTCTAAAAAAGTCCTTTGTGAGGCTTAATCTTTGCAATCTTTTAGAACTCTATATATGCTTTATGATCACGAGTTAGGGTGTATTTCTTTTAAGTGGCCACCTCTTGATTCCTAATGAAATCTACATGTGGTTATTGTGGAAAGGAATGAATGACTTGTTTATTCTCAAGCCACACGAATCCTTATATATAGGAGAAATACTAAAGGGCAAATAACCAATGGAAAAATTACATACAAAGGAAATACCAAATACATAAATACTATTTCCTATAACACTCTCCCTCAAGCTGGAGCATAGATATCTATCATGCTCAGCTTGGAATAACACTTCTGGAATGACCCTCGGCTAGAACCTTAGGGATTGTTTGGTTAGTGGTGTGTCCCGGGTTACCCTGGGGTAACCCGGTAAACCACCCTACGAACCTGGGTTGTAATTCCATCACAAATCAATGTGATATCACATCACATTCCTTATTCCAACCCTCTACCAACCCTCATAACCATCAAAACAGCTACTATTCACAGGAGGTTACCCCACCCCGACCCAACCTAGTGACCAAACTAGCCCTAGTGAATATGTTTGTAATTTGTTTCCTTGAGTTGATATCATGTCTCTAGTATAGTGGCTTTCAATTTCGATGTGTTTGATCTTCTTATGGAATGCTGGATTGTTGGTAATGAACAATGCAACCTGATTGTTACATAGTAGCTTCATGGAAAGAGATATGTCAATAGCTAGGTTAGTTTGAACGGATCTGATCCACATAATCACATTGCATCCTTATGTTATGGCTCTGTATTCGGATCCATCACTCGACCTAGCAACAACAATTTGCTTCCTCCTTTTCCATGAGACCAATGAGCTCCCAACAAACACTACAAATCTCGAAGTTGACTTTTTGTATTTTGGACATCATGTATAGTCAACATATGCACTGGTTGAGATCTCAGGAGATATCCCTTTGCTGAAGAGTAACTTTGTATTTGGCGAAGGCCTCATATACCTTAGGATCACAGAGACTGCATCCATGACTGTCGTGGTTGCTTCATAAACTGGTAGATTTTGGCATTTTGCTCACTGTAAAGGATATGTATGTCCTAGTGATTATCACATATAGTAGCTTCCCAATGAGCTCATTGTATCCCCTCTTATCCACCTCATCGATATCATCATAGAGGTCCATGTCGGGATCCATAGGAGTAATGGCAAGTTTGTAGTCGACCATCCTAGCCTCTAAAAGAAGATCAATAATGTATTTCCTCTGAGTCATCACTAGTCCTTTTTAATTTTTGGTAAATTAAAACCCAATAAAGTATCATAATTGTACAAGGTGATAAGTTGCTGTCTAAAGAAGGCCTTAGCCTCGTTGATCCCCTAGAAATCATGTTGACAGATTCTGTAATAATATTGTTGTCAACATAGACTAGAATAATGACAATACCTCGTGATGAATAAAGAGCAAATGATTTACATTTGATCTCTTGAAGCCATGCTGCTCTATCAGGTTCAAGAGCTTTTGGAACCATACTTTAGGACTTTGTTTAAGGCCATAAATAACCTTATAAAGCATGTATATCTTTTGACGCTCCTTAGTAGTGAATCGAGGTCTGCTGCATATAGAATCCCTCCAGTAGGTTTCCATACAAACATGTATTCTTGACATCAAGTTGGGAGAGCACCCAGTCTCTCACCACATCAATAGAAAGGAGGATATGTAAAGTGGAGTCAAGTGCTACTAGAGATAAAATGTCTTGATAGTCCACACCATATGTTTTAGTGAATAAAATGTCTTGATAGTCCACACCATATGTTTTAGTGAAATTACTTGGATAAGTTTGGTCTTGTAGTGGTCAACATTGTCATCCGCTCTATGCTTCACTATAAAGATTCACTTACAACCAATCATAGAATCCCCCTGTTGAAGCAGTAACCAAGCTCTATGTGCCTCGTGATGGGAGTGCATCCATTTCTTCCTCTTGATATGTGCGCAGGATTGTAACAACAGACAATCCCACCACAAAGTTCCTGAAGCCCTCTAATAGACACCTCACTGAAACATGTCCCAAGAGATGGTGCATAACACATGTACACCTCTTCCGAAGTGCAATGGGTTGGTCTAGATTATTTTAAGGATTTATCTCATGTATGCTAATTTGTTGACTGGTTGTACTCTCATCCTCTATAGTAACCTACTGTATAGAAACATCGACATTGCCATCAGAGGAAACCAAGTGTTTGAAATATGCCTGGGGCGTGCTAGAGGAAGGGAAGGCACAAGCGCATGGGGTCTACTAGTACGTTTAGAATATACACATGATGTAAACTCTGAATGGCAGAAAGTGTAGGAGCAAGAGGTGAAGGCATAAGTGGAATGGATACCTTATCATAATAATAAGGTGTCATTTTGTTAGCGGTGGGAGGAAAAATACATATCAAGCTCAAAGAATGTAACATCAACACTGGCATCATACTTTCATCTGATAGGATCAAAGCACCAATATGCTTTTTGGGGTTCAGAATAACTAACAAAGGAGCATTTGATAGATTAGGAAGTGAGCTTGTTAGGACCAAGGGTTAGATGATGGACAAAAGTCACACAATCAAAGGCTCGAGGTGTTAGAGAGTAGCGGTCCGGTTCAGAGAATGCAATTGAATAAGGAACCTTTTTCTTCTAACACAGAAGACAATATATGGTTGATGAGGTAGCAAACGATGAGGATAATATTTCTCAAGTAAGAGTGAGGAGTATAACTCTGTATTAAGAGAATTATGTTAACATCTACGAGATGATGGTGTTTGCACTCGACAACACCATTTTATCGGGGAGTGTAGGTACACAAGTCTAATGGAGAATCCCAAGAGACTGCTAACCAATATAAAATTCCAAAGCATTGTCAGAGCGGACATACTTAATAGATGTAGAAAAAATCCTTTATTTTAATAATAGAAATTTACATAATTGAATAACCTCAAACTATTTTTCATCAGATTGATTCAAGGAAGTCTGTAAAAATAATCAACAATGACGAGAGAGAACCTATGCTGCTGGTGATTAGGAACATGACTGGACCCCAAATATCAAAATACAAATACTCAAATATAGAATTACTGCTACGTCTTTGATGACTGGGAAAACTTGACATGAATTTGTTGCTCTAGAGCTCCAACGAGTGGCACTTTTATTATCAACCAATTAATGGGGATTCTTGGTGATATCATACTATTTATAGACTTTCCAAACTTCAAGCTTGATCGTACTTTTTTCACTACTGCACGGACAACTCTGCTTTCCTTTTGGGATAGACACATGATATATGTTGGAGTATGTAATAGAGGGTTAATTGGATCTCTCCAAGATCTATTACCCCCACTCATGTTTATTCCCACATCATCTATAAGTGGGACTCCGGTCTGTATGTAGGGCTATATAAGGAGCCCCATACCCCATGAATTCATTAAGAGATTATAATAAACGATTTGGTCCTTGAGGCCTTCTCCCGTGGTTTCATCCCCCTCCTCAGAGAGTAGGGTTCCAAGTAAAAATCTAAGTGTGCATTTTATATTTTGTGTTCTATATTCTCGATTTTACTTCCGCTTATTTATTTCAACATGGTATGGGGGCAAGTCAATTTTGGGAGAATTAATTTTTTGAGGGAATTTGATTTTAGGGTTTGAAGAATTCGGTTTTGATCCTTGAAGATTATTTTGAAAATAAAACTTGGCTTTGATACCATGTTGAAAATAAAGAGCGCAGATGCGAAACGATAATCATGACAATAAAATGAAGAAATAGAATCATGGAACACTCAGGTTTTACGTGGAACCCTACGTCGAGAGGAACGGGATGAAACCATAGGAGAATGCCTCTAAGGATAGGATCATCTATTGCAATCTCTTATGAGTACAAGGGGTGTGTGGCTCCTTATATAGCCCTACAGCACCGGAGTCCACTTATAGATGATGTGGGACTAATCATGAGTGGAGGTAAATGGATCTTGAAGAGATCCAATTACCCCTCTATTACATACTTCAACTACATCAATTTCCATGCTCCCAGCCAACTATGGGAAGGGCACATAAAAGAATACTCCTCTTGATACTCGAGAATTTTTCTGTCCCCATGAAGGCTCCTACTGGCATCTCTATCAGAGCAGATAGAACCTTGTCCAGGTCTCCTTAAGTCAGGTGCGCAGGATGAAGTCATCCTGAAATTGTCATATTTGGCTAAGTCGACTATTAAATTTTCAGTATCTACATCTACATTCTCAGGCGCCTCTTTAGGTTGACTATTATTTCCTCAATTGTGTAAAGTTGGATGTTCTAGTTCTTAAAATGTCGGTAGTAAATCAAATCCTATCACCATTGTGGTGGACAGACATACATTGTGCGCGTCGTTCATGGGTTCCAATGGTCTAATTTCTCGACATGCATACATGTACGCAATCTCTTGTTTTGACATTAGATACTTGGATTGATGTCATGATCCTGACTTTTGATGCTCATTGTTATTTCTTTAAAATTTCAGATGGTCAGATTTTGAATGATGTAATACGAGAAGATGGACATGAATTGCATGGGGAGGCACGGAAGAAGATATCCTTGTATGAGACCTACTAATGATCATTGCAAAGAACAAGAGTAGATTTTTACTCCTGTTAATTTTATGCCGTCTTACCTAAAAGCATCTTTACTTCATAATTGTTTGCCAAATGCATTTTACTCTATAGTTTCCTGATGTCAATGCACAAAGTTATGCATGTCTTTCAATTCATCTTCTATCATTGATGTTCTAAGTTAAACCACCATTCCTGTCTTCTTATAGCATACAACTAGATTAATCTTATTTTTTTCCACTTAGATTAAGATGTTAGAGGACTAGATAGACAATAAAAAAAGGCTGCATTTGGCTAAAACCATAATTCTTTTATGTTGTCATCATATAAGCTTTTTTGAGTGTGTGGGAAAATACATTTTTTGATGCTGACCAAATTGTAGACTTCGATGATACAGAGTTTACGGGGTATCTGAGTATTTTTTAAGTATCCATTACATCTTTTGCTTTATGAAACAGATTGATTAGTACACGGACGATTCGAGACCAAATCATGAGGTTTTGGGAAGATTTGAACGTGCTCTTACTTGATAAGGTGTATGTCACGAATGTACTTGGTAAGTTGTTTTGCTCGTACAGTTTTTATTGATATATAGCAGTTTCTTCTTAAAAAACTTTCTTGGCAATCTCTTTTTGCAAACTTTTGTTTGACTTATGAAGAAGCATTTATTATTTTTGAGTTTTTTAAACTCGTACACCCAAATTTTAAGGTCACATGTCTCGGCTTTTTATTTCGAGTAATGTAATAATATAAGCATGCCCTCTAGAGAGGATATACAAGAATGGAAGTAAAAGCTTTGAATTCAACACTAGAATGCTTGAACAATGCTAAAAAATTTCTGCTATTACAATTTGTTACTAGTGAATAATAACTATTAGAAAATAGTAACCGAATGATTTGACAGTCAAGACCCCGAATTCCAGGTCGTTGGATCCTCCCATATCAGGATATGGTTACTTAGCAATAATTTATTCACAACTGATATTCAGAAACAGACTGCAATTAAAAATACTAAGGAGAAATCAAATAACACTTTTCCATTCACAAAATAAAGTTTACATGGTACATTGCCCCACTATAACCATTTACATATACATCAACTGGAAAGGAAATACACAAAAAATTACCAACTACCTTATGGAGTAATGCTGCTGTGACTGTAGCCATACTCCTAAAGTTGAAGCATATACATCATCCATCATGCTCAACATGGACTTGCATTTGTCAAATGTGACTTTGGGACATGCCTCATTAAAGATATAGGCTACATGCTCTGCAAAGAAACAAGAGGCATTCACAAATTCTGTTTGTATCATGTCTCTAGTGTAGCGGTTGTAGAGATATTTATATGTTTTAGTATTACTTTTTATTCTCTATTTATGTTGCCTACATTATGTAATTTACACATTGGGACTCTCCTCTATATAAGAGAGCCCTAGGCCAATATAGAATCATTTTTGCACCGACGTGGTATCAGAGCGACGATCCTAGATTGGAGTTCTCATATCCAAAAAACCCTAACTCTAACTGCCGGAACCGTTGCCTCCTATCGCCATCGCCGCCTGGCTCCAACGCAACCCGACACCACCTGCATTGCAACTGCTGCTCGGAGCATCCTCCGCGCGGCTGTCCACTGCCGCTCTGCCTCCTCACATCTGATCCTTGGCCCCTCTTTTGGTTAGGGTTCACCGCGACATCACTGGATGTTCTAGGGCATCATATTCATGACGGACTGATCACATACAATCTAATTTTGAGGTTTCCAGGGTGATTTCAAATTGATAAATCATCCCTTGTACCCTAGGACACACCTTTTATTGATGGGAATGATTGCACTTTGTGTCTACACCTGCAATCGATTCCCCTTGTGTCCGTGTAGACAAGCTTTTCCTTGCTTTATAAGTCCCGGTCTTTGTATTCGACATCGTGTTAGAAATAAGGTTGATACTTCCTCCGCAGGCACCATTCGAGGCTCGATGTCAATAGTCAAGATGGATGGAACAAACTACGAACTTTGAGCCATGCGGTTCATAAGCCTGATGCAGTCTACTGGTAAGAAACGTATTCTTACCGATGAGGAGCCGACTGACAAGACTGGGGCTAATGCGTCATGGGAGTCTGATGATTCGTTTGCACACGTCTGGTTGATTGGTATGTTGTTGGTAGAGATCACCAAAGATGTTATGCATCAACCCATTGCCAAGGCAATGTGGGATATTCTTGCTGCTACCTATTCACATGCAAGAAATGAGATGAAGATCTTGCAGTTACAACATGACATATTCACTATTAAGCAGAACATACTACCCCTGTACTCTCTATATACACTCTCCAAGGCATGTTCGAGAAGCTTTACAGCTTCACGCCTCTTGCATCTACACCCGAGCAACAGAAGGAAACATGAATGCCATGATGGTTGGCATCTTCTTAGCAGCACTTGATCAGAATATGATGCCGCTGGGTTACAGATTCTTATAGATGCTAATATTCCTCCTGTGAAAAAGTGAATCATCACCTTTGCAGGATCATCGTTCCTTCATCCACTTCATCACATACCTCTTCTGTGATGGCTGCATTCTGTGATAGAGGATGTACTTCACAACATAGTGGTCGAGGGTTCCATAGTTGAGGAGGTGGTCGTTGTCCTCGTCCGCCATGCACCTACGATCACTGTCCTGACCACTCTGAGGATACATGCTACTCCAAGCATAGTTTTCTAGCCTTTGCTTGTCTTGCTGAGCAGAGTGAGACTCCTGCCGCGTCTACTTCTGATTAGAGATTTGATGACCTAATCTCTCGCCTGAGAGAAATCATGCCTCATTTTCCAGGTTCTCGAGCACTTCAGATGTAGCTGCTTCTGCCTCGACTAGTATCCCATGCAGTGCCTCGACACAAGCTGCTTCTGCCTCGACTAGTAGCTGCTTATGCTCTTACCAGTTATAGTAGGCCTGACATTACAGAATCGATTATGGATTCATGTGCCTCCCATCATCTATGTGGAGGTAGAGATAAATTTACTTCCTACAGACAAATAACTCATAACAGATCAGTGATCACAGCATATGTGACCCATTCTCTTATCACTGGATAGTGGGAGATTAGTTTGATGCCATCCATGCATCTTCAGAATGTGCTTCACGCATCAGACTTTATTGTCTATTAATCAGACTATTAAAGGTTTACATTGTCATGATATTTTTGATCCATCTTCCCTTGTGTTTCAGGACATACTCGTAGGCGGGGTGATTGGATGTGGTCGTGAGTAGGGAGGCCTATATCGAATAATTCATAATCCTCATGCTGGTGCTTCATCTAGTTCCGCAGGATCGGTCTCTCCTTTTATATGGCATCTCCATTTTGGTCACCTACCCCTTCAGAAGATGTGTCATGTGCTTCCTCAGATTTCTCCTCATTTTAGCTTCCAGTGTAAAGCATGTTAGATAGGAGAGCACCATCGGTCTTCATTAGGGCTGCTAATTGAACTGAACATGTTCGTATTCGATTAGAGTTCGTTTGATAATAGTTCGGAAAATGTTCGTTCACTTCTAAACGAATTGAACATGAACTTCAAATTTTAGTTCGATAGCTTAACGAGTCGAACATGAACATAACATATGTTCGTTCGATAAAAGTTCGAGTTTGATATATGTATATGTATGTGTATTTGTGTGTGTAATTTTGTATTTATACAAATGATAAATTTTGAGGTTAAAGAGATTGTGGCATTTATTGGGCTTTGTACCACTTTAATTTAAATAATTTCTTATTTTTACTGCTTATCCAACTTTATTATCGAACTTCAGTTTCGAACTTGTTCGTATAAACAAGTTTTAGTTAAGTTAAATCGTTAATGAACTATTATCGAACCGAACTCGAACGTTTTTCTAAACGAACTCAAACTCGATCATATCCTATCGAATATTTATCGAACCGAACTCGAACATTCGAACTTCCTTATCGAACCGAACTCTGACATAGGTTCGTTCGTTACAGTTTGGTTCGATTAGCAGCCCTAGTCTTAATTCCCGAGTCGTCAGGGTCGTAATCGTATTTCTCTTTTTAGGTTATTTATCTGAATATTTGGGGTCCAAGTCGTGTTCCCGACCATCAGGGACATATTCAATCTTCTTCTTGTTGTTGATGGTTTTTCTAGATTGTCATGGGTTTTTCTACTAAAGAATACATCTGAAACTGGGAATGTATTTGAGTCATTTATCAATGAAATAAGGAATATCTTTTCTGCTACTGCCAAATTTGTTCGCACTGACAATGCATTGGAGTTTTATACCTTACAACTTTCACATTTCTTTTGGTTGCTTGGTACTTTACATTAGACATCATGTGCCTACACATCCCTTCAGAATGGTGTTGCTGAACGTAAACACGATCATTTACTTAATGTCACACGAACTCTTCCTATTTAAAGTCGTGCTCCTCACTCTTTTTGGGGTGATGTTGTACTCACCACGTGCTATCTTGTGAATTGTATGCCTTCCACCATCTTAGTTGAGAAGATTCTTCTCGATTACGTTTCCCGAGAAGGATCTATTCTATCTCACTCCTTATGTGTTTGACTCTGTAGTATTATACATTAGCAGTGTTGTAAAAGTCGCCCGACTGGCCCGACTAGTATGTCCGACTAGTCTAGTCAGTGGGGTGGCCGACCGAGTACCGACTAATTCCGACTAGGTACACTAGTTGACCAATTTTTGCTTGCAGATGCCATATTTTTTTATTTTTGCTCTTTTTAAAAGCAGACTTATTATAATATGCTTAATATTTTATTTAAATTCAATTACTTTTTTTATTTCATTATGATAATATAAAAATGTACAAAATCTATGTAAATATATATATAAAAATGATTTATATATTTAAAATAATCAAAAAATTCAAAGCTGAGTTAAACCCGACTAAATTCCATTAGTCACTCGATTTCCAATTAATTCTTAGTTAGTGACCCAACCAACCGAGTATCGACTACCGACTTTGCAACTTTGTACATCAGTCATTACCTAACTTTGATAAGCTTGCCCTTAGAGCTGTCATGTATGTTTTTGTAGGGTATTCCAAGATACAAAAGGGATATAGGTGTTACGATCCTGTTCGTCAGAAGTATTACATCAGTGTTGATGTCACATTCTTTGAATCTGTGATGTACTTCCCCCTGTAGGTGCCAAGTTCACTCCATCAGATACTGGAGAGGTGGTGTACATGTTTCCATCTCTTCCTACTTCATCGTCATCACCACATGTTCCAATACCACCTAATACTCCACCGCCACCACCACCTTCTTCTAGTCCCATATCCTGGTTTTTCCCACGTTTCGACATTCGCCTGCTGTCTACTGCTCCCGGGCCTCTTCAATCATCCAACACGAATTAGGTTATGATCACAATATTTTTGCTGATGTCAATGGTGAGTTGTCTCTACAACAAATTACCGTTAGTCGAGTAGATTCCTTCACACTATTTCCCTGCATCTTGAGTTGCCTATTGCGCTCAGGAAACAAAGGTGTATTTGTGTTTTGTATCCTCTTGCTTTGACCGTTTCTTTGGCTTGCCTGTCAGCATATTTGAGGAAGTTTGTTGCTGTCCTATCTGCTGTGGTGATTCCATGGTCCTATTAGGAGGCTATGGAAGACAGTCAGTGGCGTCTTGCAATGGAGGAGGAAATGATTGCATTATAGTCACATGGAAGCGAAGTTTAGTCCTAGTTCCCCTTGGGGCATCTATTGTCAGTTGCAAATAGGTGTTCACTATAAAACACCGAGCAGATGGTACATTGGATCGTTATAAGGCGAGCCTGATTTTGCGAGGGTTCACTCATGCGCATGGGGTGGACTATCAGGATACCTTCTCCCCGGTGGCCCGCCATTCTACACTTCGGGCTCTTCTTTCTATTATTGTGGTGCGAGATTGGCCACTATTTTAGCTTGATGTTAAGAATATATTTCTCTATGGTGATCTATATGAGGAAGTCTATATACAACAACTGCTGGGTTTTGTTGCTGAGGGGGAGTGTCAGCATGTTTGTAGACTTCATAAGGCTGTTTAATGCCTTAAGAAGAGTCCACGAGCATGGTTTCGGAAGCTCTCAAACCTGTTTGAGCAGAGGGGGTTCACAAGGTCAAATGCAGATCACTCGCTGTTTGTTCAGAGAAGCCAGGGGGTACAATTGTCTTTATGATTTACGTTTATGATATTCTCGTTACATGATATGATGTACATGGGATTAAGTAGGCTAAGAGTTCCTTGGACAATTATTTGTTACCAAGGATCTTGGTCCTTTACGATACTTCTTGGGATCAGTTCGCTAGGAACCAACATGGTCTTGTGATGACCCAAAGGAAGTATGTTACAAACCTTTTAGCAAAACATGCGTAAGCGGGCGCAAACTTGCAACTTCTCCTGGACGCTAGCGCACGATTATACGATGATGATACATAGGAAGCAGATAAGAGGAGATATAGAGAGTTGGTTGGGAAACTACTGTATGTTACAATCACCAGACCATATATCTCATTTGGTGCTAGTTAGGTTAGCCAGTTCATGGAGGAACCCAAACAGGTACATATGGATGTTGTTCCATATGTACCTCCTCTTGTCTACCTCCTCAGTCTTCATTATATAGATCTATGGTCGGGTCCTTGGGAGTGGCAGCAGGCCTGCAATCTGCCATGCCCATCTCAGAGAGAAGATCTGTAATGTACTTCCTCTGGGTCATCACAGGATCTCGTTGGTTCTCGGCAAACTCCAGTCCAAGGTAGTCACGTAGACTGCCAAGATCCTTGGTTACGAACTGTTGTCCAAGGAAAACGTCAACTCCTTGAATGCATGTACATCATCCCATATAATAATGATATCATCAACATAAACTAGTGTAGCAACCGTACCTCTATGAGACTTTTGAAAAAAGAGTGAATGATTTGCAATCGATCTCATGAACCCCTGCTCTATCAAGTCTGAGAGCTTCTGAAACCATGCTCTTGGACTCAGCTTAAGGCCATAGATAGCCTTATAAAGTCTGCACACCTTTGACACTCCTACACAATTGCAAACCTAGGTGGATACTGCATGTAGACTTCCTCCTATTGGTTACCATAGAGCAGTGGTGGAATAAAAAATTCAACTAAGTGGCCGTCAAAAACATAGTAGAAAAATCAGCTTAATTCCTATGATTTTGGTTGTTTGTGAAATACACATTTAAAAAAATTAGTTGAAATTATGAATAAAAGTACCTCAAAAGTTCACATAAGAGGAGCTCTTCATTTCTACATAGCATCAAATTCGTTTATCAACAGATCGATGGTTTGCGCAATAACCTTCTCAATATATATGATCATATAATCATCAATAAATTCATCATCCATTTAGTTCGAAGTATGGTATTCACAATTTTCATCGCCAAAAATGCTTGTTTTGTAATTGTCGTCTATACTGGTAGAATTGATATAAGTAGATACAATCTCTAATATAGGATCTTACTTCTAAAAATGCATCTATATTATATCTTTTCGGTGGCATTCTTCCAAGCATAAATAGTTCAATTCTTACATAAAATATGTGAGTTAATAGATATTTATTTTATCACATAAAATTGTAAAGTCAAATTCTACTGATACGATGTAATCAATTTCTATCTATAATATCATGTATACATCCCTCAATAGCTCTCCTTACATTTTATGGTGTTAGTGATTCTTATATTTATATATATATATATATATGAATAATGCTAAAGCTTTATTCATTTGATTTGTACAATTGTACTAGACATGTAAAAAAGGATTTACATGAACTTATTGGGTCAAGTTCAAGATAAAAAGGAGAGGACCCCAAGTAAAGTTTGTTAATGATTCCATGTAAATGCAAAGTAACGGTCGTTCAACCATGAACCATCCCTTTAACATTCCACATCACATGCAATTCCATCATCTAAACCACACGTTGGTATTTACCGATGCATGACCCATCATACTTAGCTACTACCCCACTCATTCCTTTTTATACCAAAATTTACTCTAAAAAAGAACCCAACAATAACCCTATACCCGCAGGGCAATCATCATTGTCCTCATCCTCTATGAGACTATGCCATTTCTTTTTATTTTTTTGGCTCCAAAAACATATGGCACAACCCCATGGATATTGGGCTTCCATCTCCAAGATTGCATGTGTAAGAGTACCTATTTTGTGTTTTTGTACGGGGCTCCATTATGATCGTGCCTTCTCTGTGTCAGGTGTAGACAATCACCTAGTAGTTAGACAACAACTATTCTTATATATAGCACTACATGATATTTTCACATTTCATTGCATGACCATGAATCCACCACATTGCATAATTAATAACTTTTGACAAGACATATGTATGGATAAGAAAGAACAATAAAAACTATAGTTTATAGAGAAGAGAAAGTACTCTGCAGTCATAGGTGTTAGCAAATGTACAAATTGTAAACATGGATTATACCTTCACCTTGAGAGAAATCTAGTGTCGTGATAAGCAAAGGCATAAGCTCACCGTTATCCTGAAAGTTTGAAACCGTACTCGGTCCTCTTGTCGTGTCAATCCAAACCAGCCTGCAATGTTGCTATGAACATGGCAGACAACCATCCTTTGCCTTTAGAATATGAAGCGACACAATCATGCGAAGGGGATTACGTCTTCCAAAATTTATATATTAAGGGTTAAAAAAATCAAGTAGGGGCCATGCCCCCCAAGGATACACTGGTTCCACCCCTGCCATAGAGAAACACATTCGCCATATCAAGCTGATATATGGGCCAATCCTGTGTCACTGCAACAAAAAGAAGGATCCACAATATAGAATGCCTAGCCATTGGAGAGAAAATATCTTGATAGTCCACCCATATATTTCGGTGAACCCATGAGTCACAAGTCTTGCCTTGTAGCGATCTATGCTGCTATCTGCTTGATGCTTCAATGTGAACACCTACTTGCATCCCGTAACAGACACTGCTATAAGAGCTGTAACAATGCTCCACATGCCACATGACTGTAACGTGACCATCTCCTCCTCCATGGTAAATCATCATTTGCTCTCCTTGAAAGCCTCCTGGTATGTGTATGGGATTTTAGTGTCAGATAATACCATAACAAACTTCCTGAAATCTGTCGAAAGTCATGCCAGGTACACATGCCCAGCGGGGTGGTATCTCACACAGCTACGTTCGCCTTTACGCAAAGAAATATGCTACCCGTATCATCCTCCTGTGGTGTCCATGTTCTTCCTGTTTATCTTCTTTCTCATCGTGTAAATGTTCATGTTAACCATTCACACCACCAATGCCATCAGTAGAAACCGAATTTTCAGAATTTATCTGAGGCATGCCGAATGTTAGGGAAGGCATTGGAGCATGGAGAATAAGCAAAGGTATACGTATGGGAGGAGTTGGAAGAATAATATCATCCTCAGACTTAAAGGGACATAACCTGTCACATGTATGAGTATAGTACAATGAACTCAAAGAAAGTAACATCTGCACAGACATAGTATTTTCTCTAGACATGATCAAAACACGTATATCCCTTTTGCATACGAGAGTACCTAACAAACATACATATGACAGCTTTATGAGAGATCTTGTCATGACATGGATGCAGAAGGTGAACAAATGCCACACAACCAAAGATTCGTTGCGTAAGAGAGAAAAACTCATTTTCAGGAAAAGCAAGAGAGAATGGTGCCTTTTCACTTATAATGGTATTATATAACATGTTATCACATCATCACCTAGAAGGAATGATGAGCCAGACTTTGTATGAGAAGAGTCCAAGTGATGTCTAGAAAGTGACGGTATTTGCATTCAGCAACACCGTTCTGCTGAGAGGTATAAGGGCAGGACGTCTGATGTATAATGTCGCATGAGCTAAAGAAGCGGGATAATTGAATATTACAGAGCTCCATAGCATTATTAGAATGAAGGTATTTAGTAGAAGCAGGGAAAGGATTCTTCATTTCAATCAAAAAATTCTGAATCATGATACTACAATTAGATTTGTTCTTTAACAAAAACCCATGATAGTATGGAAAAGTCATCCTGATCAACCAAATAATACATGTGTCCCTCATGATCAGGGACACAACTCTGACTCCACATATCAAAATGAAAAAGCTCAAAAGGATGTTGATTACTACGACCTTGACGACTTGGAAGGCTAGATCGGTAATGTTTTCCAAGTTTACATGGTTCACACTGAAACATAGACTAGATAGAAATGCCAGGAATGAGACAACATATCTTCTGCAATGGTAGATGACCAAAAGGGAGATGCCAAGTGTATGGAGAAATCGATACGGCAGAAAGAGAGCTAGCACCAACATAAGGAGACTGAATTAACATGTAAAGCCCTCCATGATGGGAAGCAGAGTCAAATATAGTATGGCAATGTCATCTTTTGTAATCTGACCGATAGATAATAAAGTCATTGAGAATTCTAGTGCATGAAGAACATTATGTAGGCGCATGGAGGGAGTCAAATAGACCTCACAATGACCAGTCATCTACCAGGTTATTACAAAGCTATAAAAATCGAACTGTGAGCGATCTCCACATAGATGATGAGAAGCTCCAGAGTCCATGATCCATTCTGAAGAATCTGGTCTAGTGCGACTAGTAAATGCATGAGTAATACCTGAAGTGTTGATGGAGGCAGAAGCAACAACATCTGATGAGCCTATAGAAACACTAGAAGATCCAATAGTTGGGGGCATGATCACTCCCAGTCAAGCAACAAAATCATCAAAACAATGATTGATAGAATCAGGGGCAGACTGGACCTGCTTAGCAGCACAGGTTGATGGTGGTAATCCATACTTGGAATAGCACGTGTCCTGTGAATGATTGGACCCACAACAATATGAACAGGGTTGGTGTGGGCACGAGTCTCCTCTGTCGTGTGTACCCCGTTCTCTGAGTTGAGACAAACCGCCTCTACCACGAGAAGCTGCCATAACTGATGACATCTAAGAAGATGTAGTAAAGGGGATGCTCTGTCTGCTCAACCTACGGTATGCCTCCTCCATAGGCAGTATAGTAGCATATGTGAGTAACTGAGAGCGGGCGGAGTCATACTCAAGGTTAAGGGCTGCCAGAAAAACCTCAGTTATAACAGAATCGCCTGGTGAGACCATCTGAGGTATGTAGCTATGGAGTCTCTCAAACATACCTCTAAAAGATGTGTACAAGGCATGAAGAAGATGATCACCCTGTTTGGTCGTAGAAACATCGTGCTAGAATTGCAAGATCTTTGACTCATTCCTCGCTTGAGAGTATGGTGCTGTGAGGATGTCCCACATTACCTTCACTTTAGGCTGACTCGAGATATCATTGGTTATTTCCACAGAAACAATACCATTATAGGCCTCCAATGAGGCATTGGTCCCAGTCTTGTCGGTCGGCTCATCTTGCATTAGAATATGCTTCTTACCATGAATCTACAAGAGATTCATAGACTGCATCGCACATGACTCGTAGTTTGTGCCATCCATCTTGACAATAGGTGCCAGCTACTTAAAGGCATCTGTAGATGGAATATCATCTCTGTTTTCTGACATAGAACCGGATTGGTACACTATTGGGACCGGAGATAGGTGATAGGGCATCTATACAGACATCAAAAGGAATGGTTGTGCGTATATTCTCATATTACAACCAACCCTCCAGATCGTCCGTGGTATGGGTGGGGCTAAGGTAGCACTGGGTAGCGTTAGGGCAGATTGGGTAGCGCTGGGTAGTAACTGGACGACACTGGACGTCACTGGATAGAACTTGGACGGTGTTGGGCAGCGCTGGGAGGACCTGGGCGACGTTGGGCGGGAGCTTGAGCAATGCTTTGCGACGTCTGGGTAGTGCTAGGGTAGGCACGGGGAATCCACCGAGGCCTCGCGTGGGACCCATAGACAAAGAAAAAGCGCCCATACAAGGCTAAATGAGGACGGAGGCTGGTGATGGCGGTATAAGGCCCCAGTCTAGGACCATTGCTCTGATACCATGTGGAGAGAGAGAGATGATAGAATGCATTGAGTTGTTTTTTCAGGAAACCCTAGAATTCTTTTATATAAAGGAGAAACATGTTGGGCAAATTACTTAGTGTAGATAGAAAGAAAAGAGAATACATAAAAATGATAGAAGATAACTAATATCTCAACACGTATATGGTCATCAACCACAACCAATAAGAGTCTTAAGATAAAAGTACCAATCAACAAGTTGCAAGATATGGAGCTTTAACATTTGTGGTGATGTCAGGATAAATGGGAGCTTTATTAGAAGTTTGTTGCAATATTTGACCGAATATTATGGAATAACAATATTTTATTCATTCACTCCCAAATAAGAATATTTGGTCGAATATTCGGTCCATTCGGCCTAATATTGCAACAATGTTTCTATCTTTAGGACAATCAACACAATTTTCATTAGTACATATGAAAATATCAAGACACTTGTAGCCGAGGAAAAGAAGTCCCTTGCATGTACAACTTATGGCTGCTTAGTTTCATCGAAACATCCCAACGTACCTATTTATTCTTATCTACAAACCAGTTATTCCTGCTCACTACAATTGAAATGTCTGGATGTGTTACACTTGTGTCAGGAAGTTTCCCAACAATCCATTTGTAATTGTTGAGAAGTTTATATCTCACAATATTATGTTTTTAGTTTATGTTTTCTTTGGGTATCACTTATGTAATTAACCCATGGCTCTTCTCATATATAAGAGAGCCCTGGGATTCCTTTTTATCATATGAATAATTTTTATCCCAACATGGTATCAGAGCAACGGTCCTAGACCGGGGTTCTTGTACAAAAACCCTAACCCTAACCCTAGCCCCACCCGCTGCCCCCCCTTCTCGGCGCATCGTCGCTTTCTTCCAGCAGCGCCGTCGCGCCCTCCCTACGGAGCTGCGCCTTCCAGCGCTGCCCAAGGCGCCTCCCCGCGCCGCCTCATGCTCCCAGCGGCGCCGCCAAACGTCGCCACCCTTCTGCAGGGGCTCACGCGCCGCCCTCACGCCTCCGTAGGCGCGCCTCCACGACCCAGCTAGGGTTCCCGCACTCCTTCCGAAGCCCCAGGTCCCTGATTTGAGTCTGGCGGGCCCATCTCCTGCTGCATCGAGGTCTGGCCTGGTTTGCGTGAAGTAATATCATTTGACTTGTCACCTCCTTAGCAGCCTTAGACCTCCACCGCAGTATTAGGGATGAGTGTATAAGTCTACAGATACAACTCATCCCTCATATGATGCTGTAGACAAGTCTATTATTGAGATATTCCCCTCTTGTTCCGTATTTTGCCCTATTGAAGAATGGCAGAAAACAAGGGTGACGTGTTCTCCTCTTCCGGTGCCTTCAAGGGACCGGCACCTATCGTGAAGATGGACGGGACAAACTACGAGTTATGGTCCATGCAGTTTCGTACCCTAATGCAATGCCACAACAAGGAGCATATTCTGACTGACTCCGAGCTGGCGGACAAGACTGGGGCAAATGCATCATGGAAGCAAGATGATGCCTATGCTCGTATCTGGCTCTCTGGGACACTTAGCACATAGATTGCTAATGATATAGTCAATCAGCCAACTGCAAAAGCCATGTGGGATATATTGGCCGCTACCTACGGTCAAACGAAGAATGAAAGCAAGATTATTCAAATTCAGTTTGACATTTTCTCGACCTAGCAGAATGGTCGACCTCTCCATGCACATTTTTCACATCTGAGAGGTATGTTTGAACGCCTCCATAGTTTCATGCCCATTACTACCAGCATGGAACAACAACAGTCGTATTGGAATGCCACTATGATTGGAGTTTTCCTATCATCCCTTTACTCAGAGTACGATGTCGCTCGTACTCAACTTCTGACTGGCGAGACCATACCACCAATGGAAGAGGTCTACAAGCGGCTTAGCAGGATTACTACCACACCTACATCTACACCACTGCAGACGTCCTCGGCTATGGGCGCTTCTCGTGGACGAGGCAATGCGTCCCAGTTCCGTGGCCGTGGACCTCGTGGTAGAGGTGGAGGCCGTCAGCGAGGTCCCTGTTCTTATTGTCGTCGTCCTGGCCAGTCAGAGGAGACATGCTTTCACAAGCATGGCTTTCCAGCGTCTGCACGTGTTGCTGAGCAGACTGACTCTTCACCTGCAGCCACTACTGATGCACGTTTTGATGATCTTGTCTCCAGACTTCGAGAGATGGTAACCACCCCTATGACTCCGACTGCAGGACCATCAGATGCAGCGGCCACCGCCAGAGCACTGCCCAGTTCCTCAGGTATTTCATATATGCTTACCAGTAGTAGCAGTTCTGATGGGACAGATTGGATTATGGATTCCGGAGCATCTCATCATATGTGTGGAGATCGGACACAGTTTACCTCGTACAGGGCTATACTTCCTGGGAGATCCGTGATCATAGCCAATGGAGTTCGACTACCCATTATTGGCTAAGGGGAGATTGTTTTAGCCCCTTTTATACGTCTTCAGAATGTTTTACATACTCCAGACTTTCAAATGAATCTTTTGTCTATTAGTCAGATTACAAAAGATTTACATTGTCGTGCCATTTTTGACCCCTCTTCTCTTATGTTTCAGGGCATACTGACTCGCAGGATGATTATTCATGGCCGTGAGCAGAGAGGATTGTATAAGCTTGTCGTTCCATCATGTGCTGGGGTGGCCTCTGTTCCCTCTGGATCAGTTTTTCTTTTTATGTGGCATCTTCGCTTTGGCTACCTTCCTTTACAAAAGATGATACGGGTTCTTTCGCAAATATCTACTCGTACTACATTGGACTGTGAAGCTTGTCAGCTTGGGAAACACCATCGCTCCTCCTTTCCGAGTTGTCCCAGTCGTAGTAGTAGTCGGTTTTTTGAGTTGATTCATTTTGACATTTGGGTTCCGAGTCGCGTTCCTGATCATCAGGGGCACATATTTTATATTATTGCTGTGGATGATTTCTCTAGACTGTCTTGGGTTTTCTTGCTTAAACATAAGTCTGAAGCAGGTGCTATAATTAAGACTTTTCTTATTGAGATTAACAATATCTTCTCTGCTAAAGTCAAATACATTTGTACTGATAATGCCTTGGAATTCTCTACTCTAGAATTGGCAGAATTTCTCTAGTCTCTGGGTATAGTTCATCAGACTTCATGCACTTATACATCACAACAAAATGGGGTTGCTGAACACAAACATCGTCACCTCTTAGACATCACATGGACCTTGTTGATTCACAGTCGTACACCTCATTCTTTCTGGGGGGATGCTGTTCTAACCGCCTGTTACTTAGTAAATCACTTGCCATCCACTATTCTTGGAGAGAAGAGTCATTTTTCGATTGCGTTTCCCGAAAAGGAACTCTTCACACTTACACCACGGGTCTTTGGATCAGTGGCTTTTGTCCATGACTTTACTCCTGGCTGTGACAAGCTCTCACCTAGAGCTGTCAAATGTATCTTTGTTGGTTATTCTCGTACCCAAAAAGGGTATAGGTGTTTTGATCCTGTTGGGAGAAAATACTATGTGAACGCTGATGTTACATTTTTTGAGTCTATTATGTACTTCTCTCCTACAAGTGACAGGTTGTCCAATACTGGTCCTAGAGAGGATGTTGTGGAACCTCCACCTCCATCCTTTACATCTCCTGTTCCTTGTGATGTTACTCGGTCTTCAACACCTACACCACCACCACCACCACTGCCACCTCCACCGCCTACTACAGAATCTACATTCTTACCACATGTTTATACGTGCAGGTCTTCTAGTCGCCCCTCTGCTCATGTGCCGTCCACATCATCCACCATGCCTCAGGTATGTCATGAAAATATTATTTCTACTAATGGCACTGGAGATTTAAATAATGAACAGGAAGAGTTGATTCCAGAGGACAATGAGACTGATGACCTGGAGATACCGATTGCTCTAAGGAAACCTCATCGCAAATGCGCCACATACCCAATGGCTGCACATGTTTCCTTGGATCATCTGTCAGAGGACTACAAGAAGTTTATAGTGGGACTATCTGTGGTTACTATCCCACACACGTATCAGAAGGCATTCCAAGACAGTAGGTGGCGCCTTGCTATGGAAGAAGAGATGGCGGCTTTGCTGCGATCACGCGGCACATGGAGCATTGTCTCTACTTCACCAGGTGAGTCTGTTGTGAGTTGCAAATGGATATTCACGGTCAAGCAAAGGGTCGATGGCAGTGTCGACCGATTCAAAGCAAGACTTGTGGCTCGGGGTTTCACCCAAACCCATGGGGTGGATTATCAGGACACCTTCTCTCCAGTAGCAAGACATTTGACACTACGCATTCTGCTATCTGTTGCCATTTCACGAGACTGGCCTCTGTACCAACTTGATGTGAAGAATGCCTTTCTATATGGCGATCTACAGGAGGAAGTATATATGCAACAACCACCAGGATTTGCTACTGAGGGGGAGTCTACGAAGGTGTGCCGACTTCATAAGGCCATTTATGGCCTAAAGAAGAGTCCGAGAGCTTGGTATCAAAAGCTATCGGAGTTGATAGAGCAAAAGGGGTTTGTGCGGTCTACTGCGGACCACTCATTGTTTGTACAGCGGATACCTAGAGCAACTGTGGCTATTCTTGTTTATGTAGATGATATTGTCATTACAGGAGATGACGAGCAGGGTATTCTTATTACCAAGGAGTTCCTTGGTTAGCAGTTTGTGACTAAGGACCTTGGTAATCTTCGCTACTTTCTTGGATTAGAGTTCGCCAGGAATCAACGTGGACTCGTAATGACTCAAAGGAAATTTGTTATGGATCTTCTATCTGAGACAGGTATGACAGGGTGCAAACCTGCTTCTACTCCTATGGATGCAAGCATGAGATTGTATGACGAGGACACCGAAGAGATTGACAGGAGAAGATATAGAGAGCTTGTTCCATCTATAAGAGCTTTTGGAACTGCATCCTCGGACTCCTCTTAATGCCTTGTATGGCCTTATGCCATATGCTTACCTTCTGACATTCCTCCTCAACAGTAGAATTTGGTGTAGTTGCATGTAGACTTCTTGTAGGTCACCATATATGAGGGCTTTCTTTAAATCAAGCTGGAACATGTGCCAATCCTTACTAACAACAACAACAACAATAACAAGGGCAATTCAGATTGCGGCGAGGTGCATTATAGGATATAAGGTGCCAATATAGTC
Source organism: Ottelia alismoides (assembly GCA_037367405.1). NCBI lineage: Eukaryota > Viridiplantae > Streptophyta > Magnoliopsida > Alismatales > Hydrocharitaceae > Ottelia > Ottelia alismoides. The sequence goes on from JAZKJV010009168.1 coordinate 367,588, forward strand.
TACTATTCCGTAGGCTAGAACGTAGCCCTTAGCAACCATTTATGCCTTGTAGTGATAAATTACGTCATTATAATGGTATCTGATCATGTATTCTCATTGATATCCCACAACTGATGCATCTGTAGATGGTAATGATGACCTAAGTGCTTTAGGATTATGAGGAATGACCTTTAGCTATTAGGCATCAACATTAGTGTTTAAGAATGTAATAGAGTGGTAATTGGATCTCTCCAGGATCCAATTACCACCCACTCATGTTTAGTCCCAAATCTACTAACTGTGGAACTCCAGTCTGTATGTGAGGCAAAATAACGAGCCCTACACCCCCTGTAACCATTGAGAATTTCTAATAGACACATATGACCCATTGAGGCCTTCTCCCGTGGTTTCATCCTGCTCCTTAGGGAGTAGGGTTCCACGTAAATCAATGTATCCATATTTATCTTTCTTTATATTTCTTGCTCTGTTTATTAAATCGCTTTCGCATTCTTAGATTTCAACATAGTATCAGAGCGATTCGATTCTGCGTTTCAATTATTTGAGTTTTGGTTCTTGTTATTATCTTTTTATTAATATTTAAGTTTTGATCCTGTCACAATGTTCGATTGCTATTGTTCAAAGTCATGAAGATCAAGCTATCATCATGTTCTAGCAAATCTAGGGTTTCTACAACCCTAGAAAATTGCCCACTCCAGATCTTCAGGCCGCATGAAACTGTGGCCACATACCTCCTATGCCCACGTATCTCCAGCATGTTTATGGAGGTTAGGGTTCCTATTTTAGGACTCTGAAACTTCAATGCTCAGCCCTTTCCTTCACCGCATGGAGTCTTTCTCCCGAGCAGCATCTCCCTCGTGCAAGATCCCACGCACACGATGGAGTTCCTACTCGCAAAAAGCCCCCTTCGAGAACCCTCCGTGCGGCACCTCCAGCCACGCCCCATTTCCGATGGCACCTCTATCTGGAACAACCAACCTGATGTGTGTGGCACCTCTGTACGACAACATCAGATCTGGAAACTGGCACAACCCTTTCTCGTCTCCCTTTCTGATCTCCTGGTGTTGCTTGCCGCCCAAAAGGGCTTCTCCAAATCGCCACATGCTTCACCTGGCAGAGGCGTAACATCCAGGTCACCGCAAGGTGGTATCAACCACACATATCCTCCGGACACATGGTCAATCGGAGCTGGAGCATCCTCCGATCACTCTCCCCCAAGCGGAGCTCCATGGTGGAGCTCAGGTCCCTCGTGCAGCTGCTCTCCTCTAGGCTTAATCCTCCTCGCGACCCTCTCGCGCGCCGCCCTTGAGCTGCACTGCTGCTTGGGCTCGTCACCTCGTGCACACCTTCAGGCGGCGAAGCCCCAGTATGACGCAGGTGGCAGTGCCTCCTCACCACGCAGGAGCACTAAGCAACTCCAGGCGCCCGCAGGGCCGCCTCCTCATTTTCCATTCACATGTGCAACTGCAGGCGGCATGATGGTAACTCCTCAACACTCCGACTCGGTGGCAACACTCTCGAAGCGTCGGCGCGTCGCCCTCATCCTCCAGATCTGCCTTGCGACAGCGGCTTCCTTCGAAGAAGATGATTCGAACCCCATCAGGGGAGGCGCTTTTGTTTCCAATTGGGGGAAACCATAAATAGGATTTCTCCTCTTCGTACTCGAATGGGCCAATGATTGGGCTAATGTTTTTTTTAAAGTTGGACTAAAAAACGAGAGAGAAGTGCCCAAAGAAAAAGGAGGGGTCCAAAGCTATAAGCCCAATTGGGCTAGGTTCTATTTTTGTCCAATTGGACCTCAAGTTTCCATGTTTAAAAAAAAAGAAAAAAAGAAGAGAGAGAGAGAGATGTCGTACAAAAAATATGAAAGAGGCGTATACAAAAGAAATGCCGTACGTAAGAAAAGAAAAAAATGTTGAACGGCTTTGTTTTGTGCAAAAAAAAGAAGCACAAAAAAGTAATAAAAGTGCATGTTTTGTTTCTCCCAACTTGATGTTCCAAGCTCTTTATTCTATCAAGTATGGGAGAAAGGGGGAGTCGGAGATGGATTTTCAGGACATAAACTACCCAACCTTGACTGACAGACCGGCACTCCAGACTACTATTGTAATGATCCGTCTTCACGGAGCATCACCTTTTTTTGTCAGGGCGTATACTTCTTTTACGACCCGACTACTACTCCGCGCTGGAGTTCTTCTACTGCGACTCTTCTCCGGGCACGACCGAGATAAGTTTCGGTGACCTGGTATCGCAGCGACTCTACATGCATGGCAGAGATGCGTTCCGGTGGCTTGAAAGTCGCATACCCATCCTCGAGCATGGTCTTCTACCGGCAACGGACACATATTTTCTGTGATGTATCATGTGAAGATGCATTGTATACTTTTTCTTTTTGTTGCAAGCTGAAGCTTTCTCAGCTCCAGCTTGAGGGGGAGTGTTGTAGAATGTAATACGGTGATAATTGGATCTCTCCAGGATCCAATTTTCACCCACTCATGTTTAGTCCCACATCTACTAACTGTGGGACTCCGGTCTGTCTGTGAGGCTATATAAAGAGCCCCACACCCCTGTAACCATTGAGAAGTTCTAATAGATATATATGGCCCTTTGAGGCCTTCTCCCGTGGTTTCTTCCCGCTCATTAGGGAGTAGGGTTCCATGTAAATCCATGTGTCCATGTTTATCTTTCTTTGTATTTCTTGCTCTGTTTATCAAATTGCTTCCGCTTTCTTAGATTTCAACAATTAACAATGAAATATGTCTGGGGATTTACGTGGAACCCTAATCCACAAGGAGCGGGATGAAACCTACAGGACAAAGCCAAGAAGGTTTATGCATTTCTATTACGTTTGTCAATGAGTATAATGTGACGCCTTCAGATTCGGGCACCCGTTCACGATGCATTCACACTATTACATTCATATGTGATCGCACAAAGTATTGAAAATCAGGGAATTTTTTTTTCACGCTGCTGTTGCATATGACATTCACATTCAAGTAATATTGTATCAACTACAGAACAAACACAATGAGTGCCACCAACATTTCTTTTCATTAATTTTCTTAAGTATATACAACATGTACATGAGAGCTGACAGTTGTACATATATCCTAAAATCTGACTGAAGAAGAAAACTAACATTTGCATCACGACGGAACAAAAATTTTGAGACAAAAGAACTGTACCGTCTTGTATATACCCGATCGCCAGGAAACATCAACCTGCTACTGAGCTGCAGGCTCCTTGCCTGCCAAAACATGGTAGGAAGAAAATGTAACAACGAGCGCTGGTACACCCATATTTTATATTATAAAATAAGCAGGCATTTAATATGGATACAAAAGAAACAAGTAGAAAGATATAATAATCAAAAGTTACAACTACTTGTTTTGAAAAAGAAGTTTTCTTGTTACAGTGATGGATGCTTCAAGTTTTCCCATTACCTCCCATATGTCAGATTATTATATAGTAGTTAATGACATATGTAATAATTTCCCCAATTGTCTTATAACATTATATATATTCATGTAATAGTTGATGACTCATATGTAACTATTAATGTCTTATTGTTTAGAATTCTTTAATATGGATTTTTATAATGAGGAAGATTTAGGTTTGAATGACTTTTGATTTTATTTAAATTCTTAAGTTAAGTAGATAGTCTGTGGTCTTGGTCGGTGTGTGACCTCACACTATGACTCTAAGGCATGAAAAAGTACCTAAGGGTTGGGGTACCTCCGTAGGCATGCGGTGTTGTATAATGCATCCCAGCTAAGTTCCCAACACATCAACTTAACTTAATTATAGTCAACTCTAGTCAACAACTCACACTCAACTTCCTCTCTTAGACAAGATCTATAATACTTCTCCCTGAGTTCTACTGAAACTCCCCCAAATGTAACCCCATATGATTTCAGATGTAACATCGTCAAACCTATTGACGAAAAAGTAATTAAAACTCAAGCGGTGAGGTAGCCTCCTAAGAGGCGCTTCCGTTTCGCCCTCTAATTGGAAGTGCGGTCCGATAGAGGGAAAGGTCTACTCCAAAACTACGCCCCAGAGACGGGTGAGAGATTCTCTCCGGAAAAGTCACTCTGGAAAACCAGCCCGATCGGTAACGGGCAAACGAGCTCGTACGAAAAACGAAAATCGAGGATCCCCCGCATGGGTATCCTAAAACAGAGGGTCAGCGGAGTTGGTCAAAAGTCGGGATCCCAATGAGGCGTAAAAACACTGCGAGCTCGCGTAAAAATCGTGAAAAGACTGGGATCATAGACCCGCGCACTTGGCAGCCGCTGCCCGAACTGGACTTCCTATCTCCCGTCCAGTTGAGGGTCACCGCGCCTTCGCACGGTCAGGTGTAAGGGTCACCATGACCGGCACTAATATTTAACAATCCTTACAAATTTCCAACCTTCTTTCTTTGTGATTTACTTTCCTGTTCTAGGTATTTCGTCACAACATGTCATTAATGATACATTAGATTCTGCACAACACAGGATCAATCGATCGGAAATTTCAGTCTTAATGATTTAACTATAATAATTAGTAGATATTGCTAAAGGATTATTTGATAAAGCTTATTACTCATAATAGTACTAGGAATGGATTTCAATTCACTTGGATACCCCCATCCTCATAAATCCTACTATTACAAGGGATTAGTTGGCTGATAAATAAGGTGATTGAAAAGAAAAGAAGATGGGCTGTATATATATATATATATATATATTGTAAAGTCTAGATAAAGTCAGTCTCCGGGAGCTACCCTACTCAATTAGATTTTTTATTGTGCATCTTTTTCCTTTCTAAATAGAAATATCATCTGTTAGAGATCACTTACTACATATTTATTTTCCTCACCAGTCTAAGTCAAATATCTTTAAAAGTTGCTCAATATTTGAAACAAAATTGAAGTTATTAATCACATTCCAGGCCAAGAGGTGCTGGTTTACAAAACATGAACTTGTAGCTCCATCTGACAACTTTCATAAAAATAAAGAGCTAACGAACCTATTTTGGCTCCCATGTCAGGTAAAAATTTCAGATGCAATAGAGAGTAAAATTAGAAATTTTAGATGCAACGGAAATATGTGGTCTTTAGGAATTGTCACACATAGAAAATGTGTTGAGCATTTGTTCTTTCTTGAAATCATGAATGGTAGTCCTTGTTGTATAATTGATATTCTTATGAATGACATGACAAAAAAAACAATGAATTCCAGGATTTAACCTCTGTCTTTATATATATATATATATATATATGGTTCTCTGTGACCTTTTAGCCTCAATTTGTAATGAGGTCAGTATCCTCAAAATTAGGGTTACCTTCAGGTGGGTAGATTTGGTTTGATCTGGGAATGTTGGACCCCTTCTTTCCTTAGTGGTATTATGGCAGAGATGCTGTAGATATTTTTATTTAACAGATGTGATTCATCATCCTGAAATCATTAATTCTGGAGACTGCAGTGGTTTTATAAAGCCAGGTTATTTTATTTTATTTTATTTTATAAAATTTACACTCAGATTCAGATTGGGCTACCAAAAACCCACACCTACTATGATACAACCTATCGTAGGATATCCATATATTTAGCAAAACTAAGTTGCCTTGCATTTCATAGATAATCTCATGTTTGTTTACAATTACCACAATTAGTGCTCCTTCAAATTCTCATTGCACAAAATAAACTTGTTTTCAATTTCTCTAATAAAGTCTGAGATCCTAGATTCTCGAAGCACAAGTATCGTGCTTGATACTTCAATACATCTATGACTACAATCATTAGCAATTCCCCAACAAATCTCCAAAAAAATCAAATATAGGATAAGAATGCATGTACGACAACAATGAGAAGGAATAGGAGTGTACCTAATCAGATTTTCTCCAAGTTTGAAGAAAAATCTACAACATGCAGTGCTATGAGACTCCAATAGAGCAGCAACAACAACAAGGGATCCCTTTGGAATTGTACCTTATATTTCTCTAATTTTTTTGAAGAACAAGCATGCAAGAAGGGTTGAATTGGAGCAGCAATGATGGTTGTAAAAGTCACCAGCAGAAGGTGGAAGTGGGCTGCATCAAGGGAGGCTTTGGTTTGTTAGAGAAGAGAGCAGTTGTTGATCAATTTAGGGCTATGACAACAGTGGCTGATGTTGGCTGCTGCTATATGGAATTTCCAGCTAGAGAGATGGAGAAAAAAGAAGGGGGAGAAGAGGTCTACTTGGATGAAGTGAGAAGGAATGGTAAAAAAACAAGAGTTGGTGTTTATATAGGGACAAAGAGGAGCTTTAATTCCAGCCAAGTGGAAGAAATTGGGGGACAAGTGGAGGAGTTTGGGGGCTAATTGGAGATAAAAAAAACCGATGACTGTTGCCTGCTGCCTGTTGCAGGAAAAAATTAATTAATTTATTATTTTTTTTATTTGTGATTTTTTTTAAAATGTCCGTATCCGCGCCTCGGATATCGGATTTCGATGTGCAATACCTCGATTTGATCGTTTCTAAAACGACGATCAAAATGAGTATAATATTGATATACTTTTGATCAGGTTTGGATGCCCGATTTTTTTAAGATACAATTTCAGTTTGGGGTTAAATTTTGCAATTTAAAAATATCAAACGATATTCGATTGACGAACGGTCGATTCCGTTGATCTTGTTTTGTCGAATCGGATTTTATGTCGGTCTCGATTTATTTTGCGGTTTCCGAATTTTCGTCGTGGCTTTTTCGGGTACGCATTACGATGCGATCAATTTTTTGATCGATTTCGCCTGAAAGACTTCTGATTCACGATCAATTGATCGATTTAGGTTGTTTAGCATTGATCAACTTTATTGGGCTAATCAAACCCAAATCGGATCGGATTCGGTTTTGTGCGGATTCGGATGTTACATATAATGGGTGGAGGCTCTATATATATCCCCGCCAATGCAATAAAGTCCCATAAGTAGTCCTTATGGGACAAACCATGAAAAATATTGCAATTGGATCATGTAGAGATCCAATTGCCCGTCTAAATCAATTCCTAATACCCCCTTCGAGCTGGAGCGAAAAAGGTTGCAACTTGTGAAAGAAAATATTTAACTCATCTTCACGCGATACATATTTAAAAGAGCTAGGAGACTTGCTCGAAGTATTTGTTGTTGGAAGGATACATGCTTTGAAAAAGTTGCACTAGAAGGATACCTGCGCATGGAGGGGATGGTCAGTGAAGATGGATGGTAGACAAGAGATGTGCTGGAGTGTTGATCTTCATGCAATCAAGTAAAATGCAACAATAGTATGAGCCTATTATGTTTCTTCTTCTTCTCCTTTTTAACTAGTCAATCATCTAAGAACTCTGGCCTAGTAGGGACCAAAATACATAAATAAAGAGTTAAAAAATACATCTAAAGTCCAGCCTTTTTTTTTTATGGGACAATCCTTTTTTTTTTGTACTATGGCATATTTTTTTCAATCATTTTTTGTGTTTTTTCTTTTCAAACATCATCGTTTATTCTTTTCAATCCCCAACCTCTCTTTTTTGTGGATGTTCTCTTCTCTCGTCTTTTTTTTTGCTAGAACACTGAGGTCCATTGCCATGAAATAAAAAAAATTGATAAAAAAGGATAGCTGGATTTTAAAGCCTAACAAATTGAAGAGCCAATGGGCCTTTCCGCTCTTCTTCTCCATCGATTGAGAGAAGGGCTCCACATAGAACCTATTTACGTTGTCAACATTTTAAGGTTCACATGTAACCTATTGTCATAACACATAATCCTTCCCAAGGTTGCAGAAAGCGGTAGTCGGTATTCAGTCGGCGGGGTCACCTACTAAGGATTAGTCGGCAGTCGGGCGACTAGTCGGAATTAGTCGGTCATTAGTCGGTTATGAACTTTTAATTATTTTAAATATATAAATCAGTTTTTTATACATATATTCATAGGTATATACATATATTTGTACATTTTATATGACATCATGATGAAACAAAAGAAGTAATTGACTTTAAATATAACATTAAGCATATTAGAATATGTTTGCTTTAAAAAAAGTAAAAAACAAAAAAAAGGTTGTTGTAAAAGTCGGCCAGACTAGTCGGGTGGACCGACTAAGGGCCGACTAGGCCTAGTCGAGTCGGCTACCCCCCCCGACTCGACTAGTCGGACCGACTAGTCGGCCTAGTCGGCCGACTTTTGAAAGCTTGATCCTTCTCGCTGCTTGATCTCCTTTTCGTGGCTTCCTTCTCGCAACGTTGCTGATACCTCATCGTACACAACCATCTTTGTCGTCATGCTGTTCATAAATAGATGTCGATCGCAACACTATCTCCGGTAGTTGTTGACGTTGCCGCGACCATGTCAGAGTCGCTAGCGCTGAAGTTTTTCTCCTAGAGTTAGGTTTCCATGGGGAAACCAATTACAAAGGCCTTTGCTGATTTTCTTTTTTTGCTTCCTTGAGGCTTTCTTACATCTCTTGCCATCACTGCAAGGTTGTTGCTCCTCACAACAATTTTTCCACCTAGAGCTGTTGCACACAATCCCCCCCACCCTACCCTCACCCCCGAGCACCATTGCTTATGGTGCACCTTTAACACAGTGGTATGAACCGCCTCTTGCAATCTGCTCTCATGTGGTGCTATGGCTCCTTTTCCAATAGATTTAGGGTTTCAAAAAACGAACCCAATTGAAGCAGATCAATCTTCGCCAAACAAAAACTTCAAGGACAAAACCACAACATGAACATCGAGATCGGGATTTAGACATAACTGATTTAGAAAATCAAAGAGTGACTTGCGCTGATACCATGTTAAAAATATGAAAAATAAAAAATGGAATCAAGAACAATGAGAACATTTTTATTTACGTGGAACACTATTCCTTAATTAGCGGGATGAACAGGAGAAAGCCACAAAGGGCTATATTATTCTATTAATTTTCTCATTGAGTACAATGGGTGTTCGGTTCTTTATATAGGCCCACTAACATACTAAAGTTCCATAAATAGTCAGTTCCATGAGAATAATGCAATTAAATCCCGGAGAGATCCAATTGTCTGTCTAACATGGCCTCAAATTTCAGCGAAATTCGGTCGAATTTCTGTCTAATATCGATATCCAGTCGAAATCGAAATTCGACTGAAATGGCAAAAATGACTGAAATATGGGCGCCCTAGTACAAAAAATGACCGAAATTTCGGTCGAAATTCGACCGAAATTCCATTTCGGTCGGTCACCGAAATGGTGGCCGAAACCGACATTTAGGACTCGAACAGGAACATCTTCCTAGTATGACATCGAGGCACTATTCTATACTAAAAGAGTGAGCAACATCAACAATATGATGACCTTACCAAAAAGTCATCCATGAAGACCTCTTAATAGTCACTCACCATGTCCGAGAAAATGGACAGCATGCACCTTTGGAATGTCGCTGGGGCGTTACATAGACCAAAGGACATCCGTCTGAAAGCATAAATCCCAAACGGACAGGTTAATGTCATCTTGTCCTGGTCTTCGGGTGCAATGGCCACCTGGTTGTAGCCGAAGTACCCGTCAAGAAAGTAGTATTGACTCTTCCCAGCTAGCTTCTCTATAATCTGATCAATAAAAGGCAGCGGGAAATGATGCTTCTTGGTGGTCTGATTCAATTGCATGTAGTCCACACAGACCCTCCAAGAAGTGGATACCCAGGTAGCTATCTCCTCTCCAGACTCACTCATAACTGTAGTGATGCACGTCTTCTTGGGCACCACAAGTAATGGACTAACCCACTTGGAGTCGGAGATGGGGTAGATAAAATCAGTGCTCCACCATCTCGATAACTCTTTCATGACTACCTCTCGAAGATTCGGGTTTAGCTGTCGCTGGAACTCACGTGATGGCTTAGCGCCCTCTTCATGATAGATATGGTGTGAGCACAATTCATTTATATAATTCTGTTTAGAGGTGCAAGAACAAGAGATATGTATATGAATGTTATGCTCATGAAAAAGAATTCAAAGAACCAGTATAGAATTGAAGTGCATTAGCGGCTTCAATATTTTATACTTGCATCAAAATGGAGTTTTATTTGAATCACGAAGAATTTAATAACACCACTATTAGAGAATGATTTAAATTATCTCTTAATATCTAATTACAATATTCTTTTTAGTCTCATATTTTTTGTTGGTTGAACTCTATAGTATTGGTGTGGCTATAGATAAGCCCGACACCCTTTATAATATTTGAGAAGCTCAGTAGAAAAACACAACCCTCCATGGCTTTCTCCCGTGATCTCATCCTGATCCTTAGGGAGTAGGATCTCACATAAAATCAAAGTTTTCATGTTTGTTCTTGATTTTTGATTTCATATTTTATCTCTAGATCTCCACATGTTATCAAAGCAAGTCGATCCATGGATCAATCAATTTCAATAGTTTTTATGCTATGCCTAATTTCTTTTTTTGTGGAGTCTGTGCTGCATTTTTTTTCATCTTTAATCTTTATAGGAATATGTGAGATTACGTGATAAGAATATGCATTGCTGGCACCACCAATACTTTCAAAATATTCTATGTATTGGTAATTCTATCGGTAAAGATCCGCAGTTGCTACATAAAGTTCCTAATGGAATCCTATCTCTTCAACAAATGTCTCGTGAGAAGAAACAACCTCACGTCTGAAGCATTCCTTAGAATTGAAGCCGTAAGCTCAAAGGACACCAACGAAGCACCACATGCAATGATGCTTAAACAGCCAGTTATACTCAAGGCATCTGTGATTGATCTACTGGTCCCCTCAAAGTAACTGTAACAGAAGAAGAAAAAGAAGAGGGCCTCGTTGCCATCTGCTTCCAATTATGCCTGTTAGAGAATATTCTGTGTGGCTATTTGTTAAGAGAATATTCTATAGAGAATATCCTATAGAATATTCTCCCTTGAGCACCTATATAAGGATCCCCACACCTCCTGTACTCATTGAGAAATTCCAATAGAATATCCGCCCCGTTGAGGGCTTCTCCCGTGGTTTCATCCTGCTCCTTAGGGAGTAGGGTTCCACGTTAAATCTCTGGTCTCCATGTTTATGTTTCTTGATTTATCCATTCCGCTTCCGCTTCTCTGATTTCAACATGGTATCAGAGCGGGTCGATTCTCGAGGAGTTGTGTTCTTTATTTATTTCGAGATTCGATTATCAAGGATTTTGATTTTGGGTTCCTTCGTTGAAGAATATTGTATATGGATTCAAATCTGTTTCTGAAATATCCAAAGGCATCTATGGTTTTTCCTGAACCATAGTTTCTCATGAGCAAAGTTAAGTTGAAGCGATGAAAATATCTCCGGCGCCATCTCGTTGCTCTTCCATATCATTCGTGCAGCGGCTCCAGCCGTATCATCATCTCAAGGGGCACCAGCCTCTTTCCAAGCAGATCCAGGAGCTCCATCTTGAAGGCGCATAAGCAAAAAATGCATAGGCGTATCTCCATCAGTGAGCAGAAGGCGCATATGTACATCTCCTATCTTCACGAGCAGAAGATCCTCACATGCGTAAGGTGTAAAAAAAAAGGCTCCAGGCGGCGGCTCTGTCCTTGTCCAGCCCCTCATGGTTCAGCGCCCATCGCGGCCGCCGAAGCTCGGCCGCATTCCTGACCGACGCACCTTCAGGCCGCCTCCCACTCCCGGTGCTCCCCGACTTCCGCACTCTCGTGAACTCCTCACCACGAAACCCAGATAGAGCTCCCGCTCCAGGCGACGATGCTACCTTTCCTCCTCGACGTGTGTCGCGACTAGCCCTCCTCATCCAACCTCGGCGGCGGCCTCCTCCTCCACGGCTCCGCCCTCGACGATCCTTGCGTGCACATAAGTATCCAATAGACCCCATCTCATCCAAGGCAATCTCCTGGCCGCTCGTGCTCTCAAGGCGACGTAGAGCAGAGAACCCCAAAGGGGCGGCGACGCTCCTGAATGAAACCCCACAGGGGGCGGCAATATTCTAAGAGGGTTCCCAACACGGGAACCCTAAAAGGGCAGGTATTATTTAAAAAAAATGACTTGATGCTCCCGTGCCCATGTAGGGCTGAAGTTAAGAAAAAGGGGGAGTTGATTTTTTTTAAAAAAAGGGAGGGGCATCCATCGAAAAAAAGGAAGAGAGAGGTGTGCAAGGTTTTAGAACTAAGTTGTCCCGTGTATTACAGAAAAAGGGACAAGGAGATTTGTTAAAAAAAAAGAGAGAGAAAGGGGGAGAGAGAGACGAACAAAAATGTTTAAAAAAAATGTTAAAAAAAAGAAGGCGCGTACAATAAAAAAAAGCCATACGCAAGTTTCAAAAAAAAGATTTGAAGGGTCGATTAAGAAAATGATGAATGGTTTATGTAAAAGAAAAAATTGTACGTCTTTTGGTTTCTCCCAACTTGATCCACGATCTTTATTCTATTAAGTATGGGAGAAAGGGGGAGTCAGAGGTGTATTCTTCATAACTATCCATCTACGACTGACAGACCGACACTCCAGATTTCTACAAGATCATCCGTCTTCACCGAGCATCAACTTCTTCGTCGAGGCGTATACTTCTTCTTTTACGACCCGATCAGTTCCCGCGCTAGACTTCTTCTGCAGCGATTCTTCTCCAGACACGACAGAGATACGTTCCGGTGATCTGATATCGCAGCGGCCTTACAGGCATGACAGAGATACGTTCCGATGACCTGAAAGCCGCAGACCCGTCCTCGTGCGAGGTCTTCTACCAGCAACGGACATGTGTTCTTGTGATGTATCGTGTGAAGATGTGTTGTATACTTTCTTTTTGTTGCAAACTGCAGCTTTCTCAGCTCCAGCTTGAGGGGGAGCGTTAGATAATATTCTGTGTGGCTATTTGTTAAGAGAATATTCTATGGAGAATATCTTATAGAATATTCTCATTTGAGCACCTATATAAGGATCCCCACACCTCCTGTACTCATTGAGAAATTCCAATAGAATATCCGCCCTGTTGAGGGCTTCTCCCGTGGTTTCATCCCGCTCCTTAGGGAGTAGGGTTCCACGTTAAATCTCTGGTATCCATGTTTATGTTTCTTGATTTATCGATTCCGCTTCTGCTTCTCTGATTTCAACAATGCCAGAGCAACAAAGCATGGCGTCCAAAGTTGATGACAATTGGTGACTTCTCAGGGTTGCACATGGCCTCTCGACGAGGCAAGAAGCTGATGTTGCTCTCAATGAAGTGGCATCACGGTGGTGGCAAAACGAGTAGTAAATGTGACAGCAAGGCTGGAGATGAGTGCCGTTAGTCGAAGAGATTGGATCACCGTGAGGGAACCCTAACACGTAGGCGGCGACATTTTGGTTTGTATGTGGGAGCCCCACCGAAGACACAACACCTTATTTTGAATGAATTTGGATTCATTATTCAAATTTCTTATCTTTTGTACACATCTTCTGTATCTTTATCAAAAAGGGGAAAAGGTGATTAATAAAAAGGAACAAGAGCATACAAAAAAAAGGATGAATTAAAAAAAAGTGTTGAAAAAAACGGAGATTGAAAAAAATGGAGAGATGATCAATGGTAAAAAAAGGAATGTTCAATCCCTATTGTTGAAGATGAAAATGGGAATGGTGCTCCTTATGTTGGGCCATAGCCCATCCCATCCCCCGGTTTCATTGTTTGGTCCCAAGGATCTGAAATTTGAAGAAAAAAAAGTGAAAAAAAATAACGAGAAGCAGACCATCCCTACCGAAGTTCAAAAAAGCGAAAAACGTATGAAGAGTGGAATGAACAGTCTAACTAAAAAATCTGGATTGGCAAAAAAATGAATCCATTATTGTTTTGTTATTAATGATGTATTATTGGGACATCTAAGCCTAGAGGCTTTCACAAATAGATTGACCATTTAAAATAACAATTGTTTACCCTACTTATTCTCCTAACTTGATCACTGGTTGTCATGTTTCCAACAATTATGGAAATATAGGGAAGAAAGAGTAGGGCCCATTTTCTATTCTTCTGCGTGATGTTTTCCTACAGAAATTTATTTAATGTCCATCTTCTTTTAGTGGTCCTAGAACAAGATCTCGTCGAGGTTACTGTGTCAAAGAACCCACTTCTCAATGTCCCTATTTAAGAGAAACTTTGAGGTCTCCATATGTATGAGAGACAACCTTAATCAGATTTTATTAATAGGAGAGGCCCACTTTTGAGAGTTGTGTATGTGAGATGACCACTAGTTTCAGTGTTTGATGTCAACTACTTAGTTGAATATCTCTAGGGCTGCTAATTGAATTGAATCATTCGAATTCGATTAGGATTCGTTCGATTAAAATTCAAAAAAAGTTCGATTCGAAACCAAATGAATTGAATTAGAATTTAACCCGTGGATTCGATTCTCAAATGAATCGAATCTGAATTAACCTGAATTCATTCGATAATAATTCGATTCGATTCTATATTTATATACATACATATATGTATATATGTATCCACATATTTATATATATACATAGTACTTTGCATATAATACATATATATTTACATTTTTTTGAGTAAGAACGAGGGGCAGCACTCCCAAGCTGGGAGTCACCACACCAAAATTTTCATTGATTTGCAAGAAGTTACATCAGTTGGATATCCAGAAATTATACAAAGCGTTACAATGCGCCACAACATTTTCATAGTAAAACCGCTGCCCCTTGAAAGTGGCATCATTCGTGCCAAGCCAAATAGCCCAAAGCACCGCAAAAACCCTGGATACATCACTTGCAACAAAATTGTGTCACAGAGGACTCGACCCCCACCACACGAATAGATCCCCAAAAAAGATCCGCACAGGATGATTGCACCCATGGCAGCCCCAAAGATTCCCATACGTTTGCCGAAAGCCTGTATCCAAAGAAGATGTCATTCGCATCTTCCACGCCATCCGCACATCTATCACAAGTGACGTCCGTCACGCCCAACAATCTACCCCTTCTGACCTTATCACACAGACGACCTCTCCTCAGGCACCACATGAACACTTTAACCCGAGTAGGGATCTTTACCGCCTAAATCATCTTCAAATCCACGCATAGATCCTCGTCTCGCTCCACCACACCACTACACAATTTTCGGTATGCCTTCTTAACCGAGAACTTCCCCTCCGCCCACTCAAAACGATCCGAATCCTCCGACATCTCCCCGACTGGGGGAATCTCCGCAAGCAGCCGCAAAAACTCCTGCATCCTCTGCTCTGAGAGAACCGCAATGATCCTCGGGGCCCAAGTCCCGGAGTCCACCACCTCCGCCACCCGCGCCCCCTTGTCCATGGCCAGCGCCATCAACCTAGGGCAGCGGTGCGCCAATGTCCCCTCTCCCGTCCAGTCATCATGCCAGAATCTGAAAAGAAGACCATTACCCAACCTCGGCCGAAGGAAAGACCTCATGCCCGGTAGCACCGCACGGATCCCGCTCCACAGCGAAGACTCATGACGTCTTCTTGCCGCCACCAGCTCGCCCGAGACCCCATAAATCTTCCGCAGCAGCCGCAATACCAGCAAGTCCAAAGAACCCCAGATGCGCACCACCCATTTGGCAGGCCCTGTTCATATATTCCACATCCCTGACTCCCAGACCATCCTCTGAAACAGGTACAACAAGATCCCTCCATGCCACCAAGTGCAACCCCTTCTTATCCTGCCTCCCACTAGACCAAAAGAAAAATCTCATCTAGGCCTCCACCTTCTTTCTGACCCCAACATGCATCAAGAGAGTTGAGAAGAAAAAAATCGGAATGGCAGAAAGGACGAGCTTGAGTAAGGTAAGCTTCCCACCCTTCGACAAGATGATAGCCTTCCACCCCTCCAACCGCTCCTCCAATCTCCGAAGAACACAGTCCCAATCAGACTTCCTCAGTCTGCCGTCAACCAAAGGCAACCACAAGTAAGTGATGGGTAAACAACCCAGAGGGCAACCCGCCCATTCAGCTAACCGGTTACTCTCGTCATCCTGCATCCCAAGAGTTACCAGTACAGACTTCTGCCTATTGATCTGCAAGCCAGAAAGACATCCAAACATGTCCACTAGGATAGCTGTATTATGATTCTGCTCCTTCGTCCCCCCAAGAAGATCAATGTGTCGTCCGCATATTGCAACACCGAGACGGAGATGTCTCCCATTGTGAACCCCTCACACCAGCTTTCCTCAACCGCCCGCTAAAATAAGACGGCAAGACAATCCGCCACCAATACGAAAAGAAGGGGAGCAAGGGGGCAGCCTTGACGCACCCCCTCTACGGTTGGAACTAGCCACCCTCATGTCTGCCGTTGACCAAAACAGAGCAGGAGCACGTAGTGACACACCTCTTAACCCAATCAATCCAAAGATGTGGGAATCTCTTTTCTCTAACGTTGTCCACAAGAATTTCCAACTGACGCAATCGTAGGCCTTGACATAGTCATTCTTCCAAATCGCACCTTTCTTCCTAGAGCTCTTCCATTCACTGCTGACCTCTGATGCGGTCACGATACCATCTGCCATACATCGCCCAGGAATGAATGCGGATTGTGCCGGAAGGACCACGCCTGATAGAACACCTCTAAGCCTGCTCGCCAAAAACCTTGGCCACAATAAGGTAGATGCCATTAGAAATCGAGATAGGCATGTAGTCTCCAATCTCCACTGGGGCCTCTTTCTTAGGCAGAAGAAAGATCAAGGCCCTGTTGACCTTCTCAAAACCCTTGTTGCCATCCCTGAATTCATTCAGAACCTCCAAAATTTCTCCCTTCAACAGCTGCCAGAACTCCCTGTAGAAAGAAATAGAGAAACCATCCGGGCCAGGAGCCCCATCCGTATTTAAATCCCAAACCGCCCTGCGAACCTCGTCCTCCGAAAATTCTATCACCAGCGAGTCCGTCTGCTGACTAGTCAACGACTCCGACCCCCGACCCGTCCATCCCTACCCATCCCCCTCCCTCACTCTCCTCGAAGCACTGACAAAATGTTCACGCAAGGCAACCCCAATGCTCCTCTCCCTGGAAACTCTTCGGCCCCCACCTCCACCTCATGCTAGAAACTCCTTCTCCTCCTTCCAGAAGCAACCGAATGGAAGAAACGAGTGTTGGCGTCGCCCTCCCTTAACCACTTCTTCCGCGATCTCTGCCTCCAATGGACCTCTTCTTTCCTGTCCTCCTGATACACGACCTCCAACCAGGCTGCCCTCTCCTCCACCTCCTCCGGAGTCAACCCCTGGTCATCATCGAGCCCATCTAACCTGCTTATCCCTGCCTCCGCCTCAGCCCTGTTGGCTCTCCGCCTCCTGGCGACATCCTTCCCATACGACAGCAACAATCGCCTAAGAGCGTCCAGCTTTGCCGCAAAACGTGACACTGCCGAACCAGCGACCGAGAACGCCCGCCAATGCTCGCACACCAGATCCCGAAAACCCTCCTCCAATAGCCACTTCTTCTCAAACCGGAAAGAGAACCGAGCCACGTGCTCCTCCCCAGAAAACCAAAGGACCGGTGTATGGTCAGACAGCGTCCTCGGAAGAGCCCAAGCCCTCGCCAAAGGGAAAGCCTCCCCCGCCTCAACCGACAACAGGAACCTGTCGAGTCTGGATCTCGACCTCGTATTCCTCCAAGTGAACCTGCACCCGGCCGCGTCCACAACTGACAAACCCAAAGAACGGACCACCTGCCTCAGATCTGCAGACCCAACATCCAAGCCACCTCTCCCCCTCGGCCTGTCCTCCGGGAACAAAGTGACGTTCAGGTCTCCACCAATGATCCAAGCTCCATCTCCCACCTCAGGCGCAACATCGTCCAAGTCTTCAGCCAATCTGCCATCCTCCTGCCGGCACGGGCCGTATACATTAGTGATGAACATGCAAATACCATCCGCTCTTCGCCGCAGCCTCACCGATATGGTAAAAAGTGAGACGAATGTCCCCAGCAGGTCAATAGAATCGGACCGCCATCCAGTAAGAAGGCCATCGGAAGCACCTGCAGCCTCTTTCACTGCCACCTGAAAGAGCTCCCCCCTACTCATCTTCCTCCGCAATTGATCGTCCATCAACTGCAGCTTTGTCTCCTGAAGGAAAAAGATATCTGCCCCAGCCTCACTCACCAAGTTGTGCACCCCGAACCTTTTGTCGGGCCGACCCAAGCCCCTCACATTAAGAGATAGCAGCTTCATTTAAGTAACCGAGCACCCATCTTCGTCGGAGGAATAACCCCCAATCAGCGTGCCATTCCCCGATCAAGAGCAGCAAAGCGATTTCGCATCACAATAGGACTGACGTCCCCCTCTCGGACAACCTCAGCCGCTACCCCCGATGCCAACGCTGCCCTCAACGATGCCCTCACCATCTTCCCCGGCCTTCTCCTCCCACCCCTCTCCCTCTCATAAGCCAAACCGAAACGTCGCCCCTTCTCCACCCCACCCGGGACAGACCGACTAAAACACTCTCCCCCAACCAGGACGCAAGCATCCAGAGGCAGCGAAGGAGCCCCCACCACTCCCCCTCGCCCATCAGCAACCTCAATTCGAGCCAAGCACCCAAGCCTCTCCTCCGACCCACCCGCCCCCACCTCCTCGCCCGGTAGGTCCGCCCCACCCCCTATCTCATCACATCACCCGCATGTGGCTCCCCAACAGAAAAAACCCCCCTCGGCTCGGCCGAACCCCCAACCTCCTCCACCAGCCCCAGAGGCACAACTGCCACCTCCCCCACGTACGGACCCCCATCCGCACCAGCCACAAGACTTCAAGACATAGGATCCGACCTCGAAACTCCCACCTCGGAGATTGTGCCAAAGCGAACCACAAGCTTAGGAGGGAGAATCCCGCTGGAAGGTCGACCCTCAGCACATGACTGCCCCTTCTCCACGGACAGGGCCCCCACCACCGTAGCCTGCGCACCACAAAGGCGAACCGACCCTCCACCTCCACCTCCCGACGGAGCCTCGAGCACAGGGATGTCCCCCCTGCACCTTCCGGCCCCCTGCAAAGCCGCCCAGACATCAGCATCCACCAGCTCTACCAGAACCCTCCTGCCATCTAGCCTCACCTCCCACCAACCCATCTTTTTAGCGCCAACCGGCCTCACCCGAAGGAGAACGTCCATAGGTTGTCCCGGATGACAACCCGAGGACACAACAGAGTCGACGACAACAACATCCTGCAGCAAGCTCGAGATGCGGTCCTTCGTCCTCGCCCTCATCGGCAACCCTCTGAATACGACTTTCTCCACCCAAGCCGGCGCCACCGCAACATCCGAGTCCTGAATCCTCCGCCAATTCATACGCAAATCGCCAGCCGCCGACCCTTCCAACAAGCCACATTCCTCAGGCCCCTGAAGCCCCCTCGCCAACGCCCGCCACGGAGAGAGCCGCACCACGTCACCCTTGAAAGCGGCCTTCGACACGAGCCCCACATCAGATGTCGCCAAGAAGAGGGCCCCCTCCCCAGCTCCCTCAGCAACCAACTTGCTACAGGGGCTAAACAGCAACGGGCAGGACCGCCTAGAATGGCCGAAACCACGGCACAAAAAACAACGAAGAGGCTCCCGACACACCCTCGCCCAATGGTCCAATCCACCATATCGGAAGCAGCCCCTTCCAAAAGGGGACATCAGTGGAGGGCCCCGCACCCGCCCAAAAGACCTAGCGGTGCGCCGCCTACGCCGACCTTCAACCACGCACCACTCCTCAGCCAGCCCGCCGACCTCGCAGGCAACCTCGCAAGTGGCCTGACCAGACCCCCCTTCCAGACCGCCGTTCCCAGAGGAGGAGGAGCCGCGCTCACCCCTCCCAACAAGCACACCACGAGAGAGAACCTCCTCCAAGGGATGGCGGCCGTCAGCCATAGGTCGCTGGCGAGCAAGATCGGACTACCTGCGCAACCTGGGCCGCCGACGAGCGAGACCGGAGGCCCCCCACGCGCAGAGACGCTCCTCGCGCGGGAAGCCGCCTCCGCAATGAAGAGACCACGCGCCCTGAGCCACCATCGACCGCGAGTAAAGGTGCCCCTCACCCTGGACAGAACCCCGCTTGAGGCCGCACCCCCCCAGAGCCACCCCCAGTGCCATGAATCGCCGCCGTCGGAGTCGCGCGACCTCCAGCCCGGAGGCGCGACGCCCATGCCATCGGAAATCCGCCGCCATCGTTCGCCCTAGGGTTCGCCCCGCGCCCCGCTTCGCGTCTCTCCTCGCGAAGCGACATCAAAGCCCTCTCAACCATTAAAGATCATATGGAGGTTCTCAACATATATATGTACATACATACATGTAACAACCGCTCTGGACTGATAAGGATCTTTTCTGAATATTCTTGTGCAAGGAATTATAGCATAATTACATCAAAAGGTTGACGTGCATTTATTCGAGTTCATTTGTAAGAAAATAGATGTAGAAAAGAATATATGAATATGTATTAAAAAAGTTACTACGTTTAATTTACATTGAAAGTTTTAGCCTTTCCATTATATCACTAAGCATAACATGTGCAAGCAACTAAAGATACTCTCAAACCAACTTATTATAGCGATTAAGTGGTCAATTTTAAACTTATAATCATATATAGGCTCCATTAATATCATGTCTAGCATTCACCGCTATGATTTCCATACTCTCATGCAACCATACTACACCGATGTGACTTGCCAATGCATGACGCGTATATGCAACATTAGGCCCCCCCAAATGAAATCCAGTCTCTTTCTTTTCTCTTTATAACTAAATTCAAATGGTTTGACTGCAAAATATGTTATGAGTTAGAGATGAGGGTCCCTCATACGTCAGTTATACAAAATATCTAAGTTCCTATCTTTGCTTCTTATTTTAGCCTAGTGACAATAACTTAGGTATGATTACTTTGTATAAGTACAATAAGCAATCGTAGCATGGTATTATGAAATATTGAGGCATTAAGAAGATATTATGGTGGCCTTTCTCCTTTCATTCCCCCTTTCATTATCTACCAAAGATCTTAAAGACACGCGGTATATTATGGTGGCCTTTCTCCTAGCACATAAAAATGACGGTTTTGCTACTTCGAGTTTCTCCTTATCATTTGTCGTGATTCAAAATTTATCTAGATATATCCCCTTTGCTTTTTTGTATTTTGATTTTCCTGGCATGGCAATCCATGATGATTATCATTGTCAAGGTGACATTTATCACTACATGAGTAATATAAATACATATACATGTTCTTCTCACCATAATATCAGTTGTTCCTTTATACATCAAAAATTCATATATTTCATTTTCATGGCTTAGTTTTTTGATATTGAAGATCCTCATGCTTAATGAAGATATTTTATCTTACTAAGTTATTTTTTATTCTCATTATTTCAGATAATAATATTAATTTGTATCAACATTTTATATAAGTTTGATCTTATCTTGCTTTAACAAACAATGATAATTATAATGTGTTCAGCTTTTTTGTCAATTATATTCTATCTCTTTGGTAGGCTCATATAATTATATTGCATTTATATATTTCTTCATCATAGAAAAATAGTATATTTATATTGTAAAAAGACACATAATAATTGTAAAAATTAGGTACTTTTATCCATTGTATTATATCGATTTGATATTTTCTTTAGTTTTATAGTTTTTTTTCAACTTATCCTATTAATATACTTTCAAAATTAGAATTATACAATAAAATATTTATATTACATTATTCTTCATATACTATTATTTGTATAAGCTCTAAAACATCAATCAACATTTCAAATTCGAAATAAAATGAATCGAATTTGAATATTCAAAACTCAAAATGAATTGAATCTGAATTTAAGTTAGTAAATTCGTTTGAAATTTGATTCGAGTTCGTACTTGAAATTTTTATAATGAATTGAATCAGAATCCTGGTGGATTCGAAGGTATTCGATTCGATTAGCACCCCTAGATATCTTAGATTGCTGCTGCTTATCACTTCAATGCTTGAAAATCAACACTCCAACCCATCCACCTCTACGTATCATCTTCACCGAATATCTACTTCAGGAACGGGTCTCCTCTTAATGTTATCTCCGTTGTGCCAGTTTAGTCGCTGCTCTTTAGAAGATGTATCGAGTGAAGATGAGTTGAGTATTTTTATTTGTAACAAGCTGCGTCTTTTTCAGCTCCAGCTTGATGGTGAGTGTTAGAGAATGCTTCAAATGTGTTGTTTGATTTCAAAAGATCCAATTACATCACTATTTAGTTCCATGTTGTTTATTGCATTATTGGTGTGGCTATATATAAAGCTTTATACCCATTGTTATCTTTATTAAAGTCAATAGAAAAACACAATTTTTAGTGGCTTTCTCCCTTAGTTTCTTTTCGTTCCTTAAGAAGTAGGGTTCCTTGCTTTATCGTTGTTGATATATTAGTTATTTTCTATCCTTTTTATGTATTCTCTTTTCTTTTTGTATGCACTATGTAATTTTCCAACAGGTTTCTCCTCTATATAAGAGAACCCTGGGGGCCTCATCAATAGACAAATTATTGCATTCTCTCATCTCTCTCCACATGGTATCCGAACAACGATGAGTTAGATCTGAAACCCACTACCGCCACCAGCCTCCATCCTCCTCGAGCCTTGCGCTGACTCTTCTTCCTCGTCTAAGGTCCCGTACGAAGCCTCAGTGGGTTCCCCAGGCCTACCCTAGCGCCGCCCAGGTGCTCCCCAGTGTTGCGTGGCGCTATCATCATCGCCCATGCGCTACCGAACTCTACCCATGCACTACCCCAACGCTTCCCAGTGCTACCTATACCACAAATGAGTTTGCTTAGGGTTGGTTGTAATACGAGCTTACACCCACTAGCTCCCCCATTGATGTCCATGTAGACAACCTATCACCTGTCTACGGTCCTATTCGTGTAACAATCCAGTATTATGTTAGAAAATAGAGATGATATTCCATCCACAGGTGCCTTTAAGCGTCCATCACCTATTGTCTAGATGGATGGTGCAAACTACGTGTTGTGAACGATGCAGTTCTTCCGGATCCGTGGTAAGAAGTGTATTCCGAGGTAGGATGAACTAGTCGACAAGATTGGCATCCGTGTCTTATGGGAGGCCGATGATGCTTATGCAAAAGTTTGGCTATTTGGTATCGTTTATGTGGAAATAGCCAATGATATCTCGAGTCGGCCCACAACGAAGGTAATGTGCATGGATCTTTTTGTTAAAGAATAAGTCTGCTGCTAGCACGATGATTTTGAATTTTGTGATTGAAATGAAGAATCTTTTCTTTGCTTCTATTAAATACATTAGTTCTGATAATGCTATGGAGTTTTGTACTATTCAACTATTCCAACTCTTCAGCTCACACAACATTATCCATCAGACGTCGTGTCGTTATACTTCTCAGCAGAACGGTGTTGCTCAGCGCAAACACCATCACTTTCTGGACATCACATGGACTTTTCTCATACAGAGTTGGGCTCCTCATTCCTTATGGAGTGATGCTGTGATGACAACATGCTACCTAATCAATCGGATGCCCTCTACCCTTTTGGGTGAAAATGCATCCTTATATCTTGATTTTCCTACGAAGGAACTTTTTCTCTTACGCCACGAGTCTTTGGTTGTGTGGCATTTGTTCACCTTCTGCATCTAGGTCATGACAAGCTCGCTCCTAGAGCTGTCAAATGTATGCTTGTTGGGTACTATCATACCCAAAAGGTATTGTTGGCGCATATTGAGTAACTGTATCTCTTTGTTATTTTGTTTTCTTGTTATTTTCTTTATGTAATTTACCCGTAGGCTACTCTCCTATATAAGAGAGCCTAGGGCTATGGAATAGAACATCTCTCATTCACGTTTCCCAACATGGTATCAGAGCGACGGTCCTAGACCGGAGTTCTCGAAACCCTAACCCTAACCCGCCCCACCCGCCGGCCTCTCTTCTCTCTCTCTCCCTTCTCGGCGCCGCTCCCTTCTCCGATCCGATCGCCGATCTTCGCCGCTCGCCTGCGGCGCCCTTCAGTGCCTCTGCGCATAGCGCTTCTCGCGCGCAGCGCATCTAGCACGTAACGTGCGGCGCAAGTCCAGCGCCTAGTGCGCCTCCAGCGACTGTGCGCCTAGCGCACATCCTGCGCCTAGCGCGCATCCAGCCACTGCGCGCCCTCCCTGTGCGCTGCGCAAACAGCGTGCACCAGTGATCATCTAGTAGCGCCTGCACCTGCATCTGGTTGCACGCGCACGTGCTTCCTGCACGTGCCTGCGTGCCCCAAGTCCTAAAACTCTAGGGCACAGATCTTGATATACATGGGGTTAGTTTCTTGACGTCTACACACGCAACTAATCCCGTCTATGTCATTGTAGACAAAGATTGTTGTCTCTCGGTCACTCCAGTCTTCCATCTCCAGTATGTCAGAAAGCAAGGCAGATATCCCATCTATGGGTGCATTTCGTGGTCCAGCGCCCATTGTCAAGATGGATGGTACGAACTATGAACTGTGGGCAATGCAGTTCATGAGTATGATGAAGTCTACGGGTAAGAAGCATATTCTTACCGAGCCCGAGCCTGCAGAGAAGACTGGAGTTCATGCCTCATGGGAGGCTGATGATGCTTATGCCAAGGTGTGGCTATCTCGTACATTGGCCATTGAAATCGCCAATGACATTCTACATCAACCTACAGCCAAAGACATGTGGGATATCCTGGCAGCAACGTATTCTCAAGCGAAGAACGAGACGAAAATCCTGCAACTACAACATGATATCTTCACGATAAAGCAGAATGGTCGTCCTTTACATTTTCTCTATACATCATTGAGAGGGATGTTCGAGAAGCTCTATAGCTTCATGCCTCTTACTGCCACACCAGAACAACAGAAGACATATAGGAATGCGACGATGGTGGGTGTGTTTCTCGCTGCACTTGACCCAGAGTATGAGACAGCACGTTCACAGATTCTGGCGGACTCGACTATTCCTCCCATGGAGGAAGCTTTTCACAGATTGAGCAGGATCACAGTACCTTCAGCAGCAGCGAATCAGAATCCCTCAGCTATGGCGGCCAACAGAGGTCGCGGATTTCATCATCAGGGCCGTGGACGTACCCCTCGTAGAAGGGGTGGCCGCACTAGGCCAACATGCTCATATTGTCACCGCGTCGGACATACTGAAGACACATGTTACTCGAAGCATGGATTTCCTGCATCTGCACGAGCCGCTGAGCAGATAGAGCCCCCGTCTGCTGCTTCACTGGATCAGCGTTTTGATGACCTGGTTGCCCGCCTCAGGGGTATTATCCCACCATCTGGTCCAGCACCTACTACAGAGAGTCATACTGATGCTGCTACTTCTGCTTCTGCCTCCACCAGTACTTCAGGTAGTACTCTTGCACTCCACAGTAGTAGATCTGATACATTGCCATGGATCATGGACTCGGGCGCTACACATCATCTTTGTGGCGACCAGAGTCTACTTACAGGATACACTCAGATTCCTCCAGGACGGACAGTAGTTATTGCCAATGGCACGCATTCTCCTATCACGGGTCAGGGGGAGATTAGACTGACGTCTTTTATGCAGCTCAAGAATGTCCTACATGCACCGCATTTTTCTGTGAATCTGTTGTCGATTAGTCAGATTACGAAAGATCTCCATTGTCGAGCTATTTTTGATTCATCTTCGTTGATTTTTCAGGACATCCGTGCGGCAACGTGATTGGTCATGGCTATGAGCAAGGAGGCCTTTATCGTCTGAACCTTACACCGTTTGCCGGAATCACAGCCTCTCCCGCTGAACAAGTATCTCCTCTCCTGTGGCATCTGCGTTTTGGTCATTTACCGCTTCAGAAGTTGCGTCTAGTCCTACCCTCTAGTCTCTCTCACACACCTATCCAGTGTGAGGCGTGTCAGTTGGGAAAACATCACAGGTCGTCTTTTCCCAGCAGTCAAGGTCGGAGTAGTAACTCCAAGTTTGAGTTGTTTCATGTCGATGTCTGGGGTCCGAGTCGTGTTCCCGATCATCAGGGGCACAGGTTTTATATTGTATTTGTGGATGACTTTTCTAGAGCATCATGGGTATTTCTAATGAAAAATAAGTCTGAAGCAGGAAATATTATTATTCACTTTCTAAATGAGATTCAGAATGTTTTTTCCACATCTGTAAAACTTATGAGAAGTGACAATGCCTTAGAGTTGTGCACCAACAATCTAGCCAACTACTACTCCTCTAAAGGAATTATACACCAAACATCTTGCGCTCATACGTCTCAACAAAATGGGGTTGCAGAAAGAAAACACCGTCACCTACTTGATGTCACAAGGTCACTTCTTATTCAAAGTCATGTTCCGTACTCCTATTGGGGTGATGCCGTCCTTACTGCATGTTATCTTATCAATCGTATGCCTTCGTCTGTCTTGAATGAACAGGTTCCTTTTTCACTTATTTATCTTGACAAGGATCTGTTCATTCTTACCCCTCGTGTGTTTGGGTCAGTCGCATTTGTCCACCAGTTGTCGCCTGGTTCTGACAAGCTCTCTCCTAGGGCTGTCAAGTGCGTCTTTGTGGGGTACTCCAGAACTCAAAAGGGGTACAAGTGTTTTGACCCTGTGCGTCGGCGGTATATGATCAGTGCAGATGTTACATTTTTTGAATCCATTATGTATTTTTCAGAATCCGGGAACATGCAGCCACCACCTATATCTCCTGATACCGTATTCATGGCACCACCAACATCACCACCGTCACCACCATCACCACCACCACCACCACCGCCACCACCACCGCCATCAACAGTATCCCCGTTACCATTCCATTACACCCGCATGCCGAATCCAGCTCATGGTCCTGACCAGTCAACTAGCTCGCCTATGGTATGTAATGAAAATATTAATGTTGATGGATCTGACGACATTTCTCAGCAGGATGCATTACACGAGCATGGTGATAACACAGAGGATCTGGATGTTCCAATCGCTCTACGCAAACCGAAGAGAAGCTGTGCCAAATATCCAGTATCAGCAACTGTGTCTTTTGAGAGGCTATCTGGACACTTCAGGACGTTTGCATTGGCACTTTCAGCTACAGACATTCCACGGAACCACCATGAGGCTTTGCAGGATTCTAGATGGCGGCTAGCAATGGAGGAAGAGATGGCGGCACTTCAGTCTAAAGGAACATGGAGTTTGGTTACTATACCTCCAGATGTCAGCCCGGTGAGTTGCAAATGGGTGTTTACAGTTAAACACAATGCAGATGGCTCCATTGACAGGTACAAGGCACGCCTAGTTGCACGGGGATTCACACAGACATATGGGGTAGATTACCTTGACACGTTCTCCCCTGTGGCTCGTCATTCCACTCTGCGGATCCTGTTATCAGTTGCAGTTACTAGAGACTGGCCACTCTATCAACTGGATGTGAAGAATGCATTTCTGTATGGAGACTTGCAGGAGGAAGTCTATATGCAACAGCCACCAGGTTTTGCTGTTGAGGGGGAGTGTTCCAAGGTTTGCAGATTACATAAGGCCATCTATGGCCTTAAGCAGAGCCCCAGAGCATGGTTCCAGAAGCTGTCAGATCTCTTTGAGAAACAAGGATATAAACGCTCCAATGTTGATCATTACTTGTTTGTACAGAAGACGACAAGAGGTATTATTGTAATCATGGTCTATGTTGACGATATCTTGATTACAGGTGATGATGACCAGGGCATTAAGCAGGCAAAGGAAAGGCTGGGGACTGAGTTTGTCACCAAGGACCTGGGAGTCCTTAGATATTTTCTGGGGCTGGAGTTTGCCAGAAATCCGTATGGATTAGTCATGTAACAGAGGAAGTATGTTACAGATCTACTGAGTGAGACAAGTATGCTAGGGTGTCGACCTGCTACGACACCAATGGACCCCAGCATGAAGCTGTATGATGATGACACAGAGGAGGTTGACAGGAGAAGATATAGAGAACTGGTAGGCAAATTGTTATATGTCACGATCACTAGGCCAGATATATTATTTGCAGTGAGCCGTGTGAGCCAGTTCATGGAGCAGCCACGCCAGGTGCATATGGATGCAATAATTAGATATCTCAAATCTTCTCCAGGTAAAGGTCTGCTATTCAAGAAAGGAAAAGGGATTTCTGTCACAGCATGCGCAGATGCAGACTATGCAGGATGTCTTAAGGATAGGAAGTCCACCTCAGGGTATGCTGTCTATGTTGGAGATGCCCTAGTCTCATGGAGGAGCAAGAAACAAACTGTGGTAGCTAGATCTAGTGCTGAATCCGAATATAGGGCTATGGCCCAGGCTACTACAGAGATGATGTGGGTGAAAACGGTGCTGACAGATTTATGCTTAGATGTACTACTTCCTATGAACTTGGAGTGTGATAATCAGGCTGCCTTGTTTATTGCAAACAACCCTGCATTCCATGAGCGGACCAAGCATATTGAGGTGGATTGTCACTTCATACGTGATATGATTCAGAAAGGATTCATTGCCACATCTCATGTTACTTCAGAGAACCAGACTGCAGATATATTCACCAAGGCATTGTTACGAGGTCCATTTCAGAAGTGTGCTTCCAAGCTGAGCATGATTGACATCTATGCTCCATCTTGAGGGGGAGTGTTGGCGCATATTGAGTAACTGTATCTCTTTGTTATTTTGTTTTCTTGTTATTTTCTTTATGTAATTTACCCGTAGGCTACTCTCCTATATAAGAGAGCCTAGGGCTATGGAATAGAACATCTCTCATTCACGTTTACCAACAGGTATATATGTGTTTTGATCTTGTCCAGAGAAAATACTATGTTTGTGCTGATGTTACTTTCTTTGAGTCCATCATGTACTATACTCTTACAGGTGACATGTTGAGTCCCTCTGAGTATAGGGATGATGTGGTTCTTCCACCTCGTCCGACATATATACCTCAGCCTATTCTCCATGCTCCAATGCCTTCCCTAACATTCAGCATGCCTTAGATAAATTCTGAAAATTTGGTTTCAACTGATGGCACTGGTGGTGTGAATGGTGAACATGATCATTTACAGGATGAGCAAGAAGATTTACAAGAAGAGTAGGGATCACCTTCGAAGGATGATCTGGGGTGGCCTATTGCCTTGCGTAAAGGGAAACCTAGCTGTACAAGATACCCCTCGTTGAACATGTGTCTCTGGTACGATTTTCGACGGATTTCAGGAAGTTTGTTGTCTGATTATCTGCCGTTGAAATCCCATG
Source organism: Ottelia alismoides (assembly GCA_037367405.1). Taxonomy (NCBI): domain Eukaryota; kingdom Viridiplantae; phylum Streptophyta; class Magnoliopsida; order Alismatales; family Hydrocharitaceae; genus Ottelia; species Ottelia alismoides. The sequence goes on from JAZKJV010009168.1 coordinate 396,710, forward strand.
CACATACCAGGATTCTCTCAAAGAGAGCAAATGGCGACTTGTCTTCGAGGAGGAGGTGGCCGCGTTATACTCATGTGACACGTGGATCATTATTACAGCTCCTACATGAGTGTATGCTGTGGGATGCCTGTGGATGCTCAAAGTGAAGCAACGAGCAGATGACATCATAGATCTCTACAATGCAAGGCTTGTAGCTCGTGGGTTCACCCAGACATATGGGGCTGACTATCATGATACCTTCTCTCCCATGGCTCGACATTCTACACTAGGGACCATTCTCTCTGTTGCAGTGACATGTGACTGACCCCTATATCAGTTTGGTGTGACAAATGCATTTCTCTATGGTGACCTACTGGAGGAATTCTACATGTAGCAACCACTTGGGTTTACTGTTGAAGGGGAGTATTAGGTGTGCTGAATTCATAAGGCTATCTATGGCCTTAAGCAGAGTCCAAGAGCATGGTTTCAGAAGCTCTCGGACTTGGTAGAGCAGCATGGGTTCGTGAGATCAACTGTAGATCATTCACTGTTTGCTTAGAGGTCTCAGAGAGGTACTGTTGCTATAGTGGTTTAGGTTAATGATATCATTATTACATGGGATGATGTGCATGTCATTCAAGCAGCTAAAGTTTTCCTTGTTTAGCAGTTTGTAACCAAGGACCTTGGCATTCTACGTGACTTCCTCGGAGTGGAGTTTGCTGTGAACTAGCGATGTCTTGTAATGACCTAGAGGAAGTACATTACGTATCTTTTCTCTGAGACGAGCATGGTAGATTGCAGGCTTGCTGCCACTCGCATGGATCCGAACATGTAGCTATATGATGAAGACATTGAGGAGGTAGTCAAGAGGAGGTATAGGGAGCTTGCTGGGAAGCTCCTATACATGACCATCAACAGACCATATATATCCTTTGTAATGAGCCGAATAAGTTTGTTCATGGAATAGCCTATATAGGCATACGTGGATGCCACGTATATGATTCTTAGGTATCTGAAGAGCTCGCCTGGCACTGGTCTTTTTTCTAGCAGAGGCATATCCCTTATTGTTAGAACTAGATGCAAATTATGGGGATGTTCCAAGGACAAGAAGTCTACCTCTGGCTTTGTAGTGTTCATAGGGAATTCCTTGGTATCTTGGAAGAGCAAGAAGCAGACGTTGGTCACCAGATCTAGTGCAGAATCAGAGTACAGATCTATAGTACATGGGAGTATAAAGACGATGTGGGTTAAACCCGTTTTGACTGATGCAGTTGTTGAGGTGCCTCTTCTCATGCATCTCCAATGTGACAACTAGGATTCTATTTTCATTGCCAACCACCCAACCTTCCAGGAGAGGACCAAGCATATCGAGATAGATTGTCACTAAACTCTATACATGATCCAGAAGGGTTTCATTTCTACCTCTCATGTCATCTCAGGCGAACAGACATTGCATGCTTTCACCAAGGCTCTAGCTAGAGGGCCATTCTAGAGATGTTGTTCCAAGCCGGGCTTGATTGATATCTATGCTTCAGCTTGAGGGGGAGTGTTGAGATATTAGTTATCTTCTATCCTTTTTACGTATTCTCTTTTCTTTTTGTTTACACTATGTAATTTTCCCAACATGTTTCCTCTATATAAAAGAACCCTAAGACCTCATGAATAGACAACTTCGTGCATTCTCTCATCTCTCTCCACAGTCGCAATAATCAACTGATGAGACCGAATAGTTGGTTCGACTATGAGGTGTGTGGGGGAGGGTTGACCATTTGAATAATCAATTTTCTTTCAATATCCGGTTCTACTATTCGGTCGACTATTGGTTACCAACTATTTTTTTGCATATTTTTATTATATTGGTTTTGAATTATCCTAATACCATAAAAATGTCAAAGCTCCATTTCAAATCTTGATGCTTAAATAGAAGTTATGATGCATTGCCTCTTCTTTTGAAATTAAACTCGCAAATTTGTGCATCTTGATTTTGTTGAAAATTCAATTGGTACTTTTATCTTGTTAATTGATGGCCATATATGCATAAATATGTACTAATATTTGCATTTGATACTAGTTTAAATAAATTATGAATAGATGCCTAAATATATTTATTCTTTATTCAACGGCCCTTCAAATGACTACCTAATACCAGTCTTTGCAACACCGGTTCCACATAATATCAAAGTTTTCATGTTTGTTCTTGATTTCTAATACCATATTTTATCTTCTAGATTTTGACAATCACCAACTTCATATTTATTTCACAAAATGAAAATCCAACTAACACAACTATTGTTAATTACATCCACAAGTTGATACTTATTTTCTTGAAGACACTAAACATGATTGGGACCACAAGCATCGAAAGATGAAAGCTAAAAGACAAGAACTGTTCCGACTTGATGATACATTTGGAAAAAGTTGTGTTGAAGTATTTGGTTGTGCGCCACATGAGTTGTAGATGGGTAAATGGATCACTCCATGATCTATTTACCTCATCCCAGTGTTTAGTCCCACATCTACCAATGGTGGGACTTGGAGGCTCTGTAGAGGCATATAAGGAGCCCCCGACCTCCTGTATCCATTGAGAGAAGTTGAATGCAACATATAGTACTTTGAGGCCTTCTCCCGTGGTTTCATCCCGCTCCTTGGGGAGTAGGGTTCCACGTAAATCCCGTGTGTTCTTCCAAGTTTTATTCTTTTATTCTGATACGCTTCCGCATTCCTATTTTCTAAGATGGTATCAGAGCGGGTCGATTCTCGAGGAGTTTGTCTTTTATTTTTGTTCGAGATTCGTTTTTTATGTTTTTGAAGATCAGTTTTATAAAGATCATGTTCATAACTTGTTCAAGTTTCATGTTCTAGGGTTTCCTTTGAAACCCTATTCGGTTCTAGGTTTTTTTTTTGTCTGCCATGTTCTTCATCTTGAGGCAGGACGACGCTCCTCTTCTCCGTGCGAGTTCTCCAGCCGCTATCTTCTTTTAGAAGGAGATTGCCCACCACCAGTAACGGGTTCCCAATCCAGTGCAACCTAATGCATCACCAGGCCACAGATCTCACGAAGTAAAAAAAATCTCAGGGCTTCTGCAGAGCCCCATCAACTGGAGGGTGCGGTCAGTAGAGCCCCAATCAGATCGCGCTCAGGCTGCGTCGATCTTTCCGCGTCCAGGTCGTCGCAAGCAGGCGACGCACATCCCAGGCTACATTCGAGAGGACTTCATCTCGCTCTAGGTAGAGGTGCAATCATTCCGCATCGCGCAAGAGGCGTTATCTCCTCCGATTCGCCCTCCAGCCCCCTCGCAGAACCTCCAAGCAGAGGCATAGGCTCCTGTCGAGCCCTAGGCTCTTCCTCCACCAAATCTCCAGACTGGGCATTCAGCCCTCCAGGCAGCAGCGGCCGACCCCCTTCAACCCTCCAGGTGCGCTTCGCGCATGAGCCCCAGCCGAAACCCTCTGGCGGCGCGCTCTCCCACGTGCATCGCTCGACCTCTGGCGGTTCGACAAATCCCCATCAGGGGCATTTCTCCTTTGACGAAAGGTTTCCCTATCGAGAACCCTAATTATGGGGGAAGGGCCTTGTTGGTCCTTAAAGTTAAAAAAAGGAAAGAAAAGAAGGGGAGATGGCCTTTTGGGCTCAACAATTAGGTCGTATGGTTTTTTTTCTAAATTTCGGCTGCTGGAAAAGCTCAAGGGGATTGGTTTAAAAAAAGAGGAAAAAAGGCACGTAAAATAAAAAGCCGTACGCAAAAGATTTGCAAAAAAAGGAAAAGAAAAGCTGTAAAAAAATGGTGAACGACTTAGTTGAAAAAAAATGCAAAAAAAAGTACGACGGCTATTAAAAAAAGAGAGAAAAGGAAATAGTCAAGAGAAAAAATATGTTTGAAAAGCCGGAAAAAAATGATGAATTAAACGACTTTAAAAAAATGTTTCAAGAAAATGATGAAATGAATGTAAAGCTGAAAAAAATTGTGATACCGCTTATTGATGCTCTGTCTCCCCATTTTGTTGTCTTCTCCCAACTTGGTCGACGATTGTTATTCTGACCAGTATGGGAGAAAGGGGTAGTATATGTAGAGTCACAAGTCTATTCAGATTTTCCAGATACAGATATTCCAGACAAGCCAGTTGTTCAGACTCTATAAGTTATTAGATTATCCATGCGCAATTCCAGACTCGACGTCCAGATTCCGAGTCCACGGTTTGATGCGCAAGTTCAGACTCTACATTCAGGTTGTTTCAGAGTCTGTAGTTCGAGGTGCACAAATGTGCGCTCATCAGTTTTCGTGGTCCCCATTATTCTTGTTGTTTCGGCCAGAGTTTTCATATGAGCCATAAAGACTCCATAGTAGAGGACCATTCCCTATGCCATGTGGGCAAGGATTTTCATGTGGTCTCATATGTACTTCAGAGTAGAGTGCCATTCTCTGAGCCAGATGGGAGAGATACAATTCTCCGATGAGGAGACGTTTTAGATTCCATTCTCCAGCGACCGTGGACTCCGACGAGGATTGCACTCCACAACCTTTCCGTTCGGCCTCTTTTCAGAGATGGAGCAGTTGTCCACATGTTGTGGCGGGCCAGAGTTCTCCCGGTAAAGACTCAATTTCAGTTGCAGGACTCTGACAGGCGCAGTACAGAGCACATGCTCTCCGACGAGGAGATTCAGTTGATTCACACTCCAGCTCGTTCGTCCTCCTCACCTGCATGACATGAGAAGCAACGTTCTCGACAACAGCCGACAATTGTGCGCGTTGAGTTGATATTGTCTGTAGTGTCTTATAGCGTGAATTGAGTTTCTTTCTGTTTTTCCAAGCTGAGCATTGTATGCTCCAGCTTGAGGGGGAGTGTTGGAGTACTTAGTTACTCATCTCATATACATATGACAACCATCTAGTGTGTATATTTAATTAATTGTAGTCGAGATATTAGTTACTCATCTCCTCCTTTCTTTTCTTGATAATTATATTTTGATATCAATATTATATTTGTACTTTGGAAAAAAAATGGGGTTGCTCCCGTCTTATTTTCCGATATTATTTATTTATTTTTAAAAATTAAAGTCACGTGTTTTCATCACTATATCCCTCGAATATGTCATTCCAATTTCATCAGAAACAAATACTTATATGCCTTTCATCTAGAACATGTAATTTTAACAGTCTTAAAATTGTTGTAATCGACATGTTCTAGATGAATGGCATAGGAGTCTCTTTTTCTGACGAAATCGGAATGACATATTAGATGAATATAATGATGAAATACATGACTTTATTTCTGAAAAAAATAAAAAAAGTCGGGAAATGGGGTGGGGGTATCTATGTCGGGGCAACCCCATTGAACCCTTATACTTATCAATATGATATTTATTTGTATCCGCAAAATAAATTCGGTTGAAGATGGAAAGAATATTAGACATATATCTATATTTTGATTGACAATATATATCTATATTATTTGTATTCACAAAAGTTATTCAAATACTATGTTACACGGATCTGTATAGCAAAATCATCCATATTTTAAAAAACTTAATCATATCCAAGTCCAATTTTAGTTGATAGCAAAAATTGTGCGCCACATGAGTTGTAGATGGGTAAATGGATCACTCATCCCAGTGTTTAGTCCCACATCTACCAGTGGTGGGACTTGGAGGCTCTGTGGAGGCTATATAAAGAGCCTCAGACCTCCTGTATGCATTGAGAGAAAGTTGAATGTAACATATGGCCCTTTGAGGCCTTCTCTTAGGGAGTAGGGTTTCACGTAAATTCCGTGTGTTCTTCCAAGTTTTATTCTTTTATTCTGATACGCTTCCGCATTACTATTTTCTAACAAGTTGCATGAAGATGTTTTTTTCCTATGCACATGACTCATAGTGAACGGTGGATTTTTGATGCAATTGTAGAACTATGTAGATATTCTGAAATAGTAAATGCCCAAACTGAAGATGGTAAAGAGAAGTTGAATGGGAAGCCCTTGAAGAAGTGCACACTGCAAGCAAAAGTTATCTGCACTATCCTGTATACACCTGCTTGCTTACAACCATATCGAATTACCCTCCATGTCAGTACAGGCACACCATATCAAGACCAAAAAATGACATGATAATTAAGCTTTTTAGTAAGTTAACTAATTGAAGTATGCAGAAAGAAAAACATTGTGGAATTGCAAAGTTGGAGACAAATGAATCTATCGTTGTCTTGTGACTGACGAATGACTATCATCAACAAGCGCAATAGACCTTTTGAGGGGAAGGGATTGATGTTCTATGAACTTTCCTTTGTCACCAACAAGTGATGAGAGGTACTGAAATCAACCTGTCATTCTGTATGTAAATATGTATTGCCAAAAAATCTACTAGCAACACATGCTAGGTGGTCGTGCTTTTGGTAGCACATTCCATGGTATGCTGTTGGCCCATACTTGCAGTATGCCCATACTTGTAGTAGTAAGGGCATTGATCGACCTCTACGTGTATCATCACATATTCTGCCTACACAATCTCTTTGTACTAGAGAAGCCTCCATGACTATAGGTAACTGCCATATGACAGAAGCAGCATTAGACTCCTTTTCAGTAGGAATTGCGATCAAGTTAAATAGGAATTGCGATAAGTTAAAATGACTTTAGGCCTTCCATTATGGGAGGAATGACTGCACTAGTGAGAAATTGATTCCGGGCTGAATCATAAGTCATCCAAAAGAAAGTTGTCGAACATCATTATGTCCCTATATGTATTCTGCTCATGACAATTGCATACAAGATATCGGCTGTGCAACTTTACGAAAATGATCTTCAGGCCTGAGTAGTACGCATGGAGAAGACATCTATGCCCTACTTAGTCTAATGAATATATCGATGAAGTTGCAAGATGCTAATATGTTTCTTGCAAAAGAGTAAGATATAACAAGAGAGACAGGGGTGTCCTCTGGCTCCATTGTTGTTTGTTTTAGTGGAGGATGCTTCGGGGGTCCTCTTTAGACAGGCCGTAGAGGCGGGATGGTCTGAAGGGTTCCGTAAAGAGGACATTTCTATCCCGCTTTTTCAGTATGCAGATGATACGATCTTATTCCTGGGAGGTACAAAGGGTCAGAATGCTAACGCAGTGCAACTGGTGGAGATATTCGGCAAACTTTCGGGGCTGTAGATCAACAAGAGTAAATCAACGGTCATTACTTTTGGGATGAATGAAGTAGAGCGGTTGGGAGTTGCAGAGGTGACTGAATGCCCACTAGGTGACCTTCCAATTCATTATTTGGGGCTGTTGTTGGTTTGTGGTAAGCTCAGGAACGCGGATTGGGGTGAGGTGGTGCAGAGGCTAGCATGCTGGAAAGCGGTCACTTTGTCAAGAGGGGGAAAGTTGGTGTTACTGAAACATATACTCTCGGCTATACCCATCTTCTTCTATTCCACTATACTGATGCCGATGGGGGTTAGAAGAAAGATTGAGTCACTGATGAGGGGGTTTTTCTGGTCAGACGGGAAGCAACAGGGACCTGTAATCCACTTGGTAAGTTGGAATGAAATAACGAGGGGACGCAAAGATGGTGGACTTGGTGTGCGTGATGTCGAGCGCATGAACAAGGCACTCATCACAAAATGAGTGATCCACATATGGGGTCATTCCACCTCATTGGTTGCCAAAATATTGAGGAAGATTTATGGAGTCAGTGGAGAGCTCGAGATCAGAAGAGTTTGTTATGAATCACCGCTTTGAGCCGGCATCCGCGAGGTTTTACCTTTACTGGCGCCCAAGATCCGGCCTAAGGTGGGGGATGGTCATCTTTTTAGATTCTGGAAGTATGACTGGCCGGGGGAGGGCAAGTTGGAGGACAGATTCCATCGCCTCTTTTCTTTAGCAGATTCGAAAGAGGCTACCCTATCGCAGTTGGCGGAAGCGAGAGGGTGGTCACCACTGTTCTTGATGGATCTATCGGACCAGCGCTTGAAGGAATACCTAAAGAATAGTCTGATCTTCCACCATCGGGGGACTTCACGCGGGACAAAGACCATTTTGAGTGGATGGGGGAAATTCTCAGTGAAGAAAGCTTATAAAGAATTGAGGCAGAGGGAAGACGAGCAGGACGAAGAGATGTGTCAGAACTTGAGAGTTATATGGGCGACAAAGATTCCGAACAGAGTGAAAATATTCCTTTGGTTCTTGAGAAGAGGCCGCCTGTGTGACAAGGCGCGGAGGGGAAGAAACTTTTGGGTCAGAATGACACACAGTGCGACAGATGTGAGGTGGCAGAGGAGGATTCATATCATTTGTTTTTCAAGTGTGCAACATCTAAGCGGGTGTGGAGAGAGGTCGGGCTATCTTGGGTTGCGAGCGCGGGACAACGGAGTTCTGGAGATCGATACAGACGATTGCCATCAACTCTCATGATGATTGCTCGAAGCCTTATGCAGTTCTCTGGGCAATTTGGGCAGGACGAAACGACTTAATTTTTAAGAACCAGAGGTTTTATTGTGAAAATGCAGTATCTTATTGTAACACGATTTACAACACGTGGATCGTGCGATAATGTACCATACTTTATTTTTTAATGGATTTGCTTAGGAGGTGACCCTCATGGTGGGGGATCGCCCGATTTACAATAAAAAAACAAGAGACTCCAACATATCCTTAGTTATCTAATGAATATAGCGATGAAGCTGCAAGATGTTAGTATGTTGCTTGCATAAGAGTAAGCTATAACAAGAGACTCCAACATATCCTTCGTTATCTTTTTATGCATACTCGTATGCTATTTTTGGGATTAGGGTCCCAAAAGGCACATTTTGACTAATGCATTGTCCCTTTTCGAAGACACGTTCTTTTCAACCTTCTCCACATGTTATGTCTCCTTCATGTTACACTCCTTGTCATGAGCCTTTATAATGCTCATACCATGCATGAACCGCAACTCATAGATGGTTCCATTCATCTTAATGATCGAGCTAGGGAATTTGATCTTTCCTCGATGAACTGCACTGATACCCCTGATATCAACCATATCAGTCTATTCTGCCGCCAACTCTAAAGTAAGATAAAATGCCACAAATGAAAAGAAATCAGATATGAAATAAATCTACGATAGCGTTCAGGCATTATGTGGCATAGACCTAGCACTACACGACCTTTATATGCAGCAAGGCCTTAAATGTCGATTTCGGTCACTATTTCGGTACCGACCAAAATAGAATTTCGATGGAATTTCGGTGGAATTTCGACCGAAATTTTGATCATTTCGGTCATTTTTTGTACTAGGACCCCCATATTTCGGTCATTTCGGTCATTTCGGTCGAATTTCGATTTCGACTGGATATCGACATTCGACAGAAATTCGATCGAATTTCGCTGAAATTTGAGGCCATATTATGCAGCAAGGAAGCCGTGGGTCCTTTAAAGGATGTGTTAGAAGGTCCCTCCAATACCACAAAATCACCAAATTGGCTTAGGAGGGATAGTAGATGGCATGGTTGTTGTAGTATGTAATAGTTGAGTAATTGGATTTCTCTAAGAACTAACTACCCCACTCATGTGCAATCCCACATCTACTATCTGTGGGACTCCTGTCTGTTTATGGGACTATATAAGGAGCCTCACACCTCCTGTATTCATTGAGAGATTGCAATAGACGATCTGGCCCTTAGAGGTCTTCTTTTGTGGTTTCATCCCGCTCCTTCATCGAGTAGGGTTCAACGTAAAATCCAGAGTATCCAATGTTCCATATTTTTATTTTCTTGTTATGATCTTCCATATTGTTTATTTCAACATGATATCATATCAGTCCGATTATGCGGTTCAATTATTCAAGTATTGTTTTGGTTATTTTCTTTATAGTGAATCTAGAAGATAGTTCTATGGATTTTTTGTTCACATTCTGCAAATTTCAATTTGAATCGAGTTCAAGGGCTAGGGTTCCTGATGGAACTCTAATCCTGCATGGAGGCACGGGGGCCACCACGAGGGATTCAACAACCGTCACATTTCCAAGCATGTTTCCAAGCGACTCTGCTGGGAATCTCCAGTCGTCACATCTTTAGGCACAGAAGCCTTGTACCCCTCCTCGCGCACGATCATCAGACAAAGATGGGCTCCAAGGTGCGACGCCAATGCCCTTTTGGACTTGGGTTCCTCGATCCCTAACGTCGGTTACAACGCAGACAGAAAAAGAGAAGGGCGATTCTCCATCTAGTGTGTCCCTCCTCCACAAAAGAAAACAACTCGACCCCCCCCTCCACCACGACTCCTCCACAGCGAACCTCCTCCCTTCAGGAGGCATGAATCACTTCACCTCGCAATAGGGAAGCCACCATCTCTAGCAAGTGTGCCTCCTTTCGTTGTCACTTGCGACAGCTCGCAACCTCTCTACTCTCCATGTGATGCTTCCCGACATGCGCTCCAACCTCACGGAGGGCTTCCTTCTCTAGATCGGCAGCGGCTGCACTCCTCGCTGCCCCTCCAGATCATGACAGCGATAAGATGGGTTCCCAGGGGGAACCCTAGTGTCGCGTGAGAGAATGAGGAGGGCCTCTTCTCAATCAAATTCTTTCAATGGGATTTATATACACGGGCCTACTCATGTTATTGTATTCAGAAATAGAAAAGAAAAAGGGGTGAATGTTTTTGGGCCCAAAGTTGGTCCACATCCAAAAAAAGAGGAGAAGGGCTGATTTGGAAAAAAGAGGATTTCCAATAAAAAAGAGGAAGACCGATAAAAAAGTGAGTTTTTTTGAGTAAAGGCAGTCGTACAAAAAATATGCCTTACAAAAAAAGGATAGCCAAGAAAAAAATGATTAAAAAAATGATTTGCACAAAAAAAGAGAGAGAAACACCAAAAAAACATTTGGTTTTGTTAGAAAATAAGAATGCAGCAGCAGAATCAGAGAAAAGGATTAAACATTATATAACATCAGGATTTAACGTGGAACCCTACTCCCTAATGAGCGGGATGAAACCACGGGAGTACACCTCAAAGGACTGATCGTTCATTGAACTTTCTCATTGGATACAAAGGTTGCGGGATTTCTTATATGGCCCTTACTGAGTATCCACATCCCACAACTGGTAGATGTGTGACTAAACTCTGGATGTGGTAAATGGATTGTGAACCCTCAGGATCCGGGTACCCGTTTACGACACAATTCGTAATATTCCATTTATGACATCGCACTAAAAGTATAATTTTTATGGGGAAATTTTTCGCGAATGAAATAATTTCATCTGACATTCACATAAACATTCATAACCACAAGTTCATAGAACAATTGTCACCAAAATCTCATTTCATTAACTTTTTATATATTTAACATGTACAAAGTCTGACAGTACATACAGTATATCCCAAAAATCTGACTGAAGAGAAAATAAGCATATTACATTAATAACAATTTAACTAAAGACTGTAACAAAAACCACATACCGTCTGGTATAGACCTTGTCTCCTGGAACCCTGTATAGCTACTGAACAACAGACTCCTTTCCTGCCATGCGTGCAAGGAAGAAAAGGAGTCACAATTGTGAATACAAACCCGTAGTTTAAATAATTAACAAGTGATTTAATGTGCAAAAGAGAGCAAGTAGAAGGGTAGAACAAGCACTATTTACATCTACTTGCGTAAGTAAAAAGGTAGTCAGGATTGTAAGCATTTCTCATAAACTCCCATTATCCCAACACTTTTCATATTTAACATATTTATTTTGTAATCAAATGTTGATAATCATAGGAGTATACATATATGTATATATCTCTATTATTATATTGACCAGATATCAAATCTGTGGATTTGTCGATGTGAAAGATGGAATAAGAATTACTAAATTCCCAAGTTCAATAGGTAGGCATCGAATTCTTAATTTCAATCGTTTCAGATATAACTCCAGCTGATGTAGATAAAGATCATGATTCTTGGTCTTGGAGATCATGTCGTGGAACTTGATGGCACATGAATGATGAAATTGCTAATTCCTTGTCATTGAGATTATATCATGGTTTTCGATATAGGACTGATATAATGATGATGGATTTGATCCTTGATGCTATTTACTCCTTTTTAGTTAGTGGATAGTCTGTGGTCTTGGTTCGTGTGAAACCTCACACTATGACTCTAAGGTATTAAAAGTACCTTAGGGTTGGGGTGCCTCCGTAGGCATGCGGTGTTGTATAATGCATCCTAACTAAGTTCCCAACACGTCCACTAACTTATAGGGTTTTTGAATCATATTAAAGTCACTTCTAATCAACTCAACTTTAATTGTGATTTCCTCCAAACCTTCATTGTAACTCTCTCAGATGTACTCTCAATGATGTAGATATAGATGTAGATACGAATGATCTGGATGTAGAATCGCCAAGTCTGTTGGCGAAAGAAAACTCAAGCGGTGAAGAAGCCTACAAATGGCTCTTCCGTCTCGCCCTCTAGTTGGAAGGCCGGTCCAATAGAGGGATAGGTCTACTCCCCAACTACGCCACTGAGACGGGTGAGAGGGACTTCCCGGAAAAGTCACTCTAGAAAAACAGCCCGACCGGTAACGGGCAACCGAGCTCGTACGTAAAACTGAAAAACCAGGATCCCCCGCCTGGGTATCCTAAAAAAAACAGGGTCAGCGGAACTGGTCCAAAGTCGGGATCCCAACGAGGCGTAAAAACCCTGTGAGCTCACGTAAAAACCGAAAGAGGACTGGGATCCTAGACCCGCGCACTAGGCGGCCGCTGCCCTAACTGAGCTTCCTTTCCTCCGCTCAGTTGAGGGTCACCGCGCCCTCGCACGGTCAGGCCTAAGGTCATCCTGACCGGCATAATTAATGGATATCACTATTGATTCAAAATTTAGATTTCTAACCTGTGTCATGTGAATTTTGTCCCTATCAAACCACATACCCAAACTGATAATATGGATTTAAGAACATATATGATCAGTGATAAAGAAATCATATTAACCAGGGCAAAAGAAATGTACTACTACTTGTAACTGGAGGTCTCATTGATTTGATTTCCTGACTAGCCATCCTTTAGAAGAATTCAAGTTTCCAAGTGCTAGATCGATCTTGGTCTAATTCTTGATTCGATAATTCCCTGGGATGCCAATAATTTCAAACTATTATTCCTGATACCTCATTATTCTACTGCCTTCATCACACGACATATTTATTAATATATATTTATTTATCTTAGTTAGTGTCGAAGCTATGTAAATCCATTTCAGTACACATTCTACTCAAGATTCAATCGATTGAGGATTTTTGGTCATGAAAATATTAGGATTTCTTGATCATTATATATTTACAACTTAGAGTTTAACTTGTATTGGAAAGGGCAGACCTAAATCATTGTTCCATGTCATTAATATACATAACTACTCCTAAGCTTAGGCCGAAACCTGTCTTTTAATTATTTTTTTTTGAAGCATGTTTATCATATTTTCACCCAAGCCCCTAAGTATGTCAAAGAATAGATTTCTTTGCTCCCATGTTGAAGAATAGATTTCTTTGCTCACCATGTATATGCAACAGACTCTCAGTTAATATAGGAAAAGATTTGGTTTTATTTTCCATTACTTTCCACTAATCCAATCATAATGAGCACTACAATAGATACACACGAAGATGGACATGTTTCATAAGGACAAATTCGGAAGAGCTTTGTGATGCCTTAGACCGTGAATCCTCCATAACGGGATATTCATAAATAATAAAATCCTAAAAATAAGAAACTACAGGGCTACTGTATACTAGCTAGAGTTATATAGATGATTACAAATGTACCATCCCAGCTAACACTCAATTTAGTAAGTGTATATTTTGAGAGGCCAATTGTTAGATAAAGAACAACATACTCTGACAGACTTACGTAATATGCTACAATATCAAAGGATGAATAGGTCTGAAAATAACTTTAAAATGACTATAATGTGATGTTCCAGTAACCACGAAAAAGATGAGACAAAAATTTCTACATAGGAAATTGTAGTATATCTTTTAATAGTGAATACAGGACTTTTAGATTTCAAAATTTTACATAAAAATTTGGGCCGTGGACATACTTAGTAGCAGACAGACAAAGTTCTAATTTAAACTTTGAGATTAAAATTTTAGATGTCTTTAGAATCTAATTACTTTCATATTCTTTATACAGTGAAGAAAATAACTAAATGCCTAGATAATATCCCTTTTTAAATTTTAACCTTTGAATGAAAATAATTTTTGAGTAGACAGAATACAAAATATAAGAATACAGTAATAGAGGTTTATATTTTCTTTTTTAATATTAACCAACAGTCTACAGTATAGTACATACCCTCCAGAAGCTATGGAAACATGCTAATCCCCTTCTTCTTGAATTTAACTCTCATAATTGATCTAAATAATCCTTCCAGGAACTGTTACTTTATTTTTTTTTTAAAAAATTAAACAGTTGCTTAAGGATAATCCCCCATTTTCTTTAGATAAGGAAATGAGAATTGGTTTCATAGATGGCAATAATAAGGGTTTAATAGAGCATGCATGGCAGCAAACGATATGGCTGAAGGAGTTGTACCTAAGATTCTTCAAATTGGAGGAGTGATCTTGCATGCAACTGGGCATGTAGCAGCTGCTTGCAAAGTTGGAGTAGCAGAAAGGCTTCTTGGATGAGCAACAGGGGCTCCAGCAGCTCCTGTTTGGTTGAAATTGGAGCAGCAATGGCTGCCCAAAGGAGAGTAGCAGTTGTATTGGAGGTCTTCCAACAAGGGAAATGACTCATCTACTTCCAGAGCAGCAGCTTCAGTTGTGGACAGCAAGAGGTTCTCCTCCAAGGCTGGCAAGAACTGCAGCATCCTAATTTGTTAAACTCTCTCTCCAGTAGCTTGAGGTTGGTGGTTGCTGAACAGCAGCTGAGCTGCACCTTGTGTCCGAAGGAGGAGAAAGATAGCACCAAATTTTGAGTGAAAAAATTTGGGGGAGAAGGGAGAATAAAAATTGGGAAGAAAGGGGAGAGAAAATGAGGTGGTTTCCCTCTCTCGGCTGGGGATTTTGAGAGGAAGGTTTGGGAGATTTGGGGGCTATTTATAAGGAAAAAGGAGAAAGGTTGGGTTGACAAGTGGAAAGAGCATTTGCCAAGTGGAAAAGGAGAAAGGAGGAAAAAAATCCCAACCATACGGCTGTCCTGGAAAAGTGCTGCTGCTACTGTAGCAGAAAATAAAAAAATTTATTTTTAATAAATCTTTTTTTTAGGCCAATTTCTCCTACTTATATAAGGTACACAAACCGTCCGCATTCGCGCCTCGAATGCTGGATTTCGACGAGTAATATCTCGTTTCGATCGTCTCAAAATGACGGTCAATATGAGTATAATATTGATATACTTTCGATCGAGTTTTGAATACCCGAAATTTCCGGATACGGTTTTTGTTTAAGATTAAATTTTGTGATTTAAAATTATCAAACGACCTCCGATTGACGAACGGTCGATTCCGTTGGTTTTCTTTCGTCGAATCGGATCTAATGATGGTCTCGGTTCGTTTCGCGGTTTCCGAATTTGCGTCGCGGCTTTTCACGGCGCGCGCTACGGTACGACCGATTTTCGGTCGATTTCGCCCGAACGACTTTTGATTCATGATCAATTGGTCGTTTTAGGTTGTCTAGTATTGACCGACAACGTTTTTGGGTTCATTAGACCCAAAATCGGACGAGTTCGGGTTTGTTAGAATATGGATGTTACATGGATCCTATTGGGTCCAAAGATAAACACCATCTTTTTTTCCTTACACAACCCAATCTTTTGTTTTCTTTTTTTGCAAATGAGGCTAATCCCCTTTTTTGCCTTTTTTTAACGTTGAGCCTCTTTCAGGCCACTTCCTCCTTTTCATTTTCAACCTTTTCATCTTTTTTCTTTTTTTATTTCACCAGTAGATCCATCAGCCCAAATCACTCCAGAAAGGTTATTTAGGGTTCCCTACTGGGAACCCCTTCCATGAAAGGAGCCGCCGCCGCTAGCCGGACACCTCACTGGACGGAGGTGCGTGAGCACTGCTTTCATCATCTGAGCCGCCAAGAATATCGCAACTGCATGCACGAATTAGAAGGAGGAAGTGCGGTGCACATGGTGCCACCTGGAAGAGGAGGGTTCGCACTACTAGAGGTGCTCAGCGGCGGGGTCTGGAGAGAAAGGCGCCTACCCTATCGGCACGAGAGAGGCGGCACAATGGGTTGGCGATGGTGCGCCGCCTGGTGCTCGGCCTCACCGTCGATGGGGAGATGAACTCGCTGCTCGGTTCCTTGGTACTAGGATATGCCGCAGGCGAAGACTCGTCGCTCCCTGGGGTGAGTGCAGGTACATCCACGTGCAGGTGTATCTGATGCCTTCAGAGCCGGTGCCTTGAGCGCGACAAATGGGACTGAGCCACCACCTGGAGATGTAGAAGTGCGGCTAGATGCTGCCTGGAGCGATGCCTGTACGAGGACCACCTGGATGAGGTGATGCATCGCTGCCTAGAGATCTTAAGAGGAGATGTGTTGATCGAAGTGGAGGCTCTCTGCCTGGAGAAGATAGGAGATCAGGATGCACACAAATGGATTTTTGCTGCCGCAATCAGGAACATGAGTCTCCAAACTTTTTCTCATGCTGGATTAGGGTTTTAGAACACTCTAGATTGAATATCAACTCTTGAATGTAGAAATAATCTTCAAATAGAAATCCCTCCTTTAATCTTTACAAAATTATGGTTAAAAAACCCTAGAACTAAATCTCGATTCTCAAATAAGTTATGAATACAATAAAACCCTCGAGAATCGAACATGCTCTTATACCATGTTAGAAAATAAGAATGCAGAAGTGGAATCAAAGAAAAAGATTAAACATTACAGAACATCAGGATTTAACGTGGAACCCTACTCCCTAAGGAGAGAGATGAAACCACGTGAGAACGCCTCAAAGGGCTAATCATTCATTGAACTTTCTCATTGGATACAGAGGGTGTGTTGCTTCTTATATAGCCATCACCGAGTCTCCACATCCCACAACTGGGAGATGTGATACTAAACTCTAGATGTGGAAAATGGATCCTGGAGTGATCCATTTACCCATCTACATGATAAGTGACACATACTCTAACATGTTTCTCCCAACTTGATGATCTATGCACTTATTCAATCGAGTATGAGAGAAAGGGGGAGTTAGGTAGGACATATATTATTCTTCCTGAGATGTATCTATTGAACTTCTATTGCCCATCCACGAATGACAAACCGACTCACCAGACTTTTACTGTTATCAATTGTCTTCATCGAGCATCGACTACTTTGTCGTGGTGTCTCTATCCCCGACTACTACTCCGCACTAGACTTTCTTCCTTTACAACGACTCTACTCTATGCATGTCCTGATTATCGCAATGATTGCTACAGACACAACTGATATTCTTTCCAGTTAACCTGATCATCGCAGACCCGTGTAGGAAATATCGATATCGATATCATATCGGTCCGTCCGGAAAAGGATATATCGGGATATATTGCTGTTATATCGACGATATCGGTAGGAATATCGGAAATGGGTCAAAAAATCATTTTTACCGTTTTTTTTAGATATTAAGATCATCCAAGATATTAATACAACAACTAATCTACAAATACACACTTCACGCATATAGGTAATTTATGCCCCATATATCGCACATACCAGTCATATCAAACATATCAATGCTAATGTTAATTGATGACTTATAGAGATTGGAAATGGATTTAATTCAAGTTCTTATAACATTAAATAACTTACAAATATACACTTAGATGATATATATAGATCATCTATGACCCTTATATCGTACATATTGGTCAAGTTGTTCATGCTGATTGGTGATTAATAAACGTTGGAATTGGAATCAAAGCAGCTAAGTTAAGCACGCTTAGAACACATGTTTTGTTCACGGAAGACAACGAATAGCATTGAGATGAGTCATTTGATTCAAAAAATGTACATAATGATTAAGAAGGCAGTTCTTCTTTGGTATAAAGATTTATCTATTCACAAAAATAAATGAAACAAATGTAAATTAATGCAATAATGTAAAAAAGAAAACCTAGTCATGAGGGTTTAGAACCAAGAGTTCCGTGGAGGGCAAGGTAGGAAACATCGTTATCGTATCAGTCCGTTCGGTTTAAAATGATGTAAAAAGTGATTTTTTCACGAATTAAGACCATCCTAGTTATTAAAACAATTGATAACATACAATACACATTTTAATTCGAGAATAAGGTGTATTTAGCACACTAATACCCATTATTTCATACAAATGGTTGGTTGTTAATGTTAACAACTGACAACTGAGTTGATTGTTGACTGCTGAGATGTATTATGCACATGTGATTCTAACTTGATTAGCATTAGCCGGGAGGGGGGGGGGGGTCAAGGGGGAGCATGCGCTCTCCCTGTGGGGGTGCGGGGACAGCGCCCTCGACCCGAACAAAATATATAATTCACGATGTATTTGTATACTAGGAGTAGCAAAATAAGTAGTGAAATCAAGCTTACAAGGGTAATATCATTGATATATATATATATATATTAACGAAATATCATCGATATCGGTCGATATCCGGGAGATTTTGTATTGAAATCAACCAATTTCGAGCGATATGGCTTGATATCAGTGATATATCGTCGATATCCGGTAAATGAAAATCTATATGAATATCGGTATGGGTTCTCCATCGATAAGCGATATGGCCTACTATGTCGCAGACCCGTCCTCAAACGAGGTCTTCTACCGACAACGATTAATTCAAACGGGGTGTCTCTATCTCCATCTGAGCTGGGTATCTCTATCCCTGTCTCTCTCGGATGTATCAAGTGACGATGTGTTGTATTTTTTTTTGTTTCAAGTTGTAGCTTTCTTAACTCTAGCTTGAGGGGGAGTGTTGGAGTATGTAATAGTTGAGTAATTGGATGTCTCTAAGATCCAACTACACCCCACTCATGTTTAGTCCCACATCTATTATCTGTGGGGACTCTGATTTGTCTGTGAGGCTATATAAAGAGCCTAACCACCCCGTACTCGTTGAGAGATTGCAATATGCAACCCAGCCCTTAGAGGCCTTCGCCCGTTGTTCATCCTACTCCCTCACAGAGTAGTAAAAGGTAAATATAGGAAACTTGCTAAAAATCATAGGAAAGGATCACCAGATCTCAACAATGACTAGCTACTTCACCAAAAGCAGGCAAGAAGACAAGCAAGAATAAAAAAGCACTCGGACATCAACTTCATAAAGTGACATGTGTAGACCATAACTTCCTACACATAATGATCACATTCTTGGGATACACCCTTGCTTCTACAAAGACATTGCTATTTTGTTGCATCCAAACTATTGAAACTATCCCAAGTTATTTGAAACTGTCCACCTTGCTCTTGATTAGTGTTAAAAGGTAGTCGGTGATCATGAAGAAGAAAAATACAATTACGAGGAGTGATCATTGTCAATGATACTCATCACACACCACATTTTTGAGCCATAGGAAACCTAAGCAAAATGCAACTAATTATTGGTCTAGACCCACCTCTTGTTCACCATAGTCACTTGCCTTTTACGTTTGAGGAGCCACACAAGTTCATCTCCAGGACTGCGCAATTTCTATAAATCCTCCTACAACCTCGTGTAAGAGATCCTCAAGGCATTGAGGGTGCCACAAAACACCATAGGCTTGAGCTACAAAGAAAGCCTTATCTGCCCGTACTTAGGATTTGGCCTTGTTGGACTCAGGATGTAGACACCAACAACTCAATGATATCCAACAACTCGCTAGATCTCTGATTCGAGAGAGGCAACATGAATGTGATATCCATCCCCCACCACCCATTGAAGTCATATCCTTCGACAATGCTTAATAGGAAACAAGAAATGCTTGGTTGGATTTTTGAAGTACACGAGAAGTTGGAATAAGATATGTTTGAGAAAAGAAGTTTGAAAGTCGATAAGCTTCGTATGACCAAAAAAGCAAATCTTCAACAATGAGGGAACCTGAAGGAGATTCATTTTTTTTCAATTTAGATGATGAAGCATGAACATGCAAAAGACAAATATCCCATGAAGATGACCCAAACCTCTTTTCTTGGGAAAATAGAAGAAGATGTTTATTCCATCAGCCCTAGGCTCTCTTATACGGGAGAGTAGCCTTTGGGTAAATTACATAAAGCATACGGCAGAAAAGAAAATAACAGAGAAGTACTAATATATGTTTACACTCCCCCTCAAGATGGAGCATAGATATCAATCATGCTCAGCTTGGATGCACACTTCTGAAATGGGCCTCGTAGTAATGCCTTGGTGAATATATCTGCAGTTTGATTCTCTGAACTAACATGGGATGTAGCAACGAATCCCTTCTGAATCATGTCACGTATGAAGTGACAGTTAACTTCAATGTGATTGGTTCGCTCATTGAATGCTGGATTGTTTGCAATGAACAAGGCCGCCTGATTGTCACATTCTAAGGTCATAGGAAGTGGGACTTCTATACATAAATCTGTAAGCACAGCCTTTACCCACATCATTTCTGTGCTAACCTGAGCCATAGCCCTATATTCAGATTCGGCACTAGACCTGGCTACCACCGTTTGTTTCTTGCTCCTCCATGAGATTAAAGAATCTCCAACGTAAACCGTAAACCCAGAGGTGGACTTCATGTCCTTAGGACAACCTGCATAATCTGCATCTGCACATGCTGAGATAGAGATCACCTTGCCTTTCTTGAATAACAAACCCGCAGCTGGAGATGATTTGAGGTACCTGAGCATCATATGTATAGCATCCATGTGAACCTGACTTGGTTGCTCTATGAACTGGCTCACACAACTCACAACAAAGGATATATCGGGCCTAGTGATAGTGACATACAACAGTTTGCCCACCAGTTCTCTGAATCTTCTCCTGTCCACCTCCTCTGTATCATCATCATATAGCTTCATACTGGGGTCCATTGGTGTTGTAGAAGGCCGGCAACCAAGCATTCCTGTTTCACTCAACAGGTCCGTAACATATTTTCTCTGCGACATTACTAACCCATACGGATTTCTGGCAAACTCCAGCCCCAGAAAATATCTAAGGCCTCCAAGGTCCTTAGTAACAAATTCGTTACCCAGCATTTCTTTCGCCTTCTTTATTCCTTGTGCATCATCTTCTGTAATCAAGATGTCATCTACATAAACCATGTTTGCAATAATACCTCTTGAAGTCTTTTGTACAAACAAGGAATGATCAGCATTAGAGCGTTTGTATCCCTGTTTTTCAAAGAGGTCTGAGAGTTTCTGAAACCATGCTCTGGGGCTCTGCTTAAGGCCATAGATAACCTTATGAAGTCTGCACACCTTGGAACACTCCCTCTCAACAGTAAAACCGGGTGGCTGTTGCATGTAGACTTCCTCCTGTAAGTCACCATATAAGAACACATTCTTCACATCCAACTGATATAGCGGCCACTCACGAGTAACCGCAACTGACAACAAGATCCGTAGAGTAGAATGACGGGCTACTGGCGAGAATGTATCAAGATAGTCCACCCCGTATGTCTGTGTAAAGCCACGAGCAACCAGGTGAGCCTTGTATCTGTCAATACTGCCATCTGCATTCTGCTTGACTGTAAACACCCACTTGCAGCTCACCGGGGACACATGTGCAGGTGTAGGAACTAGACTCCAAGTTCCTCTAGATTGAAGTGCTGCCATTTCTTCCTCCATTGCTAGACACCATCTACTATCCTTCAGAGTGTCTTGGTAAGTCCGTGGAATATCTACAGCTGACAAAGCGACCACAAAGTTCCTGAATTCCCCAGATAGTCGTTCAAATGACACAAAAGCTGCTAAAGGATATGGGACGCTGCTCCGCTTCGACTTGCGTATAGCGATAGGAACATCTAAATCAGCTGTGTCCTCATCTGTCCTCTGTAACACATCCTGCTCAGAAACATCATCAGATCCATCAAGAGTAATATCTTCAGAGCATACCTTAGGCGAGCTAGGCGATGTGTCATGACCATGAGCTGGAGTAGGCCGGCGGGTATAATGAAATGGTAGTGGTGAAACAGGTATAGTAATAGGAGGTGCAGATGATGGTAAAAGAACTGGTGGTGGTGGTGATACTAGTGGTGGTGGTGTCACATAGATGGCATCGGTAGTAAATGGAGGTAGCAACTGATCACCTGAGGATGAAAAATACATTACAGATTCAAAAAATGTAACATCTGCACTAACAAGATACTGCCTGCGCAGGGGATCATAGCACTTGTACCCCTTTTGAGTTCTGGAGTACCCAACAAACACACACTTGACAGCCCTAGGAGAGAGCTTGTCAATACCGGGAGACAACTGGTTGGCAAAGGCAACCGAACTAAACACACGAGGAGTCAGGGAAAATAGATCTTTACCAGGAAAGATAATGGAGAAAGGAATCTTTTCTCCTAGAACAGATGACGGCATACGATTTATTAGGTAACATGCATTAAGGACCGCGTCACCCCAATAAGAATAAGAAGCATGGCTCTGTATAAGAAGTGACCTGGTGACATCTAATAAGTGGCGATGTTTCCTTTCAGCGATCCCGTTCTGTTGGGAGGTATAGGCACAAGATGTCTGGTGGATAATCCCTTGGGATGAGAAATAATTGGCTAGGACATGAGTACATAATTCCAGGGCATCATCACTTCTCACAATTTTAACAGAAGTGGAGAAAACATTACGAATCTCATTAAGAAAATTGATAATATTATTCCCTGCTTCAGATTTATTCTTTAACAAAAACACCCATGACACACGAGAAAAGTCATCCACAATAACTATATAAAACCTGTGTCCCTGATGATCAGGAACACGACTCGGACCCCATATATCAATGTGAAATAACTCAAACTTGAAGGTGCTACTCCGACACTGACGACTGGGAAAGGTAGACCGATGATGCTTTCCCAACTGACATGCCTCACATTAGATAGATGTGTGAGGTAGACCCTGGGGTAACACACGACGCAGCTTCTGAAGCGGTAGATGTCCAAAGCGCAGATGCCATAGCAGAGGGGATACAGGTCCAGTAGGTAAGGATGAGATTCCAACAAAAGGAGGCTGACTGAGGCGATAGAGGCCTCCTTGCTCATAGCCACGACCAATCACGTTGCCCGTAAGGATGTCCTGAAAAACAAGAGAAGATGGATAAAAAATCGCCCGACATTGTAAATCCTTGGTAATTTGGTTGATAGATAACAAATTCATTGAAAAATCAGGTGCGTGTAACACATTCTTCAGCTGCATAGATGATGTCAGTCTAATCTCCCCTTGACCAGTAATTGGGGAATGTGTGCCATTAGCAATGACCACTGTTCGACCTGGAGGGATCTGTCTGTATCCTGTAAGTAGACTTTGATCGCCACATAGATGATGTGTGGCTGCAGAGTCCATAATCCATGCTAAAGTATCTGATCCACTACTAGAAAATGCAAGTGTGCTACCTGATGCACTAGTAGAAGCAGAGGCGGATGCAACAACGTCAGACTGCCTCTCAGTAGTATGTGCTGGGCCGGATGGAGGAATAATGCCCATTAGACGAGCAACAAGGTCATCAAAGCGCTGATCCAAGGCAACAGATGGAGGCTCTATCTGCTCAGCGACTCGTGCAGATGCAGGAAATCCATGCTTGGAGTAGCATGTGTCTTCAGTATGTCCAGTACGATGGCAGTAGGTACATGTTGGCCGAATGCGGCCTCCTCTACCACGAGGACCACGACCACGGGTAAGATGGTGACCTCCACGACCTCTGTTGGCAGCCATGGCGGAAGCAGTCTGATTCGTAGTCGTAGAGCGAACCGTGATCCGGCTCAACCTGTGAAAGGCTTCCTCCATAGGAGGAATAGTAGAGTCCGCCAAGATCTGAGACTGTGCTGCCTCATACTCAGGATCAAGGGCAGCAAGGAAAACTCCTACCATAGTAGCATTCCGGTAGGTCTTCTGTTGCTCTGGCGTGGCTGTCAGGGGCATGAAGCTGTACAACTTCTCGAACATCCCACGCAGAGATGTGTAGAGTGAGCGTAGAGGGCGACAATTCTGCTTAATTGATGCAGCGTGTACCCAAAATATAGGGCCACCTATTTATTTAAATTATGGTAGTAAATTTTATTTACGTTTTTTTAAATCGTCGCAATTTTTAATTAAAATTGCGACGATATAAAAAAACGTAAATAAAATTAACTACCATAATTTAAATAAATAGGTGGCCCTATATTTCGGGTCCACGCTGCATCAACTCTCCTCCGCTTTTAAAAATTCGTCTCCCGACGAATTGCTGGATCTGCAGGCTTGGAGGATGAATCGGCGTGCTCATTTATCGTATGGAAGAATTGGTGTGGAGCGAACGGAGTCCATATTCAGGTGTAGTTGACGAGGCCTTCAAGGTCGAAGAACATGTGTGGCACGAATGGCGGCGTCTTCTTGATCGTTGTTGTCCATTTGTGATGGTCGAAGAATTGATGAGGCATGAAGAACATGGTCTTCGGAGCATCCATAGTGAAATAATGACACAAGGAGAGGAGGGGAGGAGATGTGTCCAAGGAATGAAGCCATGGGGTCCTTATATAGGGGAAACCCAAGGCTCTAGTCCTATTTAGATAAGGAGGGTCTCCAGATTTCTGCTTTGTAGCCCCTTTTTTTAAATATTTCTGCCGCCAGGGGTAGGGGTGCAACTTTCACATCCATTCATTCTTCTTTTCTTTCCTACTCCTTTTGGGCCTTCTGCAAATATGAGTTTTATGGGATTTTTTTGCAATTTTCCCCTATCAGCCTCAACTTCCGAAGGTTGAGGGATACGGTTCCTTGAGACCCCGATAGGGTTTCTTTCTTCCTCAACAAAAGGCGGCGGGGCCGTGAGTCAATGAGGCGTCGTTGGCGGCATTTCTCGCAGCAGCAGGAATGGTAGCGGGGGTGGTTTCGCGAGGCGGCAGGGGCAGTCGGTAGGGCGGGAGCAACGTTGAGGACGGGGCGTTGGGTAGGGGGCGGCAGTAGGAGTGGAAAGGGGGCAGCGGGGAGACGCGTGGGGAGAAGGAGGGGTGCGGGATGGACAGAGGCGACGGGGAAGGCGCGTTGCGGATGCGGGGGGGCGAGCGGGCGACGCTGGGTGGGGGTGGCAACAACAGGGGTGGGGGCGGCGGTTGTGCGGTGGGAAAGGGAGGGGTCGGGGGTATGGACAGTTTAACCTTGAGCCGTTCATCCCGCATTTTAGCCATGTCTACTTGGTGTATGTTATTCACTGATGATATTGTATTGATTGATGAGACTAGAGATGGAGTAAATGAGAAGCTTGAGATCTGGAGACATGCTTTTGAGACTAAAAGATTTCGTATACGTAGGGCTAAGACTGAATATATGGAGTGTACTTTTGATGGAAGCAATGGTGAAGGAATCAGGGTTAAGATTGGTGATGATAACATTCAGAAGAGAGATTCTTTTAGATACTTGGGATATATTTTGCAACATGATGTGGAAATTGATGAAGATGTTATAAATATAATAAATGCAGGTTGGCTAAAGCAGAGAGGAGCCTCTACTGTTCTTTGTGATAAGAAAATTCCTTTGAAGATCAAAAGGAAAGTTTTACAAAGCAGTTGTGAGACATACTATGCTCTATGGATTTGAACGTTGGCATGTGAACCATAGACATGTGCAGAGAATGACAATAGAAGAAATGAAAATGCTAAGGTGGATGTGTGGTCGCACGTTTGAAGATCGAATTCGGAGCGATGCTATCAGAAGGAAAGTTGGTGTAGCTCCGATCGAGGATAGGATGCGAGAAAATTGCTTAAGGTGGTTTGGCCATTTGCAAAGGATGCCAGCTGATGCACCAGTGAGAAGATGCGAGTTTTGGAATGTTGAGCCGGCTAAAAGAGGGTGAGGAAGGCCCAAGAAATGTTAGAATGAGACTATACGAAGGGATCTTAGTTTTTTGGATCTAAGCCCGAGAATGACCGAAGATAGATCTGAATGGAGGCAAAGAATCCATGTAGCAGACCCTACTTAATGTGGGAAAAGGCTTTGTTGTTGTTGTTGTTTTGCACGTCTACACCTAACGTAGGGTAAGCATCGGGACATGCCCCTTTGAGCAACTTACCCTGGATACATATGCATTCCAAGCAAGGAGGGTGTTAAGACACGTGCATGAACTAGGGCAGTTTTCTAGTCCACTAGTTATAGCTAATAGCAGTAGGATTCTAAGCGACTAAGCAAGGATAATGACGTCTTTACTTTTACCCGCGAACCTACACATCAATGACTGTTTGGACGAGTAATGAGAGAGGTACACAAGAAACTGTCACATGGACTAGGGATGATTTGTCAAAAAAATGTAGTTTAAGCGAGAGTTCTGAATGTGAGTTGTGGATATATAGTTGCAAGAGAGTTAATTAAGCGAACTCGCATAGGTACTGAACATAAGTAACGAGGGGGAAGATTTATGGATAGGGGATCAACTGAACCAATAGGTTTAATGAAATTCCCAAAATTAGATTCTAAAGCTTCCAACTACACAGCTCTTCTACTACGAGGCTTTTGTGACTTATTGATGATTTGTTTATGACTCGGAGGTAACCCAATTCAGGGACCATTTAAATTATTATGGGGGGGGGGGTGGGTTGCGACCCACACTTTTTTAGCAGGGTCGATCTTGAACATGGGCTTGGGTTCGTGTCAGGATGTCACATTTAACTTTTTTAGGATAGTAGTATAGAGGAGGAACTAGAACTATTGAAGGTGTCTATGCTTGTAGCTAAACAATAAGCATAAATGGGCATCACATGGATATGCATGTAGAAAGAAAGGATTTAAAACTGACTATTCATAAATAGAAGGGGGTAGATTGTGTATGACACATGTAAAAGGAATTAAGAGAGCCGTGATGGTCATCATGCAATGAGATAAGTGATGCTACGATTAAAATATGGAGAAAAGATTGACCACTTGTTTGTTATTAAGCAAACATTTCTTGTTGTATGTATGTATGCAACAAAGATAAGTTGAACTATATGAGGACATGAATATTTTTATTTAGGGTTATAGGTTGTTACATGTTTTTTCTTATTGGACCCTTATTTCCTTGGAGCCCATGGGCTCATGGCTATGGTTGTGGTTAGCCCAAACTCGACCTATTTATTTAGTGGGCAATTGTTGTTAGTGGTTCTGTGGTGCTTAGCTGATGGTGTTATTTTATGTGTCTCGTGTATATATGGCACTATGGATTCTCATAGATGACCCAAGTTGAGGGAGGACCTATGAGTGGTTAGATCGAAGTTTCATGTGGCTCCTCGGTTGATTGGTGGCTACTTCAATTTCATGTTGCTCGATGGTGATCATCTACGTCTCAGGGGAGGCTATGATCTGGATTCTATGGATTTTTCAAGTCTATACGGTGAACTTAACCTAGAGGTGTTTGATGCTTTGGATAATCGTTACACATGGTGGAATTTGATAACTTAATTTTGTCCCGACCATTATTCAATCATATGAATTGTTTTGGCTTTTTTCCAAGCATATGTATGCTCTAATCCGAAGTCCCAATCGGATGTTGTCTTTTTTTCACACGCTGTATGCGTGCTATTGTTAGAAAATAACGAATGCAGAAGCGTATCAGAAATAAAAGATAAAGAACATTAAGGAACACGGAATTTTTTAATGTGGAACCCTACTCCCTAAGGAGCAAGACGAAATCACAGGAGAATGCCTCAGAGGGCTGATGTATGCATTGCACTTTCTCACTGGATACAAATGGTGTGGGGCTTCTTATATATCCCTCACTTAGTCTCCACATCCCACAACTGGTAGATGTGGGACTAAACAACTGGATGTGGTAAATGGATCGTGGAGTGATCCATTTACCTATCTCCTTGACGCATATATTCCAATACTCCTCAAGCTGGAGCATGCAATTCTCAGCTTGGACAAACAAAAAGAAATCTCAAACTCACACTACAAGACACTACATACATTATCAACTCAACACGCACAACTGTCGGTTGCTGTAGAGGACGTTGCTTTTCATGCCGTGCAGGTGAGAAGGAACGAATGGGTTGGAGTGTGAGTCAAACCGAATCTCCTCGTCGGAGAGCATGTGCTCTGTACTGCGTCTGTCAGAGTCACAACGACTGAATGAGTCTCTACTTGGAGAACTCTGGACCGCCACAACATGTGGACAACTGCTCCATCTCTGAAAGGGCCGAATAAAGAATCTCTGAAGATATTTCTCTCCCATTGGGACCTCAAAGTGGGTTCTCTCTCATAAGAACATCGGAAGGATCTCGTACTGGAGTTCACTATCACTGAAGAATTGAGTTTGAAAAGTCTCCTCGTCGAAGAATTGGGTCTCTTCCATACTGGATCAGAGAATGGGATCTCTACTCTGTAGTCCCTATGACACCACATGAAAATCCTATCCCACATGGCATAGGGAATGGGATCTCTACTCTGGAGTCCCTATGGATAACATGAAAACCCTGGTCGAAACACAAAAAGATGGGGACCACAAACAATGATGGCAAACATGTGTACATCAAACTATGGAAGGAAATATCGCGATATATTGATATCGAGATGAGACCAATATGGGTATCGATATGGCGATATATCCTCCTTTTCAAGCATTTCCTTCACAAAAGTGCGTCGATATGGATGATATTTCGGCGATATATCGTCAAGATATCGTATCGACACGATATCGATATGGCCTTCCATGCATCAAACTGAAGATCGTATACATGTGCGTGTATGAAACTGAAGACTCGGAACCAATTGTCGAGTCTGAAACAGAATTGTAGAGTCTGAAAAATGCGGCTGGTCTAAAATCTGACATCTGAATCTCGAACAGATATGTGACTCTACACAATACTCCCCCTTTCTCCCATACTTCTCAGAACATAATGATATTGACAAAGTTGGGAGCGGACAAGATAATGGGGAGACAAAAAAACATTCTCAAATGATTTTTTTCGCGGTTATTTCTCTTCCTCTTTTTATAGCCTTCACATCCTTATTTAATAAGACGTTCATTCTCTCCCTTTTTTCCAACCTTTTGTTTCGCGTACGGGTATTTTTTTGTATGCACCTCTTTTTTTTAAACCATGCCCTAAAATTTTTTATTCATTGGGCCTTTCTCAATTTTTTTAACGTTGGGATCCTTTTTTTTTGGGTTGTACTGTAGTCGTGCCCTTTTTTTTAACACTGATCAGCCCACTTGGGGCTCACCCTCTATTTAGGGTTCCCACTTGGGAAACCCTTCTCTCGGAGGAGCCTACCCCCTGATAGGGGTCTTCTTCGTTTGTCGTCGCCACCGCCCAAGATGGGGATGCGCATGGCGCGGCTCGGAGGGCCGCCTGGAGCTCGCCATCGCCTGCTGGGGAGAGGAGATGCTACCCTTGCCGCTTGGACTTGGGTGCAACGCCGCCTTGGGTTGCTGCTCTCGAGCCAAGGGTGGAGATGCCGCCTGATGCCGGAGGATGTGCAACGCTGCCTCTTGCAAATAGGAGCAACATTGTTGCGGGGGAGGGAGGGGACCGCCACCTCCTAGAGCCGTGCGATGGGGCTCTGCCGCCTGGCGCTGCACGGTGGGACTCCACTGCCATCAGCCTGGAGGGTTGGTGCGGCTGGAAGATGCGTCGCGACTGAAGGGGGTCGACCGCCACCGCCTCTTGGGTTCTCGCATGAGCGGGAGATGCTGATATGCGCGATGCCGAGGTGGTCCCTCCGGGGAATCCTGGTGGTTGATGAAGGTGCTCTGATGCTCGGTTCATTTGTTGACGTACTACCTCGACTAAGGACTGGTGAAGCTCTGTATTGAGGCTCCTTCGTGAATACATGTTCCCCGAAGATGGGTTGATTTGCCTGTGGAAGAAGCTCCGCAGCGAGCTTCAGATCTTTGCCCAAGACCTCTGCTAAGTCAAGCTCGAGCAAGGGTTGGAACCCTAGATGCAGATCTGGAAGATGCCACATCTCCTACGAGGGAGATGCATCTTCTCTTGGAAGAACTACATCGGACGATGCAGATCTGGAGCCTGTATGTTGCTTGCTGATAGGGTTTTCTAGAACTTTGATGCTTGATGTTGAATATATGCAATATTAGGGTTCCATAAGAAGAACCCTAGATCTTGATCGAACAATAAATTAAAATACGAACTCGATCGTTGAGCAATAAAAACAATCTGCAATGATAATTCTTCAAAATCAACCAAGAACGATCTGCTCTGATACCATGTTAGAAAATAACGAATGCGTAAGCGTATCAGAAATAAAAAGATAAAGAACATTGAGAAACACTAGATTTTAACGTGGAACCCTACTCCCTAACGAGCGGGATGAAACCATGGGAGAACCCTCAGAGGGCTGATGTATGCATTGCATTTTCTCACTGGATACAGATGGTGTGGGACTTCTTATATAGTCCTCACTGAGTCTCCACATCCCATAACTGGTAGATGTGGGACTAAACAACTGGATGTGGTAAATAGATCCTGGAGTGATCCATTTACCAATCTACTTGACACATATACTACAACAACTATCATTTGAGGTCTTAATCGAACCATACTAGAAATTCATGGATCTTAGGAGAGGGTGAGCACTTCTGCTATATCTTTCGTTTTATGCTCTCATGGCTTTTAGAATATGAATTCCTCAAGCTATTTACGCATCACTGGGCTTGTTTTTCACACGTTGCTTCTTCTACAATGTATGCGTTCTGCAATCTTATTGCATTGAAGAAAGTTATGATGGGATACAAGAAAAAAGTACATGATCTTTGGCAGATGTGTTAGGAGATTCAGTAATATATTTCCAAATTTGTTTGGATGGAGGACGATCATGATCTCACAGAAAAGGAGCTTAGTTAATAGACGGTAAACTAAGAATAAGGTGGAGGGGGAAAATAAGTAGTATGAAATTAAGGCATGGATATATCATATATGGTTTAGGGATGGGGATGCCAATAACAAGTTCTTTCATGCTATGGCCAGTAGCATGTAGAGGTATATTCTCATTCATTCTCTTTGGTAGATTGCGTGGTGGTGGATAATAATAGGGAGGTGGGTAAGTTACTGGTGGACCATTTTCTCTCCTTAAGTCCTTAAGTTGGAGACCCATGGGTGTTGGAGGTAGCTGGACGCCCATGTTTCTAGTTTTTTTATTTTGTTAAGCTGATGATTTTATCCTGAATTTTGAGGTGGATGATGGTTCGAACAATGGTTAATTAGCTGAATGTGGAGGGTCACCTATGGATGGTTTCTTGATGTTCTTTGGGAATTCAGGGAATTGATTTGAGATGATCATGACACTTATGGAGTTCTTTTTTTGGAAATTCTAGCTTTGATCGGATTAACTTGTCCATTACCTTTCTCCTTCCTAAGGAGGTTTTTGAGCATTGATCTTATGGAGAACTTTAAACCAATTCTGATCTTAAATGCGATATAACATCATCATTGCAAAGAATCTAACTAATAGGTTGCAAATGGTTAATGATATTGTTAGAAATCAAGAATGAGGAAGCGTAATATCAGAGAAATAGAATAAACATGACGAAACACCGAGATTTATGTGGAACCCTACTCCCTAAGGAGCGGGATGAAACCACAGGAGAACGCCTTAAATGGCTTGTGTTTTCTATTCACTTTTCTCTTCTGATACAATGGGTGTGGGGCTTCTCATATAGCCACCACTGAGTCTTTAAGTCCCACAAATAGTAGATGTGGAACTAAATCACTGGTTCTCCTCGTTGGAGAACATGTGCTCTGCGCTGCATCTGTCAGAGTCACTGAAATTGGAATGAGTCTCCTCGTCGTAGTACTTTGGCCCGCCATATGTAAAAGACTTTGCATCATGTAGACAAGTGCTCCATCTTTGAAGGGTCGAACTGAAAAAGTTCGTGGAAACATCCTCGTCGGAGTCTGTGATCACTGGAGAATGGAGTATGAAAGTCTCCTTGCCTGAGAACTAGGTCTCTCCCATACTGGCTCAGAGTATGGGATCTCTGCCCTGGAGTCCTTATGGAAACACATGAAAACCCTAACCCACAATGGCATAGAGCAAGGTTGCAGAAAGCGGTAGTCGGTACTCTGTCGGTGGGGTCACTTACTAAGGATTAATCGGCAATCGGGCGACTAGTCGGATTTAGTCGTCCATTAGTCGGTTTTGAATTTTTTAATTATTTTAAATATATAAATCATTTTTATACATACATTTGTACATTTTCTATACTTCCATAATGAAATAAAAGAATTAATTAACTTTAAATATAGCATTATTGCATATTAGAATAAGTTTGCTTATGTATTAGCATAGATTTGTACATTTTCTATACTTACATAATGAAACAAAAGAAATAATTGACATCAAATATAACATTAAGCATATTAGAATAAGTTTGTTGTTAAAAAAAGCAGAAAAGGAAAAAATTATAAAAGCTTGATGTAAAAATCGGTCGATTAGTCGGCCCGACTAGTCGGGCAGACCGACTACTGGCCGACTAGGCCTAGTCGAGTCGGCTACCCCCCCGACTCGACTAGTCGGACCGATTAGTCGGCCTAGTCGGCCGATTTTTGCAAGCTTGGCATAGAGAATGGGATCTCTACTATGGAGTCCCTATGGATCACATGAAAACTCTGAGATCAAAAATAAAGATGGGGACCACACAAATAATGATCGTACATCTGCAATCGAGCTAAAGACTTTGGAACAATTTGTCGAGTATGAATATGGAATGTAGAGTTTGAAATTTGGATGGCCTGGAATCTGTAGAATATGAAAATATGGCTTGTAGAACTCTACACAATAGCCCCCCTTTCTCCCATACTGGTCGGAAAATAATGACACCGACCAAGTTGGGAGAAGACAAGAAGATAAGGAGATACAAAATAATCCCTTTTTATAAGTCGTCATCATCACTTATTTCTTGGCTTTTCTCCTCGTATTTTTTTAAATCATCATTTTTTCCCGGCTATTCCTTTTTTTATAGTCGACTTTTTTTCTTTTTTTGTGTACATTTTTTTATACGCACCTCTTTTTTTAAAAAAATAAAAACTCGTGGTCTAATTGTCTCATAATTTTGGTCTTAAGATTTTTTATGAAATAGGCCGGTTGGGCCAGAAGTAAGCAACAGAGGTTTTTTTGACATCGACCCTCTAAAGCCAAAGCACCTATACTCCTTTTTTTAATGGAGCATAATCAGGCCCCCTTTCTTTTTGTGCGCCACTAAGGTTCCGAATTTGGGAACCCATCTCATCTGCGCCGCCTGAAGATTTGTGACGGGGACTCCTTCGCGCGATGCTGGCTGTAAGGGCTTGGAGATGAGCTGCTTGGATGATACGGGTGACACATCGTGGGTTGTAGGTGGCATA
Organism: Ottelia alismoides; assembly: GCA_037367405.1. Taxonomy (NCBI): domain Eukaryota; kingdom Viridiplantae; phylum Streptophyta; class Magnoliopsida; order Alismatales; family Hydrocharitaceae; genus Ottelia; species Ottelia alismoides. The sequence continues at coordinate 430,050 of JAZKJV010009168.1, forward strand.
CGTAAGAGAGCGGGGCACAATGTGCTTCACTAATCGAAGATGCAGATTGAGAGGCAGAACTGGAGGCTGGATAAACTCACTGATTGGAGTCGCATCTCACGCCGCCTTGATGCTTGCTTCATCATCGGTCATACAACAGAGTTGGTGGTGAGAACGAGATCTACACACGAGGTATGCTGCTGCGCGCTGTCTTTCTTCTTCTTCGACTCATACGCAAAGATGCATAGGAGCCTTTTCCTTTCCTCATGCGCCGTTAGGGTTCCGTGAACCCGAACTAGAGATGAATTTGGGGTCTTCATAGAATTAGGGTTTCTTCAGAAATCGCGCCTTGGAGGTGATGCGCATGACCTCAAATTTCAACGAAATTCGATCGAATTTCTGTCTAATATCGATATCCTATCGAAATCGAAATTTGACCGAAATGGTCGAAATGATTGAAATATGGGGACCCTAGTACAAAAAATGATCGAAATTTCGGTCGAATTTCAACCGAAATTCCACCGAAATTCTATTTCAGTCATCTCCGAAATGGTGGTCGAAACCGATATTTAGGGCCTTAGTGATGCATCTGGAGGTTGTGCTACTCCGGGGATCACCTGGAAGAGGAGATGGAGATCATGGTGCTTGTGCCATCATCTCGATCCTGGAGAATTCCAAGTCAGCCTTTGGCTAGGGTTTCATCAGAAACCCTTGAATGACAATCTTCAAAACTCGAATCAAAGGGTTTTTCGAAAACTATATGTCTAACTCTAGATTGATTGTGGCTGCGCCTTGCAGATTTTAGGGTTTGAAAACCCTAAAACTCTTCTCAAACGTTGAGCAAATAAAAAAACAAATCTTCAAGAATACTTATTCAAGAATGAACAACCAAAATCTGCCTTGTTAATCAACTCTGGAACAAATCATAAATATAAATATTCAAGAATAAATCCTCGAGAGTCGAACCCGCTCTGATACCATGTTAGAAATCGAGAATGAGGTGTAATATCAGAGAAATAGAATAAACATGAAGAAACACCAGGAATTTATGCGGAACCCTACTCCCTAAGGAGTGATGAAACCACTGGAGAATGCCTTAATGGGCTTGTGTTTTCTATTCACATTTCTCTCATCTGATACAATGGGTGTGTGGCCTCTTATATAGCCCCCACTGAGTCTCCAAGTCCCACAAATAGTAGATGTGGAACTAAACCACTGGATGTGATAATTGGACCCTGGAGTAATCCAATTACCCATCTACACATGACACATATACTCGAACAAATATTATTTCTCTCGTTGAAACTACCTCATCTCGGATAGGCAAATAACTGATAATTTAATGATGGAAACTATGATGATAGCGTACTACAAGTGACAATGTGTTGGGAATACTTTGGAAGGTTAGCTTCTTTAAAGTGTATGATTGGATGGACTGACGCTTTATTTGTAGGTCACTTGTTGTGGATATTGTCTTTATACTTTGATTGCTTAGATGAAAGATGATTACTGTGACATGTTACTTGATTATGGTGAATAAGATCCCTTTGGCTTTTTTTAGCCTCGAGAAGGGAGGGGGGATTGTCAAATGTGTCCGCTTGTCACATATTGTCTTGTATGGTTAGTCAAGCAGTTCAACGATGGATTTATGCTAGATATATGGTTGGAGGTGTCTTTGTCTCGATGCTGCAATCTGGGAACAATACCATTTTTTCATTGAGGATGGAGTAGTGAAGCAAGATGGATCTCCACATTGCTGGATATTTTTAAGAGCTTTCGAATCGTTGCGTTGACTGACCAAAGTTTGTCATTATCGCATTTCGTTGTTCCGAGGTGGAGATTCTTGACTACAGTTGTTTACTAGACATGACATATGAGAGTCTCTAATATCTTATATAGGACTACCATTCTCCAGTGGTCGCCTAAGGCATGAAGAATGGTCTTTGATTAAGAAGTTGGAGTGTAAGCTTTCAAGAAAGAAAGTTGTGTGCTTGTCCCGTGGGTGGTGTTCGGTGCTTCCAAATGCAGTTTTCTGATCTCTATCTTCTTCCTTTCCACTCGACTCATCTAGGTTGGGATTGCTCATCGCATCGAGTGGATTATACGATGCTTCTTTTTGGAGTGGTCATGATAGTTTAACTCGTGAGATCTCTCAAGTGGATTCGAAGACAATGGCGCTGCATAAGGATGTAGGTGGGGTGGGGTATAAAGACTTGTTAAGATAAACAAGTCCCTCCTGGTCTAATGGGTTTCTTGGATTTTAGGGAGTAGGGAGGATTTACTTTGTCATTTAGTCAGTTTCATTTACACGATATATTCTCAGTTCCCTAGTCATGCGCTTTTTGGGTGCCTCGATTACTTCCTTTTGGAAGGATATCTGCTCTATTCTGCTTAATGTGTCCTCCAAGATGGCCCCGATTTTAGGAGATGGTTTCTCCTTTTGTTTTTTGTTCAGATAATTGGTTAGGGGACCTTGAGGAACTGTAACACTTATTCCTTGTGTGCATGTGAGAGAGCTTTGTGGAGACGCTTCCTTATATTGGGTTATGATCTCTGTAGAGATATATGTTATGTTATTTTGTACCGTTTCATATTTTTCTTTTCTTCAGGACTCTTGATGTAATTTATCCATAGGCTACTCTCCTATATAAGAGAGCCTAGGGAATATGGAATCACTGTTGCAAAAGTCGGCCGACTAGACCGACTAGTCGGCCCGACTATGCGAATCGGGGGGGGGGGGGGGTGCCCGACTTGAATAGGCCAACTCGGCCTGTAGTCGGTCGAGCCCGACTAGGCGGACGATTAGTCGGTTAAGGCGGCCGAGTAATCGGCCGATATCTTCATAAGGATCCATGGCCAGATCCGATTATCAAATGACTTGAGCCTTGAGGGTTACTGTCTAACAGTAACCCTCCCCAGTTTCGAAAACCCCAGAAACCCCCGACCCCTCTCGCTCTCTCGATACCCTAGCCATGTCCCCGTGCGAGTGACCCCCATCGCCGCTCGCCTCGCCGGCGCCGCCTTCAGGAGTCGCCGCCCCGACGCCTCCAAGCTCTAGCTCCAGCGCCTCGCCGCCCCCACGCCTCCAGCGCCTCGCCGCCCCCACGCCTCCTATGCCTCGCCGCCCACACTGTAGGTTAAGTTTTTTTATTTTGGATTATTTTTTGTTTTCTCTTCTACTTTTTCATAGGTTGATAATGTTGAACATAAATGTTAATGTGTTATAAGTTATTGTTAGCAAATATGAAATAACAATGTTAGGTTATTTTTTCTTCATTTTTTTGCTTAGGTTGATCTTAGAAGTAAGAAGTTGACATGTAGTTGCTTAGATTTGCTTAGGTTGATGATGTTGAACTTAGATGTTATCATGTTAATATGTTATTGTTACTTGTTAGCCAATAACAATGTTAGGTTAGGTTTTCATCTTTTTTTTGTTTTTCTTAGGTTGTTTTTATTTGTTATTTCAAATGGTTAGTTAATTTAGATACTTGTTGTTAATTAGATACTTGTGTTTGATGATTACTTGATTAGTAATTTTTGAGTTTGTGACTATGTAGATGGATACACCTCCCGCGAACGTCGCTTCTGGTAGCGACTCGTCTTTTTACGTGCCTCCAGGATCAATTGATCCTGCATGGCAATATGGTTATCTTTCGAACCGTACAGATCCGAATACAGTTACTTGCAGATTGTGCAAGAAGGTTGTCAAGGGAGGTGTGTACAGGTTCAAGCAACATCTAGCACACCGTAGAGGCAACGTGGCTGCATGTCCAAAGGTGGACGAATACGAAGAAGAAGATGATCGCATATCTTGATGACGTTGCAAGGAAGAAGTGCCAGAAAGCCGTTGATGTTCAAGAGCTGAGAGAGGATGTTGATATCACTGGAGATGCGGGTTCGGCGAAGAGATCAGGAGCATCCGACTCGTTGGAGCAGAATGTCACATTGGAAGGTGCATCGCGTCAGATGACCATAAAAGATGCATTCTCCAAAGAGCATCGTGATAGGGTCACCCCGTATATAGCCAACTGGGCATATACATCGGTGATTCCTTTTAATGCACTGACGACGAAGCCCTTCATGCAGATGGTGGAGGCGATTGGGAAGTATGGGCCTGGACTAAAGACTCCCACGAGGTATGAGCTTAGTGGTCCACTTCTGAAGGATGCGTTGAAGAAAATGCACGATGACTTGCAATGTCATCGTGATACATGGAAGTCGACTGGATGCTCTTTGATGACTGATGCGTGGACGGACATACGCGGAAGAAGCATCATCAATTTTTGTGTTAATTGCATCTTGAGGACTTCATTTTTGAAGTCCATAGATGCCTCAAATGAGGCACACACTGCGGATTGCATCTTCAAGCTGGTGGATGAGTGTCTTAACGAAGTGGGCATAGATAATGTGGTTCAGATTGTGGCGGATAATGCATCTGCCAATGTAGCAGCGGGAAGATTGCTGCTCACCAAATATCCACGGATTTGGTGGACTCCATGCGCCGCGCACTCTCTTGATCTTTCTTTGGAGGAGATAAGCAAAGAGACGAAGGTGAGGAGTGCAATCACAAAGGCAAAGAAGCTTACGGTGTTTATATACTCTCACACCAAAACTCTAAGCTTGATGCGTAAGTTCACCAACAAGAGAGACATTGCAAGGCCTGGTCAAACAAGATTTGCAACCACTTTTCTTACTTTTGAGAGCCTGAATGAGAAGAAAGACAAGCTTAGATTGATGTTTTCCTCAGAAGAGTGGAGAAATTGCAAATGGTACAAGGCCAAGAGGGGAGAAGCAGCGAGTTCTATTGTATTCAGCCTTACATTTTGGAACCACATTGCACACGCCGTCCGAGTTTTCACTCCATTGGTTCGTTTATTGCGTGTTGTTGACGCAGATCGACGTCCATCTATGGGTTTTGTGTACGGAGGGCTTGAAGAGGCCAAACGAGAGATAGTTGCATCATTCAATGGCGTGGAGTCATCTTACAAATTTTTTGTGGATGCTGTTACCTCCAAGACCAAAGGGAGGCTCGATACTCCATTGCATCTTGCGGCTTATTACTTGAACCCATTTTTCTTCAACACCGAGTCTCGTGGTGATCCGGATGTTGTGGTGAGGAGAGGGTTTAAGGAGTGCATGGAAAGATTTTATCCAGATTTGGATGTACAAGATGCAATTACCAGGGACGAGCTTCCAGCATACAGACTTGGTCGCGGTGATTTTGGCAAGCCTTTAGCTGTGAGACAGAGGATGACAAATGACAACAATTATGACCCAGGTATTTCATGCTGGACAATTCTCGCTTTGGCAATATTATATTATATTTATATTGATGAATTCTCTATTTAAATAGCTAACTGGTGGCATAATCATGGAGATGACACGCCTCATTTGAAAGCCATGACCATCAAGATCTTGAGCTTGACGTCTTCATCCTCCGGATGTGAGCGTAACTGGAGTACCTTTGACTCGGTAATGACTCCATTCCACCGACCAAATTTGGTTACTAATAGTAAAGTATAACGTAGTAATTGATGATATAAATTTAAAATTTGAATTTTGATGTTCAGATCCATACCAAGAAGAGGAAACAGATTGGAGACGAAGAAGCTGAATGATCTTGTGTATGTTCGTTTCAATTCAAACCTGTGGGAACGTCGAGTTGAAAAAGAAAAAGATCCTCTCTCATCTCGTTATCGTGCATACATGGCTGAATGGACTGGAGGTGTCGATGCTCATGATGAGGAGGTTTTTCCAGGTTCCGGATTGACATGGAGTGCTGTAGCACATGCTAGTGGTGCTGAAGAGAATTTTGAACCGAGAAGGAGCCAGCGAGTTGACCGTAGCAAGGGAGCTTCATCTTCGAGCTCCAATGCTACGCCGATGAATGAGAACGAGGAGTTACATCTTGATGATATAGAAGAAGTAGAAGAAGAAGAAGATGATGATACGACGACGAAGAAGAAGAAGAGATGGACTTGGATAATGACATTGAGGATTGATTCGATTGACTTGTCTTCCTTCCTACTTGTAGTATTTTTTTGGACATGTATGCGCTTTTGAACATTTGCTAGTGTTATGTACCAAATATTTTGAATGTTTGATCTTAACTTCCTTCATTTTTCCTTCTCTTGCTGTAATTTCTTAAGCTCTTGAAAATATTAATTTGCTAAAATTATGAAGATAAATGATAGTATATATATTAAAATTTGATTTATATATTAAAAAATAATTAAAAAAATTAAAACCGACTAATGCCCGACTAAATCCGATTACTCTCCCGACTGCCGATTAATCCTTAGTCAGTGACCCTGCTGACCGAGTAACCGACTGCCGACTTCTGCAAGTCTCTTATTTTCCCCAACATGGTATCAGAGCGACGGTCCTGGACCAGAGTTCTTGATCCAAAATCCTAACCCTAGACCCCTCCCATCTCCAAGCCCCGTGCGCCGCCGACGTACCCTCCGTGCGGACTCCGTGCGCCGTCGCCTAGGCATCAAACCCCTGCGCCTGCGCCTGGGCCCTGTCCTCCGCACGTGCCTCTTGCACGTCGCCTCCCAGGCACCACACAGTCCCATCGCGCGTTGCCATCGCGCAACCCCATCGTGCGCCTCTCGCGCATCACCCTTCCAGGCACCATGCGTCGCTCTTTAAGGCTCCTTCAGCGCCACGGCCTCTTGGCGCCCCTTCGCGTGCATCTTGGCGCCCCTCCGCGTGCATCTTGATCCCCTGAGGCTAGGACTCGTCCTTGTGTTTCCCGCCTAGAGCATCGCGTCTAGGCTGTGACCATGTGTGCATTTTGCCTAGTGCACGCCACCGCTCTAGGGGTCGGTCAACCCTAGGGCATCTTTGTCAGCAAGGAGACCTTCGACCGTGTCTCCACGTCAATGGGTTTGGTTGCTTGAGTCTACACATGCAACTGAACCCGTGAATGTCAGTGTAGACGATCATATCTTCAGTCTACAAACCTTAGTCTTACTATTCTCGTCATGTCAGAAAGCAAGGCAGATATCCTATCTACAGGCGCCTTCAGAGGTCCTACGCCTATTGTGAAGATGGACGAGTCGAACTATGAACTGTGGGCCATGCAGTTCATGAGTATGATGAAGTCGACCGGTAAGCACATTCTTACTGAGGAGAGCCTGCTGAGAAGACATGGGTCAACGCCTCATGGGAGGCAGATGATGCATATGCCAAGGTTTGTCTATCCGGAACATTAACAGTTGAGATTGCCAACGATATTCTCCATTAGCCCACTGCCAAAGCAATGTGGGATATTCTTGCTGCCACCTATTCACAGGCAAAGAATGAGACGAAGATTCTTGCAACTCCAGCATGACATCTTTACAATCAAGCAGAATTGACGGCCTCTACACTAATTGTACACGTCTTTACATGGAATATTTGAGAAGTTTTACAGCTTCATGCCTCTCACAGCCACTCTGAGCAACAGAAGACCTATCGGAATGCCACTATGGTGGGTGTATTTCTGGCTGTCCTTGATCCAGAGTACGAGGCAACACGTTCCCAGATTTTGGCAGATTCCACTATTCCTCCGATGGAGGAAGCTTTTCACAGACGGAGTCATATTACTGTTCCTTCCTCTACTGCAAATCAGACCGCCTCAGCCATGGCAGCAAATCGAGGTCGTGGGGGTCATCATCAGTTCCGTGGCCGTGGACCTCGAGGCAGAGGAGGTCGTATTCGGCCATCATGCACCTTTTGCCACCGTTCTGGGCATACCGAAGACACATTCTATTCTAAACATGGATTTCCTGCTTCTGCACGAGTAACTGAACAGATTGAACCTCCATTTGCTTCATCTATGGATCAACGTTTTGATGATCTTGTAGCCCGTCTGAGGGGCATTATTCCTCCATCCGGTCTTGTTGCATCAGCGCCTACTTCTGAGATTCACTCCGACGTTGCTGCTTCTTCATCCACCAGTACCTCAGGTAGCACTTACACATTCACTAGCAGTAGTGGATCAGGTACTTTAGAGTAGATTATGGACTCTGGTGCCACATATCATCTGTGTGGCGATCAAGGTCTAATTACAGCCTACCGCCAGGTTCCTCCAGTCCGTACTGTGGTTATTGTTAATGGGACACATTCCCCGATTACTGGTCAACGGGAGATTAGACTGATACCATCTATGCACCTCAAGAACATGTTGCATGCGCCTGATTTTTTGATGAATTTGTTGTCCATTAGCCTACTTACAAAGGATTTACATTGTCGGGCAATTTTTGATCTATCTTCTCTTACTTTGTAAGACATCCTTACGGGCAATGTGATTGGGCGTGGCTATAAGCAGGGCGGCCTATATCGCCTCAGTCTGACTTCTTATGTCGGAGCCTCCTCTCTTCCTGTTGGATCTGTCTCTCCTTTCCTGTGGCACTTGCACTTTGGCCATCTACCTCTTCAGAAGTTGTGTCGTGTGTTACCCCAGGTTTCACCTCACATGTCCACCCAATGTGAGGCTTGTCAGTTAGGAAAGCATCATCGGTCTACCTTTCCCAGTCGTCAGAGTCGGAGTAGTAGCTCCAAGCTTGAGTTGTTTCATGTCGATATCTGGGATCCTAGTCGTGTTCTTGATCATCAATGACACATGTTTTATATGGTTATTGTGGATGATTTCTCTCGTGTGTCTTGGGTATTTTTGTTAAAGAATAAATCTGAAGCTGCGAATATTATCATAAATTTCATCAGTGAAGTTTCGTAATGTCTTTTTTGCACCTGTAAAGATTGTGAGAAGTGATAATGCCTTGGAATTTTGCACTCTTACTCTCTCTAATTATTTTTCAACACAAGGGATTTTCCACCAAACAACCCGTGCCTATACTTCCCAACAAAATGGAGTTGCAGAAAGGAAACATCGTCATTTACTTGATGTCACCAGATCGCTTCTCATACAGAGTCATGCCCCTCATTCTTTCTGGGGCAATGCTGTTCTAACGACATGTTATCTCAATCGCATGCTGTCGTCTGTCCTAGGTGAGAAAATTCCTTTCTCTCTTGTCTTTCCTGAAAGAGAATTATTCTCCCTCACTCCTCGTGTGTTTGGCTCGGTGGCCTTTGTCCACCAATTGTCTCCAGGTATTGACAAGCTCTCTCCTAGGGCTGTCAAGTGTGTTTTCGTCGGGTACTCCAGAACACAAAAGGGGTACAAGTGTTATGATCCATTGCGCAAGAAATATTTTGTTAGTGTTGATGTTACCTTTTTTGAGTCTGTTATGTACTTCTCTTCTACAGGTGATCAGTTGGTCTCTTCTAGCAATGATGAAGCCATATATATGTCACCTCCATCACCACCTCCACCACTACCTACATCTCCTACACCTTATGTTACCGTTCATGTTCTCCCATTGCCACTCCACTATACCCGTCAGCTTGCTTCTGCTCATGGTCACCGCTCATCATCTAGCTCGTCTGAGGTATGTTCTGAGAATATAATCTGTTGGAGCATTTGGTTGTGCGCCTATTGAGTTGTAGATGGGTAAATGGGTACCTCCAGGATCCATTTACTCCATCCCAGTGTTTAGCCCAACATCTACCAGTGGTGGGACTTGGAGGCTCTGTGGAGGCTATATAAGGAGCCCCAGACCTCCTGTAACCATTGAGAGAAAAAGCAATGAAGCATATACCCCTTTGAGGGCTTCTCCCGTGCTTTCATCCTGCTCCTTGGGGAGTAGGGTTCCGCGTAAATCCCGTTGTTCTTATTGTTCTTTATCTTTTTCCATGTTTCGCTTCCGCTTCCTATTTTCTAACATGGTATCAGAGTGGGTTCGATTCCCGAGGTTTTTTGTGATTTATATATTTACTCGAAATTCGATTATCAAAGCAAGTCCGTTCTGCAGTTCGATATGGATTTTATTCTTAAAGATTTCTATTCAATCATCAGTTCAAGATTTTGTGGTTTCATCAGAAACCCTAGTTCTAGCCATCAATGTTCTAGGGAGCACAATCGAGCGGGCCAGATCGATGGTTGTGCCAATCTCTTCCTTGGCTCGCGATTCCCTTCTCCAGATGCATTTCACACAACATAAGGGTTGAAAACCCTAACTCAGGCGGTCGTGGGGATCTGGTGCATCTTCTTCGTACAGTTCTCCAGGCCCTTCAGTCGCGGCCTTCGATTCGCAAAGAAGCGGGGCGCACCCATGCACGTCTCACAACTCCAGGCTGCGCAGATCTCACGCAGAAGGCAAGCTCCCAGCAGATCTCTCCGCGCAGAAGCGCGCAGGTGGCATTCAAGGCGACAAATCCCTCTCCAACAGAGCTCCATCTAACGCGTTCTCACCTCCAGGCGCACAATCGCACAAGGCAGCAGATCAAGGCGGCATCAATATCTAGCCACACGAGGAGATGCCGCACAGAATGCAAGGCCGCCAAAGCGGCGCATCTCCGGGCGGAGCCACCAACAGAACGCAAGTCTATCATGCCGTCATGCTTCCCCCAGTCTCGTGGCATGCCCTTGTGAGGAAGAAGGGCTAGATGGAGCCCTCCAGTTGAAAAAAAAGAAACGGCGCCTAATCCAGGAGTCCCAACGAGCGGTGAAATCTCGCTCCAAGCGGGCGACACCCCGAGCGGCGCGCCCTCCCCAGGCGCGGAACCCGCCTCGTGCGAAACCTTCAGGCGGCGCCCCCCCGTGCCTGCACGACTTTGCATTGGCCTCCAGGGCTCCCCCAGCCCTTGCGCGAAAGCTCCCTCTCCATGACGGCGCTCCCACACAGCGGCGACGCCCCAGATCCCATCGCGTGCGCAAAATCACCCAGTCCCAAATGCACCAGGCGGCGCCGCTACTCTGTGCCGCGCGCACCTCTAGCCCCCTCCTCATGCGACGGCGCCCCTCGAGCCCCCTCCTTTCAAGCCAAGGCAGCGCACTCCACTCTCCTGCGCGGGGACCCCATGGGGGTGGCATTCGAAGGGGTGAACCCTATGTAGGGTTGCAAATATTTGAGGTCGTGCCCAGTTGTTTTAAAAAAAATGAAATAAGCTGCAGTATTAAAAAAAGGTTTTGAAAAACAAAACAGAAAGAGGCGCGTACAAGAAAAAGCCGTACTCAAAGGAAAAAATGCAAGAAAAGCCGTAAAAGAATGGTTGAAACAGCTTAAAAAATATTAAAAAAAAGTGTGACGACTTATTAAAAAAAGCCGTGAGAAATTTTTTTAGAATGCTCATGTATTACCCCCATATTATCTTGTCTTCTCCCAACTTTGTCGATGTTCATGTTCCGATAAGTATGGGAGAAATGGGGAGTATATGTAGAGTCACAGGTCTTAATCCGGATTCAGATGTCAGTCTCCAGACTAGCCAGATGATCAAACTCTACAGATCGGTTTCAGACTCGACGATCTTGGTTCCGAGTCGTCAGATTCAGACACGCACGAGTGTGCGGTCTTCAGTTTCTTGGTCCCCATCATTCTTCTTGTTGTCAGGTCAGAGTTTTCATGTGACCCATAGGGACTCCAGAGTAGAGGACCATTCCCTATGTCATGTGGGCAAGGGTTTTCATGTGGTATCATAGGTACTCCAGAGCACCATTCTCTGAGCTAGATGGGAGAGACCCAGATCTCTGACGAGGAGACTCCAGGCGCAGTTTCAGACTTGATGGTCAGATTCCGAGTCTTCAGTTGACTCACACTCCAGCCCGTTCGTCCTCCTCACCCGCACAACATGAGAAGCAACGTCCTTGACTGCAGCAGTGTGCGCGTTGAGTTGATATTGCCCGTAGTGTCTTGTAGCGTGAGTTGAGTTTCTTTCTGTTTGTTTGTCCAAGCTGAGCATTGCATGCTCCAGCTTGAGGGGGAGTGTTGGAGTATTTGGTTGTGTGCCTATTGAGTTGTAGATGGGTAAATGGATACCTCCAGGATCCATTTACTCCATCCCCGTGTTTAGTCCCACATCTACTAGTGGTGAGACTTGGAGGCTCTGTGGAGGCTATATAAGGAGCCCCAGACCTCCTGTAACTACTGAGAGAAAAAGCAATGAAGCATATGCCCCTTTGAGGGCTTCTCCCGTGGTTTCATCCCGCTCCTTAGGGATTAGGGTTCCACGTAAATCCTGTTGTTCTTATTGTTCTTTATCTTTTTCCATGTTTCACTTCCGCTTCCTATTATCTAACATAATCAATATTGATGGATCTAACGATTTACCTGAGCAAGATGTGTTACAGGGGACAGATGAGGATACAAATGACTTGGATCTTCCTATTGCACTTCGGAATCAGAAGCGCAGCTGCGCGTCATATCCTATAGCATCCACCATTTCTTTTGATCGTTTATCTGGAGAATTCAAGAGCTTTGTCATTGCAGTATCAGCAGTGGATATTCCACGGAATTACCAAGATGCATTAAAGGACAATAGATGACGTTTAGCCATGGAAGAAGAGATGGCTGCTCTTCAGTCGAGAGGTACCTGGAGCCTTGTCCCTGCACCCACCGGTGTGTCTACAGTGAGCTGCAAGTGGGTCTTTACAGTTAAGCAGAATGCAGATTGCAACATTGACAGATACAAGGCACGCCTGGTTGCTCGTGGATTTACACAAACATTTGGGGTGGATTATCTTGATACATTCTCATCGGTTTCTCGTCATTCCACCCTACGGATCCTACTTTCTGTTGTGGTTACTCGTGATTGGCCATTGTTCCAATTAGATGTTAAGAACGCATTTTTATATGGTGACTTGCAGGAGGAAGTCTACATGCAACAACCACCTGATTTTGTTGTTGAGCGGGATTGTTTTAAGGTATGTAGACTTCATAAGGCCATCTATGGCCTTAAGCAGAGCCACAAAGCTTGGTTCCAGAAGCTCTCAGACCTGTTTGAAAAACAAGGGTACAGACGTTCCAATGCAGATCATTCCTTATTCATACCGAAGACATCCAGAGGTACTATTGCAATTATGGTGTATGTAGATGATATCTTGATTACAGATGCCTCAAATGAGGCACACACTGCGGATTGCATCTTCAAGCTGGTGGATGAGTGTCTTAACGAAGTGGGCATAGATAATGTGGTTCAGATTGTGGCGGATAATGCATCTGCCAATGTAGCAGCGGGAAGATTGCTGCTCACCAAATATCCACGGATTTGGTGGACTCCATGCGCCGCGCACTCTCTTGATCTTTCTTTGGAGGAGATAAGCAAAGAGACGAAGGTGAGGAGTGCAATCACAAAGGCAAAGAAGCTTACGGTGTTTATATACTCTCACACCAAAACTCTAAGCTTGATGCGTAAGTTCACCAACAAGAGAGACATTGCAAGGCCTGGTCAAACAAGATTTGCAACCACTTTTCTTACTTTTGAGAGCCTGAATGAGAAGAAAGACAAGCTTAGATTGATGTTTTCCTCAGAAGAGTGGAGAAATTGCAAATGGTACAAGGCCAAGAGGGGAGAAGCAGCGAGTTCTATTGTATTCAGCCTTACATTTTGGAACCACATTGCACACGCCGTCCGAGTTTTCACTCCATTGGTTCGTTTATTGCGTGTTGTTGACGCAGATCGACGTCCATCTATGGGTTTTGTGTACGGAGGGCTTGAAGAGGCCAAACGAGAGATAGTTGCATCATTCAATGGCGTGGAGTCATCTTACAAATTTTTTGTGGATGCTGTTACCTCCAAGACCAAAGGGAGGCTCGATACTCCATTGCATCTTGCGGCTTATTACTTGAACCCATTTTTCTTCAACACCGAGTCTCGTGGTGATCCGGATGTTGTGGTGAGGAGAGGGTTTAAGGAGTGCATGGAAAGATTTTATCCAGATTTGGATGTACAAGATGCAATTACCAGGGACGAGCTTCCAGCATACAGACTTGGTCGCGGTGATTTTGGCAAGCCTTTAGCTGTGAGACAGAGGATGACAAATGACAACAATTATGACCCAGGTATTTCATGCTGGACAATTCTCGCTTTGGCAATATTATATTATATTTATATTGATGAATTCTCTATTTAAATAGCTAACTGGTGGCATAATCATGGAGATGACACGCCTCATTTGAAAGCCATGACCATCAAGATCTTGAGCTTGACGTCTTCATCCTCCGGATGTGAGCGTAACTGGAGTACCTTTGACTCGGTAATGACTCCATTCCACCGACCAAATTTGGTTACTAATAGTAAAGTATAACGTAGTAATTGATATAAATTTAAAATTTGAATTTTGATGTTCAGATCCATACCAAGAAGAGGAACAGATTGGAGACGAAGAAGCTGAATGATCTTGTGTATGTTCGTTTCAATTCAAACCTGTGGGAACGTCGAGTTGAAAAAGAAAAAGATCCTCTCTCATCTCGTTATCGTGCATACATGGCTGAATGGACTGGAGGTGTCGATGCTCATGATGAGGAGGTTTTTCCAGGTTCCGGATTGACATGGAGTGCTGTAGCACATGCTAGTGGTGCTGAAGAGAATTTTGAACCGAGAAGGAGCCAGCGAGTTGACCGTAGCAAGGGAGCTTCATCTTCGAGCTCCAATGCTACGCCGATGAATGAGAACGAGGAGTTACATCTTGATGATATAGAAGAAGTAGAAGAAGAAGAAGATGATGATAACGACGACGAAGAAGAAGAAGAAGAGATGGACTTGGATAATGACATTGAGGATTGATTCGATTGACTTGTCTTCCTTCCTACTTGTAGTATTTTTTTGGACATGTATGCGCTTTTGAACATTTGCTAGTGTTATGTACCAAATATTTTGAATGTTTGATCTTAACTTCCTTCATTTTTCCTTCTCTTGCTGTAATTTCTTAAGCTCTTGAAAATATTAAATTTGCTAAAATTATGAAGATAAATGATAGTATATATATTAAAATTTGATTTATATATTAAAAATAATTAAAAAAATCAAAACCGACTAATGCCCGACTAAATCCGATTACTCTCCCGACTGCCGATTAATCCTTAGTCAGTGACCCTGCTGACCGAGTACCGACTGCCGACTTCTGCAAGTCTCTTATTTTCCCCAACATGGTATCAGAGCGACGGTCCTGGACCAGAGTTCTTGATCCAAAATCCTAACCCTAGACCCCTCCCATCTCCAAGCCCCGTGCGCCGCCGACGTACCCTCCGTGCGGACTCCGTGCGCCGTCGCCTAGGCATCAAACCCCTGCGCCTGCGCCTGGGCCCTGTCCTCCGCACGTGCCTCTTGCACGTCGCCTCCCAGGCACCACACAGTCCCATCGCGCGTTGCCATCGCGCAACCCCATCGTGCGCCTCTCGCGCATCACCCTTCCAGGCACCATGCGTCGCTCTTTAAGGCTCCTTCAGCGCCACGGCCTCTTGGCGCCCCTTCGCGTGCATCTTGGCGCCCCTCCGCGTGCATCTTGATCCCCTGAGGCTATGACTCGTCCTTGTGTTTCCCGCCTAGAGCATCGCGTCTAGGCTGTGACCATGTGTGCATTTTGCCTAGTGCACGCCACCGCTCTAGGGGTCGGTCAACCCTAGGGCATCTTTGTCAGCAAGGAGACCTTCGACCGTGTCTCCACGTCAATGGGTTTGGTTGCTTGAGTCTACACATGCAACTGAACCCGTGAATGTCAGTGTAGACGATCATATCTTCAGTCTACAACCTTAGTCTTCTATTCTCGTCATGTCAGAAAGCAAGGCAGATATCCTATCTACAGGCGCCTTCAGAGGTCCTACGCCTATTGTGAAGATGGACGAGTCGAACTATGAACTGTGGGCCATGCAGTTCATGAGTATGATGAAGTCGACCGGTAAGCACATTCTTACTGAGGAAGAGCCTGCTGAGAAGACATGGGTCAACGCCTCATGGGAGGCAGATGATGCATATGCCAAGGTTTGTCTATCCGGAACATTAACAGTTGAGATTGCCAACGATATTCTCCATTAGCCCACTGCCAAAGCAATGTGGGATATTCTTGCTGCCACCTATTCACAGGCAAAGAATGAGACGAAGATTCTGCAACTCCAGCATGACATCTTTACAATCAAGCAGAATTGACGGCCTCTACACTAATTGTACACGTCTTTACATGGAATATTTGAGAAGTTTTACAGCTTCATGCCTCTCACAGCCACTCTGAGCAACAGAAGACCTATCGGAATGCCACTATGGTGGGTGTATTTCTGGCTGTCCTTGATCCAGAGTACGAGGCAACACGTTCCCAGATTTTGGCAGATTCCACTATTCCTCCGATGGAGGAAGCTTTTCACAGACGGAGTCATATTACTGTTCCTTCCTCTACTGCAAATCAGACCGCCTCAGCCATGGCAGCAAATCGAGGTCGTGGGGGTCATCATCAGTTCCGTGGCCGTGGACCTCGAGGCAGAGGAGGTCGTATTCGGCCATCATGCACCTTTTGCCACCGTTCTGGGCATACCGAAGACACATTCTATTCTAAACATGGATTTCCTGCTTCTGCACGAGTAACTGAACATATTGAACCTCCATTTGCTTCATCTATGGATCAACGTTTTGATGATCTTGTAGCCCGTCTGAGGGGCATTATTCCTCCATCCGGTCTTGTTGCATCAGCGCCTACTTCTGAGATTCACTCCGACGTTGCTGCTTCTTCATCCACCAGTACCTCAGGTAGCACTTACACATTCACTAGCAGTAGTGGATCAGGTACTTTAGAGTAGATTATGGACTCTGGTGCCACATATCATCTGTGTGGCGATCAAGGTCTAATTACAGCCTACCGCCAGGTTCCTCCAGTCCGTACTGTGGTTATTGTTAATGGGACACATTCCCCGATTACTGGTCAACGGGAGATTAGACTGATACCATCTATGCACCTCAAGAACATGTTGCATGCGCCTGATTTTTTGATGAATTTGTTGTCCATTAGCCTACTTACAAAGGATTTACATTGTCGGGCAATTTTTGATCTATCTTCTCTTACTTTGTAAGACATCCTTACGGGCAATGTGATTGGGCGTGGCTATAAGCAGGGCGGCCTATATCGCCTCAGTCTGACTTCTTATGTCGGAGCCTCCTCTCTTCCTGTTGGATCTGTCTCTCCTTTCCTGTGGCACTTGCACTTTGGCCATCTACCTCTTCAGAAGTTGTGTCGTGTGTTACCCCAGGTTTCACCTCACATGTCCACCCAATGTGAGGCTTGTCAGTTAGGAAAGCATCATCGGTCTACCTTTCCCAGTCGTCAGAGTCGGAGTAGTAGCTCCAAGCTTGAGTTGTTTCATGTCGATATCTGGGATCCTAGTCGTGTTCTTGATCATCAATGACACATGTTTTATATGGTTATTGTGGATGATTTCTCTCGTGTGTCTTGGGTATTTTTGTTAAAGAATAAATCTGAAGCTGCGAATATTATCATAAATTTCATCAGTGAAGTTTCGTAATGTCTTTTTTGCACCTGTAAAGATTGTGAGAAGTGATAATGCCTTGGAATTTTGCACTCTTACTCTCTCTAATTATTTTTCAACACAAGGGATTTTCCACCAAACAACCCGTGCCTATACTTCCCAACAAAATGGAGTTGCAGAAAGGAAACATCGTCATTTACTTGATGTCACCAGATCGCTTCTCATACAGAGTCATGCCCCTCATTCTTTCTGGGGCAATGCTGTTCTAACGACATGTTATCTCAATCGCATGCTGTCGTCTGTCCTAGGTGAGAAAATTCCTTTCTCTCTTGTCTTTCCTGAAAGAGAATTATTCTCCCTCACTCCTCGTGTGTTTGGCTCGGTGGCCTTTGTCCACCAATTGTCTCCAGGTATTGACAAGCTCTCTCCTAGGGCTGTCAAGTGTGTTTTCGTCGGGTACTCCAGAACACAAAAGGGGTACAAGTGTTATGATCCATTGCGCAAGAAATATTTTGTTAGTGTTGATGTTACCTTTTTTGAGTCTGTTATGTACTTCTCTTCTACAGGTGATCAGTTGGTCTCTTCTAGCAATGATGAAGCCATATATATGTCACCTCCATCACCACCTCCACCACTACCTACATCTCCTACACCTTATGTTACCGTTCATGTTCTCCCATTGCCACTCCACTATACCCGTCAGCTTGCTTCTGCTCATGGTCACCGCTCATCATCTAGCTCGTCTGAGGTATGTTCTGAGAATATAATCTGTTGGAGCATTTGGTTGTGCGCCTATTGAGTTGTAGATGGGTAAATGGGTACCTCCAGGATCCATTTACTCCATCCCAGTGTTTAGCCCAACATCTACCAGTGGTGGGACTTGGAGGCTCTGTGGAGGCTATATAAGGAGCCCCAGACCTCCTGTAACCATTGAGAGAAAAAGCAATGAAGCATATACCCCTTTGAGGGCTTCTCCCATGCTTTCATCCTGCTCCTTGGGGAGTAGGGTTCCGCGTAAATCCCGTTGTTCTTATTGTTCTTTATCTTTTTCCATGTTTCGCTTCCGCTTCCTATTTTCTAACATGGTATCAGAGTGGGTTCGATTCCCGAGGTTTTTTGTGATTTATATATTTACTCGAAATTCGATTATCAAAGCAAGTCCGTTCTGCAGTTCGATATGGATTTTATTCTTAAAGATTTCTATTCAATCATCAGTTCAAGATTTTGTGATTTCATCAGAAACCCTAGTTCTAGCCATCAATGTTCTAGGGAGCACAATCGAGCGGGCCAGATCGATGGTTGTGCCAATCTCTTCCTTGGCTCGCGATTCCCTTCTCCAGATGCATTTCACACAACATAAGGGTTGAAAACCCTAACTCAGGCGGTCGTGGGGATCTGGTGCATCTTCTTCGTACAGTTCTCCAGGCCCTTCAGTCGCGGCCTTCGATTCGCAAAGAAGCGGGGCGCACCCATGCACGTCTCACAACTCCAGGCTGCGCAGATCTCACGCAGAAGGCAAGCTCCCAGCAGATCTCTCCGCGCAGAAGCGCGCAGGTGGCATTCAAGGCGACAAATCCCTCTCCAACAGAGCTCCATCTAACGCGTTCTCACCTCCAGGCGCACAATCGCACAAGGCAGCAGATCAAGGCGGCATCAATATCTAGCCACACGAGGAGATGCCGCACAGAATGCAAGGCCGCCAAAGCGGCGCATCTCCGGGCGGAGCCACCAACAGAACGCAAGTCTATCATGCCGTCATGCTTCCCCCAGTCTCGTGGCATGCCCTTGTGAGGAAGAAGGGCTAGATGGAGCCCTCCAGTTGAAAAAAAAGAAACGACGCCTAATCCAGGAGTCCCAACGAGCGGTGAAATCTCGCTCCAAGCGGGCGACACCCCGAGCGGCGCGCCCTCCCCAGGCGCGGAACCCACCTCGTGCGAAACCTTCAGGCGGCGCCCCCCCGTGCCTGCACGACTTTGCATTGGCCTCCAGGGCTCCCCCAGCCCTTGCGCGAAAGCTCCCTCTCCATGACGGCGCTCCCACACAGCGGCGACGCCCCAGATCCCATCGCGTGCGCAAAATCACCCAGTCCCAAATGCACCAGGCGGCGCCGCTACTCTGTGCCGCGCGCACCTCTAGCCCCCTCCTCATGCGACGGCGCCCCTCGAGCCCCCTCCTTTCAAGCCAAGGCAGCGCACTCCACTCTCCTGCGCGGGGACCCCATGGGGGTGGCATTCGAAGGGGTGAACCCTATGTAGGGTTGCAAATATTTGAGGTCGTGCCCAGTTGTTTTAAAAAAAATGAAATAAGCTGCAGTATTAAAAAAAGGTTTTGAAAAACAAAACAGAAAGAGGCGCGTACAAGAAAAAGCCGTACTCAAAGGAAAAAATG
The DNA here is from genome assembly GCA_037367405.1 of Ottelia alismoides. Classification (NCBI taxonomy): domain Eukaryota; kingdom Viridiplantae; phylum Streptophyta; class Magnoliopsida; order Alismatales; family Hydrocharitaceae; genus Ottelia; species Ottelia alismoides. Next base: position 449,711 of record JAZKJV010009168.1, read on the forward strand.
CAAGAAAAGCTGTAAAAGAATGGTTGAAACAGCTTAAAAAATATTAAAAAAAAGTGTGACGACTTATTAAAAAAAGCCGTGAGAAATTTTTTTAGAATGCTCATGTATTACCCCCATATTATCTTGTCTTCTCCCAACTTTGTCGATGTTCATGTTCCGATAAGTATGGGAGAAATGGGGAGTATATGTAGAGTCACAGGTCTTAATCCGGATTCAGATGTCAGTCTCCAGACTAGCCAGATGATCAAACTCTACAGATCGGTTTCAGACTCGACGATCTTGGTTCCGAGTCGTCAGATTCAGACACGCACGAGTGTGCGGTCTTCAGTTTCTTGGTCCCCATCATTCTTCTTGTTGTCAGGTCAGAGTTTTCATGTGACCCATAGGGACTCCAGAGTAGAGGACCATTCCCTATGTCATGTGGGCAAGGGTTTTCATGTGGTATCATAGGTACTCCAGAGCACCATTCTCTGAGCTAGATGGGAGAGACCCAGATCTCTGACGAGGAGACTCCAGGCGCAGTTTCAGACTTGATGGTCAGATTCCGAGTCTTCAGTTGACTCACACTCCAGCCCGTTCGTCCTCCTCACCCGCACAACATGAGAAGCAACGTCCTTGACTGCAGCAGTGTGCGCGTTGAGTTGATATTGCCCGTAGTGTCTTGTAGCGTGAGTTGAGTTTCTTTCTGTTTGTTTGTCCAAGCTGAGCATTGCATGCTCCAGCTTGAGGGGGAGTGTTGGAGTATTTGGTTGTGTGCCTATTGAGTTGTAGATGGGTAAATGGATACCTCCAGGATCCATTTACTCCATCCCCGTGTTTAGTCCCACATCTACTAGTGGTGAGACTTGGAGGCTCTGTGGAGGCTATATAAGGAGCCCCAGACCTCCTGTAACTACTGAGAGAAAAAGCAATGAAGCATATGCCCCTTTGAGGGCTTCTCCCGTGGTTTCATCCCGCTCCTTAGGGATTAGGGTTCCACGTAAATCCTGTTGTTCTTATTGTTCTTTATCTTTTTCCATGTTTCACTTCCGCTTCCTATTATCTAACATAATCAATATTGATGGATCTAACGATTTACCTGAGCAAGATGTGTTACAGGGGACAGATGAGGATACAAATGACTTGGATCTTCCTATTGCACTTCGGAATCAGAAGCGCAGCTGCGCGTCATATCCTATAGCATCCACCATTTCTTTTGATCGTTTATCTGGAGAATTCAAGAGCTTTGTCATTGCAGTATCAGCAGTGGATATTCCACGGAATTACCAAGATGCATTAAAGGACAATAGATGACGTTTAGCCATGGAAGAAGAGATGGCTGCTCTTCAGTCGAGAGGTACCTGGAGCCTTGTCCCTGCACCCACCGGTGTGTCTACAGTGAGCTGCAAGTGGGTCTTTACAGTTAAGCAGAATGCAGATTGCAACATTGACAGATACAAGGCACGCCTGGTTGCTCGTGGATTTACACAAACATTTGGGGTGGATTATCTTGATACATTCTCATCGGTTTCTCGTCATTCCACCCTACGGATCCTACTTTCTGTTGTGGTTACTCGTGATTGGCCATTGTTCCAATTAGATGTTAAGAACGCATTTTTATATGGTGACTTGCAGGAGGAAGTCTACGTGCAACAACCACCTGATTTTGTTGTTGAGCGGGATTGTTTTAAGGTATGTAGACTTCATAAGGCCATCTATGGCCTTAAGCAGAGCCACAAAGCTTGGTTCCAGAAGCTCTCAGACCTGTTTGAAAAACAAGGGTACAGACGTTCCAATGCAGATCATTCCTTATTCATACCAAAGACATCCAGAGGTACTATTGCAATTATGGTGTATGTAGATGATATCTTGATTACAGATGATGATGGACAAGGAATTCAGAGGGCGAAAGAAATGTTGGGCCGTGAATTTGTCACCAAGGATCTTGGAGTCCTTAGATATTTTCTGGTACTGGAGTTTGCCAGAAATCCTCATGGACTGGTAGTGACCCAGAGGAAATGTCACTGATCTGCTGAGCGAAACAAGAATGCTTGGATGTCGACCGACCACTACACCCATGGATCCTAGCATGAAATTATATGATGATGACACTGAGGAGGTGGATAGGAGAAGATACAGAGAACTGGTGGGAAAACTTCTTTATGTTACTATTACCAGATCCGATATCTCTTTTGCTGTTAGTCGGGTGAGCCAGTTCATGGAGCAACCATGCTTGGTACATATGGATGCTATACATATGATACTCAGGTATCTTAAATCATCTCCAGGTGCAGGTCTGTTATTCAAGAAAGACAAGGAGATTATTATTTCAGCATGTGCAGATGCAGATTACGCATGATGCTCCAAGGATAGGAAGTCCACCACTGGATTTGCTGTGTATGATGGAAATTCTCTCGTCTCATGGAGAAGCAAGAAGAAAACTGTTATAGCCAGATCCAGTGCTGAGTCTGCATATAGGGCTATGGCCCAGGTCAGTACAGAAATGATGTGGGTGAAAGTTGTTCTTACAGATCTATATATAAAAGTCACACTTCCTATGGCTCTGGAATGTGACAATCAAGCTGCCATATTTATTGCAAATAATCCAGCATTTCATGAACGAACGAAGCACATTGAGGTTGATTGTCACTTTATATGAGATATGATTCAGAAGGGATTTATTACTACATCTCATGTTAGCTTAGGGGACCAAACTGCAGATATCTTTATCAAGGCGTTACTTAGAGGGCCATTCCGGAAGTGCTCGTCCAAGCTGAGCATGATCGACATCTATGCTCCATCTTGAGGGGGAGTGTAGAGATATATGTTATGTTATTTTGTACCATTTCATATTTTTCTTTTCTTCAGGACTCTTGATGTAATTTACCCATAGGCTACTCTCCCATATAAGAGAGCCTAGGGCATATGGAATAAATAAGTCTCTTATTTTCCCCAACAATCTCTATATTGGAGCGCTTCTGGTTGTTACTTGCTACAACCCAATTTCATCTCATTATGGAGCAACAGAAGCTGATTTAAATGTGTGATTGTTGTCCATCTGGCTTCCCAAGAATGGAGCAGTGTTAATGAGGATTGTATGTTAAGAATGATGTGCATCATAGTATTGACTATTGTAATTGGTTATTATTATATGAAATATATATTATGTTGTTTCTCTTTTTCGCTTTATGTTATTTATTTTTTTTATATATTTCTTATTCTATATATTGCCCTTTAGGATTTTTTCTGTAGACAAAGGAACCTTAAGTTCTCATAATAAACAAATCATTAATTTCTTTACTCATGGAATTGGAGCGACATTCCTTTTGATAATGTAACCCCATCGCTAACCCTCTTTTTCTCGCGACCCTAACACAACGCGACTCATGCCCAATGGCTAGCACCTAACACGCTGCGAACAGTGCGGCTTCACACACATCTTGCAACGCCCCTCGATGTAACTTGCGCCCCTTTACACATAGCATGCATTGCACGTAGCATACATCGAAACCATTTGAGCACCTCTGTGCACAATACCTTCGCACGCAACACATACATATGCCTAGGTGCTCCCGAGCATCACGCTCCTCGTGTGCCTACATCCCGTGCACTCGTCTATCATCTTCCACACATTGATCTTGGGTAGTTTGGATTAGAGTTGATCCCTTAAATCTGATTGGTTAGCCCTATAGTGATAATAAGGGTGATGGGAAAGGTTGTGATCTAGATCTACACGCACATGTTTCATATATGTAGAGGCTTATATATGTTGGGATGTACTGTTTCATATTTTCTATTTATATATTGTACGTCTCTGTAATTTACCCAAGGTTTTCTCTCTATATAAGAGACCCGAGGGCTCTATGGAATAACACATCAGAGTATCGATTACTCTAACATGGTATCAGAGCCAAAACCCTAACCCTAGGGTTTTCTCCACCCGCCGCCCCCCCCCCCCCCCAGCCCGCCGCCGCCGAACCCCCAGCCCGCCGCCGCCAGCCTCCAGCCGGCCCCTCCAGCCCTCCTGCGGGGCTCCTAGCCCTCCCACCGGCTTCCTCTCCTCGTCCCCGGCCTCCAGCCGCCGCCGGGACGCCACCCCCGCCGCCCAGCACCGCCGCCGGGAACCCCCCCAGCCGCCGTCTCTCTTCGGTAGAGGCTTCCACAGCCTCTACTCGCCACCGGAACGCCTCTCCTTCGGTCGGTCTCGGATAGATGTTGGGTTCAAGTGCATAACGTCTACATATGCACTTGAATCCTCAAAGGTCTTGGTAGACAACATTTTCTTGGTCTATCACTAGTTGTTCTTCTCCGGCAGTATGTCAGAACAAAAGGTCGATATGCCCGCCATAGGTGCCTTCAAAGGTTCGGCACCAATCGTCAAAATGGACGGGACAAACTACGAACTGTGGGCTATGCAGTTCCTCAGTCTTATGAAGTCGTGTGGTAAGAAGCATATTCTTACCGAGGATGAACCGCCGGAGAAGACATGAATATATGCCTCATGGGAGGCTGATGATGCGTATGCCAAAGTTTGGCTCTCAGGAACGCTCACGACGGAGATAGCGAATGATGTCCTCCATCAGCCCACCGCCAAGGCGATGTGGGATATTTTGGCCACGACGTACTCTCAGGTACGCAACGAGACAAAGATGCTCCAGTTGCAGCATGATATCTTTACCACGAAGCAGAATGGGAGGCCTCTTCATTCCCTGTACACGTCGCTTCGTGGAATGTTCGAGAAGCTCTATAGCACCATTCCGCTCACAACCACGCCGGAACAGCAGAAGACGTTCCGCAACGCCACTATGGTTGGCGTATTACTTGCTGCCCTTGACCCTGAGTACGAGGCAGCACGCTCTCAGATCCTTGCAGATGCCACCATTCCACCGATGGAAGAAGTATACAGGAGGCTCAGTCGTGTACCTGTTCCATCAAATACAGCGACTGCACCTCCCTCGGCAATGGCAGTTTCCAGGGGACGTGGTGGTTCGTCCTCATTTCGTGGCAGAGGAAGTGGTGGACGTGGCCGCGGAGGTCGCATACGCTCTACGTGCTCATTCTGTCGTCGTACTGGTCATTCGGAGGATACATGCTATTCCAAGCATGGCTTCCCTCCTTCTGCACGTGTCGCTGATCATGTTCAGGGTCCACCAGCATCTACTCCAGATCACAGGTTCGAGGAGCTAGTGGCACGGCTTCGTGATATCATGCCACAGTCACCGTCAGAGGGTGCTGAAGCTTCTGATTTTGCGGCCTCGGCGTCAGCCAGTACATATGTTTCAGCCAGTGCCTCAGGTAGTCCTTCAGTCTCATTTCATAGTCATGATCTCACAGGATGGATTGTCGACTCTGGAGCTACCCATCATCTCTGCCGTGAGAAAGATATTCTGCAGTCCTACAGAGCTGTTCAGCCTGGTCGCTCTGTACTCATTGCTGATGGCACTCATTCCCCTATCATCGGTCAGGGGGAGACGGTTTTGCTACCCTCTATGCACTTACAGAATGTTCTACATGCTCCAGAATTCTCTATGAACCTCTTATCCATTAGTCAGATTACACGTGATTTGCACTGTCGTGCTATTTTTGACCCATCGTCTGTTATTTTTCAGAACATACTAACGGGCAGGGTGATTGGCTGTGGCTCTGAGCACAATGGCCTCTATCGTCTCGTCCGAAACTCTTACGCTGGCGTCTCACTGCATTCCCAGGGATCCGTATCTCCGTATACCTGGCATCTTCGGTTTGGTCACCTGCCGCTACAGAAAATGCATCACCTCCTGCCTCAGATCTCTCCGAGTTCTTCTTTTCGTTGTGAAGCATGTCAGTTAGGGAAGCACCATCGGTCTAGCTTCCCCAGTCGTCAGAGTCGGAGCAATCGCTCCCCATTTGAGTTATTTCACATAGATATTTGGGGTCCAAGTCGTGTCCCAGATCATCAGGGGCACAGGTTCTATTTAGTTGTGGTTGATGATTTTTCTAGAGTGTCCTGGACTTTCCTTCTTAAAAATAAATCTGAAGCAGGAAGTGTTATTCAAAATCTTATCAATGAAGTTCAAAATGTTTTTTCATCTACTGTTAAGTATGTACGTACTGACAATGCATTGGAGTTCTGCACTCGTTCACTTGCTCGCTTCCTTTCTTCTAAAGGCATTATCCACCAAACCACATGTGCTTACACATCTCAACAAAATGGGGTTGCAGAACGGAAGCATCGACATTTCCTTGATATTGCTCGCACATTACTTATTCAGAGTTGTGCTCCATTATCCTTTTGGGGGGATGCTATACTTACAGCATGTTATCTGGTCAACCGAATGCCTACAACTGTTATTGGGGAAAAGTCTCCAATCTCTGTTCTTTTTCCCGATAAAAATTTGTTTACACGTACACCTCGGGTCTTTGGCACTGTTGCGTTTGTCCACCGCTTATCTCCAGGGCTTGATAAGCTATCTCCTAGGGCTATCAAGTGTGTATTTGTGGGCTACTCCAGGACACAGAAAGGATACCGTTGCTATGACCCTGTTCATGACAAGTACTATGTGAGTGCAGATGTTACATTTTTCGAACCTGTCATGTACTTCTCACCTGCAGGTGACAGATTGGTCTCCTCCACATCCACAGATTCCAATGTTTATGTGCCTCCACCTCCAAGCCTGGGTCAATCCTCTGCTCCACCAACACATCCACCACCACCACCACCACCACCACCCCCGCCACCACCTCCAGTTGTACCTTTTACTAAGTTCTATACAAGGCGGCCAGGCCCTGCTCAAGCTACATGTCAACCATCCAACACGCCTCATGTATGTTCTGATGTTAACACTAATGATGGGTTAGACAATGCACCTGTGCAGGAGCTTTTACTACAGGAGGAGGATCAGCCGGTCAACACAGTCATGGATGATTTGGATCGGCCCATTGCTCACAGGAAGCAGCGAAGACAGTGTGCTTCATATCCTCTTGCCTCTCAAGTCTCATTTCATCGTCTCAGTGGGGATTTCCAGAAGTTTGCAGCTGCTGTCTCGTCAGTTGAGATTCCACGGACATATCAGGATGCCATGAAGATTGATTGCTGGCGTCTAGCCATGGAAGAGGAGATGCGTGCCTTGCAATCTAGAGGGACATGGTCTCTTGTCCCCATTCCTCCAGGTGCCTCCGTGGTGAGTTGCAAGTGGGTGTTTACGGTGAAATATCATGCGGATGGACGTCTAGACAGATACAAGGCCAGACTTGTAGCACTGGGATTTACCCAGATGTATGGGGTAGATTATTTGGATACTTTTTCGCCAGTGGCGAGACACTCCACTCTTCGCATCCTCCTATCTGTTGCTGTGGTACGTGACTGGACCATTTTCCAGCTTGATGTCAAGAATGCTTTCTTGTATGGTGACCTACAGGAGGAAGTCTACATGCAGCAGCCACCAGGGTTTGCTGCTGAGGGGGAGACTCAGATGGTGTGCAGACTTCATAAGGCTATCTATGGCCTCAAACAGAGTCCCTGAGCATGGTTCCAGAAGCTTTCCCAGCTAATTGAACGACAGGGGTTCAGGAGATCAAATGCGGACCATTCACTGTTCGTCCAGAAGACCCCTAGAGGTACAGTTGTTGTTATGATATATGTTGATGACATCTTGGTTACAGGAGATGATGCTCAGGGGATTGAGATAACCAAGTCCCTGTTGGGAAGCCAGTTCATTACGAAGGATCTGGGCACGATACGATATTTTCTGGGGATAGAGTTTGCAAGAAATGCACAAGGAATGGTGATGACTCAACGAAAATATGTCACAGACTTGCTAGTTGAAAGAGGAATGACTGGATGCAGACCTTCAAGTACGCCTATGGACCCAAGCATGAAGCGGTACGATGATGATACCGAGGAGGTGGACAAAAGAAGGTACAGAGAGATGGTGGGTAAGCTCTTATACATTACTATAACTCGACCAGATATTGCCTTTGCAGTAAACCGGGTGAGTCAATTTATGGAGCAACCGAGGCAAGTTCATATGGATGTCTTGTATATGATATTGAGATATCTGAAGTCTTCTCCAGGCACAGGGTTGCTATTCAAGAAAGATACAGATCTGTCTATTTCATCTTGTGCAGATGCATATTATGCAGGATGTCCAATGGATCGTAAGTCTACTTCTGGATTTGCTATCTTCATAGAAAGCTCTTTAGTCTCTTGGAAAAGCAAGAAACAGACTGTTGTGGCGAGATCCAGTGCTGAATCCGAGTACAGAGCCATGGCACAAGCAAGCACACAAATGATGTGGGTTAAAGCAGTCTTAGAAGATTTGAATGTAGATGTCCCCTTGCCTATGAATCTTCAATGTGACAATCAGGCAGCATTGTTTATTGCCAACAATCCAGCTTTTCATGAGAGAACAAAGCACATCGAGGTGGATTGTCATTATACTAGGGACATGATACAGAAGGGCTTCATTTTCACTTCTCATGTCAGTTCAGAGGACCAGACTGCTGACATATTCACCAAGCCATTGCTCAGAGGACCTTTCCAGAGATGTTCTTCCAAGCTGAGCATGATAGATATCTATGCTCCATCTTGAGGGGGAGTGTAGAGGCTTATATATATTGGGATGTACTGTTTCATATTTTCTATTTATATATTGTACGTCTCTGTAATTTACCCAAGGGTTTTCTCTCTATATAAGAGACCCGAGGGCTCTATGGAATAACACATCAGAGTATCGATTACTCTAACAATATATGATCGTGTAGACAAGGATTGCGTTTTTCCCCGAATCTTGCCCTTCCTGTGCCTTCATCTTCTGTCATTGCAGAAAGCAATGCTGATGTTACTCCATTTTCTGAGCATTCAAAGGTCTATGTCCAATTGCTAAGGAGGATGGGATGAACTATGACTTGCAGGTGGTGTAGTTCATGAGAATCATGGAAGACCGCCGTAAAGAGTACACCCTGATCGGATGTTGAACTAGCCGATAAGACTGATGCAAATGCTTTTATAAAACATGACATTGTATGGACTCGTATATGGCTCTCTAGTACTCATCACAGAGATAACCAAGACATCCTACATCTAGCAATAATAAATGTGATATAGGATGTTTTTGCTACAATATATTCTCAGGCGAAGAACAATTTAAAGTTTCATCAGCTTCAATATGATATTTTCATAATGAAATAGGATGTTCGTCTTCTTCATGCCTTCTGTTCTAGTTTTGAGAGGCTCATTCAGAGAAGCTCCATAATGAAATAGGATGTTCGTCTGCCTTATGCCTTCTATTCCAGGTTTGAGAGACATATTCAAGAAGCTCCATAGTTTCTTGTCATTAAATGATAACATCAGTCTGCTATTAATCCATAGGAACACCTTGATGGCATGTCTTTTTCTTGCTGCCCTTGATTCCAAATATGATGCAACACATAACCAGCTTCCTTTGGTGCATCAATCCATCCCATGGAGGAGGCATATAATTGATTGAGCAGAATCATTGTGCCTCACAATCCTAGATCTCACTCAATTTAGAGGACATGGTGTTTGTGACATGGGAAGCAGTCTTCCTCATCCTTAGTATGTTTACTGCAATCATATGGGGCATTTTGAGGAGACATGCTATCTGAAGCATGCCACCCTGCCTCTGCTTGTGCTGCTGAACATTCTGGGACCATCGATGTACCTGCTGATCAGACTTATGATGACTTTGTTTCCCAATTCAAGGAAGATCATGGAACCTTCAGCTGGTACTAGTGGCTCTCCTCCTACCTTGTCTGACACTGCTACCTCTACGAGCACCTCAGGTATTGGTTATGATCTTACCAAATGTCACATCATTGATTGTTACACAGTGGATAATGGACTCTGGAGCATCCCATCTTCTCTGTGGCGACAGAAAATAGTTTACATCATATATCACGTTCTCTTTGTTTGGTCTATAATCATTACCGATCGTAGATATTCTCCTATCACTGGACGTGGGGGAGATCCAGTGAATGCTTTTCATGTCTTCAGAATATTTTACATCTCTAAAGCTTTCTATGAATTTAGATTACTGAGGAACATGGATTGAAATTTCATGAAATTTCACTGAAATTTCGGTTTTGACAGGTACTGGGTATGGAAACTACCCTAAACCTTGAGGTGGGTAGATATCCAATATAGCTTGTTCATTTCATTTTGTTTTTTATTCATATTCGTAAATAGATTATATTTACTATAATTATGTAATTAATTATGTAATTCACTAGAACTTTGTCTACGACAATTGTTAGAAAATAGGAAGCGGAAGCGAAAGTGATAAACAGAGCATAAGAACAGAAATAATAATCTTGGAACACAAAGATTTTACGTGGAAACCTACTCCCTAAGGAGATGGATGAAACCACGGGAGAAGCCCTCAAAGGGGCGGATATTGCATTCCTTTTTCTCCCAATGGATGCAAGAGGTTTAGGGCTCCTTATATAGCCTCCACAGAGCCTCCAAGTCCCACCACTGGTAGATGTGAGACTAAACACATGGATGGGGTAAATGGATCTTGAAGGTATCCATTTACCCATATACAACTCAACCTACACACAATCAATATATTCCAACACTCCCCCTCAAGCTGGAGCATGGAATGCTCAGCTTGGACAAACAGAAAGAAACTCAACTCACATTACATGACACTACAGACAATATCAACTCAACGCGCACAACTGTCGGCTGTTGTCGAGGACGTTGCTTCTCATGACGTGCATGTGAGGAGGACGAACGGGCCGGAGTCTGAGTCAACTGAATCTCCTCGTCGGAGAGCATTTGCTCTGAACTGCGCTGTCAGAGGCACTGCAACTGGAAATGAGTCTCCACCTGGAGAACTCTGGCCCGCTACAACATGTGGACAACTGCTCCATCTCTGAAAGTGGTCAAACTGAAAAAGACCGTGGAAGTGCAATCCTCGTCGGAGTCCACGGTCGCTGGAGAATGGAGTCTAAAAAATCTCCTCGTCGGAAAACTGGGTCTCTCCCATCTGGCACCGAGAATGGTACTATACTCTGGAATCCCTATGATAATACATGAAAACCCTTGCCCACATGGCATAGGGAATGGTCCTCTACTCTGGAGTCCCTATGGCTCATATGAAAACTCTGGCCGACAAAACAAGAAAAGATGGGGACCACTAGAAAAGATGGCATACATGTGCTCACCTCAAAAGACCGCTTACATGTGCGTGTTTGAAACTAAAGACTCAGAAAACATCTGACGTCGAGTCTGAATAATCTGAACTGTAGAGTCTGGAAATTTGAATGGCCTGGAATTTGGAGATCTGACATCTGGAACATCTGAATAGACCTGCAACTCTACATAATACTCCCCATTTCTCCCAACCAGTTGGAATACATGGCATCGACTATGTTGGTAGAAGATAAGATAGGTGGGGAAAAAAACCAAATAAGCCGTCATTTATATTTTTTTCGTTTTTTTTTTGCAAAATTTCCTTTTTTTCTTGGCTATTTCCAATTTTTTATAGCCATCAATTTCTCTCGCTCTTTCTCTTTTAAATAAGCCATTGACTTCTTTTTCGGCTTTCCCTTTTTTCCTTCAAAAAAATTTCTTGCGTACGTTTTTTTTGTATGTACCTTCTCTCTCCTACTCCCCCTTTTTTTCTTAATAAAGAACTTATGATCCAATTGGACCGAAATAGAAACTGCTCTTCCCCATTTTTTTTTAAAATAGACGACAACTACCCAGATCATTCAATGATTTTTTTTAAATTTAAGTTGTTTGGCCCCCTTGTTAGGGTTCCCATCGTGGAAACCATCAACCATGCACGAAGCCACCCTCCCCTTTTTTTTCTTGCGTCGCCACCCCTAAAGGGCTTCTTCCCTCCTGTGCGCCGCCCCAAGGATATGAAGGAGCAGGAGGGTGCGCGCTCCTGAGAGGAGCTTGGAGATGCCGCCGTGGCTAGGCCACGCGACGAGATGGAGCTTGGAGAGCGGGGAGAGGAATCGCCGCCACCCGCGGCTGTGCCTAGAGGTTGAACGGATGCCGGTACCGTCTGCACGAGGGGGAGATGCACTTGGGGAGGTGCTGCCTTTGTGGAGCGGCTTCTCCTGCGCGTGGAGATGGCGGCGACTCCGCCAGGAGATCTTCAAGGAGATGAAGGTTGCCGGTCTCGCCACCTGATGCATATGCGCCAGGTTTAGCTTCACGCGCCGCCTGCGATGGTGGCAACCTCGGGTGGCATAGGGCTCCACCGTGCGGGGAAGCAAGGGCGATGGCGGCGTGACCTGGAGGAGAGGGGGAACGACCTGGAGGTCCTACCGTCTGGAGGCTTTGTCAGGTCTCTTGAAGGAGGTGCCGCCTTTACTGGAAGTTGCACGCAATGCTTTGGCGCTACCTGGAGAGTCATGCTGTCTGGACTCATGCTGGAGAAGAGATGCGCCTGGAGCCAAGGATGCTGCTGGCCTAGGGGTTTCATGCAAAACCTAGGGTTCCACGATGGAACCCGATGCCGCCTATTGCCTTTGCCATGGTTTTAAAAAATGCGCCTCGAGGCGCCGAGGCATAGGCCTCGAGGCGGTTTTCCAAGAAAACCGCCTCGAGGCTATAGCCTCAGTCTGGATATCTGAGGCGTAAGGCTCAGAGACCCGAGGCGGTATCGAGGCGGTCGAGGCGGTGAGGCGGTCCCGAGGCGCCACCTCGATCTGTTGTGCATTTTCTTAGGTAAATAAATAAAAAAACTATATAAAGTTGTACTTTTATAATAATATTAAAGTTATAAAGCATATTTTAGTTGCAAACATACAAGTCACAATCGCAATATTGTGTGATAGTATCATCATATATTATTCCCAAAACATAACATTTCATAAATATACAATTATACATTTATATTAAAATCATTATTGCATCAAAGAAATCATGCAAGTGTACAATAATTGTTTCTAATTAGTATGAATAAATTTTATGTCAACAATTGATATTCGATTGCTTATATCGCTACAATGAGTATAATATATGTTTAAGAAACTGTATATTTTTGTAAGAATATTAGAAATTCACATATTTACAATATTAATATTACTTAATCACAAATTAAAACTAGCATATATGGTTAATATGGTATTCTTTATACATCTTGTTGGGAAAAATGAGCAAGTTTATTCCATAAGCCCTAGGCTCTCTTATATAGGAGAGTAGCCTATGGGTAAATTACATAAAGCATACAACTGAAAATAAAAAAAACGAAGGATACAGGAAACAACTATATGCGTTAACACTCCCCTTCAAGATGGAGCATAGATATCAATCATGCTCAGCTTGGACACACACTTCTGGAATGGGCCTCGTAGTAATGTCTTGGTGAATATATCAGCAGTTTGATTCTCTGAGGTAACATGAGATGTAGCAATGAGTCCCTTCTGAATCATGTCACGTATGCAGTGACAGTCAACCTCAATATGCTTGGTCCTCTCATGGAATGCTGGGTTGTTTGCAATGAACAAGGCAGCCTGATTATCACATTCCAAGTTCATAGGAAGCGGTACATCAAGATATAGATCTGTAAGAACATCTTTCACCCACATCATCTCTGTACTAGCCTGGGCCATAGCCCTATATTCGGATTCAGCACTGGACCTAGCTACCACTGTCTGTTTCTTGCTCCTCCATGAGACTAGAGCATCTCCAACATAGACTGCAAATCCTGAGGTGGACTTCCTGTCCTTGGGACATCCTGCATAGTCTACATCCGCACATGCTGAGATAGAAATCTCCTTTCCCTTCTTGAATAGCAAACCTGCACCTGGAGATGATTTGCGATATCTAAGAATAATGTGTATTGCGTCCATATGGACCTGACGTGGTCGCTCCATGAACTGGCTCACACGACTCACTGCAAATGATATATCATGTCTAGTGATCGTGACATACAATAGTTTGCCTACCAGTTCTCTGTATTTTCTCCTGTCCACCTCCTCTGTGTCATCATCATAGAGCTTCATGCTGGGATCCATTGGTGTCGTAGCAGGCTGACACACAAGCATACCTGTTTCACTCAACAAATCTGTAACATATTTCCTCTGCGACATTACTAATCCATACGGATTTCTAGCAAATTCCAGCCCCAGAAAATATCTAAGGACTCCAAGGTCCTTAGTGACAAATTCAGTTCCCAGCTTTTCTTTCGCCTGCTTTATGCCCTGCTCATCATCTCCTGTAATCAAGGTGTCATCTACATAAACCGTAATTACAATAATACCTCCAGCAGCTTCTGTACGAACAAGGAATGATCAGCATTGGAGCGTTTGTATCCTTGTTTCTCAAAGAGGTCTGAGAGCTTCTGAAACCATGCTCTGGGGCTCTGCTTAAGGCCATAGATAGCCTTATGTAATCTGCATACCTTGGAACACTCCCCCTCAACAGCAAAACCGGGTGGCTGTTGCATATAGACTTCCTCATGCAAATCTCCATATAAGAATGCATTCTTCACATCCAGCTGATAGAGTGGCCAGTCTCTAGCAACTGCAACATACAACAAGATCCAGAGAGTGGAATGACGGGCTACAAGCAAGAATGTGTCAAGGTAATCCACCCCGTACGTCTGTGTAAAGCCACGTGCAACAAGTCGTGCCTTGTATCTGTCAATAGAGCCGTCCACATTATGCTTCACTGTAAACACTCACTTACAGCTCACCGGGTTCACATCTGGAGGTATAGGAACCAGACTCCAAGTTCCTCTGGACTGAAGTGCCGCCATTTCCTCCTCCATTGCTAGCCGCCATCTACTATCCTGCAGAGCATCTTGATAATTTCGTGGAATATCCACAACTGATAGTGCCACCACAAATGTCCTGAAATCTCCAGATAATCTCTCAAAAGACACAGATGCTGACAATGGATATGTAACACAGCTCCTCTTCGATTTGCGTAGAGCAATGGGAATATCTAAATCTGCTGTAGCCTCGTCTGGCCCCTGCAATATGCCCTGCTCAGAAATGTCATCAGATCCATCAATAGAAATATTTTTATTACATACCATAGGCGAGCTAGGAGACGAGTCATGACCATGAGCGGGAGGAGGCCTGCGGGTATAATGGAACGGTAGTGGTGAGACATGTATATGTGGTGGTGGCGGGGGTGGTGGTGGTGGGGGTGATGCTGATGACGGCATTTGCGGTGGTGGTGTCATGTATATGGCATCAGTAGATGAAGGTGGTAGCTGCTGGTCTCCCAAGGCTGAAAAATACATAACGGATTCAAAAAATGTAACATCTGCACTGACCATATACCGCCGACGCAGAGGATTGAAACACTTGTACCCCTTTTGAGTTCTGGAGTACCCAACGAAAACACACTTGACAACCCTAGGAGAGAGCTTGTCAGTACCAGGCGACAACTGATGGACAAAGGCAACCGAACCAAACACACGAGGAGTCAGAGTGAACAGATCTTTCCCGGGATGGATGAGGGAAAACGGAATCTGTTCATTCAAGACAGAAGAAGGCATACGATTGATTAAGTAACATGCAGTGAGAACTGCATCACCCCAGTAAGAGTAGGGAACATGACTCTGTATAAAAAGTGATCTTGTGACATCAAGAAGGTGACGGTGTTTCCTTTCAGCAATTCCATTTTGTTGAGATGTATGAGCACAAGATGTTTGGTGAACAATCCCTTTTGAGGAGTAATAATTGGTAAGGACACGGTGCACAGTTCTAAAGCATTATCACTTCTCACAAATTTCACAGATGTGGAGAAAACATTTTGTATTTCATTCAGAAAATGGATAATGATATTTCCTGCTTCAGATTTATTTTTCATCAAAAATACCCATGACACTCGAGAAAAATCATCCACAAATACTATATAAAATATGTGTCCCTGATGGTCAGGTACACGACTCGGACCCCAGACATCAATATGAAATAACTCGAACTTGGAGGTACTACTCCGTCCTGGACGACTGGGAAAGGTTGACCTGTGATGCTTTCCCAACTGACACGCCTCACATTGGATAGGTGTGTGAGGAAGACCATAAGGTAACATGCGACGCAACTTCTGAAGCGGTAAATGTCCAAAGCGCAGATGCCACAATAAAGGAGATACTTGTCCAGTGGGAATGGATGAGGTTCCAACGAAGGGGGTCTGATTCAAGCGGTAGAGGCCTCCTTGCTCATAGCCACGACCAATCACGTTGCCCGTATGGATGTCCTGAAAAATCAAAGAAGATGGATCAAAAATTGCCCGACAATGTAGATCCTTCGTAATCTGACTAATTGACAACAAATTCATTGAAAAATGAGGTGCGTGTAGCACATTCTTGAGCGACATAGAAGATATCAATCGAATCTCCCCCTGACCAATGATGGGGGAATGTGTACCATTTGCAATTACTACTGTTCTGCCTGGAGGAATCTGAGTGTATCCTGTAAGTAAATTCTGGTCGCCACATAGGTGATGTGTAGCACCAGAGTCCATAATCCACGGTAAAGTATCTGATCTACTGGTACAGGCAAGTATGCTACCTGAAGCACTGGTCGACGCAGAAGCGGAAGTAGCAGCATCAGATTGAATCTCGGTAGTCGGTGCTGGACCAGATGGGGGAATAATGCCCCTCAGACGGGCAACTAGATCATCGAACCGTTGATCCAAAGTGGCAGCAGAAGGAGGCTCTATCTGCTCAGCGACTCGTGCAGATGCAGGAAATCCATGCTTTGAATAGCATGTGTCTTCATTGTGTCCTACACGATGACAGTAGGTACATGTTGGCCTAGTACGACCCCCTCTTCCACGAGGTCCACGTCCACGGCCCTGATTATGAAATCCGCGACCCCTGTTGGCTGCCATGGCTGAAGTGAACTATGATCCGACTCAGTCTATGGAAAGCTTCCTCCATGGGAGGAATAGTGGAGTCGGCCAAAATCTGTGATCGTGCCGCCTCATATTCTGGATCAATGCAGCTAGAAACACGCCCACCATAGTCGCATTCCTGTATGTCTTCTGTTGTTCTGGCGTGGCTGTCAAGGGCATGAAGCTGTAGAGCTTCTCAAACATCCCTCTGTATAGAGAGAATGTAGAGGGCGACCATTCTGCTTGATAGTGAATATATCATGCTGGAGTTGCAGAATCTTTGTCTCGTTCTTCGCCTGTAAATATGTAGCCGCCAGAATGTCCTACATATCCTTCGCTGTGGGTTGATGTAGAATGTCATTGGCAATCTTAATTGCCAACGTGCCAGATAGCCAAACCTTGGCATATGCGTCATCAGCCTCCCAAGAGGCATTGGTTCCAGTCTTCTGAGCAGGCTCTGGTTCGGTAAGAATGTGCTTCTTACCCGTTGACTTCATCATGCTCATGAACTGCATTGCCCACAGTTCATAGTTGGTACCGTCCATCTTTACAATAGGCGCTGGACCACGAAATGCGCCAATAGATGTGATATCTGCCTTGCTTTCTGACATACTGGATACTGAAGACTGGAATGATTGACAAAATATTTGATTTGTCTACAGTGACATAGACGGGTTTAGTTGCACGTGTAGACCTCAAGCAACTAAACCCATGTAGACGAAGGTGCTCGCTTTAGGGCTTGGCACGTGCCCCCGTATAGTCAACCGGGAGAAATAGGCGCACTGGTGCACTGGTGCGCGATCCGCGCACTGGTTAACGCGTTGGAGTAGCGCTGATATGCGTGAGGGGTCACACGGGGCCGCACAGGGGATAGGGGACACGCGCGGGCGATGCTATAGCGCTACAGGAGCACCGCACGCTACCGCACCGCAGCACAGCACACGCTACGCGCAGGCGATGCTTCAGCGCAGGCTGCAGCGCACGCTACAGCGCATGCGCTACAGCAGGCGGACCGTCGCTCTGATGGAAGAGAGATGTGCACAGGAGAGACCGAAGCAGCGCTACAGGCACAAGAGAGATGCGCACAGGAGGCGGCGCCGTGCGGCCCAGGAGAGGGCGGCGCCGATCGAAGAGAGGGAGAGAGAGGCCGACAGGTGGGGTAGGGTAGGGTTAGGATTTCGAGAACTCCGGCCTGGGACCGTCGCTCTGATACCATGTTGGGAAAAATGAGCAAGTTGTTTATTCCATAAGCCCTAGGCTCTCTTATATAGGAGAGTAACCTATGGGTAAATTACATAAAGCATACAACTGAAAATAAAAATAACGAAGGGATACAGGAAACAACTATATGCGTTAACACATCTATTAAATTTAAAATATTCAAACTTAGGATTTATGATCATATATTTTGTCAATATTTGAAGTTTACAGTTTTATGATAATATAGTTATGCTTAATAATAATTTTGATATGTATTTTCTTTATAAATCGAGGCTTACGCCTCGACCGCCTCGAGGCTTACGCCTCGCCTCAATAACGGAAAACCGCCTCGATCCGCCTCACGTTTTTTAAAACCTTGGCCTTTGCGCCTGGGCTGATTACCTGAGCGCCTCCTGCGAGTGAATCGAGCGCCACCGCGAGGATGAAGCTGCTCTGATGATGTCGATCTGGATGATGCCGATTTGGAGGTTCCTGTTCCCCGATTTAGATGGGAACTCGAAGGAGAAGGTCTGGAATCACAAGATCCTTCAAGAATGACTGGGGTTCCAGGAAACCCTAGGAAAAGAACTTCGACCGGATGATGGCGTTTATTTCGCCGCTGGAACTTCTAGAAGCTGCAAATCTGAGCATACATGTTTATTGCATCTGAGCAATATTAGGGTTTCAAAGTAAACCCTAAAATTTCTGGAATAGAATCTTGAACAAATAATCTTCACGAACAATCTTCAAGATCAACGATGGATCGAATCTCAAACTGATCATACAGATCTTCGAATAACAGATAAATATGAATAATCTTCAAAAATCGAATCTCGAATGAATTTACAAAAATAAATCTTCAACATAACTTCCTCGAGAATCGACCTGCCCTGATACCATGTTAGAAAATAGGAAGCGGAAGCGAAATTGATAAACAGAGTATAAGAACAGAAATAATAATCTTGGAACACAAAGATTTTACGTGGAACCCTACTCCCTAAGGAGCGCGATGAAACCACAGGAGAAACCCTCAAAAGGGCGGATATTGCATTCCTTTTTCTCCAAATGGAGACAGGAGGTCTGGGGCTCCTTATATAGCCTCGACAGAGCCTCTAAGTCCCACCACTGGTAGATGTGGAACTAAACACATGGATGGGGTAAATGGGTCCTGAAGGTATCCATTTACCCATCTACAACTCATCCTGCGCACAACCAAATACTCCAACTACAATTATTTCTATGAACTAAACATTGTCTCATTAATCATAATCTACATTTTAGAATCAAATGCTTATCCATTTTTATGAACAAAAAATGTCTTCTAAGTGTTGTTAACCTAATCATTTCGATTCTATTTATAATATCTATCAGTCAACTCAATGATATGTCCGATATGGATGGTATGTGTGATATAAGGCATATGGATGAGAGATATGTACGATATAAGTGCGCAATTGTAAGCTATTGTTTTTTTAAGATCTTGGATTTAATGATATCTATTTTCAATTTGTAATTTTGTATCAACGAAAGAATCAACATTAAAGTGAAATGGCTGATATGATCGATATGTGCGATATAAGAGGCATATATGAGAAATATGTGTGATATAAGTGTATATTTATAAGTTACTTATTGTTGTAATAACTTGGAAGATCTTAATTTGCGAAAAATGGTCGAAAATGGCTTTTGAGCCATTTTCAACATTTTGACTGAAACAGTCGAAATTTTCTGAAGTTTCACCGAAACTTCGATTTTGGGGATGACCGAAACGAAATCGAGATTTCGAACCTTGCTGAGGAACTCAGTTACCGCGCCATTTTTTAATCTTCTCTTTTATTTCAGGATGTACTCACGGATAGGGTGATTGAATGTGGTTGTGAGCAAGGGTGTTTGTACAGACTGATCTAGTCACTTACACTGGCAGCTCTTCCATATCCAATGGACCAATTTCCTCGTACCTATATCATCTTTAATTTGGTCATCTTCCTTTATAGAAGCTGTGTAGAGTCCCCCCTCAGATCTCTACCCAGTCTAGTTAAAAGTATGAGGCATGTCGGCTTGGGTAGTATTGTCGCACTAGTTTTCCTAGTCGTCAGTCGTAGCAATAATTCTTTATTTAGTTGTTCCATTTTGATATATGGCATCCTAGTCATGTACTTGATCAACATAAGTACTATTTCATTTTTATATGGTTGTTGTTTATGATTTTTCTAGACTATATTGGATCTTCTTAATGAAAAATAAGTCAGAGACTGGATCGATTAAGAAAACTTTTGTCATTGAAATAAAAAATCTTTTTCTACTATTATCAAATCTGTGCGCTAATGCTTTATGTACTGGCCAGTTATATTAGTTTTTCAAGTCTCATAGGATCTTACATCAGATATCTTGTGCTTATACTTCTCAACAAAATGGTATTGCTAAGCGAAAACATCATCATCTTTTAGATGCTACTAGGACTTTTCTGATACATAGTCATGTTCCTCACTCCTACTGAGGAGATGTTGTCCTTACTGCATGGCATTTTATCAATCATATGATATCTTCCATGTTGGAAGAACATGTTTCTTATTCGATTGTGTTTCTTGAAAAGATGTTCTCACATGTCATTCTTTAATTATGTAGCTTTTGTCCATCACTTGAATCCATGTCATGACAAGCTATCTTGGAGATCGGTGTTGTAGAAGAAAGATTGAGAATCAACTTTATTCAAAGGGTATGAGATTTCTTGTATAGCGTGAAATCCTAGGGCCTGAGGGGTGATAATTACGTAAGAGACCCTGAAATATTACAAATAGGAATATAACTCAGCTAATGAAAAGAAGATAAATAATAAAATAACTTCTATACTCCCCTCAAGTTGGAGCAATATTTATCGATCATGCCCAACATGGAAGCTAATCCTAATAATAATATATTTTGTTTTCCATGTAGAGTTCTTATAGGAGTAGGACTATGGATCCTTTGCTTGAGGTATATATAGAGGGGACTGAGCATTACCAACACAACATTGAGAGAGAGAGAGAGAGGAAACAAAGGGACCTGCATTTGCACTTCTTCGTGCTTTTTCTTCTCCAATGGTCATGAGAGGTGACCAATCATCAGTATATTGTATCTTTTTGTTCCCGTGGTTCCATGATGGTTGATTGCTTATCCATTTTCGCTCAAACACTTCGCATGTGCTCTGCCCGTCTCCTGGTTTCAGTCACAACAATATCTTTCCGATCCCATTTGCCAAACTTATACTCTCGTCAACTTGGTTTCCGTCTTCAAATAGTCCTTTCTAGAGATGTCTATTATGCCAAAATTAGCATAGCAAACTTCCAAGCAGCTATAATTAGTGCAGATGTAGTAGGTGAACAAAAGGAAAAAGGAATCTATCTTTTGTGCAAACATCTGTTAAGACATGCACTCCTCGTGTCCAGAGATGCCAAGGCATAAACAAATGCGTTAACTTCTCTAAATTGATGGCTACACCTGTGAACCGGGTCATTTAAAGGAAGCTCCTTCCGCCAAGCCTGCAGCTGGCACATGCCACACACCCTTTCCCATTCAATATAATTTTAAGTTCACCCACACTATTTTCTTTCTACAAAATATCATGAAGCTGTATTAGTGGCTCGAAGATCTAAATCCCATTCACTGGTCCATCCAAAATACAACTCTGTCATTCCCCACATTCTAAATACAATATTGCTTAGGTACTGCAATTGGTCCATCCCTAATTCACTGGACTGTCCAAAATACAACTCTGCCACTCCCCACTTCCCAAATACGATATTGCTTAGGTACAGCTTATGCCTGCGTCATCTCTTCCATAGCACACAGAGACTTCATTCATACCTATCTATGCTATTGCAATCCTCAAATCATTCATCACCTTCTCCAGCTTTTTTATTTTCTGGCTCCATGTTCTCAAATTCTTGCAAAAATTCTATCAACCAATCCAGTATTTAGCCTACTTTTGCTTAGTTCCTTCCGAACAGTTAGCAAAAAATGTTTTATGAATGTAGTCCGATCACCAAAATTCCTGTATCTCTGCTACGAAGGAAACTCATATTGTGAATTTACTCATCTCTATTTAATCTGATCCTCAAAGCTTTTATTGCCTCTACTTATTTAGGCCCCATTTTCTCGAAATCTTACAGATATGCTCTCAACCTATCCAATGTATAACCTAATTTTCTTAGTTCCTCTTCTGACGATAAATTCATGGTGGAGGCAAAACCGATTTTGTGTGTGTACTTATGTACATATGTTAATATGTATGTATATCATGCTTACTGACACTCAGATATTAACATTTTACATTTCAAAATGTCAAATTTTCTGCTGACTGATGGATGTAAATTTCTTCCCTTTTGCAGGTTATGTGGCATATAATTTTGTCATTGGAGCTTACTCGTACTGGGGGCCAAAGGCTGGCTATGCTATTTATAACATGGTAATTTAAAACAGACAAATTCACCAACGCCTGTCATTGGCTCTGCTATATATTATTTTACACTTCACTTTAATTTGAACGTATTCCATTATAGTCACCGCGATTGAAAACTTTGCTGATTTTTATCTATAAATGGCCCATGATAGTTTTTTTAATCAATTTTTCCTTGACAATTTCCCTTCAATGAAGTTTGTATGTCTTTGAAATTCTGGATGTTATTACAGTTTTTTCCAGGGGAGTCGAGATCAAAAGTTCTCATCCTTCTCTAAATCTCAAAGGATCATAAGTTTATAGTGGAATGCACAACATACCTTTTCATCTACAGAGTGTGAAGGGCACAACATTGAGATAAAGAACATCTTATGCAATGTTTGCTACTTGATTTGCAAAAAGGAGCTCAGCATTAGGCTATAAAAGAGAAGTGGCTTGGAATATCAAATATTTTGGAACCAACCTTTTCCCTGGCAATACTCATGGATGTGAATTGCGGTTTAGCAGTTCAATGTTCTCGTCTCCTGCAGTCAGCTTGCTGAGGGAACTTGTAGATGAGAGACTAATTTATCTAGATGATTGTCATTAATTTTGATATCGATTTATACATATTAGAGAACATTGCATTAATTGAATTTTGAAAATAAATGTGTTTTATAGGTTAGGATTTGTAATTGTAATCCATGCCAAGGTACTATTCTAGAAATTATTATTTTAAGAAATATAGGCCATAAAAATATAGCAGTCCTTGCGTGTCTTAAGTTTGACCAGGTTGGTTTACAATCAGGAACTCTTTCTGATTATAATTAATGTGTCATAGAAATGTCTCAACAGCTTTTCAATATGTATTATGTCGCTTAGTATTTTTGTTAACATCTGTATTGATTATGCCTCGTTGAAATGAAGGCTGTTTTTAAATCCTGGTTCTTTCCTTTAGCTGTGCTTGTAATAAATTGAAGGTCGTAGTTGCATTTGGTGATAATGCACTTATTTTTTGCAGGAAAATGCTGATTTAATGTTTGGTGGGATAACAATAGCATGTGGCATTTTGGGCACCTTGTCTGGTGGTTATATTCTTGATCATATCGAGTCTACTTTGTCGAATGCATTCAAGGTAAGTACATATAAGTGTAATGAATAATTGATATTTGGGAACTAAATTGTTGTCTTGTGCTCGTTGTTTGCAAAGAAAAGGTTTTGTGCTGATCTGTTTTTTGATTGCTTTCGGCAGGTAAACCATGTAATTTCTACTCTTGTTGAATCATTTATTTTCTACAAATATCTATTTTAAAAGGTTATGCTAATATATGATCTTGAGAATTCAAATAGTAATTTTTTGCAGTAATATGAACCTCTGTGTTTGAGTCATATAGTGAACATGGATCTTTGGCATGAACCATTTACCCTTCTCCTAAATACCCTGTGAATCCCCCTCCTTTGTTCCACAGTAGACATTAGAGGCCACTAAGTCATCATTCCCATGATTTTTCCCTCTTATAGAAGAGGGTTTCTATGTAAATTCGCATATATTTGTGCTTGTTTGTGGTTGTGCTCATCTACATGATGTCAAATGCGATTGTCTTTGTATTATGTTTTGATGGTATGCATACATTTGGTTGTGTGGTTTGAGGCTTTCATGATTTTTTTGAGGTTTGCAGTACACAGTTGGTCGATTGGCTTGTGAAGAAATTTAATTTTAATCACCATCTTGAGGATTGTATTTCTCTTGTTGCTCCAGTTTGTCCACTTCATCTCCAATGGTTAATTAGTTGTACACTTGTAGATCTCTGCTATTGTTGGGGCTTGTTGGGATTTGACTTTGTGAGTTGACAATATAGACATAATGATAGATCACTCATGTTTTCTCTGCTGTTAGGCTTGCTGAGATTCAATATTATGGTTGACAGTATAGACACAATGATAGATCACTCATGCTTTCTGTAGAGATATTTCTATGTTTAAGTATTTCTTTTTATTCTCTATTTATGATGTCCACGGTATGTAATTTACCTATTAGGACTGTTCTATATAAGAGAGACCTAAGATCTCACGAATCAATATAGAATCAATTTTCCACCAACATGGTACCGGAGTGACAGTCCTAGATCGGAATTCTTCTACCCAAAAACCCTAACCTAGCCGCCGGAGCCGCCACCTATCGCCACTGCCACAGCCCAGCACCACCTGCACCGCCGCTGCTGCTCATAGCAGCCTCCGTGCGGCTGTCCACCGTTGCTCTGCCTCCCCGCATTTGCTCCTTGGCCCCTTTCTCGGCTAGGGTTGTGTCGCGGCGCCACTGGGTGTTATAGGGCATCATATTCATTATCGAATGATCATGTACGATGTGATTTTGGGGTTTCCAAGGTGATTTTAGATTGATAAATCACCCCTTTTACCGTAGGACACACCTCTTATTGATGGGAATGACTGTAGTTTGAATCTATACCTGCAATTGATTCCTCTTATGTCTGTGTAGACAAGCTTTTCCTTGATTTATAAGTCCCAGAGTTTGGATTTGATATCATGTTAGAAAATAAGGTTGATACTTCCTCCGCAGGCACCTTTCGAGATCCGACACCAATAGTCAAGATGTATGGAATGAACTACGAACTTTGGGTTATGCAAGTCATGAGCCTGGTGCAATCTATTGGTAAGAGGCATATTCTTACTGATGAGGAGCCGATTGACAAGACTGGGACGAATGCCTCGTAGGATGCCGATGATGCATATGCACGTGTTTGGTTGACTGGTACGTTGACGGTAGTGATCGCCAACTATGTTCTGCATCGACCTACTTCCAAGAAAATGTGGGATATTCTTGTTGCTACCTGTTCACAGGAAAGAAATGAGACGAAGATCTTGCAGTTATAGCATGCCATTTTCACTATCAAGTAGAACAGGTGACCTCAGTACTCTCTGTATACATCTCTTTATGGCATGCTCGAGATGCTTCATAGTTTATGCCTCATGCAGCTATACCTGAGCAACAGGAGTACATGAATTGTGACATTTTGATCCGAATAACCCGAGTCCGACCTAATTAGGATCTATATGATACAATAAAACTATTGATCAATATTAAATAATCTAAATTGATCTAGAAATCATAAATTGAAACTCGTTTGGGATCAATCTATCAAAAATCGATTGCACCATAATGCATGCTATCGGAAAAACCGTAACTCATCGGAGGTTATTCGACAATTTAAAATCATAAAATTTAATCGTAAATCAAGACCACATTTGAATTCATCTCAGATCAGAAGTAAATGAATATTATACTCAGTTTGATCGTCATTCAGAGACGATTGAAATGAGATATTGTACATCACAATAGGGAATTCGAGCTGCAAATACGGATTACTTTGGTATTCCAGGGAAGAGAGAAAAGAAAGTATACTCGTTTGGGATCAATCAATCAAAAATCGATTGCATCGTAATGCGTGCCATTGGAAAAACCGTTACTCATCGGTGGTTATTCGACGATTTAAAATCACAAAAAATTTAATCGTAAATCAAGACCGTATCTCGATAAATTTCTGAATTCATCTCAGATCAGAAGTATATGAATATTATACTCATTTTAATCGTCATTCAAAGACGATCGAAATGAGATATTGTACATCATAATCGGGAATTCAAGCTGCAAATATGGATGACTTTGGTATTCCAGGGAAGAGAGAAAAGAAGGTTAAAAAATAAATAAAAATTCAGAATTCCAGCATAGTGAGCAACAATTTCCACTTAGTTGTTCTTTCTCCCTCTACTTGGCCCCAAAAACTTCTCCACTTGGCAACACCTTAAGCCATCTCCCTCCTTATTTATAACACCTCCCCTTCTGCTTTTCTCCATAATTTATTCCCAAAAGAAAAGCCCCAAATTCCTCAAAAGCTCCCAACCGAAGAGCCCCCCTTCTTCCTCTATTTTGGCTGAAAGGAGGAGCTGATGTCCTCCTCTTCAAGCAGTTGCTGCTGGAGAGTTTCAGCCCTCCTCTCCATGGTCGGCTACTGCTCTAAGCAGCAACCCTCTGCTACTACAATCAGGCAGCCAACTGCTGCTTGACCTGGAGCCCTCCCCCAACCCCATCGAACAGCTGCAGCCACCAAGTAGCTGGCTGTTGCTGCTGCCTAACCAACAACCTCTACTACAGCTGGAGGAGTAGCCAAGGAGCTACATCTCCTTGCATTTGGGAGCTGTTGCTCCTTGATTTTGGAGCTGTGCTGCATGCATGTCAAGCCTCAATTTGGAGACCCCTTGCTGCAGTTGAAAGGACCTGTCAAGCCTCAATTTGGAGACCCCTTGCCGCAGTTGAAAGGACCCCCCTGTAGCCAAGATTTGAGCAGCAGAAACCGCTCCTCCTCATCGGGAAGTTGTTGCAACTGCAGCTCCCTGATGCATGCATTTGGATCTCCAAACTTGGAAATCCAAGGTACAATCATTAATTAATCTACTGATCTCATGCTTAAATTGTGAAAGATTAAGGAGGGATTGCATGCGAATTGAGTCTAAAATTCAGACTACAATAGCTATAGTTTCATGCTTAAATTGTGAAAGATTAGGGATGAATTTGCATGTAAATTGAGTCTAAAATTCAGACTACAATAGCTAGTTTCATGCTTAAATTGTGAAAGATTATGGATGAATAGCATGCGAATTGAATCTAAAATTCAGACCATAATAGCTACAGTTTCATGTTTAAATTTTGAAAGATTAGTGACAAATTACATGTGAATTGAGTCTAAAATTCAGATCACAATAGCTACAGTTTCATGCTTTAATTGTGAAAGATTAAGGAAGAACTGCATGTGAATTGAGTCTAAAATTCAGACCACAATAGCTATCGTTTTCATGCTTAAACTGTGAAAGATTAGGGGTAACTTGCATGTGATTTGAGTCTAAAATCAAAACACAAATAGCTTCAGATTTCATGCTTGAAATGAGAGATTTGAGGGTGATAAACATACAACTTAGACCCAAATGAAATCACGTATTTAGCTACTAAGTTCATGATTTTAAGATTTAAAAGATTTGGGAATTTTATGTAGCATTGAAGTTAAATTCAGATTTAATAAGTAATTTTGAATCTCATGATTTATAGATAAAAATATTTAGTGGAAATTACATAGAATTGAACTTAAATTCATATCTAATGAGTAGCTGATTAATCCTCACTTCATCACCTCTATTCTTTTATTTTGGCCTTAAATCCTAGCTAATACATGTATATGTCAATAATTTACCAAAAAAATACTATGTAAATTGTACAAAATACT
Organism: Ottelia alismoides; assembly: GCA_037367405.1. NCBI lineage: Eukaryota > Viridiplantae > Streptophyta > Magnoliopsida > Alismatales > Hydrocharitaceae > Ottelia > Ottelia alismoides. The sequence goes on from JAZKJV010009168.1 coordinate 477,414, forward strand.
GTAAAAATATTATATAATTAAAGCATTAAATTCCAAAATTAAATAATAAAAGAAAGAAAGGAAAAAAATTAAGTGTTAAAGACATTGAGTAACCCTAGACCCCGAGACCCTGTGATCATGATGACTTGGTCGAAAAGGAATATAGTAGGGGAAGATAGGGCTGAAGAACTTGAACAAAAATACACAGAAAAGGTCACAAAATCCTAATTTAGTTTGCCCTTTAACGCATTTTGGGGTCCATTTTATTTTATTATTTTTACACTTCAAATAATAAAACCCTCAACATGGATATTGTAGATAAAAATACAAAGAAAAATAGAAAACTGATTTCACAGAAAAATAATGCAAAGTGTGCCTGGGATACAGAAAAAAAGTCGCAAAGAAAACTTTGCATACGTGTATCTTCCCCATACTATATCAAAATTGACTAAACTCACCTTTATTGTTTATAAAATTAAATAAACTATTTAATGAAGGTGGTTTCATTAAATTTGGAGTTAAGATACAAAAGTTAGGTTTTGGGCCCCCCATTGTGTAGTATATCTGTATAAAATAATCAATATATTTATTCTTTATATTTTTCAATTTCTTTTATTTTTATAAAATTCTAAATATTATTTGAAACACATGTTTATAATTAAAATAAAATAACACCAATAAAATAAAATAAAAATAATTCATAAATTTCAATACATAGGTGAAATATACTATAATATACCTATAAAGAATGTATACATGGTAAGCATGTAAATATACTCATAAAAATGCAACAAAAATGCTTAAATATGTATTTAAATAAACTAGAAATATATAAAATAAATGTATCTAACAATAAAATATATAATACAAAATTAAAATTAAAAGACACAAAATACATGTATTTTTACCTATACTAATACATGTAAGTATTAACTTGTAGTAAGTATCCTCACAAAAATAAATAAAAATATGCATTAAATACTACATAAATTTATAAACATTTTTCTTTTATAACCAAAAATTAAATAATTCATTTTATATTTTAAATGATTTTACAAACTATTTTGGGTTCCCTCTTTCTGGTTGGTCCACGTGGACCAACGAGAGACCCCCGACAGTTGACCTCCGGTCAACTGTCCTGTGCCAACCCTTGCCGCCTTGTCAGAGTTACGGACATGCTGTCTTCTCCCATTTCCACGTCGTCCTTCACCTCAAGCTCTTCACCTTCATGCAGCCCACACAACCGACCCCCTCGCTCATAACCGAATTCCCACCAACTCTTTTTCCCTTGCACGCAATCCCTCCTCGAACTCACCCTGTTACCCACCTATAAATCTCCAGTCTCCACCTTATTCACCATTTTTGGTTTTTATCCCTCTTCGCTCATCATAACCCCTATTGGACCTCACCGTTGATTCCCTGGTGGCAACAGGAATGACTCCTGTCATTTGTGGCGCGGATTAGGTGGAGGAGAGTCAGATCCAGGTCCGTCGACCTTCGTCTCCGGCGACCTCATCAACTCCGAGCTTCCCAAGCTCGTCGAGCTGCTAGGTAACTTTTAATTCATCGCAATTAGTTCCATTAGTATAGATTATGCTTTAATTTCATATTTTAATTACACACGTAGCTTAATTTTCAAAATCAAAATCGTCGGGGCTCGCATCACTGTCACCAAATTCGTAGTATCTGCCCCCTGCACCGACTCTCTTCCTCCTCCATCATCTTCTCATGACACTTCTACATCATAGCCCCCTGTTTCCCCCGTGATTCCTTCGAGGAATCACTTCGCCGAAGCTCCTTCCGCCACCCTCGTCGGGGCTGCTAACATTACATTCACCCCATGCTTCATCAACTTCACTATAGGGTCAAGGGGATAGCCCTTGATTCCCTTAAGATTTTGGTGCTGGATCGCGACAACCAAGACCACTTAGAGCTCCACCCAAAGCTCTGAAAAGGATCTCCAGGTCATCCGACCTTTAGTTCTCTTCCAGTGAGCCCAGACTTCGAGAAGGTTCTTAACAGATGCGTACGGATCCCAGGAAGGAGGAGAGATTTTCGGAGAAGGAGGCTGGAAGCGACCATGATTTGCGATTCAAGCTCGTCTGCGACGAGTTCTTCAGTGTTCTTCCAGCCGTCCTCCCGTCGGATCATGCTTGGGGCCCAGATCTAATTTGTCACTTGATTTCGGACGAAGCCGTACGCAACCAGAAGTGTCAAATCGTCCACGTGGCCACACCTCGCCCCCCCAATCGCACGCAAGTAAATGGGTAATTTATTAAGTAACCCCTACCTTTTGTAACTTTAATATTCAGCCCTGTAAATTTTTTAGCACGTTATAATTTTTGTGTAAAAGTTACAACTAGGCCCCCAAGGTTCCTGTGTATTGCATCTAGGTTCAGTGCCACGTCGATTCACGTATCCAAGTTCCTCCAGCTTTGTATATTTAGGATTTAGTATTAAAAAATGCATATTAAGTGAAACTTTAGGATATTTCGCATGTAACCTCCTGGTTGTATTTTAATTGCAAAAATACCTCTACCAGGGCTTAATTTATTCTAAATATTTCATTTTGGATTAAATAGTTATCTTTCTCTAGACAACAACAACAACAAAGCCTTTTCCCACAATTAAGTAGGGTCGACTGCATGGATTCTTCGCCTCCATTCAGATCTGTCTTGGATCAATCTCGGATTTATATCCAAAAAACTAAGATCCCTTCGTATAGTCTCTTTCCAACACTTCTTGGGCCGTCCTCGCCCTCTCTTAGCCGGCTCAACATCCCAACACTCGCATCTCCTAACCGGTGCTTCAGTTGACCTTCTTTGCAAATGACCAAACCATCTTAAGCGGTTTTCTCGCATCTTATCCTCGATCGGAGCTACACCAACTTTCTTTCGGATTGCATCATTCCGAATCCGATCTTTACGTGTATGTCCACACATCCATCTTAGCATTTTCATTTCTGCTACAGCCATTCTCTGCACATGTCTATGGTTCACAGGCCAACATTCAGAACTGTAAAGCATAGCAGGTCTCACAGCTGCTTTGTAAAACTTTCCTTTAATCTTTAAAGGAATTTTCTTATCACAGAGAACATCGGAGGCTCCTCTCCACTTTAGCCAGCCTGCATTTATTCTATTAGTAACATCTCCATCAATTTCCCCATCATGTTGCAAAATAGATCCCAGATATCTAAAAAAATCTCTCTTCTGAATGTTATCGTCACCAATCTTCACCTCGATTCCTTCACCATTGCTTCCATCAAAGGTGCATTCCATATATTCCGTCTTAGCCCTACTTATACGAAAACCTTTAGTCTCCAATGCATGTCTCCAAACCTCAAGCTTCTCATTTACTCCATCTCTAGTTTCGTCAATCAACACAATATCATCAGCAAATAACATACACCAAGGTAACTTATCTTTAATGTGACTTGTCAACTCATCCATAATCAAAGTAAAAAGAAATGGACTCAAAGCTGAACCTTGATGTAAACCAATGTTGATATCAAAATAGTCAGTCTTCCCCGTCGGGGTCCTTACACAAGATAAAGCCCTATCATACATATCCTTTATGAGATTAATGTATAGGACAGGTACTTGTCTCTTCTTTAAACTCTCCACAGTATCTCTCGTGGGACGAAATCATAAGCCTTCTCCAAATCAATAAAGATCATATGGAGATTATGCCTTTTAGCTCTATAAATCTCCATTGTTCTCCTCAGCAAATGGATGGCTTCAATAGTTGAGCGACCTGGCATGAATCAGAATTGGTTTTCTTTTACTTGGGAAACTTGCCTTAACCTTCTTTCGATCACACGTTCCCAAATTTTCATAGTGTGACTCATCAGCTTGATACCTCTGTAATTTGAACAATTTTGAATGTCTCCTTTGTTCTTACAAAGAGGCACCACGATATTCCTCCTCCAATCTTCAGGCATTTTCATGCTTCGTCAAATAACATTGAATAGATTCGTAAGCCAAGTCAAACCACGCTCACCTAAAACTTTCCATACTTCTACAGGGATGTCATCCGGTCCAACACCTTTCCCAGGTCTCATAACCTTCAAAGCCTCCTCTACTTCTTTTCTTTGTATTCGTCTATAGCATGCACGATTCAAGTAACTTTCACTACTAGCTAGATCACCCAAAGTGATCTCTCTATTTCCTTCTCCAATGAAAAGTTTATGGAAGTACTGCTCCCATCTAGTCTCTATATCCCTCTGAGTAACAAGCACGTGACCTTCCTCGTCCTTAATACATCTCACTTGAGAAAGGTCTTTGGTCCTTCTTTCTCTTGCTTTGGCCAACCTGAATATATCCTTCTGGCCCTCCTTAGAGTTGAGATTTTTATACAAAACCTCATAAGCTTTTGACTTAGCTTCACTTACAGCCTTCTTTGCTTCCTTCTTCGCTATTTTATAGTCTGTGACAGATTCCTCTGTTTTATCCTTAGACATAGCTTTAAAGCAAGCTCTTTTAATTTTTAGCTTCTCTTGCACCCCTTCACTCCACCACCAAGCCTCTTTTTGACCCGGAGCTCCTCCTTTTGACTCGCCTAGCATCTCTTTGGCTACCTTTCGGATACAAGATGCTACTGCCTCCCACATCTCATTTGCACTACCGCTACAATTCCAAGATAAGTCTTCTAAAACCTTCTCCCTGAAGCGTGATTGCTTCAGCAGAAGATTCCACCACCTAGTTCTAGTGATCTTAGGAACCTTCCTTTTCTTTACCAGCCCTTTTATTTGTAAATCCAAGACTAACAAGCGATGTTGGGTTGTCAAACTCTCTCCAGGGATTACTTTGCAATCTTTGCAACACAATCGATCTCTTCTTCTCAACGCAAAGTAATCTATCTGTGTTCTAGTTGAGCCACTCTTATAAGTAGTTAAATGCTCCTCCCTCTTCTTAAAAAGAGTGTTTGTTATAAAAAGATCATATGCAGTTACAAAATCCAGAATGACTTTTCCCTCTTCGTTTCTATCCCCAAAACCATGTCCTCCATGCACACTTGCATACCCTGAAACATCTTTTCCCACATGTCCATTAAGATCTCCACCTATGCAAACCATCTCTCTTTGTGGGATTCCTTGTAAAATCTTATCCAGATCCTCCCAAAAAGCTTGTTTAGTCCTTTCATCTAAACCAATTTGCGGTGCATAAACTGAGATGATATTCAGAATTTCTTCTTCAAGCACCAACTTTAGCAAAATAATCCGATCCCCAAATCTTTGCACCTCAACTACACAATCCTTCAAATCTTATTGAACAACCACTCCAACACCGTTTCTGCCCTTATCTTTACCTGAATACCAAAGTTTAAAGCCTGTCTTCTCGATCTCCCTTGCTTTCTCTCCAACCCATTTAGTCTCTTGTAGACATAATATATGAATCTTCCTTCTTTCCATTGTATCCACTATCTCCATCAATTTTCCAGTTAAAGTACCGATATTCCAACTACCAATCCGTAACTTCCTTTGCAATCTCTTTTGGACTAACTTCTTTACTCGCATGCGTCCATTATGCGAGAACCCTTGCAAATTTTGGATTGCATCCGGGCGGTGATGCAGCGGAACTAGTTTATTTACCCGCATGCGTTCCTCATGTGAGAACCCTTGCAAATTTTGAACTACATCCAGGCTGCGATGTAGCGGCCCTTGCCAATTTTTCATTGCATTCGGGCGATGCAACGCGTCGCAAGTAGGGAACGCCCCAACGAAATCTGTATGTTTTCTTAAATCCATGTTTAAAAGACCCGAACGGTTTCGAGATAAATTCATAAATAGTGTTCTTAGAAGAACTTTAAGAACACTATTTACGAATTTATCTCTCCTTCGCTGGCTGTCGGCTACCTAACGCGCACCCCTCCTCATTTACCAGGGCTTGGGACCGACCATGGCTGAGTTAGTTATCTTTCTCTAGAATTGTGCAAAAAATACTGAATGTGCTTTGAATGATGCTTATTCACGCTGCAATTTTTATTTGTCATTCCATTGCATTTCCAACTTATTAAAAATCATTTTAGTGCTCTTTATTCCCTGTTTAGAGATAAAACTACAAAAAATTAGAAGAACACTTTGAAAAATTCCAAAAAAATATATATAATATATGAGGAAAAGGAAGTTGTCTTGAGTAACAACCAAGTTGGCTGTTACACAAGGCAGTTTCCCCTCTTTTTTATTTTTTTCAAAAATAAAATCATGTATGACTCTATATATCCCTCCTACATGTCATTCAAATTTCGTCAGAAACAGAGACTCCTATTCCCTTCATCTAGAACATGTAATTTTTAACGGTCTGAAATTTGCTGTAATCGGCCTGTTCTAGAGGGATGGCATAGGAGTCTCTGTTTCTGATGAAATTTGAATGAAGTGTTGGAGGGATATATATATATATATATGAATATACATGGTTTTATTTTCAAAAAAAAGGAGGGGGGACTGCTTTGTGTAACAACCAACTCGGCTGTTACTCAAAACAACCTCCCCGTCCTCATAGTATATTATTATATAAGATAACTACATATCAAAAATCACAAAAAATAGCAAAAAGAAAACCCTAAAAAATTAAAAACCCTCTCTAACTCTAAAGTAATTGGAAAATATTTTCAAAAATAAAAATAGTTGTCTGCTTTATATTTTTTTATACATATTACTATATATTAAAGATAGTATTAAGGGATTTTGGTCTATTTATCTATTTTTAAAGTCTTAAGCCTTTCGGCCTATTTATTAACTCCCTATTTTTGATATTTTGAAATTTAAATATATATAAAAATTAGCAAAAATCTCCAGAAAATTATCAAAAATAGAAGAATATTTAAAAATCACATAAATATTTGATTTTGTTGATTTTGGCTTTATATAGCTATATTTATAATTATAACACCCTATATTGTATTATATACCTATATATAGTTTTATCTAATTAATAATAATAGTTATTGTTAAGTAAAATATCGTAATATGTATGGCTTAGTCTAATTTCTTCTTTCTCAGTGTACTTATCATGTAATTAACCGAGGGCTATTCTCCTATATAAGAGAGTCCTCGGGTACGTCTAATACATCGATTTCTTTTCTCCCATCATGGTATCGGAGCAACGGTCCTAGACCGGGGTTTCGTTTACCACCACCCAAAACACTAACCCTAAGCCCCTCCACCCGCCGCTCGCGCTCCAGCGCCCTTCTACCACTGCCCCGATACACAGGCGACGAAGCCCCGTCCCCAGGGCTTCCTTCCGCACCGCCACCGGCGGTCTCGGCGACCCCGCGCAGTCCCACCGCCCCTATCGGCGATCCCGTATTGCGCCAGGGCACGCCTTCCCAGGCGGTCTCCAGTGATTCTCCGCCCTTATCAGTGCCGTTGTACCGGCCCCACAGCCCGCCTGGCGGCAACGCACACCCCTGTGACAGCATGCTAAACGCCCAGCGGCCCGCACAACAACTCCCAGCGGCCCTAGCAACACCGTGCTAATCTTCGACGAGGCCTAGGTTTCCTCACAGCCACTGCGGGTCTAGCCGATCTCTCCCGAAGGCTCACAACTAAGGTCGGCGCCTCAACAAGGCCTAGGGATGGTTGTATGAGTCTACACATACAACCTTCCTCTTATATTTATCTGTAGACAGTTTACTTGGTTCTCTACGTCGGTCCTAGGCTCTTCATCAATCATGTCAGACAACAAGGGTGACGTGTTTACTTCCTCGGGTGCCTTTAAAGGCCCAGCCTCTATTATAAAGATGGATGGGACCAACTATGAACTATTATCTATGCAGTTCTACACCCTTATACAATGCCACAACAAGGAGCACATTCTGACTGAACCTGAGCCGGAGGACAAGACTGGAACAAATGCGACATGGAAACAAGATGATGCATATGCCCGTATCTGGCTATCTGGGACATTGACTACGGAGATTGCAAATGATATTGTGAACCAACCCACAACTAAGGCTATGTGGGGTATCCTGGCTGCGACATATGGGCAGTCTAAGAATGAGAGCAAAATTCTCCAGTTACAGTTCGACATCTTTTCTACGAAACAGAATGGGAAGCCGTTATATGCACATTTCTCTCATCTACGAGGCATGTTCGAGAGACTACATAGCTTCATGTCGATCACTACTAGTACAGAGCAACAACATTCTTACAGAAATGCTACAATGACTGGCGTCTTTCTATCTTCCCTTGATTCAGAGTACGATGCTGCACGTACTCAACTTCTAACTGGCGAGTCTATCCCACCAATGGAGGAGGTTTATAAGCGATTGAGCAGGATTCCTACTACATCGACGTCTACAACACAGACTACTCCTACAGCTATGGCTGCCACTCGTGGCAGAGGAGGAGCGTCACATTTTCGAGGTCGTGGACCTCGTGGTAGAGGGGGAGGAAGACACCGTGGCCCCTGTACTCACTGCCATCGACCATGCCACTCTGAGGAGACGTGCTTTCACAAGCATGGGTATCCTGCCACTGCACGGGTGGCTGAGCAGACTGTGACTACAGCTGCACCTCTTCCAGCTGCTCGCTTTGATGATCTCGTCTCACGCCTTCGTGATATGATTGTTACACCCTCGTCTTCGTCTCCAGATTCAACGGACGCTGCAGCTTCGGCCAAAGCGTCTTCTAGCTCATCAGGTGGTACCCCTTATGCACATACCAGTACTACCTTGCTCGGATCTGACAGACTGGATTATGGATTCCGGAGTCTCTCATCATATGTGCGGCGACAGACGACAGTTTTACTACCTACAGAGCACTTGCCCCAGGACGATCTGTGGTCATTGCCAATGTGGTCCGATTACCCATTATTGGTCAGGGAGAGATCACCCTGACATCTTCGTTTACTCTTCAAAATGTCTTACAAGCACCAGATTTTCAGATGAACCTGTTATCAATTAGCCAACTTACAAAAGATTTACACTGTCGTGCCATCTTTGACTCGTCTACTTTTGTGTTTCAGGACATACTGACTGGCAGGAAGATTCTTGGTGGCCATGAGCAGAAAGGCTTGTATAAGCTTGCAATATCACCGTGTGCTGGCACCGCTACTACTCTCTCAGGATCTACTTCTCCCTTCCTTTGGCATCTCCGATTTGGCCATCTGCCTCTGCAGAAAATGTGTCATGTCTTGCCGCATATATCTACTCGTACTGCATTAGATTGTGAAGTCTGTCAGCTTGGGAAACACCATAGGTCTTCGTTTCCTGTTCGTCCGAGTCGTCACAGTAGTCGGTCTTTTGAACTATTTCACTTTGATATTTGGGGTCCGAGTCGTGTACCTGATATTCAGGGACATCGGTATTATATGGTTGCAGTTGATGATTTTTCTAGATTATCTTGGGTATTCTTGTTAAAACAAAAGTCTTGAAGCAGGTGCTATTATTCGAAAATTCATTCTGGAAGTTAATAACATTTTTTCTACCAATATCATAGTCATCCGAACAGATAATGCGTTGGAGTTTTCAACACTGCATTTATCCGATTTCCTCAGCTCACAGGGAATCATTCATCAAACCTCCTTTAGTTACACGTGGCAACAGAATGGTGTGGCGGAACGCAAACATCGTCACCTTCTAGACGTCACCCGGACACTGTTGATCCATAGTCGTGCCCCTCACTCCTTTTGGGGGGATGCGGTTCTCGCTGCATGCTACTTGGTAAATCGCATGCCGTCTACTGTTCTAGGAGAAAAGGTCCCTTTCTTGGTTGCGTTTCCCGAGAAGGATCTTTTCTCCTTCACACCTCGTGTCTTTGGGTCTGTTGCGTTTGTGCATAATTGTACTCCTGGTCATGATAAGCTCTCTCCAAGGGCTATCAAATGTGTGTTTGTTGGGTACTCTCGTACTCTAAAAGGGTATCGCTGTTATGATCCGACGAATAAGAGGTACTATGTGAGTGCGGACGTCACTTTCTTTGAGTCTATCATGTATTTTTGTCCTACAGGTGACAGGTTATCCAATGACAATGCAAACGATATCGTGGTTCCTCCACCTCCATCTACCACATTAGCCGACCTACTACCACCCACGCCTCCACCACCACCACCACCACACCTCAGTCGAAATTTCTACCCATTGTTTACACGCGCAGGTCTTCTACTAGCACTTCTGCTCATCAGTCGTCTACATCTTCCAGCACGCCTGAGGTATGTCATGATAACATTGTTTCTACTGATGGCCCTGGAGTTTTACAGGATGACTGCTATAGAGGACAATGTGGAGGACGATCTGGATATTCCTATTGCGCTGAGGAAGCCACGTCGTCAATGTGCTAAATATCCAATTGCAACGCATGTCTCTTTGGATCATCTTTCAGATGAGTACAAGAAGTTTATTGTTAGCCTTTCCGTGGTTACTATACCCAGAACATATATGGAGGCATTACAGGACAACAAGTGATGTCAGGCGATGGAAGAGGAAATGACAGCCTTAACAGCTCGTGGGACATTGTCAATTATCTCTCCTCCACAGGGTGCGTCCATAGTAAGTTGCAAATGGATATTTTCTATTAAGCATAATGCGGATGGGAGCGTGGATCGCTACAAGGCAAGGTTGGTGGCCCGTTTGCTTCACCCAGACATATGGGGTAGATTATCAGGATACATTCTCTCCAGTGGCAAGGCACTCTACGCTCCGGATTTTACTAGCAGTTGTTGTTTCACGCGATTGGCCGTTATTCTAGCTTGATGTGAAAAATGCATTCCTATACGGGGATCTTCACGAGGAAGTTTACATGCAGCAGCCACCTGGGTTTACTGCTGAGGGGGAGTCACAAAAGGTATGCCGGCTACATAAGGCCATATATGGACTCAAGCAAAGTCCTAGAGCCTGGTATCAAAAGCTGTCAGAATTGATTGAGCAACCAGGATTCAAGAGGTCCACTGCGGACCACTCTCTATTTGTTTAGAAGACACAGTGAGGTACATGTGCCATTCTTGTCTATATAGATGATATTATTGTAACAGGAGATGATGCTCAAGGCATTCAGGTAGCCAAGAAGTTCCTAGGTAAAGAATTTGTGACCAAGGATCTTTGGCACCCTTCGTTACTTCCTGGGTTAGAATTTGCCAGGAATCATCGGGGTCTAGTAATGACCCAGAGGAAGTTTGTCATGGATCTCCTGTCTGAGACAGGTATGACTGGGTGCAAGCCAGCTATGACGCCTATGGATCCAAATGTGAAATTGTATGATGATGACACTGAGGAAGTCGATAGCAGGAGGTACAGGGAGCTAGTGGAGAAGCTCCTATATGTGACTATCACCAGACCAGATACTATGTTTGCTGTAAGCAAGGTTAGCCAAATTTATGGAGTGTCCTAGAAAGACTCATATGGATGCTATCTATATGATCTTGAGATATCTGAAGAACTCACCTGGTTCAGGACTCCTATTCAGTAGGGGCAGCTCATTGGAGGTAACAACATGTGCAGACGCTGACTATGCAGGATGCCCCAAGGACAGAAAGTCTACTTCAGGATTTGTTATTTTTGTTGTCACTCACTTGTTTTATGGAAAAGCAAGAAGCAGACTGTGTTGCCAGATCAAGTGCAGAATCAGAATACAGAGCCATGGCTCAAGGGAGTACAGAGATGATGTGGGTTAGATCGGTGTTGACTGATCTTTCTATAGATGTTCCTCTTCCTATGCGGCTATTATGTGATAATCAAGCCGCATTATTCATTGCAAATAATCCAACTTTCCATGAACGAACGAAGCATATTGGGGTGGATTGTCATTACACTTGAGATCTGATCCAGAAGGGGCTCATATCTACAGCTCACGTGTCTACAGGAGATCAGACAACTGATATCTTCACCAAGGCTCTAGCACGAAGTCCTTTTCAGAAGTGTTGGTCCAAGCTGAGCATGATAGATATATATGCTCCAGCTTGAGGGGGGGTGTTAAGTAAAATATCGTATTATGTATGGCTTAGTCTAATTTCTTCTTTCTCAGTGTACTTATTATGTAATTAACCCATGGCTATTCTCCTATTAGAGAGTCCTCGGGTACGTCTAATACATCGATTTCTTTTCTCCTATCAATTATTATTATTAATACCTTATATATATTTTTAAATCCTTTTTAAAAAATAAAAAGACTGTTCTCCTTTGTATTTTTTGATTTATATATATAGTATAATATATATATATAAATACCATCTTATACTTATTACATATATATAGATATATGTATACCTTTATTATATAGAAAAAGAAAAAAGGAAATAAAAATTATAAAATTAAAAATTCATAAAAAATAGGATTTTTATCAGTTGTGCCCCTCCGAGATATTCCAATATCAGTTATGCCCCTCCCTTTTCGGGAATATCAGTTGTGCCCCTGACTTCTTGCCAATCTATCACTTGTACCCCTTGTGTTAGTTACCGTTCATCTCCAATGCAAACAGTTGTTAACTTAAGGGACACAACATGAATTAAATTTTAAAAAAAGGGACTGAAAAGTCATCCTCTTCCTTCTCCCCCTTCTCTTCCGCCTCCCCCTTCTCTTCCTCCCCCAACCCCTAACTCCTCCCCCTCCGCCCATCTCCTCCGCCGCGCTCCTCCCCATCCGCCTAGCTCCTCCCCCTCCGCCCTCGCTCCTCATCCGCCCAGATCCTCCCCCTCCGCCTCGCTCCACCCCGCTCCTCCTTTCTGTCGAGCTCCTCTTCCTTCGTCCTGCTCCTCCCCCTCCGCCCAGCTCCTCCCCCTCCGCCATTGCTCCTTCCCCTTTGCCCAGCTTCTCCACCATGATCCTTGCTGCCCCACTCCTCTCCCTCCGCCTAGCTCCTCCTCCTTCGCCCAACTCTTCCCTCTTCGCCACCGCTCCTCCCCTTCCTCCCAGCTATTCACCCTCCCCCCCGCTCCTCCCCCTTTTCCCCACTCCTCTGCGCCGCTCCTCCTCTCTATAGAGCTCCTCTCTCTCCATCCTGCCCCCCTCCGCCTAGCTCCTCCCCCTCTGCCACTTCTCCTTCCCTTATGCCCAACACCTCCGCCCTGCTACCCCTACCCCACTCTTCTCCCTCCGCCCAGATCCTCCCCCTCCGCCCCGCTCCTCCCCTTCGTCCAACTCCTCCCCCTCCGCTATTGCTCCTTCCCCTCTGCCCTTCTCCATCATCCTGCTCCTTCCCCTCCACCTAGCTCCTCCATCTCCGCCACCAGCTCCTCCCCCTGATCGTGTAGCTGAGCTTGTCGTCGTTGTCCACACTGCTGACCATCCCGAAGACCGACTCGAGGAACCCGAAGGTTGACCCGAGAAAGAAGATGTCGGTTTTCTGTTTTACCCTCCTAACCAAACCATGGTTTGAAAAAATCATGGTTAAGTTCAACTTACTGACGGCTAAAGTAATGGAGGGGCACAAGTGATAGATTGGAAAGAAGTTGGGGGCACAGCTGATATTCCCAAAAAGGGAAGGGCATAACTGATATTGGAATATCTCAGAGGGACACAACTGATAAAAATCCTAAAAAATAAATATAATTAAAAACCCACAAAAATATTAAAAAAATCCAAAATGTAAGAAAACACTAAAATAATTATTGTTCCTTCTTATCTACAATAATTATTTGCCTATCCTCGTAGCTCTCTAAGGTTCGACCCCCAGAATACTTGTACCCTATATACATTTTTATATGGATTTATAATAAATTTGATCCACTTGATTTCATTGTTTGATTATTATAGTTGTGGGTTGATCGTTGATTTAACTTAGGTCTCTGTGAGTGGACACATCAACGATTGTTGGTCTCACCTTGTGTGGACCATACCGCTCCTTGGATTCTCGGTTGATCAAATGATGCCGTTGTCGGGGAGCAACGCTTAGGATAGGTTTATTATACATTATTCTTTGTAGATTTATCTTTCTTTTATTTCTTTGTATAATTAATTGTTTTGGTTGCTTCTGACATATCTCTTGTTGAATTTCTTGCGAGGGATTGCGTAGTAAAGGCAATTTCCTAGGAAATTGGCGCACCCGAGCTACGAGGATATCAATCTTTTCTACATAGGCTGATTGGGGAGACCAAGAAAGGGAGACAGAGGGAGAAAGAAGAACATGCCTTTTAGCATAGTTTTTTTATTTTATGAGAGAATGTTCATTTAATTTTTACCAATATTAATTGTAATAATTGGGACACTACACTTTACGAGGTCCATTGCGTGAGTGTCTGTTCACATGGGGACCTCGTCGGATTTTTCGTGTTTTTATCGCCTTTATTTTATTTTGTTTCTCACGTTTTGAGCTTTTCGCCTTTCCTTTATTTATTTTCTGTGATGGAGCCCCTAGATCTAGGATTGCCTGCATTGGTAAATTAGGTCCACGGCTTAATTAGACTCATGTGCCTATAGTGATATACGCTTGGACTTAGTCAAATTTAATTGCTAATTACTTGGATTTGGAATCGCGCGCGTCGTGACTCCATACAATGCATGCAGGACCAGTTGTGTCGGGCACCGAGGAGTCTCCAAGATAGACCTTAGGTTTCTTTTCTAAGTAATTAACATCTGGTTCTTCATGTTAAATAATAATTCTTGTTTAGGGTGATTTCACTCTTTTGCATACCATGCATGTAGTATAGATATTTAAATTCCGTTTTAAATCCCGCATGGAGAGAGCTGGGAAGCGTTGTACGTCCTTCTAACTTTGCATGCATCATTTGATACTAAGGTGAGATTTCCACCTTAGTATCAACCTGCATAGCTTTTCGTCTCCTCTCCCAGTTTTGTATCACTTAGGACTCGAAGCAAAATACAAAAAAATCGTTACGAGTATTATTTTGAAAAATACTCAAAAAGTGAAAACAAAAAAATAAAACAAGGTGGTTGTTTAACAAACTTTGACTTAAATTAAAAATTGTAATGAACATCATTGTTTGGGGTTCATAAAGCCTACATTATTTTCACATACCTTACAGACCGAATGAGGCATGACCCTGAAGGATTAGAGTCTAAAATCTGATCTGTGGCTGTCTTGATAATCACCTGGGACGGCGAAGTATTGGTGCTTCTATCGTATGTAGGCGAGTAGAGCCTTTTTGATGACAGTGTTCCTGTCTTGTGTAGAGCATCCGA
The DNA here is from genome assembly GCA_037367405.1 of Ottelia alismoides. Taxonomy (NCBI): domain Eukaryota; kingdom Viridiplantae; phylum Streptophyta; class Magnoliopsida; order Alismatales; family Hydrocharitaceae; genus Ottelia; species Ottelia alismoides. The sequence continues at coordinate 492,465 of JAZKJV010009168.1, forward strand.
CCTGATCCGAAGTATTAAGCTTAGATCACGCCCTTACGGGTATGTCTGTCTCATCGCCCTGCGTCCGAATACCTCACTTGTGGGGGAAGTATGGGTTTCACCTATTGCCTTCCTCTATTTCTTTGGCCGAGTAGCCTCCGGATACGAGATCAAGGAATTCGAAGAGCGCAGATCACATATTACAAAGGAGGTGAAACAAGTACGGGTAACTTTATTGGCAGTACACACTCTCCTATAGGGATAACCCTCTAAGGATTTGCTCATATATTGTCTGAAAATAACAATAAAATTGAAGAGATAAAAATTGTTAAACTCTTACATCTTCGCATTGTGTGAGTTGAACACATATTTGTATTGTGTTTGTTTGATTTTAGTCTTGCACACTTGCAGCCTTTTTCTTTTTATCTATTTCCATTTCCTCTTGCCCCGCTCATTGTGAGACTTCCTCTACTTCCCTCTTCATCTATTGTTTATCATTGTGCTCCATTCTGCATTTACTTCACTCTCTCCATGATGTCATCTCATGAAAGGTTTAGTCGAGATCCCGTCGACACCTACATCGATTCCATGAATTCTACATCTTAATAATTCGAGGCAATTCCTGAGAATCCAGTTCGGATCTTGCGAACCAATCTCCAAGCTCCTCGACTTCGTCCTCTATTCCAATAAATCGAGATCACTCTTGTCCCACCTTTCACCCTTTGTTGATGGAAATCGATTTCAGTGATATCAAATGCTCCATTCACACACATCTGGAATTGACCTTAATTCCAGATCATCCACTCCATCTAGTGCAGAAGAATTTTTGTCTGAACGGAATACATTTTTTGTGTAGATACCACACTGAACCTCGTACATATCACATCCTCTGAGTCTGATTCAGAGATGACTCCTCAAAGGAAAGGGACAAACACCGCTATATCTCTGAGTCTGATTCAGAGATGACTCCTCAAGGGAAAGAAAAGGGACAGACACCGCTAGATCAGGGACAACTGGATCAGAACACAATCAATGCTCAGCTGCTTGCTTCCATCCAAACCATCCAACAACAGCTGGCCAATCAGGCCTTAGCCCATATTACTTTTCAAAAGTTATTGAACGATTTGAGGAGAGAGAGAGGACAAAAGAGGAGGAGAAGATGAACCATAAGATGGACCCTATGGAGGGCCCGTAAATGAGCCACGAGGAGAGAGGCCCAAGCCGACTCTCAAAGAAATTACGATCCTGATGTTGGTCAGATGTAGTGGATACAGATCCTTATAGTCCACAAACATTTCGAGCTCAAGTTGTTGCTTCTTGCCCTTCTGCCCTCGTTGCATGAGAATACAAATGGAGAGCCATACATTCATTGCAACAATTCTCTCACATCTGCCGCACAACTCATTATTCCAACGTCCCGTTGGGTGTAGTCGAAATGACAACATTCCCCTTTAGTCTTCATGATAAGACTCTTCATTGGATGAACCATCTGGGGATGGTCATAACGACCTGGGAGGAACTGAAGTCTACGTTCCTCCAGAAATATTATCCACTTGGTCGTCTGAATCAGATGCGAGAACGGATCAACAACTTCTCTTAGGGATCGCACGAATCAATACGGGAAGCTTGGGAGAGGTTCCGTGATTTACAGGAGAAGTGCCTCCACCACGACAGTCCAAAGACTAGCCTCGTTCAACACTTCTTCGGGGGCCTCACTCCTGAGAGTCAGAGGCTAGTAGATGTCGCATGTGGTGGCTCGTATTTTAACAAGGATGAGGATGTTGTATGACAGATTTTCAAAGAAATGACCGAAGGAGAGGCCACTCTATCCTCATCCAGTGCATATCAGTGACAGTTGCAAGTCCACCACAAGCCCGCCAATATGGCGGTAACCAGTGAGCAAGACAGGGACGAGAGATCCGACCTCAACATTATCGGGAGCCACTTGTCAAAAGTTGATATCATTGAAAAGTGACGACATGATTTGGAGAAGTCGTCTGTGATCGAACAGAGAACCAAACATCTGGACAAGTTGGATCAGATCTCAAAGCAGCAGGAGCTGCTTGTTAGCACCATCAATGTTGTGCAGTATGTGAGCTCGACCGCCACCACTCCAGCTGAGCTGAAGAAACCATCATCTCCACAACAACCTCAACCAAGTGCCACTCAGCCTCAGGTCCAGCACGTATATTACGTGCAGGCACCTGACCAGTCATTGTCGCCATCTCAGCAGATCGTCCTCTACCAACCTGAGCTCTAACCCCATTCTTATGATCCCTTCTCGCCATCACCACTAATTATCCAAGTGGTGAACGTCATCTGGAATAATGATGCCCAATTTGTCCATCCAGATAAACAACAACATGGTCAATCTTCGGTCATTCGACCATATCACCAGCAGTAGGGTCGGATATTTGTCCAATCCAACTAGCCTCAGCACCACCAGCCTCCGCAGTATCAGAACAAATTGAGGCAGAATCAGCTGTCACAACAGCCTATATACTGCCATTGTCAACCATACCACCAGTATGCGGGTGCTTCTTACAACCAATATTCGCCTTCACAATTTCATCAGCAACAATTCTCGCCTGCTCACCATGATTCTTAGAATTCTCAGCCTCCGCAGTACCGTTCTCAGCGTAATCAGCACACTGAATCGTCTGAGGCCATTCCTGTGAACCCCGCTTTGGATTGTTTGACCCAACTAGTCAAAGGCCTCGTAGAGATGTCCCAGAAGTTAGACAACCTCATTGCCACTAAAACACCAATTCCAGCGGAGGTTGAGGCAAACCCCAATAATTTCAAGCACAAAGACCAGGTAGTTTGTGATGTCTCTGCCGATCCAACAAAGTCAGGTATTTCAGATTATGTGTTGTCTAATGTTAGGACTCTCATGAGTGGTAGAACCTTGCAACCATCAGCCACTGCCAAGGAGAAGAATAAGGCATTTTCTGGTGAGTCATCTTCTCCATCAACCGAGTGAACCGCAGAGTCGGGCGAGGAAGAAGATGGAGCAGCACCAACCACCGTCCACCACCACCATGAAGAGAAAAAATTACAACAAAATCAACAAAAAAAAAATTTACAAAAAGAAATGAAGAGCCCAAGCTGAGAAGGACCAGCATTGGAGGAGCCCACACCAGCAGCCGATCCAGACTAGCCCAACGAAGCCCTAGCTCATGTTGATAGATTTTTACCTGTTTTTGCATGATGGCCCATCCGTTGGCCAATCATTTGTAATAAGTTTGTAATTAAGAACAATGCGTTTTCTTCTATGAACATTCCATTTAAAGAAGCTATGAAAAATACCAAAAAAATTACAAATTCGAGAACTACATTGTCCGACTCTAGAGTAGTTGAAATTATTGAGAATCTTGTTTTAAAAATACCACTCATGAAGGATGTGAACTACATGCCAACTGTCAAGAAAGGGTTAAAAATAAGCATGTACCTCCAAGCATCCAAACCACATGAACATACACATCATAGGAGAGAGACACATCTTGACCATGGCCACAATGAATGCAATCAACGACCTCCCGCAGAAAAAGAAAGATAAGGGAGCGCCCAACATCAGATGTCAGATATTTGACCAAGTGTTTAAGTAGACTCTGCTTGATAGCGGGTATTCAATTAACCTCATGCCTTCCTCACTACTGCAAGAACTTGGGTTTGGACCGCTTAAGCCAACAAGAATGATCCTGCTGTTCGCAGATTGATCCGTGAATTGGCCCAGAGGTATGTTGTAGGACGTTATCGTAACCATACAAGACATGAAATTTCATGTTGACGTTGTAGTCCTCGATATGGACTCACCTGCACCGTTGCTCCAAACTCTTATCATTCTAGGTCGACTGTTCCTTCGCACAGCCGAGGCGGTCGTCGACTACCGGTCTGGGAAGGTCACCTTCCGCTCCAGCTCCGACAAAGTCACCATGGATTTGGTCAGTGAGCTGAAACCTGTTTCTGATAGAGGGAAGCCAGAATCAACAAGTCAAGATCGTGACATCATTGATATCAACAATCAGTAAATATCTCTGGATGATACCTTCACACAGGAATTCCTCTCTTCGGAAGAGAACCTTGATAGCACAGTCTGCCCATGCTTCCTTGTAGAGTGGGAGACCGAATCAGAATTCGAATCACTGAGAAGCATGCTCGAAGAGGTTTTATGCCAGTCCGAACACATAATTCATTGTCGATATGTTCAATACATTCATTTCAGAGGCATGAGTGACAAAGATGGACAACACTCATTGAAATTAGCAGATCAACCATCTACTGGCACAGTTTCTGAAGTAACCTCGGAGCAAACTCATCAATTACCAAAATCAAGCTGTTCTCGGCAGGCATGAAGTACACCTTCCTTGCGGGTGAAGAGAATATACATCCGATCATCATCAGTAGCAGGCTGACTCCGGATCAAGAATCTCGACTTCTCGATGTTTTAAAAAAGAACCGCAAGGTACTTGATTGGAAAGTCTCAGATCTCCGAGGGATAAATCCAAGTCTGGGCTCACACCATATCTACCTTAAAGATGATTGTAAACCATCCCGAGAATTCCAAAAAAGACTAAATCCGAACTTGCGGGACATAGTGATGAAAGAAATCACTAGATAGTGTGGAGCATGCTTCATTTATCGCATTTCCGACTCCAAAAGGTGAGCCCCCTACATGTAGTTCCCAAGAAATCAAGGCTCACCATGGTGAAAAATGACCAAGGAGAGATCTCTACCCAAGTACCAACATTTTGTCGGGTGTGTATAGACTACCGCTATCTGAATTCAGCGACAAAGAAAGACCATTTCCCTATGCCATTCATCGATCATGTTTTTGAGCGACTTGTAGGGAAAGAATACTTCTGCTTTTTAAATGGGTACTTCAGGTGTAACCAAGTGGCGGTCGCCCTCGAAGACCAAGAGAAGATGACTTTCACTTGCTCGTTCGACACCTATGCTTTCAGGAGAATGCCCTTTGGCCTTTGTAATGCTCTAACAACTTTCCAGAGGTGCATGCTTGTCGTATTCGCCGATAAGGTGGGAAGTTTTCTTGAAGACTTCATGGATGATTTCTCCGTCTACGGTTATAGCTTCGATTCTTGTCTTCACCACCTAGATAAAGTACTCCAGAAATGCCGTGAAGTCAACCTTGTACTATCATATGACAAGAGCCACTTCATGGTTACAGAAGGAATCGTGCTGGGCCATGTCGTCTCCAAGCAAGGCATGGAGGTCGAGCCGACGAAGGTGGATGTGATCTCTAAGCTCAAGCCACCTCAGAACGTGAAGAATATGAGGTCATTCTTAGGGCATGTCGGCTACTATCGTCACTTTATCAAGGACTTTAGCAAACTTGCCCGACCTCACACAACGCTACTTTGCTAGGAGACCGAGTTCATTGTAGATCAGACGGTTCTCCAATTTTTTCATCAGCTGAAAGAACTGGTCACTCACGCACCAGTTCTACAACCACTCGATTGGTTTCTTCTATTCGAGACCATGACGGATGCATCAGATTTCACCGTTGGAGTTGTTCTAGGACAAAGAAGGGATAAGTTGCCCTATGTTATTCATTACACCAGCAAGATGCTCGATGAAGCACAGAGAAATTATACAGTCACAGAAAAGGAGCTGCTGGCGGTAGTATTCACTTTAGAGAAGTTCATATCCTACCTTCTTGGATGAAAAGTCATGGTTTTCATTGACCACTCTACCATCCGATATTTATAGCAGAAGAAGGATGTGAAATCCAGATTACTCAGATTGATCCTTCTCCTCCAGGAATTCGACTTAGAAATCATAGACAAGCCTAGGCTTCAGAATGTGGTGGCAGACCACTTATCCAGAATTGAATGTCAAGATACTCCAATGAGAAACACACCGATTACAGACATCTTTCCTTATGAATCTATCCTTAAATTGGGTCATTATTCTGGTATGCTGATATTGTAAACTACCTCGTCTTTAGGGTAGTTCCACAAGATTGGACGCGGATCAAGAAGGACAAATTTATGTCCGATATTCATTTTTACCAGTGGGAAGATCCACATTTGTTCAGAGAAGGAGCGGATTGCGTATGGCGTCAGTGTATCCCTCAAGAGGAGTACACAAGTGTCCTCGAACACTGTTATGAGCTCGAGTCCGGTGGACACCATTCTTGAAGAAGAACGATAGTGAAGATACTGTAGTATGACATCTGGTGGCCGACACTATTCAAGGATGCGAATGACTACGTGAAAGCATGCACTAACTGACAGAAAATGGGGAAACCCTTGCAGTCAAAGACAACATGCCCCTTAAATATATTCAGATATTTGATGTGTTTGATGTTATTCGTCCATTTCCTAACGGTCAAGGCTATGAATATATCCTTCTTGTCGTTGATTATGTGAGTCGATAAGTACAAGCCATTCCAGCTCGAACTGCAGATAGCAAAAAAGTATGCAAATTTCCGAAAGAAAACATCATCTCGCGGTTCAGAATTCCAAAGATTTTGATTTCTAATGGTGGCAGCCACCTCATCAATAAGGAGGTTAAGAAATTAACGTAAGAGTATGGCATCGATCACCGGATAACATCTCTTATCATTTGCAGTCAAATGGCTTGACAGAAACGTTCAACAGAGAACTCAAGATGATATTGCAGAAACTTGTCAGACCGGACAAAAAGAACTAGTCACAACTCCTGGATTCAGTTCTCTGAGCATACAGAACGACCTATAAGTCTCCCTTGGGCATGTCGCCCTATTGCGTTGTTTATGGAAAGCCATGCCACCTGCTAGTGGAATTGATTCACAAATCATTATGAGTAGTGAATATCTGTAACCTCGAATCAAAGAAAGGTGGACAATAGTGAATATTGGATCTGAACAGACTCATGGAATTCAGAGACTACGCCTACGACAACAACTTATACAAAGAGAAGGTCAAACACTGACACGACAAGCATATTAGATGAAAGACCTTTGAATCTAGAAAGAAAGTTTGGTTATTTGATGCGAAGTTGAAGATCTTTCAGGAAAATTGAAGAGAAAATGGACAGGTCCGTACAGAGTTAGGACCGTGCATGACAACAGAAGCGTACTAACATTAGAATTGACAACTGACGCACATCCCTTTATAGTCAATGGTCAGTTGTTGAAACCGTATTTAGAGCGTGACACATTCTTGGCCGTGTCGACTCTGTGCAAGTAATTTTTTATGAAGACTTCATTGCTACAACAACTTCAATGGAGCCAGACAATGCTACTATAAATATCGTTGATTAGATTACATTTTTTTATTTTCTTCTTCATTCTTATAATTCTTTCTTCTGTGTTGCCCTCACCCCATTCATCAACGCTATACTTGGGAAATGCTTCACCCTAAGTATGGGAGGGGGGGTGGGTGAGTGCCCTCGGGTTATTCGTTATTCTTTCTCTCGCTTGTTCCCCAATTTTTGACATTCTGTCTATACTTAGGAATATTTTACCCCATGTATAGGGGGACAAGCCGAGCACATTGAGTTCGTGCATTCTGATCCTCGGTCATTCCCATTTTGTATATAGTCTACTATACTTAGGAATAATCGTTCCTAAGTTTATGGGGGACTGTCGACTTCTCATTCATTCATTCTTTATTCTTCAGTCGTTGTAGTATAGGCTTTCCTATATTCATTACGAGTTATGTCTTCCATTTCTCTCCGATCTATGAGGACATAGCTCAAGCTAAGTATAGGGGGGTCGTATATACGTTATATATACTTTAGCTATAACACGTACTTTTATATTTTCAATAATTTGGCTAATTAATAGAAATTAAAACACACATCAAAATTCTTTGTATATGTTGATTAATAAACCGATTAAAAATATTTTTCAAGATGTTTGAAAAATGATTGGAAAATCTCTTTGAAGAATCTTTTGAAAACTATTTGGAAATATTTTTTAAAATATTTTCAAACCTTTATAAAAATGATTTGTTTGTAAAAGTTTCTTTTATTTGTTTGAATAAATTGGTTTGAAAATCTATTTGCAAATGTTTGGAAAATGGTTGCAAAAATACTTTGAAAAATCTATACATACTATTTGAAAAATCTTTGCAAAATGATTTTTAAAATTTGTAAATGTTTGTAAAAATTATTTGTCAAATTATCTTTTAAAATAAAGTTATCAAAATGTTTGTCAAAATGTTTTCAAATTATTTTGAGAACTGTATACATACTTCAAACAAATAGAAATTCTTTACAAAACCGATAGATAAAAACCTGTAAAGTACTAATTCCTGAAAATACCTAGTGTAAATTATTGAACCCTACTTCTTGTAAATACACAAGCACTCCTGTGTAAATATTTGCACATAATTCTTTTACTAACCCTTTTGTTTTTTTAAAAAATCATTACAATTTTGCAAAATCAAAAATCTATAAAAAAATGCAAAATATTTTCAAAATTGCATAAAAATTTGCAAAACTTTTTCAAAATTCCACAAAAAGTTCAAAATCAGAAAATTGCTTCACAAAAATGTTTTTTTGCATATTGCATAGCAATTGCATTTTTCGGATTAATAATGACAATTGAACAAGTCTAAATAAAATCCGAAGATTGGAGCTTGGTTGGACCTTAATCTACTTAATCACAGGAACCGTATATGAACTGGAATTGAGGTGCTTTAGGTCTACTAGACTTAATTCTTTGAGACCACAGAACTATGTTCAGTGTCAACTTGACTGACTAAGTAGAATATTTTGGAATGTACACATGACTCTTGTTGACAGTGACCTAACTTGCACACCTGCACCATACACCTTGCTCAACTCAGTTGAAGTAGTAGAGGGATGGATTTACCAGCATGAGACACAAACAAATGGAAACATACGAAGTCACAATTCTGTGGCCATTGTGCCTCAATCCGATCCAGTAGCCATCAGGTCTAATGACAAGATGTTGTGGGTAGCAATAATGCTTCAAAAGAGGGATAATCTACTGAGTCAAGAGGAAAAAGTCCATATGTAAATACCGATGTGAATGGTATTTAAAAAATGCAAAAATAAAAAACTCTAAAAAAATAAAGTAAAAATCAATTCCCGTCGGAGCATGTATGTATTCAATAAGCAGGCTCGAGCCTTAGAGTCAAAGATACATGTGAGCTTGCAGCCGGATGCCTTGGCTACACTGGTCAAGCATCCTAGGACTCATTTTCAGATCTATATGAAGAATACCTTTTTGTGTGGCAACTTCAGGGAGGAGGTCTCCATGCCATCGGGTTACTTCGTCTAGGGGGAGCGTGTGTACTGGCTCCGTAAGGTTGTTTATGGCCTAAAATAGAGTCCATAAGCTTGTTTTGATAGGTTTACCACTAAGATCAGCTCTCTGGCTTTCACAGGACGACATCTGATTATTCTATGTTTGTTAGACGACTGTCTACTAGGACCGTGATACTGACAATTTATGTTGATGATATGGTAGTTATATGTGATGATGAAGTATGTATTCTAGAGACCAAGGTCTTCCTCTGGAAGGTGTTTGTCACCAAGGACCTTTGTCAATTCATACTCCATTGGCACTGAGGTCATAAACTGCAGAGGGATTACACCCATCACATCGGAAGTATGGCCTGGATATTCTGACAGAGGTTGGCTTACTTGGATGCAGACCATCTGACATCCTAGAGGAGCTTCTAGAACATGCTACATCACCTGATCCTGAGTTTGAGGATACTACATGACATAGAAGCCTTGTAGGCAAATTGCTATACCTTACTATACTATCATTAGGCCAGATATATTATATGTTGTGAGCAGAGCCAGCTTCACATGGAGAGACCTCTTTACAGTCATTAGCAAGATATTTTTCCGATTCTTCGATCTCTAAAGGAATCTTTATTTAGAGGCCTTTTCTAAGAGGCCAATGGCCATACTGATGTCACTGCCTATGCAGGTGACAATGCAGATGCAGATTATGCTAGTTATCCTCACTCTTCTGGACAGACGATCTACCGCATGTTATGTCATATTTGTTGATGGCAACTTTGTTACTTGAAGGAGCAAGAAGCATACAATGGTTTTCTAAATCAAGTGCAAAGGTTGTATATGGATTATAGGGTGATGGCTCAAGACACTTGTGAGTTTACATGGCTAGTTTCCTTTTTGCAGGAGTTTGGACTCCCCTACTATTGCTCTTGTGTCTTTGTACTATGACAACAAGTCAGTTACATATATTGCCATTAATCCCATATTCCTTGCGCTTACTAAGTACATTGATGTTGATTATCATTTCATTCTAGATGCAGTAAGAATAGGGAGATCACAACTCATATCTTCGTAGATCTTTAGCTTGCAGATTTATTCACGAATGCCCTGCCAAAGAAACACACCTCTTAGATGATCTCCAAGTTGGGCATTATTGATAGATTTGCTCCAACTTGAGAGTGGTGTTATAGCTATTTGATTTTATTATTTCTTTTTCTCTTATCTCTTTATTGAGTCATGTAACCCTTTTAAGGTTACTTATGTAATTAGCTTTTTAGTTCCATGCTATATAAGAAACCCTATACTTCTTGAATGATGGATTCCCTTCATTCTCAAAATCTTCTCGACACCAGATATATCATCTACAATGAGCAAAGTCAGCCAGTTTATGAAGTAGCCATGTCAGGCCCACATGATGGAGTCTTTATAACTTTGAGGTATTTGAAGTCTTCTCTAGGTACATGATTGCTATTCAGTAGTGGGACATCTCATGCCATCACGACATGTGTAGATGTTGACCATGCAGGATGTCCAAAAGAGAGGAGGTCCTCTCCGATTTTGCGTTGTTCATTGGGAGCTCATTGGTCTCATGGAAAAGTAAGAAGCAAACTGTTGTTTCTAGATCAAGTGATGAATTTGAATACAGAGCCATGGCAGAAAGAAGAACTGAGACAATGTCGATCAAGTCTGTTATGACTGACCTAGTTATTGACGCCCCTCTTCCCATGCAGCTACTATATGACAATCAAGTTGTATTCATTGCTAACAATCTATTTTTTCATGAGAGGACCAAATACATTGAGGTGGATTGTCACTACACTAGAGATATTATACAGATTGTCTTCATCTCTACTTCTCACGTTAACTCATAGGAATAGACATCAGACATTTTCATCAAGACCCTAGTCAAGGGGTCATTCCAGAAGTGTTCTTCCAGTATGAGCATGATGTGGGGAGGGGGTGTTATAAGAAATAGTATTCATGTATTTCTTATTTCTTTTTTATGTAATTTATCCAGTAGCTATTTACCCTCTAGGGCTTCTCTATATAAAGGATCCCTATGGCTATTGAAAATAAACATCTTATTTATTTATTTCTGCAAGCTTCCAGCATAGAGCCAGATTTTGGTTGATCCTATTTTTTACTCTAGGTTGTGTATAATGTGGAACACGCGTACTTGAGAGTTGAGGTTGTCGCTTTGCCTTGCCAACCTTGGCATACGTTGAGCAGACAGTATGAATTTGAGTGTATAACTGAGCTGATCATTTGAACCTTGTTCTGAAGTGGCTTTTATGTTACCTGCAATATAGTTGACTGACATTCCAATTTTATAACTGAATACGAGTTATGATTTTCTGCATTATTCCTCCCAAGATGTGATTGTTACCATTTTCTGTTTTTCTATTATTTTTTCAAATCGTTATACTTGTTCCTGTAGAAATATCATGCATGAAAGTTCCAACCATTCGTCCAGTACTTATTTGGGATGATCCGACTGTTTTTGGGTGCCTGGCTGCCATTGTGCTACTTTCCAATTTGAGCGATGTGAAATCTTTGACAGTTTGAAGGACAAATTTTCGTTTTCTCAATATTTAAAATCTTATTTCAGAATTGATATCAGAGTCTTTTTGGTAATCTGAAAGTTTTTAATTATTTTGTGCAAACTGTTACTTGCAGTTGCTTTCTACATCGACTTTTCTTGGAGCAATATTCTGCGTCAGTGCTTTTTGCATGAAGAAATTGCCTGCTTTCATTGTGCTATTTTCAATTGGCGAGTTGCTAGTATTTTCTACACAGGTGCAGAATCCTTTCGCTCTTCACTTCCTTTTATGTTTAGGTTATTTAAATAAAAATGCTTAAATTGGTGTTATAGTCTCTTTCTCAAATTATCTAGCTAGTTTATCAGAGGTATGGCATATTTGGAGAGGCCTTTTTTTTATAGGATGTCCCCAGTCCCTATATTTGGTTCAAGGCAATAATGCATCAGTGAAAGAGTTCTGTTATTGAAGAAAATAAAACCAATTTTTAGTGGTAGAGAATAAAGGTGTGTACATAAAATTATACTTCCGCTCATGAAACAGCACACAATCATTTCACACAATCATTTCCATCATTACTCAAAAAAGGATTGCATGCTCTTTCATGGGTGGAAATTTATTTGAAGCTTACATTGCTTATGTTTTTTACTTTTCTATTGGGATTTTTATATGGCGGGTCTAGTAAGCATGCCTACGTAAAAACATGTACATGTATTGATGCAACAACAAGATAATTATAACAAGTAGTTTCACTGTTTGCTACAGTCACATTTTAGTCATTTAATGATTGGTCGATACTATTTTGGATACGATTTATCTCACCCACATGCTTGACTTGAAAATGCATGTTCTTGTGAAAGGTGATTCTCGAGATGGGCACAGACTGTTTTAGGACAATTTACCTTATTGGCTAATCCCTCCTCATGGGAAGAACATCTGGGGCTAATAGGATGCAATTCTATCTTTCTCCATTGTCAGAAAATATAATGCGGAAGCGAATTGATAAATAGAGCATGAACTACAGAAAGATAAATCTTGTAAGACAAAGATTTTAACGTGGAACCCTACTCCCTAAGGAGCGGGATGAAACCACGGGAGAATGCCGCAAAGGGCTGATTCGTTCATTGAACTTTCTCACTGGATACAGAGGGTGAGGGGCTTCTTATATAACCCTCACTTAGTCTCCACATCTCACAACTGGTAGAGACTAAACATTTGGATGTGGTAAATGGATCCTGGAGGTATCCATTTATCCATCTACACTATAAGTGATACATAACACATACTCCAACACTCCCCCTCAAGCTGGAGCATGCAATACTCAGCTTGGACAAACAGAAAGAAATCTCAAACTCACGCTACAGGACACTACGAACAATATCAACTCAACGCGTACAACTGTCGGTTGCTGTCGAGGACGCTGCTTCTCATGTCGTGCAGGTGAGAAGGACCAAACAGGCTGTAGTGTGAGTTAAACTGAGTGTGCGTTGTGCTGCGCATGTCAGAGCCACAGAAATTGAAGATGAGTCTCCACTTGGAGAATTCTGTCCCGTCACATGTAGAAGACTGGATCATGTGGACAATTGCTCCATCTCTGAAAGGGTCGAACTGAAAAGCCGTGTAGACATCCTCGTCGGAGTCCACGGTCGCTGGAGAATGGATCTGAAAATGTCTCCTCGTCGGAGAACTGGGTCTCCCTCCCTACTGGCCTAGAGAATGGGATCTTTACTCTAGAGTCCCTATGAAACCACATGAAAACCCTATCCCACGTGACATAGGGAATGCGATCTCTACTCTGGAGTCCCTATGGAACACATGAAAACTCTGAGCCGATCAGAAAAGATGGGGACCACATAAATGCTGGCACACATGTACACATCGAACAACAGACTCGGAAAACATCTGGTCATCGAGTCTGAAATCTGGATAACTGTAGAGTCTGAAAATATGGCTGGCCTGGAATTTGACATCTAAATCTGGAACAGATCTGTGACTCTACACAATACTCCCTCTTTCTCCCAGACTGGTCGGAAAACAATGATGCCGACCATATTGAGAGAAGACAAGACAATGGGGAAAGAAAACATCACATAATCCGATCTCATTTTTTTCTCGGCTTCTCTTTTTTTTCAATTTTTTCCAGCTTTTCTTTTCATCATTCTTCTAATAAGCTGTTCATTCTTTTTTTTGCGAATTTTTCTGCGTACCTTTCTTAATTATGTTTTCTTAATTATGTTGGTCACTTTTGGATTCTTTCTTGGTTACGGACCTTTCGTCACCTACTGAACCTATAATTTAGAGATCCATGATATATCTCTTTATTCAACAAGATAAAATGTATAAACTTAAATTAACGCCCTAATAATTATTCAATTTAATTTAGTCGAATCGCTATCAGTTGTGCTTCTTGAGTTATACATGCCAAAACAGTTATCTCCATTCAATCTCGATCTTGAGATTCTTCTCCTTGAGTTATACGTGCCAAGTCGTTTATCTCCATTCAATGTCGCGAGGACCCTCATAGACTACCCTCTATTGTTTCACACTTACTATATAAATTCATGCTCACACATGCAAGACTTCTTAAACTTAAAGGATCGACCTTGATGCAAGTGATCCCTAAAAGACCACATGAGAGGGGTGTGATTGGTGATCAGACATGGGCTTAATTGTGTAATGTAAGGCCTTTACCATAGACAAGGAAACTAGGGAATGATTTAGCCCTAAGTATGAGATGATGAATACATAGTTCCTCCAACTCCAAGTGAAGCGGCAGTTCACAGTGGGAAGTAAATTGGGTCCAGCTTATTATTAGTGGCAGAGAATTCAACAAGACCTGAGCTCATATAGCATGTTGTTTGGGCCAATCCAGGATGGTGTACGTGACGTTTTAGTCCCCACCCATCATAAGAGGCTTGGTGTTCCTAAGTCAGTATAATGTAGGCCTACCTGAGGGATTCGTCCAACCATACATGTAAGCACAAATGAAAATGAAGTTATTTTCTGATCTCCCTAGAGCCATGTCAAAATTTTAGATCGTGACCAAGAAGACTCTAGGTTGAAGTCAAGAATCTTTCGCAAGCAATTCCTCTTTCCCTACCCTCATGATGAAGAAGGTCCCAAATTAGACTTATCTTTTAGCATAATGATCCAAGAAACATGAGAAAAGTCATGAAAAATAACCAAATAAAAACCGTGACCCTAGTGATCAGGAACACGACTAAGATCCCAAAAATCTAAATGCAAAAGTTCAAATGGACGACATGAATTGAAAATGACTTGGGAAGGAGTCGTGATGATGTTTTCCAAGCTTGCACGACTTACATCAAAACTGTGATCGAGGAGATAATTCGGAAGGACATGTTTGAGTTTTTGGAAGGGGAAATGGCCAAAGTGAAAGTGCCATACTATCAAAAATGGTGTCAATAAATCTAATATGGGGAGACTGCATCATGGAATTATACCCTTCGCGTCATGGTCACATCTGATCACTCGTTGTGTCAGTACATGTATGAAAACAAAAAAGAAAAGCGATTGAAAATAGCTCGAAGATCAAGTTCTTGATAAATAGACAGAAAAAGGTAAGTCTAGTTGAAATCAAGAGGCTAAAAGTACTTGTTGAAGCCTAAGATGGAGAGAGAATTGTCTTTCCTTAAAATCGTGATAGGTGAATGGCATCCATCATCGAGTTTAACTATTTGCTCCTTGGGAACATAGTAGGAATCTGGTAAGCTATCGTACATCCTCACAGAGGTGATGGAATGCAACAGAATCACCTAAAAATCAAGCTCATCAACATCAATGGTACCTTAAACTACAACATCATCTGTATCCATAGGGATATGTATAGAATATGAAGTTGATATACAAGATGTCCTAGTATTGATCAACTCGAGTAATCAACTCATTATACTCTGAGAAAGAGACCTAAGAATTCTGGCGGGATTCCACAGTAGTAACATGGTGTGCATAAGGCCGTATAACCATGCTTTTGACAACAACAGTCATCAACATGGTATGGCTTAATATGATACGTGATGTGTGCATTGTTGAGTGGATGCACTCCCACTTGTCACAGACACCCTCATCCTCATAGACCACGTTTATAACTATGTCTATGACCGTGAGATGTCACTATAGTGGAGGTAGCATATGGAGTCTAAGAGTAGCCATAAAAATATACAATCTACATGATCTGCCATAGGCCTATATTATTGTAGGTGTTATTGTAGGCGTCTTTGAAACATCCACGTCTGGATATGTGCAGTCTCATATGCAGGATTAAGGCTCTAATATGGGATCATGGGTTTAGGATGTTGCTCTGATCCCCTGTTAGGAAAGAGTATCTGAAGGGACCGTTAAAACCGATTCTGTAGGTTGTATATGGAAATAGATAGACTGAAATTGACATCATTTGTGGCCTGTTGAATTCCATATAGTATTTAATTGTTCACCTTATTTCTTTGGTTTTGTACAAATTCATATAAAATTCTTTTTCTTGTAACATGTGTATATACCTTTTGGCTTTTTAGGCTCCCGTGAATTTTGTATGCCTTCATTGTGTTGCTCCCAGTATGCGGCCTCTTTCCATGGCTATTTCTACCGTCTCAATTCATATATTCGGTGATGTGCCTTCTTCACCACTAGTAGGAGTTCTGCAGGCAAGTTACTGTTATTTGAGTGGTTGTTTATTTTTCCTACATCTCCTTGCTTTGATAAGATGATTATGTAATTGTCCCATTTTGGGGAGTTCATTTAAGTATGGATTCCACAGTGAACCGATGGGACTGATAAGTTGATTTCTTGCTTATATTTGTCAGATGTGTCCAGTAATTCATTCTCTCATATCATATATTAGCCAAAAAATGCGAGATTGCCAGTGTTTTATTTAATTAATAATTGCCAAATTTTAGGAAATAAAATAACAGGGATGTTAGGTTTTATGGAGCACCCATATCTGTGTCTTAAAATTTAAAAAAACCATGCTGAAGTGGTGAACCATGGAGAGTGGCCGATTCTATAGGTAGGATAAATGTGGATGCATGTTTACATATAATTTTAATTCATCGAGAAGAAATATGGAGTACGAAGTCCTAGAGAAGCATGTTTTCCAGCCTTTTCTATTTGTGGGCAAAGGTTCCCCTTTAGGAGCTTTAAGTAAAGGCCTCACGACGCATTCAAGAAATCGAGAAGTCAATCTACAGATGATGCATCTCTATCTAGCTGTTATTGCTCTTATAGCTAATTGGCTACAATTAATTCTGCTTACTGCTTTTTTTTGTAATGAATGCAGGACTATCTTAACAATTGGCATGTAACCGCGCTCTTACTGACATCAATTTTGTTCATAGCAGCTGGAGTATGGTGTATAGGTATATAACCACGAACTATTTCCTAGCTTTTTATTTTGAATGCATATGTTATTATGTTAGCAAATGCTAGAAGTTTCAGCCGAACTGTACTGTACAATATTTAGATCTTACAATCACTGCTTAACTACAATTTTTCACATAGAATTATCGACTCTAGAGATTATTTATTTAGAAATTTGGAGAAAAAATTAATCCTAATCTATTTGGAACCATCTGGAATTGGTTTATTGAAGTCCAACCCATAGTAGACCGTCACTTTGAGCCTATCAATTCAAGGGGAAAAAGAAGTGGGATCTTGGTTTGAGAAGAAGACGCTGTCCAAAAACTCATCCCAATTTACCTATATTTTGTGCTTTATTTATCAACTGTTAAAACATAATGTATTTGCAGGTATCTTTCTCCCCAGTGTTGACAGATTCAAAGAGGACAGTGAGCTTGCCATTCCTCCCTCGGAGAGGTCGAATCGGAAGCCCCTACTTGATGCGGATGCTGAGTAATAAGTTTCAAGGAAAAGCAAGCATCTGAATCACCGGCCAATGAAATTGGATTATGTATAGTATAACATTTCTCAATGAAGCTGAGATATACCAAGCACCAATACGAATGTTCATCCCAAGGATTTCCTGGATCTCTCTGTTGATCAACAAAGGTCCATTGGATTTCTGTCGTATTCTTCAGTCTGCAGCTGTGTTATCCAGAGTCCTTGTTGGATGGTGGTATATTGTATGGTTCTACATGTTAAACACAAACAATATCAAAAATGCAATGTTATATTGTCCATATGATCCATTCCTATGTAGAAGGATATTTTTTACATTATGCAGGATTTTTTCCCAAATTTGCAGTCATTTTTTATCGGCATGGAATTGAGTGGTTTATTTGAGTGTAGTTGCGACATAGAAAGGTGAAAAATAATGGTCGTACAAGAAAAGGACGAGGTTATTCGTGCAGAAGTTCTACCGCAAGACTCTTCAATTTGCCTTGAAATGAAGCCATAAGGTGCTCCTAAGGGCATGTTCCCAATTAAAATGCATTCCAACACAGCCCCCATAACGTGCACCTTCTTTTCCCAAGGGTTATTTTCATTTTGGGATAAACGATATTAAACTCCCAAAATAAGGGTCAATCTTGGGGTGATTTTATTTTTATTTTTTTTTTTGAAAAAAAGCGTCCCCACGTGTGTCCAAAAATTTCACCTTCAATGCACTGAAAGATGTAGATGGTTTTTACAAGTTACAAGGAAAGCAAAATTTACATGTTCTAACTTTTAGATAGTGCCTTTGCATACGCAACTACATTCTCACCGTAACACGTCATGACGAAGCACCATGCTTTCGGCTAACTATATAGCCCAGATCATGGCCACACACCTTGTTCTTTCCTCGGTACCAATGGACTCCCAATATCGGGTTACCCCATCTATATCTACCGACGACCTCCCAAATATCTCCCATGCCTCTGAAGAACTTTCACAATTGAAAAAAAGTGATGGTTTGCATCTTCGATAGCATCATGACAGCGAGGATATGTGGTATTAACCATCTAAAAGAACCTCACAAATCTGTCTCCGGCCAATAGTCTTCCCCTCTGAAATAATCATATGAAAACTTTCACCCGTGCGGGAATACTCCACTTCCAAATCTGGTAGATTTGTGGATCTTGCCTCTTATTCTTTTAAAAGTGGAATAACTATTCTATATATCAGATTTTCCCTTAAAGTCATCAATATTGAAGCTATGTATGCTGAGTACAAAGGGACATAGAGGGCTCGTTTGGTACCGGGTTACCCCGCCAGTTTACCCCCCTCTTTTGATGGGATGGAATTGTATCACAAATCATAGTGACATCACATCACATTCTTTATTTTAACCCCCTCCAACCCTCATAACCATCCCAAACAGCTACTATTCCAATCAGGTTACCCCAACCCACTCCAACCCAGCAACCAAACGAGCCCAGAGTGTTCGATAGAGGGCTTTAGATAATGTTGTTAATGACCCATTGTGACGGATTTAATATTTTCCCGATTAAATGAATTGGAATGGATCGGGTCTTTATACTTAAATATTCTCACTTAATAGTTTACTCATTTTTGTAGCACACAATCTTTTGATATTTAATTATGGTTCAAAATAATAATAGGGATGGTTGTAAACAAACGAACTTTTAAGAGAAATTGATTTAATATTGTGGAAAATAATTGGATGGACTGAGATGATTTCTATTGAGGGGTTACGATTTCTATATAGAGTAAAACCCTAATTCCTAAAGTAAAGAAGATCCTTAATAAGATTACATGTGAAAATGCTATAAATAGAAATAAAATCAATATTCAAATAAAGAAAATATCAACAATCCCCCTTAAGTGAAGAAGATTTATTAGTCATGCACAACTTGGAGGTTAACAGTAGAATGTGTTTCACAAGAGTTTTGATGAAAATATATGCAAGATATAGCTTTGTAGAAATGTGAGGTCATAATTTTCTCTCCACATACTACATCATTGACATCTATCTCAATGTACTGGGTGTGTTCATGAAAGAAAGAATCAGCGGCAATATAGCTTACGGGGCTCCTATATCGCATAGCATCCTCAAACAAAAGGTCTGCCAAGGTGGCATGACTCTATGAATCGGTTGGAGTAGAGAATATTTACACCAAGTAAATCTGCATCTATAAGAATGTCAAGACAATACCTTCTCTAAGATGGATGTAGTCCTCCATAGACATGAGTTACTGGAATCCCAACAAAATATCAAATATGACCAAGATCCTTGGAAACAAATACCTAATGTAGAAAAAGGCTTTGATACCAAGAATGTATGTGTTGTCAATAACCATATCATCAACGTATATGAAGAGGACTAGGGTACCTAAAGCACATATGTGGTCAAACATGGAGTAGTTGGACATAATCCTCTGAAAATTAATAAAGTTGATCTCCGACGTGAGTCTATCAAACCTGGCTCGTGGGATCTGCTTTAGGTCATATATCATTGCGCATGCAAAACGCATGCTCCCCCTCAATGGTATAGCTTGGTGATTCATCCATATATACCTTCTTAAAATCTCCATGGAGGAAGCTATTCTTGACATGTAACTGAATATCAAAGATTTTTTATTTGCAACAATAAAGACAATCATATAAATGGATTCGATCATGTCTACTGGAGAGAAATTCTCAAAGTCGTCCCCAACATAATTCTAGGTGAAGTTTTTTGGCCACTAATCTGACCTTCAGTCTGTCTACATACCCATCTCAAGCATGTTTGGTTGTAAATATCTATCTACGATAACAAGATCAATACATGTGGATCATGGTACAAGAACCCCAAGCATCCCTTGAAACAAGAGAATCCATCTCTTCAACTATAACCTTCTTCCATTCTATATCTTAAAGGATTGTATGTTGATCATGTGAAAGAGGCATTGCCATAAAAGCGTATCTAAACATTATGGCCCATTTAGATAATCCATCAATAGCAATAAAGTGACAAAGTGCATAGTACCCTACATTTTGAACTTCCTCAGAGCAATTGACCGTTCATTAAGGAAGGGAGACTAACAGTGCTAATTAAATGGCATTATTCGAAATATATTAAGATTCATTCGATAAAAACTCAAAAAATATTTATTCAAAACAAAATGAATGGTATATGACTTTGAATTATGGATTTGGTTCCCAAGTGAGTCGAATCTGAATTAACTTGAGTTTGTTCTGTAGTTATTTGATTCACTTTGATATTTACGTGCATATATACATATATACACACAAACATCTATATATACATATCATATATACACATACATACACATACACACATGCATATATACATACATATGTTAGCATGTATGTATATAATGCTATTAGTTTAGTACTAAGTACCCAATATTAAACTTTAGAGTATAAGATATTAGCCATAAGATCTTGAAGGAAAGAACATATGTTCAGGATTTTTAACATGATTATTTACTTCACATTTATTTCCATGTTCATGCATTCAATAATCCACCTTTTCCTTTCTCCTTTTTGTTCTTTATCAAAGATTCATCAATGTTAGGGTAGATGATGGTGCTCCCTCTCCTTGTGCGTGAAATAATCATTGTATTACATTGAGTTCCTCCTTGACTATCGTCATTGTTCATGGTTTATTCAGGTATCCTTCCTCATTATGTTGGTTTTCTTGCATGACAATCATGCAATGATCTCTATCAATTTCAAGGCGCTATTGATCACCTCGCGAGTATTCTACAAGTTCTCGTCATCACAATGTATGTTTCTCCTTTGTATATTGAAAATCATTTTTGATTCATGGCTTTAAATTTTCCATATAAATTGTTATCACAATCTTAGAGTGGTTTATCTTTCTAAGTTATTTGTAAGTTATTTGTTGGTATTCTTGTTGTTTCAAGTAACAAGATTAGTATGTATTCAACTTTTTCTAATAATATTACATCCCTTTAATAGGACTCATATAATTATGTTCTATTTATATATTCCTTTCTTTATAGAAAAAGAACTAAATTAAGTTACCAAAGGGTATATAATAAATGCAAAAATTAGGAATTTATTGTGCATTATTTTTTTTGTATATTTTCTTGATTGTATAGTTTTTTAACTTATCCTAGTAATATATATTAAAAAAAGTATAAAATATAGTTTCTAATATTATAATATCTTTATAAAATATGAGTTTTAAAACATCAACATTTGAAATCCGAAAGAATCAATTTTGCATAGTTTATCCTCAAAATGAAATCGAATCTGAATTCAACTGAGTTAATTTACTTAAAATTTGATTCAAAAGAGGATTCAAAACTTGTAAAATGATTTGAATCTGAATCCTAGTGTATTTGAAGGAATTTGATTCATTATCACCCTTTAGTAGGGACCATCTGAGCCTGCAATAGGGGTCCATTTGTGGGATTCTCATCATCTTGCAAGGTAGGAAAAGGTAAATGTACGAACATTGATTATATAGGGTGCCTCAATTGGTAGACTTGGAGTGGAGGAGGAAACTCCAAGGGAATGCCAATAACATACTCAAAAAAGAAAGTAATATGCTAAAAAACATGACCTTAGCCAAAACATAATACAAATACTCTTTCATGGTATAACAAAAATACTCTATTGGGTCATAACACATGTATCACTTCTAAATAGTGGAATACCCCATCAAAAACACATGATTGTATATAACATATAACTTATCTTCAGTATGAAAGTTATGAATAAAAGAAGTATAACAAAAATCCATAAAGGTATCAAAAAATCTTTCTCACTACTAGTGGGTAAGGAGAATGGGGTTGCCTTGCCGAGAAGAGAAGAAGGTATCCTATTAATCATGTAGTTGACAGCAAGGATGATGTCTCCCTAAAAATCTTTAGGGACCTTCATCTGAGTAAGGAGGGTCTTAGGGGCATTAAAAATATGATAGAATTTCCTTTTTGTCACCCAATTTTGTTGAGAGCAGTGCATATGAAAAGTATGATACAAGGTACCCTGAGTAGAAAAGAAACTAGCCAAGTCATGTTGAAATTCAAGAGCATTATCAAATCTAAGACGTCTAATGTCCATTGAAACTGAAGTTTTTATAATCAAAATAATAAGTTTACAATATTATTTATTCTTGAGAGTTCCTTTCTTAAATGTACCAAAGGAGATATGTTATAATCATAAATGAAGACAACAAAGTACTTGAAATCAAAAATACCACACAGATCAGACAAGGCCTCCAAATATCACAATGTACTAAAGTACAATGGGAAGAGTGATGAGACTTGTCCTGCAAGGAAACAATGCTTTGTGATGTTTTGCAAAATGTCGGACCTCACACTCAAAGTGTCTAAGTAAGGTCAATTCAGGGAATGTTTAAGAAATCTCCAGAGGATGAGTAAACTATGAGTTTGGCACAAGAGTAGGGGTGAATTGTGCAAAATACAATTATCCAGTAATAGTATCCAAATAAAATATTATTTACAAATCCCAAATAAAGAAGAATAACAAACCATAAAGACACATTGATTTTTATGTGGAGACCCAAATAGGTGAAAACCACAACCCAAAACCCTATTATAGGATTTCTCCTTTGCTCTCTCAGTGAAGCATGTTTCTACTATACCAGCGATACTTTAACCCGATGGTAGCACGACCACTCGTTCAATCTGTACCCTTCCTTGGACAACTCCCGAAGGAAGATTTTATCTATCTCTTAGAGAAAGGAATCCACAACTCCGATACCTAAACAAAAATGCTAAACATAATATAGTTAAGCAATGAAATTTGAATTCATAAGCTTACAGACTTTAACGAGGAATATGCTCGAGAATGATGAAGACGATCGCAATAAAGCACACAGAGAACAAACAATTTCAGTAGCAAGAAGCTTTGGATTGAAGAGAGTTCGAGAGCACATAAACACTACAGATATGACATAAAAAGATTACTTTTTCTTTTCTTTTGAGTGAAGAGGACGTTTCATTTGGTTGTGTGTTTCAAAGAACGAGCCTTAGGATCTCTATAGGGATAGCCTCAAAAGATTCATTGGTGTCCAAAAATAGAAAGTCTAACATTCTGATTTCTAAAATCCATGTGATCGATCATATTTGACTGTTGGTCTGGAATTTAAAATTGATCGATCATGTTCAAAAGAATGGTCGATCAAGGTTGACCGATCATGAAGAATAGAATGGTCGATCATGGGTGATCAATCATGGGTGTCAAGGCGATCATATGTCCAAAAATCGATTTTGTGGCATTCCTAATTCTGGCTTAAGTTTGCTTACTAATCAAGAATTAGCAAAAAAACTATAAGACTATTTTTTAGTATAAAATAAATTCTTTCATCAATCTGATTCAGATTCTTGAACCTTCCAACTGATGCTTAGAATCACTTTTAGGCTTGGAGCCAGCTTCTAGATTTTCTACACTTTTTAACAAGAGCTTCTATATACTTGTACCTGAAAATTTAATCAAGCTGCAAAATAAATATGTAACTGAGTCATTAGCAAAATCTAAGTTACTAACATAAATAAGACACAAGTTCCAAAGAAATATATTAATAGCAATCGAAGTGGCTTTTGCAAAACACGTAGGAATATCCCTATATTAAGAATGTTTCTTCTCATAGCTCTCTCCCCTACCCATACCCCCACCCCCTTCCCAAGATTTGCATCATCTAGAAATCCTGGCGATAATAAAAATTCTAATCAAAAGTATTTATACAATGAGAGCTATGAACATAATCTCAAAGGAAAGTTAGGAGCATAAAACACTTGAGAAACCTAGAGTATAGAAGAGAACTTGATGCTACCGTATAATTTCCCAATCAAATAGACTTCACATATGCAAAAGATTGGGGGATGTTAGAGAACTACCTTCTCTTGTGAGATGAGTCGAGGCTCTAGATCAATGATCCATGATGGTGTAGAAAAAGCAATTAAATTGGCGATAGTGCCTGAAGTGGTAACCAGACCGTTATCATGTGCATGACCAATGTTAGTGGTATTAAGATTACTTTATAGTAATGGCATGAGTAGAGAATCATACATAAAGGAGAGTTGGTAAGTTAGTCTTGAATTAGTAGTTATCTCGATGGTTACCAAAAAATCATCAAACTTAGTAGATGATTGGTTGACCAAGGGGGCATACCAAACTTCACCTTGCACCTCGTAGATGGGTGCCCTATTATTTTCCAGTGCTTACATGAAGGATAATTATGTTAGTGGCTACCTCATCCAAATGATGCAAGAAAAGATGTGGTCCCTACAACCGTAACTTTACCGAATCAAACAAGAGTAGAGACAAGCTTTTGTAATCACCGGAACATCATATGAAGTGACTGAAAATTGTTGACACTTTGTAAGCGAGGACGCAAACCTATAAGAAACTTGTATGCATGTAGTCTAATATCTCTATCACCTGCTTGGTGCAACAAGCAGGCGAAAGCATAGTGAGCTCCTAGTATAATCATGTAATCTGCTGATAGTATTGAATAATAGAGGAGTCCTCAGAGATAGACCAACTCCGCATGTAGATGTTAGCAAGGTGATACTTTTCCTTATTGGTTGATGAGAGTTATTATGGGATAAAGAAAAGAAAAATCAAATTCATTGGAGGTATTCTATAAGATCATAAAATGTAATCGTATCGAGTATAGTATAATTGGAATAGGTGATCAGAAAATATATGAATAGAACTCATAAGAAGATCCATAAAAACAAGTATTTTTTTACTCGAGATTTATCTTCTTTTGGATTCACTTGGATTTTTAATGGTTGGAATTTCTATTAAACCCTAAAGATCACGTTGATGTTGGTTTTATATCCCATGGACACCGATTGATGGTGCGGGTGGATCAGACTAAATGACTTTTATTTCTGCAATCACAAGAACCTAAAATAAGCACATCGTTACGTAGAACTTTCAATCACAAGTACACAAGTATTTAACATGGAAACGCTCCTGGGTAAAAACCACGACCCGAGTCTCTCGAATCGAACTTTCAACTTGATCCACATTGGTCTTCCACTAACTTAGGTTGCTTACATGAGCAACCCAATTGTATTACAATCTGAGTTGATTATGTGGTCAAATCAATAATATACATGAAATAATCCTAACAACTGTAACATCGAAGTAAATATGCAAAGAATAATATGATGCAAAAATAAACCATCTTATAGAGCAAGAAGCATGATCGTAAGAATTGAACGCAGAGAATAAGATTTGTTGCAATGAAGAAGCAACAAAAAATAGCTCTTGAATCTTTGTCTCAGAGTATAGAGTGGAAAAAGGAGAGATGGTATCTTATTGCTCTTGTTGTGTGTTGTAGAATGAGGTATACAATCCTATTTATAGGTCTTAGGATCCTATAGACATTGGCTTTGAAAAAGTAGCCATTATGAATAAATCATGAATGAGATCACCTTCAAAAATCTTCCTGAAATGGAATATGATCGATCATGATACAAGGATGATCGATCATAATCAATTGACCGATCATGAGGATTTAGGTCATTGATCAGAATCAAAAAATGATCGATCAAGTATTAAAATTGATCGATCAGAAATATAGCCATTGTAATTTAAATAATGATCGATCAGGAAACAAGGTTGATCAATCGGGTTTGATCGATCAGGTAAGAATGGTTGATCGATCAGCTTGACTCTTTGACCTAAAGCTCAATGTCAAAGTCAAAGGGTTGAAATGCAATATGCATGATTCTTGAGGTCTTTTACAATCTAAGACAATTACAAAATGCATGACTCAATAAAAGAAAAGACTTCGTCTTCTTCTTGAGCTTGAGATCCTTCCTTGAGCTGGAGATGGAGTTTCATAGAATTGGACTCCTTTGAGCTTCTTATCATCTTCTTCTCTTACTCTCAAGCTTCTTCCTAGTATAGTAGCTTTCCTTCTCCTGACCTAGCTTCTTGTTTTACACAAAGGTTTTGTCTATTTTCACAAGGTTTGACTATAGCACAAGTTTTGTTATCATCAACATATGCATGCTCATATATTAATAATTTCCTCCCTCACGTGCGCACTCACGATCTCCCCCTTTTTGATGTTGACAAAATATTTTATGTGTTTGCAAAAATAGTCAGTACCTGTGAGCAAAATAATTTTTGTAAACAATCCTCCCCCTTTTGGTAGAATCAAAATAATCTGAACTAGTATAAGAGATTGATTGATACTAATAGTTAATGGATACCAATTTTTGTTGAAAATCAATTGTTAGTTAAATAAATAATATTTATCCCTCTTATGAAAATATATTTTTTAAATTTGATCTCCTCTTAGAGCTCCCCCTTAATCTTTTCTTAACGGCTTCTCCTAAAAGAAGAGTCGAGGCTCATCGCTAATGATATGCATGATCAAGTAAACAAAAAAGATAAGAAGACACTTAGGATCCTTGGTAGTGGACTTCTCCAGTCTTGAAAACTTTTCTTGGTGGTGGCATCCATCCATGATTCTGAAAGTTATTTGGCAAGGTCCACCTTTGATGTTGAAGTGGCCTCCTCTATCTTCTTTAGCCTTTGGTACTTGAGAGATTTTAATTTGGTACCCTTTTCTTTTTGAGCCCCTCGGGGTTAGATTTCAATGTTTCCTTCTTTTTCGAAATCCATTTTCATCTCTGGAAAGATTTGAAGCTAAAAGCATGATTTTTATTTTTGATTTCCCTTTTATGGAGGGAGGTGCAAAAGTAAAATTCTTTTTAGTTTCAATAATTTAATTTTATGAACAAGTAATCATCACTTTAAAATTACTTAGATCATGTTTTAGCATCTTATTTTCCTTTTTGAAAATATCTAAGTCATTAAGCAAACTAGATTTACCTTCTACTAGTTTCTTGTTAATCTTTTCTAGCTTCTTGACTTGTCTAACCATATTTTGATAAGTATTATAAAATTCATAATAAGAAAGTTTATTTACATCATTTCCTGAGTCAGATGAGTCGATTCAACTATCCCAACGAATCCAAAGCATGTGTTTTCTTATTCAGTACCGCTTAAGTCAACGTCCCATTATGCTTGCATAGCTTTCTTGTCGAATTTATTCTCGAACTTCTTTGCACGTCTGAAGTTTTTCTATAGCTATGGGCAGTCCTTCATCATGTGCCCCACTTTGTTGCATTAAAAGAATGTGATTTCTCTTTCTCTCCTTTCCTTTATGAGAAAAGTCTTGAACTGTCGGATCACGAGTGCGATATCATCATTGCTATCAGAACTCTCACTTGATTCTTTCTTTACTACTAGGGAAAGACTCTTCTATGGCTTTTCATCTCCATTCTTCTTCTGCTCCTTTTTGATTCATATCCAAGTAATTTACATATGAGACTTCTAACGAGGTCGTGCTGAAGGTTATGGACTCTTTAATAGCAGTGACCTTGTGGTCCCAGTCATCTGCTCGAGAGATGATAATTTTGCTGGGAACTTCTCCAGGTAGAAAGGTTCTTCCAAGATTCCTAAGTTGGTTCATAGTAACGATGAACCTGACATTCATGTCCTTCATGCCTTCCCCTTTACGCATCTTGAAAGTTTCATACTCTAGTGTCATCATTCTAAAATGAGTTTCTTTTACTTTAATTGTTCATTTGTGATTTGCTTCTAGTGAAGTAAGTAATTTTAATATAATCGACTCACACATCACGGAAGCGTGGAGATCATGTTATATGCGATCTAGGTCGACTAGTCACACTAATCAATGGGTTGCTGAAATTAAAAAATTTGATGGAACCACATGGATTGCAAACCTTTCCCAATCCATTCTATCAAGATCACAAATAAGTATTAGGGTTACCTCTTGTAGTGTGATCAAGACCATCCTATCTCTAAACTAAGAAACCTCTATATTAAGTCTGATTCGACGGAGTGAGAACTTGCAGATGTGTGGACGAGATGCGTGCTTCCAGCCATCTGAGTTGACGATTAGAGCGTGGAACCTCCTGATTTCATGTCATGAAATCTGTAGTCTTCCTCACAAGCATGAAGCACCGAAAAAGATATAGATCTACGAGCAGTCGATTCGGCAGTACAACGATAACGCGATAATATGGTGATGCTATCCACAAATCCTAGAGTGTACGGCCACTTGGGGTTGGGAATGAGAGCCTATGGAAGTGTATGAGAGAGAGATAGAAAGAGATATTTTATTACTTCAACTTGTGTGTTAAATTATATTGAGAAGAGCCTAGGGTTTGCCCTTCTCTTATACAAAATTGGATGGCTAGGATGTACTCATAGTGAAATCAATATTCTAGATTTTTGTTGTAAAAATTTGCAACACAAATTAATTAATTTAAAATAAATAAATAAATAGAAGGTATTTTTAACATATTTAGTTTTGATTAAATTAATTCATTATCATCAGTAAAGAAGGAATAGAGAGCCGTCTTTCATGTAAGGGGAAAGGAGATAGCTTCCTTCCCCTTTTGGGGGTGGATGCCCTCATTAGATTGGATAGAAACTCTCTTTCTCTCTCTCTCTCTCCAATCTCCATCTAATGTAATCTCATTACATTAAATCTTTATTCATAGAATTATTTGTCAACAAAATATCATCAAATAATTTGCAAGTTATTTGCGGTAATTACAAATAGACCATTGATTAATTGAATCATATTCATCTATCAAATATTAAATATAAACATATTTATATTTAACTTTACAATATGAATCCAATTCACAATTAGTTGCAAAATGTGAATCCAATTCACATCAGCTTATAAATTGTAAATCATATTTACAATTAAATCTCTCTTATGATATTATGAATCATATTCATAATATTTATGATTATTGTGGATAGTGCACATTAACAATATCTATGATAATTAAATCCAATTTAATTATCTTATGCATCTCTCTCTATATGTCGAAATAATGCGAATCATATCCACATTATTACTGATAATTAAATCATATTTAATCATTAATTTTCCAAAACTCGGATATTGTCAACAATAGAATTATTCTTCAACTCTTTCAAAAACAATGTGCCTTCTCTGTAGATACTTGGAGATAAGGATATGTCGATTGTATATTCCATGTATAGTGGCTTGGATAGTGAGATCTAATCTCATATCCAGATCTAGAAGACCTCTTATAGATATCTTATCAAGTCAGATATACTATCCAATCTTCTCATTGCATCTGAATCATATTCATACCAATGTCCAATATTTGTAGTAAGATCGGATAACTAGTCTATTGAATGGAGACACTAAAATCCAAACATGTTCCATCACTTCCTTGGAGTAGAAGTGTCGTGGTTATACCATTGATCAAGATCACATCACCCTCGAGTATTACTAATACATGTAGATCCTGCAAACTGGAAGACCTCGATTAAACCCGGAGTTCTAATCTTATTTGCGCTATCTTCTTCAGGGTTTTATCGTTAAGTTTTCCATTCGATCATTAAGAGTTGGTATCGATCATATGCTTTCCAAAAGAATATATCACACCTTCAAATCATGTCTTATTTCCAAAACAAGATGGCCAATGTTGGAATTTGGTTTATCCCAATATCTCATGGGTGAGTTCATGTCTTTCAATTAAGTAGTGAACATGTATGATCCCTTCGAGAGATCGTACTACTCATATGTCTTTATATGCACACCAACTCACCAGTACGTAGATCTTGATTAGGCCATCAACTTAATGGTCTGCCTAATCTACATACTTAGACATATAGTAGTAGATCTGTCTCTGATTAGAGTATGTGTTCCTATACATGACAACATATGGCATAGGTCTTAGTTATCGCGATCTCGTTAAGTCAACTGTTTACCCTAACTCATCCGACACCTCCAAATATCTATTCTTGTGTAGAGGACATATATCAAGAGGTCGTCAGATGTCAGCCTTTGGAATAAGGATTACCATCTCCTTATCAAGCTGCAGATCCCTTCTTGATAATACCTTGACGTTGTAGATAAGTCCTCTATCTAACACTTTAGATATTTAACCCTACACCAGCCTCTATGATCCAACCTTTGGATCAACAAATGTATGATATCAAGATGCCCATGGTACATAACTCTAATTGCGCTAAGGGGACGATTATGCAAATTAGTTACTCTTCATTTCAGATCAAAGAATGAATTACAACAACTTTATTGCATAATGGCTCACCATGGGCTCACATGTCCAACAATCTCCCACTAGCCCGAAGAGCCATTAATGGACTAATCTTTAAAACCACACTCATGTACTAATCATAAGCTATTTAGGCAAATAGCTTGGTCACCTAGTGTTTAGTCGAAAATCTCGTGGTCTTGTGTTCCACACAAGGTGGAAACGCAACCGTCGAAGCGAACGACAAGAAACCCGACTAAAACAACAATTAACCCAAGAATTAAACAATGAAAAAATGCGTGGAGTTAAAATTTATTATAACTCTATAAATGATGTGTATAGTGCAAGTATGTGTAGAGTGTCGAACATAGGGAGCAAACAAGAGATCGGGGAAACTAATAAAAAAATGTGTGTTCTTATTGTCTATTGTCTTTTTATGGGTTTTATATTTTGTAATTTTTTATGAGATTTTAATTTTAATTTTTTTAATTTTTTTAATTTTATTTTCTTTTTATATTTTATAATTTTCTAATTTCGTTTTCTTTTATAAAAGATATATAAAATTATAAGTAATATATAATGCTATATATAATATATGGTATATATATACTAATAAAACAAGCAAAAATACAGAAAATAAAATATTTTTGGGTTTTAAACTATTTTCTACATTTTTTGTGAATTTTTAGTTAATTTTACTAATTTTTATATATTTTAAAAGTCAAGTGTATCCCAAATCAGGTATTAAATAAATAGGGAAATTAAAATTAAGAGAAAAAATAGCAAATAATATCGAAAATTCTTCAAATCATTTTTAGTAGATTTGTAATAATATAAAGAAAATTATAAAAATGAAAAGGATTTTTTGGAAATTTTGAGAATTTTATAAAGGATTTTGGAGCTTTTTAATTTTTGTGAGTCTTTTTCTTTTTTAGTGGTTTTTGGTCTGAAGTTGTAAAATAAATAGATAAACAAAATAAATAGGGCAAAAATGTGCAATTTTTGAATTTTATAAAACAAAGTGCCTAAAATTAAAATTCAAAATTATATCATGAATCTATGAACAAGCAAGCACCTAATCTTATTTTTTTTGAGATTATGGGAGCACTCATACTATATTTATTATATGGAAAACAATCATAAAAATGTTTGTACTAGAAAGGGCATAAGTGTAATTAAATTTAAATGCGAGGTTGTTTCTGAAATTTTCCCAAAAATATATAACTGGAATTAAAAGTTCTTAGACTAAAAGGGAATACAAATACTTATAGGGGTATATATGAAAAATCTCCACCTCACGTGGGATGACACGTGAGGTGACGTGGACTGGACTTAATTACTAATAAAATAAAGAAACATGGTTTTATGTAAATATTACAAAAATATAATAATGGTGGATGAAAGTTTGAGTACTAAATATTAAAATACAAAAATTCGTTGGGTTAAGTGTGCATAATATCCAATGTAGGCGCTAGAGGACGGTGGCGATCTAGCTACTTATCCACATGGCATGCATCCAATGGTCGACGAATGTTCGCCTTGGATGGTTAGGATTAGATCCCACATAGGAGATCAACGACGCTGGAGCTTTACATCCGACGGCAGCTGGGTGATCTAGAGGCGTCTCTCGATCGGACAACAGTTGGGGCTTCACAAAGAACAAGCAAAGAACACATGGTGTTGGGCTTTGATCGGCAAAATCTCGAGGTAGACGGCTCCTCTCCTGCTCGTGAAGGCTTCAAAAGGTCCCAAGGGTCCTCTCACACCGGTAGAGGGTCTCAAAAGGGTGCAAGGGGTGCTGATTGGTCTGGCGGAGCACGTCGACCTGGGGCTTTCTTCTTGGCTTGATAGGCCTCGATAAGGCCTCCTTTTAGATTCTTTCCTATAGGAACACATCAAGGGACAAAACACAATGCTCTAGAGAGCATTTGAAGGGGGAATGGGAGACATGATGAGTCGAGTGGAAGTCTCCAATGTATGACGTAGATAAGAGATCGAGTTCCTTATTCTGTGAAAGAACGTGATGATCAAAGACGTACAAAGTGTTTGGAGGACGGAGAGGAATAGAAAGGAGGTGATCTGAGTGACAAAAACAAGGTGGTGCACAACGAAGGGGTTCGCTGGAGCTAACCTCCAGCGAACTACGAATTTAGGATTTTACGCTAATACGGTAACTAAAAGCTAAAATGAGTGCGAGGAATAAAACATAAGACTAAAACTAATCTGAAAAGCAATAGAAATGACCTCGAGCAGCGCTTGGTTGTGGGATGGATCTGAGAACGACGGAGGACGTCGGAGATGGTGGAGATCAATCTTGGAGTCACCCGACTTCGCTGCAAAGTGGCTGGAGAGGTCCCTGTCATGAACCTCAATCCAGAGCGCACCAGAGAGGAGCCAAAGCAGGGCCAAAGGAGATTCAAAAAGTGAAGGGAAGAGGAGAAGAAGTTTTGTATAGGGGGTGAAGTGGCTGGGAAGATTAAGGTGGTAGGCTTGAATTAGTGAGCCAATCCTCGATGAATCAAGCGGGGGTGTAAGAGGGTGGATCGAGGATGAAAAGTGGAAGGGGAATATTCCCAAAAAGTCACAAGATATGAGCTACAAAATCGAGGAAAGGCAAGTCAAGGCTAGGTCTGACAAGGTTGCAAGACTAGGTCAGCTAGTTGACCAAGGTCAACCAACAGAGCCACATGGTTGATCCACATGGATCAACTAGGAAAACCAGCCCAAAAAATCATAATAAAATCAGAATTTTTAAATTTTAAGTTATAAAATAAATTTTTTTGTTATTTTTATAATATTTTAATATGAATATTATTTATTTTCTTGAGTTTAGTTATTATAAGTTCATTTTTAGGTTTTTATTTATAGGTATATTCATCTTTGTTTTGGGTACTTTACTTTTATTTTTTATTTTTTATTTTATTTATTATTTTATATAGTTATAACTTATTTTCATATACATAAATATATTTTTATTGTATTTTTTGATGTATTTTGTACACTTAGAAAAATAAGGGTATTAACTATAGGTATAAGTATTGTATATTCATCTATGTATTTTTATATATTAT
Organism: Ottelia alismoides; assembly: GCA_037367405.1. Lineage (NCBI taxonomy): Eukaryota > Viridiplantae > Streptophyta > Magnoliopsida > Alismatales > Hydrocharitaceae > Ottelia > Ottelia alismoides. Next base: position 526,233 of record JAZKJV010009168.1, read on the forward strand.
TTTATCATTGTGTTTTATTTATGTTTTTATTTTACTATAATTATGTATATATACTCTAAATAACAAAAATATAAAATTATAAAAAAAAATTAAGAAGATTTTATATATGTATATTATACAATAGGGTCCAAAACCTAACTTTCACACCTTAACTCCAAAAAATATGAAACCACAATTATTACGTAGATTATTAAAAGTTATATACAATTAAAGGTAATTTTGGTAATTTTGAGTTTTTATTTAGGAGATATGGGTTTGGGAAGTTGAGACTTGGCTTTTTATTTTGAGTATAACTTGTACATTGTATATAATTTTTGTGTAAACTCAATTTTGTATTTTTATATATATTATTATATATAATTTTCATTTACAAAGTTTATTTATTTGAGGTATAAAGAATGGAAAATAAAATAGGTTCCAAAATTCAATATTGACAAGTAAAAGAATGTGATTTTTATTGATTTATTGGCCCTTATCTCCCCCAACTCTAATCCTTGTCAACCCAGTCATCAAGATGCCTAGGTCTTGGGGTTTAGGGTCATAAAATATCTTTTGTAGTTTATTATTTTTCTTTTCTTTTTTATTCTATAAATTTGGCATTAAAAGCTGTATTTTATACACAATAAATGGAACAAACAATGAATGTTAATTTGTGCAAAATAATGCTACACACATGCATTAGTTAGTATTTTTAAGGTCAAAATGATAGAATATGTGTGATGAAATGAAGATCCGCCGCCCTCTTGTACTTGCCTTTGCTAGTCCCTAGCAAATACTTATGCAATAAGTGCGAAAAATAAAAACAAAGAAAAGAAAAATAAAGAAAGTGGATTGAATTTAATTCTCAAACTTTCTTCACAAATCAAAGTTTGGGTCTTAACTCAGACCTTTGAATTTTTAGTGTGATCAGAACCTTATTGGGAAACGGATTTGAAACACAACATTCTTCGAGAATCCCAAAACTCTTCTCCTCAATAGCCAGGTCAGAATACTTCAACTCATACTCAAACCTTTATGACTATGAATATATCTTGGACAGTGTGTGAGATATTTAGATCTCCTCGTTTGAAGCGGTCGAAGTCAGTCTTCTCAAAAAATGGTTACCCTAATTCCCTAATCCAACAACTCTTTCCTCGAGAAGCGGGGTATTCCCTTCTAAGTTCAAGTGACAACCAACTCAAGAAGAGGAGGTGGAGAGAAGAATGGGCGGTAGCCAATATTACTATCTATCCTAGGATGCTTGACCAGTGTAGCCAAGTCACTCAGCTGCAGGCTCACAAATGTATGATTTTGAAGGTCAAGCTTGCTTTTTGGCTATACAAATTTGTACACTCCGACAAACATTTTATTATCAATATGGACTGCCCACTTTTTTGGAGTTTTTTTTATTTTCTATTTTTTGAATACTAAATACAACTGCATATACATAAGGACTTTTTTTCTTGAGATAGTAGACTATCCCTCTTTTGAAGCATTATCGCAACCCCACAACTTCTGTCTTTAGACCTCGTCGCCATTGGATCGAGTTGGGGTACAATGGCCACAAAGGTGTGATTTCTGATGTTTCCATTGGCTTGTGTCTCATGCCAGTTACTATATGGTTCCTAGGTTTAGGTAGATTTAAGGTCCAACCAAGCTCCAATCTTTGGATTTTATTTAGACTTGTTCAATTGTCAAATTCAATCCAAAAAATTCAAATGCAATGCACAATGCAGAAAATATTTTTTTGATGCAATTTTCAATTTTTGAACTTTTTAGGGATTTTTGAAAAGATTTTACAAATTTTTATGTAATTTTCAAAAACTTTTTTCAAATGTTTTTGGGATTTTTAGTTTGAAAAATTTTAGGGATTTTTCAAAACAAAAGTTTTTGGAATAAAAGATAGAGATGGATATTTACATGGGGATGCATCTTTATTTACAAGAGTTGAGGGTTTTAAGAATTAACAGGTTTATACAAGTTTTATAAGGGTTTTATTAGGTACGTAATCCTAAAAAATAATTTGAAAATATTTTCACAAAAAATTTGAACACTTTATTTTCTAAAACTAATTTGACAAATAATTTTTACAAATATTTACTAAATTTTAAAATCATTTTACAAATATTTTCCAAACAATATGTATAGGTTTTTCAAACTAATTTTGCAACCATTTTCAAAATCATTTGCAAATATATTTTCAAAAGATTTTATTTCACATAAATAGGGAACCTTTTAAAAACAATAAAATTTTTACAAAGGTTGAAAATATTTAACAAAATATTTTCAAAATAATTTTCAAAAGATTTTTCGAACTATCAAACATTTTGCAAAAAATATTTTTAACCTTATTTAATAATTAGTATATACAAAGTATTGGGTATTTGTATGTATTGATTTTTATTAATTATCCATACTTATTAAAAATATGAAAGTATGAGTTATGACTAAAGTATATACGATCTTCCTATACTTAGCTTGAGCTATGTCCTCATAGATGAGAAAGAAAAATATAAGACATAACTCATATTTAGTATAGAAATGCGTAAAGAATAATGAATGGGCAGTGGCCATGGTCAAAACATGTCGCTCAGATCTACTCCTTCTCTTTCACTTCTTGGGTTTAGGAGTAGATAATTAAGTCATGGCCTGGCGAAGTGGGGCTTCAATGATCTCATGAATACCTTCCACCGCTTCAGGTTCAGTCAACATTTTTTTGAATTTTGGATCTCCTCCATACAAGGGAGGAGATCAAAATCATCATCTACACAAGGAGGACTAAGAGTAGTCTGTACAGTGTCATACTTGGGGTAAAAGGTGGTAATAATGTGAGTGTGTGTGTGGTCAAATGGTCTGGCATAGGTGCCCTCTCCTCACAATGTGACTCAGCCATGTGTCTCCCAAAGTATTTTTGTATTTTTAAATTAATCTCATATTTTATGTTTTTGGCGATTGCAAGCTCTCATAAAAATCCCCGAATGAACCCTTATCTTGAAGCGACATTGTTGCTCTTATTTATACTAGCGAGGTCATTAATCCTCTGTCTCATCTACTCCATCATCTAGGTCAAGTGCTCAAGGGTGGACTCCATGAAAGGTGTCTCCAACAGATCTGTCTTGGGGGTGAAGTGGAGATAGATGTGAGGGTGGTGGGTAAAAGTTTGAGGCCTCAAACTGTGGTTGAGGTGGATATGTACACAAAGAAAAGTCAGGAGCAAGTTCCTCCTAATAAAATGGAGGTGGATCGACTGGAGGGTACAAGGGATCCACAAAGTCCGGATAAAAATCACTCTAGTCGGCCATCTCTGAACCAAAAGGAAATGATAGGAAGGACACGAAGGTCAAATCAAGAGATGTGACAAAAAGGTGCAATTGCGCAGAGAAGATCGAGTAGGCACAGACACAAACAACTATACACAAAACAAACCCCTCAATTCACCTACTCAACATTGTGATGATCATAAAAGCTCGATCTTTTTATCTTTTCTATTTTAGAGTTAGGTGAGCAGTACAAAATTGTACAAGAACTTAGGTTGGCCTAGGATTGGGGTACTAGTCTTTAGTGTGTGTACGTAGGCCAAATTAAAAGTGAATACAATGAGGGGGTTACTCTCCCCAAGACAAAGATTTTTCTTTTCGATTTATTTTAGGTTCGAGTAATATTAGTAGTCCCAACTTTACTCGTTATCACTCTTTTGTATTTTTTTATAAGAAATACATGAACCTATGAGGGTCAATTATTTTCAGTTCATGGATGATCAAATCTAAGGGAGAGAGTCAGAAAAGCAATGCAAGTGAAATCGATGATGATTGCTAAGAAGAAATGCTCACCTTGCCTCCATCTCTCTTCATGCAAGGATGCTAAGCAGAATTGAAACCCATCTATATGCAATACAAAGCCTATGAAATTGCCCTAAATAAAGGAATTGCTATTAACGTGAACCATACAATGTCAACTATCTAGAAATGAGACCAAGCTTCGATCTTCGATGCCACTCGGTGCCTGCCACAATAGGTCCTGCAAGCGTTGTATGTGACCTCTCTTGGCACGCAGTCTCAAATCTAAAATAACTAACAATGAAATTTTGACTAAGTCCAAGCATACACTTATAGGTACATGCAAATATAATTAAATGTTTGGATCTTAATCTATCGAGCAAGCAAATCCTAAGATAGTGCTCAATCACACAAAACAAAGAAAAGTAAAATCATGAAACAAATAAAAAGAAAAGCAAGAAAAATGCGACAAAAATCGACGAGGCCACCAAGGGAACAATCCCTGAAGCAGCGGACCTCATGAAGTATGAAGAGTCTTGGAGAGTCCAAGTTATTACAATAATATGTTTCTCTCTCACTTTAAATTACAAATAAATAAATAAAATAAAATACAAAAAGCTATTATCTTCAAAATCCCTCCAAGTATGCCTTTGTCACTTCCTTCTGTTGGCTAGGTCAGAAAGGCTAGCACGACTTCATGTGGGTGCACATGCGCTCCTAGAAGAGCCTCCCTCGATCCGCGGTCCTCGCAACAAAGTCAAATATGAAGAGGTGGCTAGACACTTCAAAAATAATATCAAATAAAATAGAAAATAAATAAAGCAAAAAATAAAGACAAGTAAGAAGGCACGGGTACATACACCAAGCTATAAGACGTTGCTCCGTGGCAACTTTGCCATTTGAAATAGTCAAAAATCTCGTGGTCTTGTGTTCCCCACAAGGCGGGAACACAATCGTCGAAGCGACTGAAAAGAAACATGGTTAGAACAACAATTAACCCATAATTAAGAATCAAGTAATGAAAATAAATGCGTGGAGTTAAAATTTGTTATAACTCTACAAATGATGTGTATAGTTCAAGTACGTGTAGAGTGTCGAACACATGGAGCAAAAGGGAGATCAGAGAAATTAATCCAAAAAATGTGTGTTCTTCTTATCTATTTGTCTTTTTGTGGGTATTTGATTTTTGTAATTTTTAATGAGATTTTAATTTTTATATTTCTAATTTCTAATTTTTATTTTCTTTTTATATTTTCTATATTTTAATTTTTTTCTTCTATAAAAGATATAAAAATATATAAATAATATATAAGGATATATGTAAGTTATAGGGAATATATATACCAATAAAAAGAAGCAAAATACATAAAATAAAATGTTTTTGGGTTTTATTTTTTTACCATTTTGGTGATTTTTTTGTTAATTTTAGTAATTTTTATATATCTTTAAAGTCAAAAATATCCCAAATCAGGGATTAAATAAATAGGCCGAACTAAAATGAAGAGGAAAAATAAAAAACAGTATCCAAAATTCTTCAAATCAATTTTAATAGATTATTAATAATATAAAGAAAATGATAAAATAGAAAATGATATTTTTTGGTTTTATGAGAATTTTTAAGATTTTTATAAAGGATTTTGGTGGTTTTTAATTTTTATGAGTTTTCTTTTTATTTTTTAGTGGTTTTGGTCTAAAGTTTTAAAATAAATAGATAATCAGAATAAATATTTTTTTTGGAATTATTCAAAATATTTTATATTTTTTTGGATATTTTATACTATAAATAGGGTAAAAACATGCACTTTTTGAATTTTATAAAATATTATAATTGCCTAAAATTAAAATCCAAAATTATAATGTGAATCTATAAATAAGAAGACACCTAATACAAAACCACAAAAATGCATGTACTCGAAAGGGCATAAGTGTAATTAAATTTAAACACGAGGTTATTTCTACAGTTTTTCCAAAAATATATAACTGCAATTAAAACTTCTTGGACTTAAAGAAAATACAAATACCCACAGGGGTATATATGCAAAATCGTCACCTCACGTGGGACGACACGTGAGGTGATGTGGACTGGACTTAATTGCAAATAAAATAAAGACCGAGGGTTTTAGGCAAATGTTATAAAAATATAATAACAAGAGATATAAGTTTGAGTACCGAATATTAAAATACAATATTCGTTGGGTTAAGTGCACAAAATACCCAACATAGGCGTCATCGGACAATGGCGATCTAGCTACTTATCCACGTGGTGTGCATCCAGGGGTCGAGGTCGGTTTACCTCAGATGGGTAGGATTAGATGCCATACATGATATCAATGACGTTGGAGCTTTACATCTGACGATAGTTGTGTGATCTGGAGGCATCTCTCAATTGGATGACAGCTGGGGCTTTCATGAAGAACATGTGAAGAACATGAGGTTGCTAGGCTGTGATCCGCAAAATCTCAAGGTAGATGGCTTCTCCCCTTCTCTTGAAGGCTTCAAAAGGTCCCAGGGGGCCTCTCGCACTAGTGGAGGGTCTCAAAAGGGAGCGAGGGGTGCAGATTTGGTCCAGTAGAGCACATCGATATGGAGCTTTCTTCCTGGCTTGATAGGCACGGATAAGGCCTCCTTTTAGGTTCTTTCCTACAAGAACACATCAGGGGACAAAACACGATGCTATGAGAGCATCAGAAGGTGGAATGGGCGAAGGGATGAGTCGGGCGGAGGTCTCTGGCGTACGACAGATATGGGAGACCATGTTCCTCATTCTATGCAAGAACGAGATGATCAGAGATAGATGAAGTGTTTGGAGGATGGAGAGAAAGAGAATGGAGGTGGTTTTAGGGACGGAAACAAGGTCGTGCACAGCGAATGGGTTCGTCGGAGCTAGCCTCTGACGAACTATGAATTTTGGATTTTACGCTAATGCGGGTAATTAAAAGCTAAAATGAGTGCATGGAATAAAACATAAGAATTAAACTAATCTAAAAAACAAGAAAAATGATCTCAAGGGGTTATTGGCCGTGAGATGGACCTCACGGTAATGGAGTATGCCGGAGATAGTAGAGATCAACCTTGGAGCTGCCTCACTTTGCTGCAAAGGGGATGGAGAGATCCCTGTCACAAACCTTGATCCATAGCGCACCAGAAAGGAGACAAAACAGAGCCAAAGGAGATTCAAAAATCGATGGGAAGAGGAGGTGCGATTTTGTACAAGTGGTGAAGTAGCTGAGAAAAACGAGGTGGCAAGCTTGAATCAGTGATCCAATCCTTGATGAATCGAGTAAGCGTGTAATAGGGTGGATCGAGGATGAAAAGTGGATGACGAATCTTCCCATAAAATCACAAAATATACCCACAAAAATTGAAGAAAGGTTGGTCAAGGCTATGCCTGACAAGGTTGCGGGCTATGTCAGCTAGTTGACCAAGGTCAACCAACGAAGCCACCTGGTTGGTCCACGTGGACCAACTTGGAAAAAACCATCCTGAAAAATAATTATAAAATCGATAATAAATATTAAATGAATTTACTAATATTAAGTTATAAAATAAAAAAATGTTTGTTAATTTTTTTATAGTAGTTTAATATGAATTTTATTTATTTTTTCGAGTTTAATATTACAAGTTCATTCCTAGGGTTTTATTTCTCGGTATATTCATATACGTTTTGGGTATTTTATTTTGATTTTGTATTTTCGAAATTATTATTTAATTTTATTATTTTATATAGTTATAACTTATTTTTAAATACATAAATATATTTTTATTGTATTTTTCTAATGTATTGTGTACACTTAAATAAGTAAGGGTATTAAATATATGTATAAGTATTGTATATAATAATCTATGTATTTTTGTATATTATTTTATTTTAGGGTTTTATTTATGGTTTTATTTTATTCTAATTATGTATATATACTGTAAATAACAAAAATATAAAAATATACAAATAATAAATAATAAATAAAATGGATATTTTATATAGATATATTGTACAATAGTGGTCCAAAAACTAACTTTCACATCTTAACTCCAAAAAATATGAAACCACTTCATTAAATAGCTTATTAAAATTTATATTCATATAATTGTAATTTTTGTACATTTTGAGCTTTTATTTAGGAGATATAGGTTTGGGAAGTTGGGGTTTTGGCTTTTTATTTTGAGTATAATTTGTACACTGTATATTATTTTTGTGTAAACTCAATTTTGTATTTTTCTATATATTATTATATACAAATTTCATGTACAAAGTTTCTATATTTGAGGTATAAAGAGTAGAAAATAAAATAGGTCCAAAAAATACAATATTGATGAGTAAAAGAATGTGATTTGTATTGATTTATTGGCCCTTATATCCCCATACTTCATTCCTTGTCGACCTAGTCATCAAGATGCCTAGGTCTTGGGGTTTAGTATCATAAAATATCTTTGTCATTTTATTCTTTTTTTTCTTTGTTCTATAATTTTGTCATTAAAAATGTATTTTATACACAATAAATGGAACAAATAATGAAAGTTAATGTGTGCAAAATAATGCTATATACATGCATTTGCTAGGATGTTAAGACCAAAATGATAAAATAAAGGTGATGAAATGGAGTTTTATCACCATCCTATACTTGCCTTTGCTAGTCCCTAGCAAACACTTATGCAATAAGTGCATAAAATAAAAAGAAAGAAAAGAAAAAGAAAGAAAGTGGATTGAATTTAATTCTCAAACTTGTCTTCACAAAATAAAAATTTGGAGCTTAAGTCAGACCTTTGGATTTTTAGTACGATCGAACCTTATTGGGAAATGAATTTGAAATACAACAGCCTTCGAGAATCTCAAAACTTTGCTCAAGTCTCCTCAATAGCCAGGTCAGAATACTTCAACTCATGTGCAAACCCTTATGATTATGAATCTGTATTGGACAATGTGTGAGATATGTAGCTCTCCTTAGTTAAAGCAGTCGAAGTCAGTCTTCTCTAACATGGTGACCCTAATTCCCCAATCCAACAACTCTTTCCTCGAGAAGTGGGGTATTCCCTTCTAACTTCAAGTGACAACCAGCTCAAGAAGAGGAGGTGGAGAGAAGAATGGACGGCAGCCAATGTAGCTACCAATCCTAGGTTGCTTGACCAATGTAGCCAAGTCATTCAGCTGTAGCCTTACAAATGTATGATTTTGAAGCTCAAGCTTTCTTATTGGCTATACAAATATGTACACTACGACAGTCAAATTATTTTCAATTAGGACTGCCTACTTTTTTGGAGTTTTTTTTCCATTTTTTGATTACTATATACAACAACATATACATAAGGACTTTTTATTCTTGAGCCAGTGGACTATCACTCTTTTAAAGCATTATCGCAACCCCATAAATTCTGTCTTTAGACCTCGTCGCTATTGGATCGAGTTGGGGTACAATGGCCACAAAAGTGTGACTTCCGATATTTCCATTGGCTTGTGTCTCATGCCAGCAAATCCAGCCTTCTACCACTTCAACTGAGGTGAGCAAAGTGTAAGGTGTAGGTGTACAAGCTAGATCATTATCAATAAGAATCGTGCGTGTGCTCCGAAATACTCTACTTAGGAAGTCAACATGACATTGAACCAATTCTCATGATTCTCAAAGAATTAAGTCACTTAGACCAGAAGTACCTCAATTCTAGTTCCTATAAGGTTCCAGTGATTAGGTAGATTTAAGGTCCAACCAAGCTCCAATATTTGGATTTTATTTAGACTTGTTCAATTGTCAAACTCAATCAATGCAGAAAATATTTTTGTGATGCAATTTTCAAAATTTGAACTTTTTAAGGATTTTTGAAAAGATTTTGCAAATTTTTATGTAATTATCAAAAAGATTTTCAAATGTTTTTGGGACTTTTAATTTGCAATTTTTTTAGGGAATTTTCAATACAAAAGTTTTCGGAATAAAAGATAGGCATGGATATTTGCACGGAGATGCATCTCATATTTACAAGAATTGATGTTTTTAAGAATTAACATGTTTATACAAGTTTTATACGGACTTTATTAGGTACCCAATCCTCAAAAATAATTTGAAAATAATTTTACAAAAAGTATTGAAAACTTTTTTTTGAAAACTAATTCGACAAGTATGTTTTATAAACATTTACAAAATTTGAAAGTCATTTTGCAGAGATTTTTTTAACATTATGTATAGGTTTTTCAAACTAATTTTGCAACCTTTTTTTAAAATCATTTGCAAATAGATTTTCAAAATATTTCATTTCACACAAAAAAGAATTTTTTACAAAATATAACATTTATACAAAGGTTGAAAACATTTAACAAAGCATTTTCAAAATAGTTTTCAAAAGTTTTTTCAAAACGTTTTTCAAACTGTTTCTCAAATATTTTGCAAAAAACATTGTAAACCTGATTTATTAATTAGTATATACAATAATGGGGTATTTGTATGTATTAATTTTTATTAATTAGCCGTACTTATTAAAAATATGATAGTACGAGTTATGGCTTAAGTATATACGCAGTATATACGACCCCCTTATACTTTGCTTGAGCTATGTTTTCATAGATCAGAGAGAAAAAGAGGACATAACTCGTACTGAGTATAGAAAAGCCTAAAGAATAATTAATAAGGAATGAATGAAATAAGGAAAAAATGAATGAATGAGAAGTCGATTGTCCCCCCATACTAAGGATCAACTAATCCTAAGTATATCAGACTATACACAAAGCAGGGAGGGTCAAGGGTGGGAAAGAACATATGACACTCAGACAGTCTCCCCCTATACTTAGAGTAAGATATCCCAAAGTATAGACAAGAAGAGGAGACAATGGAGGGGATGAAAGAATGAAAGACAACTCGGGCTACACACCCCCTATACTGAGGACAAAGTACATCCTAAGTATAGCAGTGAAGAAGGGGTGACATCTTCAGGAAGAAAAAGAAAAATGAAAACGAAAAGAAGAAAAGAAGAAAAGAAGAAAAAGATAACTCAACTCATATACCTCCCCTATACTTAGGATAAAGTACGTCCTAAGCAAGGAAAAACACACAGAACGAGGTGGATGAGCAAAAACGAGGGATGGAAGGAAGTAAAACAAAAGCGAATGTACAAAGATATGGATGTACAAAGATCAAGAAGGATGAAAGCGAACCTTCATGTGTGATTGCTGGGGAATGAATCTGACAAGGTGTTGGTCGATATCAGGGTCACCAACAAACGCAAACCGATCATGATTGACGTGGTGAAGATCCACAGCGATATCAAAGAGAAAATGCACAAGCTGGTCAGTGGAAGATGTGTAGTCAGGTCCGGCCTTGGATGTTGCCACTAAGTCATCATCAAAATGAAAAGGGACAAACTCATCTATGGAAGTAGTCAAGTCAGGTCCATCTTATGGAGTCTCTACTAAATCATCATCGAAAGGCCCTAATTCATTTATAAAAGCAATCAGATCAAATTTGGCCTCTTCAGTCTCTCCTAAGTCTGCCTTCTACTCAAGGGTGCCTATAGTAAATACAACAGATGTCATCAATGCATTGCTACTCACCAGAAGGGGGAACTCCAAGGTCTATGCTTTCCGAGTCTTCCTCGTCAAAAAGGAGCCCTTGGGTTTTAGAATCATCCACCAAAAAGCAAACCTCCCTAATATCAGCATGAAGGTCATAGTCCTCAGGGTCGGCTAACACAAGCACACTCTTGTGGATGCGGGTCTCTGGTCAACAGTGGGTGCAGTGATCAAAACATCACTCCCGACATTAGAACGGAAGCAAATCTCTCCATATCCATAATCAATAACAGCTCTCGCAGAGACAAGGAAAGGCCGTCCCAAGATGATTGGAGGATGCTCCACAGGGGTGGAGGTCTCCATGGGCAATACGACAAAGTAAGCTGTGAAGCTCATGCCCTGAATCTAAATGATTTCGTTCTCTAGAATACCCTTTGGCCTGATATCCATTAGCGAATTGGACAATTATCCTCGTTTTCTTGAGAAGCCCAAAATGAGGAGACTGTACCACTGAGAAGGGTATTATATTAATTGAAGCAATGCCATCGAGGAGAGTGTTATCACAAGAATAGTCAGAGATCATGCAACTCACAAGAGGGTGACATTGTTCCCTTTCCTAGTGTGTGGACGGTGAGAGATGGCATGGGCAGAGGCCATGGTCAAAATGTGTCGCTCAGATCTGCTCCTTTGCTTTATCTTCTTAGGTTTATGAGCAAATGATTGAGTCCTAGCTTGGCGAAGTGGGGCTTCAATGATCTCATAAATAGCTGTCACCCCTTCAGGTTCAGTCAACATTTGTTTTTTGAAATTTTAGATATCCTCCATAAAAAGGAGGAGATCAGAATTATCATCTACACAAGGATGACTAAGAGGAGTCTGTATAGTGTCATCCTTCGGGTCAAAGATGGGAACTGATGTGAGTGTGTGTGTGTGGTCAAATGGTCTGGCATGGGTGCCCTCTCCTCATAATCTGACTCAACCATGTGTCTCCCAAAATCTTTTTGTAATTTATATTTTTTTTCTCATTTTTGTGTTTTTTGGTGATCGTTAGCTCTCATAAAAATCCTTGAATGAATCCATATCGTCAAAATGGTGAAGCGGCATTGTGGCTCTTATTTACACTGGTGAGGTCATCAATCCTCTGTCTCATTTGCTCCATCATCTGGGTCAAGTGCTCAAGGATGGAATCCGTGAAAGGTGACTCCAACAAGTCTATCTCAGGTGGGTGAGGTGGAGATAGATGTGAGTGTGGTGGGTAAAAGTCTGGGGCCTGAAACTGTGGTTGACATGGATATGTACAAAAAGAAAAACCATGAGCAAGGTCCTCCAGATAAAATGGAGGTGCACCGGGTGGAGGGTACGAGGGATCTGCAAAGTCCGGATAAAATCACTCCAGTCGGCCATCTCTAAAACAAAAGGAAATAATCGGAGGACACGGAGGACAAATAAAGAGATGTGAGAAAAAGATGCAAATGCACATAGAAAATCGAGAAAACACAAACACAAACAACTATATACAGAACAAACCCCTCTATTCACCTACCCAACACTGTGAAACGTAAAATCTCGGTCTTTTTATCTTTTCTGTGAGTTAGGTGAGCAGTACAAATTGTACAAGCACTTTGGTTGGCCTAGGATTGGGGCACTAGTCCTTAGTGTGTACGCATGAAAATTAAAAGCCAATACAATGACGGGGTTACTCTCCCCAAGACAAAGATTTTTCTTTCGATTTATTTTAGGGTCGAGTAATATTAGCAGTCCCAATTTTATTTGTTATCACTTTTTTTATTTTTAATAAGAAAATGCACGAACATAATGAGGGGTCAGTTCCTTTTAGTTCCTGGGTGATCAAAATCAGAGGGAGAGAGTCAAGAAAGCAATGCAACCGAAAGCGATAATGAATGCTAAGAAGAAGTGCTCACCTTGCCTCTAGCTCTCTTCATGCGAGGATGCTAAGAAGAATTGAAACCTATCTACATGTAATGCAAAGCCAATGAAACCACCCTAAGTACAAGAATTATTATTAAGGTGAAGCATAAAATGTCAACTATCTATAAATTAGACCAAAGTCCGGTCTTCGATGCCACTCAGTGCCCACCACAACGGGTCGTACAATCGTGTGTATGTGACCTCTCTCGGCACGCGGTCTCAAATCCAAAATAATTAACAATTAAATTCTGACTAAGTCCAAGCAAGAATATATAAGTACAAGCAAATATAATTAAGTGTTTGGAGCTTAATCTATTGAGCAAGTAAATCCTAAGCTTGGGCTTAATCACTCAAAATAAAGAAAAATAAAATTGTGAAACAAATAAAAATAAAAGCGAGAAAACACGACAAAAAACAACAAGGTCCCCAAGGAAACAATCCCTCAAGTAGTGGACCTTGTGAAGTGTGAATAGTCCTGGAGAGTCCAAGTTATTACAATAATATCTCTCTCTCAATTTAAATTACAACTAAATAAATAAAATAAAATACAAAAAATATTGTCTTCAAAATCACTCCAAGTCCGCCTTTGTTGCTTCCTTGTGTCGGGTAGGTCAGAAAGGCTGGCACAGCTTCACGTGGGTGCACATGCACTCCTAGAAGATCCTTTTTCGATTTGCAGTCCTCGCAACAAAGTCAAACAAGAAGGAGGTGGTTACACAATTCAAAAAAATATCAAATAATAGAAAAAAATAAAGCAAAAAATAAATACAAGCAAGAAGTCATGGGTTACAATCTAATCTACATGAAGTTGCTCCACGGCAACGGTGCCATTTGAACTAGTCAAAAATCTCGGGTCTTGTGTTCGACACAAGGCGGGAACACAATCATCCAAGCAACCGACAGGAAACCCGACTAAAACAATAATTAACCCACAATTAAGAATCAAGCAATGAAAAATAAATGTGTGGAGTTAAAATTTATTATAACTCTACAAATGATGTGTATAGTTCAAGTACGCGTAGAGTGTTGAACACATGGAGTGAACGGGAGATTGGGGAAATTAATCCAAAAAAATGTGTGTTCTTCTTATCTATTTGTATTTTTGTGGGTTTTTTATTTTGTAAATTTTTTTATTAGATTTTAATTTTTGTATTTTTCAATTTTTAATTTATATTTTATATTTTCTTTTTATATTTTTTGATTTTTTAATTTCTTTTCTTTTATAAAAGATATAAAAAATATATAAGTAATATATAAGGCTATATATACAATATAGGGTAATATATAAACTAATAAAAAGATGAAAAATACCGAAAAAAAATGTTTTGGGTTTCAAAAACTTTTTTATTGTTTTTATGATTTTTAGTTAATTTAACTAATTTTTAGATATTTTTAAAGTCAAAAGTATCCCAAATTAGGGATTAAATAAATAGTCCGAATTGAAATGAAGAGGAAAAATAACAACAATATCCAAAATTCTTCAAATCAATTTTAATAGATTATTAATAATATAAAGAAAATTATAGAATAGAAAATGATATTTTTTGAATTTTTGAGATTTTTATAAAGGATTTTGGAGCTTTTTAATTTTTATGAATTATCTTTTTCTATTTTTAATGAATTTTGGTATGAAGTTGTAAAATAAATATATAAACGAAATATTTTTTTAATTTTTTTCAAAAAAATTGTTTTTTTGGTATTTTATACTGCAAACAAGGCAAAAACATGCTCTTTTTGAATTTTATAAAATAACTAAATTGTCAAAAATTAAAATCCAAAATTATATCTTGAATCTACAAACAAGCATACACCTAATACTATCTTTTTGAGATTTTTGGATCATTGGTACTATATTTAGTAAATGGAAAACCACCACAAAAATTGATGTACTAGAAAGGGCATAAGTGTAATTAAATTTAAATGCGAGGTTGTTTATGAATTTTTCCCATATAAAAAATTCTTGGACTAAAAAGAAATCAAATACCTGTTGGGGTATATGTGCAAAATCGCCACATCACGTGAGACGACATACGAGGTGACGTGGATTGGACTTAATTGCAAATAAAATAAAGATATGGGGTTTTATGCAAATGATACACAAATATAATAACAATAGATGAAAGTTTGAGTACTGAATATTAAAATACAAAATTCGTTGAGTTAAATGCGCAAAATTCCAAAAATAGGAACTGGAGGACGGTTACGGTCTAGCCACTTATCCATGTGGCGTGCATCCAGCGGTCGGTGACGGTTTGCCTTAGATGGTCAGGATTAGATCCCTCATAGGAGACAACTGCGTGATCTGGAGGCGTCTCTCGATCGGACGACATCTAGGGCTTCACAAAGAACACATGAAGAACATGAGGCTATTGGGCTTTGATCCGCAAAATCTCGAGGTAGATGGCTCCTCCTCTGTTCCTGAAGGCTTCAAAAGGTCCCAGGGGGCCTCCCGCACCGGTGGAGGGTCTCAAAAGGGTGCGAGGGTTGCAAATTTGGTCTGACGGAGCACATCGACCTAGGGCTTTCTTCTGACTCGATATGCCTCGACAAGGCCTCTTTTCCAACAAGAACATGGCAGGGGACAAAACACGATGCTCTGCGAGCATCAGAAGGGGAAACGGGCGAAGGGATGAGTCAGGCAGAGGTCTCCGGCGTACGACGGAGATAGGAGATCGGGTTCCTTGTCCTGTGCATGAACGGAATGATCGGGTATGGACGAAGTGTTTAGAGGACGGAGAGGAAAAGAATGGACGTGGTCTGAGCAACGGAAATGAGGCAGCGCACAACGAAGGGTTTTGTCGGAGCTATCCTCCGACAAACTACGAATTTAGGATTTTACGCTAATGCCGGTAATTAAAAGCTAAAATGAGTGCAGGGAATAAAACCTAAGACTAAAACTAATCTAAAAAGCAAGAGAAATGATCTCGAGTGGTGCTTGGCCATGATATGGACCTAACGACGGCGGAGGATGCCGAAGGTGGTGGAGATCAACCTTGGGGTCGCTTGACTTCACTACAAAGGGTTGGGGAGGTCCCTGTCACGAACCTCAATCCAGAGTGCACCAGATAGGAGCCAAAGAAGGGCCAAAGGAGATTCAAAAATCGAAGGGAAGAGGAGGAGCGGTTTTGTACATGTGGTGAAGCGACTGAAAAGAACGAGGTGGCAAGCTTGAATCAATTATCCAATCCTCGATGAATCGTGCGGCCTTGTTAGAGGGTGGATCGAGGATGAAAAGTGGAAGAGGAAGCTTCCCAAAAAAATCGCAAGATATGAGCCCCAAAAATCAAAGAAAGGCAGGTCAAGGCTAGGTCTGACATAGTTGCAGTTGCAGGGCTAGGTCAGCTAGTTGACCGAGGTCAACCAATGGAGCCACTGGTTGGTCTACGTGGACCGGCCAGGAAAAACTGGCCTGAAAAATCATTATAAAATCAATAATAAATATTAAATGAATTTGTTAATTTTAAGTTATAAGATAAAAAATGTTTGTTATTTTTTAGAGTATTTTAATATGAATTTTATTTATCTTTTTGAGTTTAGTTTTTACTAGTTCATTTTTAGGGTTTTATTTCTATGTATATTCATCTATGTTTTGGGTATTTTATTTTTATTTTATATTTTTGATTTTATTATTCTATTTTATTATTTTATATAGTTATAACTTATTTTTATATACATAAATATATTTTTATTGTATTTTTCTAATGTATTTCGTACACTTACATAAATAAGGGTATTTGATATAGTATAAGTATTGTATAATCATCTACATATTTTTGTATATTATTTTATTTTTATGTTTTACTTATAGTTTTATTTTATTCTAATTATGCACATATACTATAAATAATATCTACAAAAATATAAAAATATAAAATGATAAAGAATAAATAAAATGAACATTTTATATACGTATAATGTACAATAGGGTTCCCAAACCTAGATTTCACACCTTAGCTCCAAAAAATATGAATCCACCTTTATTAAATAGTTTATTAAAATCTATATAAACTAAAGGAGATTTTGTTATATTTTGAGTTTTTATTTCGGATATATGCGTCTGGGAATTTGGGATTTTGGCTTTTCATTTTGAGTATAACTTTACACTATATATTATTTTTGTATAAACTCAATTTAGTATTTTTCTATATATTATTATATACAACTTTCATGTACAAGGTTTCTTTATTTGAGTATAAAGAATAGAAAATAAAATAGGCCCCAAAAATGCAAAATTGATGAGAAAAGAATACATTTTTATTGATTTATTGGCCCTTATCTCCCCCTACTTTATTCCTTGTCGACCCAGTCATCAAGATGCCTAGGTATTGGGGTTTAGGGTCATAAAATACCTCTGGCATTTTGTTATTTTTCTTTTCTTTTCTTTATTCTATAATTTTGGCTTTAAAATTGTATTTCATACACAATAAATGGAACAAATAACGAATGTTAATTTTTGCAAAATAATGCAATATACATGATTTAGCTAGGGCTTTTAAGGCCAAAATGATAGAATTAAAGGTGAAATGGAGATTCATCACTTGGTCACTCTGTCCCTAAAGACTATGCTAAGTCCTTTTACAGACTTGCATATCTTTCAGTAATAGTGCTCGCATCCAATGCAAACGTTGCATCTTATGATACTAATCCTCAATCTTCTTAAAGCAGTCACAATGCCTTGTTGATGAATCCTCATTTCATCTCCTTTATTCTTTCATTTTGGCATTAAATCCCTGGATAAATGCATGTGTATATCATTAATTTATGAAAACTAACACTCTATAAATTACAAAAAAATCATGTAAAATATTGTACTTAATTCCAAAATAAAAGAATAAATGAAAAAAATAAAAAGAATGAAATGCCAATGACACTAAGTGACCCTAAACCTCGATATCCAGTCGTCATGATGACTTGGTTGACATGGAATAAAGCAGGGGGAGATAGGGCAGAGAAACTATACGGAAAATCACATAAAAACCTTAAAATTCATTTTGACCAATAACCGCATTTTGGGACCTATGTTTTTCCTACTTTTATACCTCAAATAAATAAATCCTCAACATAAATATTATACATAAAAATACAAAGAAAAATACAAAATTAATTTCACTGAAAAACAATGCACAATGTGCCCGAGACACATAAAATAAAAAAGTTGCAAAGAAACGTTTGTAGACCTATATCTTCTCCATACAGATCCAAAATTGACTAAACTCACCTTTATTGTTCATAAAATAAAATAAGTTATTTAATGAAGTTGGTTTCATTCAATTTGGAGTTAAGATGCAATAAGTAAGGATTTAGGCCCTCATTGTGCAATAAACTGGCATATAATATTCAATATATTCCTTCTTTTCCTTTTTCACTTTCTTATATTTGTATAAATTTGTAAATTATATTTCAAACACATGTGCATAATTAAAATAAAATAAAACCTTTAAAAAATAAATAATATATTTCATTATATAGGCAAAGTATACTATAATGTACCTATATAATATACATACATAATTAATTAAGTGTGTAGATATACTTAGAAAAATAATGTAAAATACATACATATGTATTTAAATAAATTCATATATAATTAATACATGTATATAATAATAAAATATAAAATACAAATTTAAAATAAAATAAACAAAACAAATGTCTATTTACCTATATATATGTAAATACTAACATGATATTAGTGGCCTTGTAAAAAAAATAAAAACCCTAAAAATACTATATTAAATTATAAACAATTTTGTTTAATGAAAATTAATTACTTCATTTATTATTGTTATTAATTTTACCGTGATATTTGGCATGGGAATTTTCTGGTTGGTCCATGTGGACCAACCAGAGGTTGAGAAAAATTGACCTTCGATCAACTGTCCTCTCTACCAGTCGCCCCTATCAGAAAGTCACAGGGGATGGGAGGGGGGCATTTTCATTGATTTTCACGCAACCCCCATATGCCCCCTTGCCTCGAGCCGTTCACAGTTCTGTAGCTCTCACAACCCTCTACCTCGCTGGACCCATTCCGTTCACCAACACCATCTCCATTGCACATAAGCCCTCATCAAAGTCAGCTCCATCTTTGCCTGTAAAACTACCCCCTTTGCCACTTTTTTTTGCTTGATCCATCTAGAGCAATTCTTAGTCCCTCAGATAGGCCCTAAGGCCCATGGCTGGTGACAGGAGCTCGTGGTTGTCGTTCTATAGCGAGGAGGAGCGTCTCAGAGCCTCTGCCATCGCCAGAGTTCTCCCCTCCACTGGTTCTATTTCCTTGGCCTCTGGGCCAAGTTGAGACCCTTTTCTTGCTTTATTAGGTAATATGTAGGTTTAGCTTTCTTTTATGTAAGTCAATTTTAGTTTCTAGTGACTAATTTAGGTTAAAATTAAAAAATCTTTTGACATGGAGCTCGAGCTCTAGGCCAAAATCACCACATTTCTGACTTTATTTCGACTCGCCATCACGTTCAACTCATACCATGTCATTTTCTTCGTCATTTTCCCACCTTACCAACCCATATCCTGCCCGGATCTGGAGAATTGAGGATCGGCCCTCCACATTCACTGGAGCCTCGATGCCCTTACAACCCGTGTCGCTAACAGCTTCAACGTCCGGTCGAGGATGAATCCCTTGAGCCATTGAACCTTTTTATGTAGGACCAACGCTTTGAAGACCACCTAGAGGCTCGAATCGAGGCTTGAACAGAGATCCAGGAAATATATACTTGAACACCTTCCAGATCCCCATTGAGAGGACATTGACATCATCGAGCATCACATGCATACACGAAGCAACCTCAGGAAGCTGTTGCCGCCATCGGATCAAAGAATGGGCACTGGAGCAACGAGAACAAGCCAATCGAAGGAACCCTAGGACCATGTTATTGGGAGTTCTTACAAAGCCCTCCACTGCCATTGGATGAAGAACACGATCCGGATAATGCACTGCACAATAATGCATACGTAGTGGGGGTAAATTACAAATGCCCCCTCTACCTTTTTGTAATATTTAAAGAACCCTGTAAATATTTAAAAGGGTTAAGTTTGTCAAAAAATTTGCAAAGGAACCCCTGTACGTATTGAAAATTACATTTAGGTCCATTATCTAGTGATCTCACATAGTCCCCCACGTGACTGGCCAAATTGTAATTATATTCCCGACTATTATTATTTCTAATTAGTATAAAATTTTTTAATTAAAGTTCAGAACTCATGGTGTTTTTGCATAGAGCTCGCTTACTTTTATTTATATTGCATAATTACCCTTGCCATCATGTATATCTTTATTTATTCTTTTTCATTTTTATAAGTAGTTCATGTGCTCCAAAAATTATGCAAAATCTTTTAGTAATAGTTCTCACATCCAATCCGAAGTTTACATGTTATGTAACCGATGCTTAATATTGTTAAAGCAGTAACACTGTTTGGTGATGAATCTACATTTCATCACCTTTATTCTTTCATTTTGGCCTTAAATCCATAACTAAATGCATGTATATATCATTAATTTCTGAAAAATGCCACTCTATAATTTACATAAACTATTGTGTCTATATCAATATTGTATTCATTTCCAAAATATGAGAATAAAGGGAAGGAAAAAGGAATGAAGTTTCAAAAGACATTGTGTGACCCTAGACCCTGAGACCCAACCATCATGATGATTTGGTCGACACGGAATAAAGTTGGGGAAGATAGGGCAGAGAAACTATACAGAAAACCATACAAATACCTTAATTCATTTTGGCCAATAATTGCATTTGGGATCTATTTTTATTTCTTATTTTTATAGCTTAAATCAATAAACCTTCAACATGAATATTGTTCATAAAAACAAATAAAAATACATAATTGATTTCACTGAAAAAAATGCACAATGTGTCCGAATACAAAGCTGCAAAGAAAAATTTGCAGACTTGTATCTTCTCCATACAGATTCAAAATTGACCAAACTCACATTTGTTGTTTGTAAAATGAAATAAGCTATTTAATGAAGTGATTTCAGTCAATTTGGAGTTCAGATGTAAATGTAGGATTTGGGCCCTCATTGTGCAATATACCTGCATATAATATTCAATATACCCATTCTTTATCTTTTTCACTTTCTTATATTTGTATAAATTTGTAAATATTATTTAAAACACATTTATAGAAATTAAAATAAATCCAAACCATGAAAAATAAAATAAAATAAATATATAATATTCTTCCAAAAATATAGGTAAAGTACACTATAATGTATCTATATAATATACATACATAATTAATTATGTAAAATACCTCAGAAAAATAAAATAAAAATATCATATATGTATTTAAATGAATTTAAAATATATAAAATAAATATATAGAATAATAAAATATAGAATACAAATTAAAATAAAATAAACAAAATACACATCTATTTTACCTATATAAATACATATAAATACTAACATGATATAAATGGCCTTGTAAAAATAAATAAAAAAGACCTAAAAATGCTACATTAAATTATGAAAAAAATTTATGCTTTAATCAAAAATTAATTATTTCAGTTGTTATTTTTATTGATTTTACTGTGAATTTTGGCATGGAAATTTTCTGGTTGGCCACATGGTCCAACCAGAGATCGAGAATAGTTGACCTCCAGTCAACTATCCTCTCTTCCAGCCGCCCCTGTCATAAATTCACGGGGGGGGGGGGGGATTTTCATTGATTTTTCACGCAACCCCCATGCGCAGCCTCGCCTTGAGGCTTTCACCATTTTGTAGCCCTCGTGACCCTCTACATTGCTGGACCCATTCCTTCCACCAACTCCATCTCCATTGCACAAAGCCCTTATCGAAGTCACTTCCATCTTCTCCTATAAAACTACCCCTCCACCATTTTTGTCTGCTTGATCCCTATAGAGAAATTCTTAGCCCCTCAGATCAGCCCTAAGGCTAGTGGCTAATGACAGGAGCTCGTGGCCGTTATTCTGCAGCATAGAGGAGCTACTCAAAGCCAGATCGGCCATTATCGAAGTTTACTCCTCCAATGGTACTGCTTCCTTGTCCTCTCGGCCAAGTCAAGGCCCTTTTATTGCTTTCTTAGGTAATATGCAGGTTTACATTTCATTTCTGAATGTCAATTTTAGTTTCTATTGATTAATTATGGTTAAATTTAAAAACCCCTTTTGACCTGGAGCTCGAGCTCCAGGCCAAAATCACCATGTTTCTGATTGTATTCCGACTCTCCATCACGCTCATCTTGTACCACATAATTTTCCTCATCGTTTGCCAAACTTCCCAACCCATATCCTACATGGATCTGGAGAATCGAGGCTCGACCCTCCACCTTTGTTGGAGCCTCACCACCATTCCATCTCGCACTGCTATTAGCTTCAACATCCAGTCGAGGATGAATCCCTCTAGCCACTGAACCATTTAATGCAGGACCAGTACTTTGAAGCCCACCTAGAGCCTCGATTAGTGGCTTCAAGAGAGCTCCAGGAAATCTGAGTTTGAACACATCCCAAATCCTCATCAAGAGGACCTGGACATTATTGAGCATCACATGCATACATGGAGCAAACCCAGGAAGCTGTAGCCATTGTCGGATCGAGGAAAGGACGCCAGAGCAAGGAGAAGGAGCCAATCGACGGAACCCCATGAACATTTTCTTAGGAGTTCTTCCAAAGCCCTCCACAACCATTAGATGAAGAACACGACCCAGATCTAATCTGGGTCGTTGAAGAGGAAATGAAGCATCGACGTCCAAGCCATCGAATCATCTTAAGTAAGGACATGTGGATTGCCCAACATCGCATGATAGCATACATATGTGGGGGTAAATTAAAAATACCCCCTTCACCTTTTGTAATATTTAAAGAACCTTGTAAATATTTAATTAAGCAATAAGTTTTGTGGAAAATTGTAAAGGAACCCATGTACGTATTGAAAATTACATTCATTTCCACTACCAGGTCATATCACATGGTCCCCAATGTGAGTGTTCAAATTGCAATTATATCCTCCCGACTTTTATTATTTATGTTTAGTATAAAATTTTGTAATTAAAGTTCAAATCTTGTGGTGTTTTTGCATATAGCTCCCTAAATTTTATTTATATTGTATAAATGCCCTACCTGCTTGTATATGTTTATTTATGTTTTTTTTTTCATTTTTTATAAAATACTTCCCGTGCTCCAAAAAATATGCAAAATAATGGAAGGTGACTGATTATATGCTCATCCACGCTATGCATTTTATTTAGCATATTTCTCACATTTTCTATTTATTAAGAATCAAAAGTAACCTTTTTATTCCTTGTGTAGCTTAAAAAATACAAAAAATATTATAAAAAGTCAGCTTTAAAAATTCTAAAAAAATAGATAATAATATTGCTATATTTTATCACTCCATACAAAAAACTCGCTAAAAAATACAAAAGAAAAACCTAAAAAATGAAAATCCCCTCCAACACTATGAAAATTAAAAAAATCCCAAAAATCTCAAAAAATAATTTTCTATCCTATATTTTTATATTTATATGTATTAATACATATTAAAAATAGTTCTGAGAAATTTTGAATTTATTTTATAATTTCGATTCTCAAAAAAATTTGACATATTTATTTATTCCCTAATTTGGAATATTTTCGATTTTAAAAATACATAAAACTAAAAAAATCACTAAAAATTCACAAAAACAATATAAAGTATAAAAAACACAAAAACATTTTTTATTATATTTTTTCTATATATAGCTATATTTTACCCTATATAGTATTTATATACATATATATAGTTATATATATTTTTAATAGTATTATTACTTATTATAAATACCTAAATATTTCAAAACCTTTAAAAAATAAAAATGATTTGTTTTTATGTGTATCTATTAAGTTGTTATGTTTATTACATATTATATATATTGTATTATATATATATTATTACATATATTGTGATATATACACTAAAGAAATAGAAAATTAGAAAAAAAATATAAAATGAAAAAAATTATAAAATTAAAGTAAAAAATAAATAGAATATATATCCATAAAAATTAAATAATTAAAAACCATGAAAACATTACATACATAATAATTATAAATCTACATACTCTACATACATACACACATTATTTAGCCATAAATAATACTGCTACACCTGCATGTTCCATGTGTTAGACTCCCTACACATACTTGACCACTATACATATTTATTTGTAGGGTTATAATAAATTTTGACTCCATAGTTGCTTTGTATTGATTGATAGTTCATATTGTGGGTTGATTGTTGAATTTATCATCAGTCGTGAGCGGTCACCTTAGCGACTTCCAGTCCCGCCTTGTGAGATCGCATGACCTCCTCTGACCATCGGTCTTTCAAATGGCACCGTTGCCGGGAGCAACAAATAGTGTAGCATATTTTGTATACATTTACCTCGCATTATTTTTCTTATTTCTCTTTTTATAAACAATTATTGTATCTATTTTGACCATCTGTTCATTGTTGAAGTTCTTGTGAGGGACTGCATGGCGATGACATATTCTTAGGTGGTTGGTGCACCTGAGCCGCGAGAAGATTGGCTCATACTCCTATTGAGCCAATTAGAGAGTGATACATAGAGAGAAGAAGAAGAGTAGATTTTTAGCGTAGCATTTTATTTTCTTCTTGTGAGAGAGAGAGTTTTATTTTTATTTTTGTAGATTGATTTGTAATAACACAAGTACTAGGACATTTGGACATTCACACTTCGTGAGATCCATTGTTTGTTCACCTGGGGGCTTCGTCGGATTTTTCATGTTTTCACCGCCTAATTTTATTTCGTTTCATGCATTTTGAGTTTTCTTCTTTATTTTCTTTGTTTTCTGTGATTGAGCCCATAGACATAGGATTGCTTGACTCAGTAACTAGATCCAAAGCCTGATTAGAAGCTTGCATCTATAGTTATCTACGCTTGGACTTGGTCAAATTTAAAATTGTTGATTACTTGGAATTGAGACTGAGCACCGTGAGAGGATCTATACAACGCTAGCAGGATCTACTGTGACAGACATCGAAGAGTCTCCAAGACCATACTTTGGGTTTCTTTTATAGGTATTCAACATTTGGTTATTCACACTTCATTGCAATTCCTATTTAGGGCGATTTCACTCTTTATACATATCATGCATGTAGTGTAAAAAATTCAATTCTATTTTGCATCCCGTATGGAGAGAGATGGGAAGCACTGTGAGTCTTCTTACTTTGCATGCATCATTTGATACGAGGGTGATATTTCCACCCTAGTATCCACTTGCATGGCTTTTCTACTATCTCCCTCTATTTTTATATGACTTAGGATTAAAAAGAAAATACAAAAAATCGCTAGGCACTTCTTATTGAAAAGTACTCAAAAAATGAACAATTTTAAACTAAAACAAGAGGACTGTTACTAGCACTTTGACCTTAATTAAAATTCTTAATGGACATCATTGTTTTAGATTCATAAGGCCCTAATTGTTTACAAGTACCATTCAGACAAAGTGAGGCACACCCCTTAAGGATTAAAGCCCAAATCTCGATCTGTGGTTGCCTTGATAATCACCTAGGATGACGAAGTATTGGCTCTTCTATCATAAGTAGGCGAGTAGGGCCTTGTCTATGATGGCGTTCTCACCATGTGTAGATCATCCGACTTGGTCTGATGTATTGAGCATAGGACACACACTCACGATATGTCTGTCTCATCATCTTATGTCCGAGTACCTCACTTGTGAGGGAAGTATTGATTTCACCTATTGCCTTCCTCTCTTATTTCTTTGGCTGAGTAGTCCCCTAGGAAAGAGATCAAGGACATCAAAGAGCGCAGATACATGTTATCAAGGAAGTGGAAAGTAGATCCTTTTCTAGCAGTATTCACTCTCCTATAGGGTTAGCCCTCTAAGGACTTGCCAAAAGATTTTCCTACAAAACAAATATAAAATTGAAAAGATAAAAATAGTCGAACCTTCATGGCTTCACTTGTGTTGAGTTGGTGAGCCCACAATTATTTGGTGTTTGACTTGATTTAGATTAAGTTCAAAGACCAGTCCTGCACATTTGTACCATTTTTCTTTCCTTTATTTTATTCTCTATGACCCTTGCTCACTTTGATCCTTCTACTATTTTACACTCCTTTTTATTCCTCGTTCATCACCTTATCCATCATCCTTTATCGATCTTCCATTTGACATCCAAGTTGTCAATTTATGGATGCATTGGTCGGGACCCTATCGACACCTACATTGATTCCATGCAAGCCGACATCTCCAATAATTCGAGACAATTCCCGAGAACTCAGTTAGGACTTTGCGAACTGTTATCCAACCTCCCTATCTTTTTCAATAATCTGGGATCACTCTTGTCTCGAGATTTGTCCGTTCTTTATAGAGATAGAATTCACTCCTTACACTTCTCCATCCTTAATAATGTTCTATGTTGACCGTAACATAGAATAATTCTCTGCATCTGGTGCTTCCATCCTTGCTGATCGGGGCATTATTCCATTTAAAGACCAAGAACCTGATCTAGAGCTCAAGATATTATCCTACTCTGAATCATACATGGCTCCTACATAACAAGGGAAGGGACCTCAACACCCACCACAACCTGAGCAAGGCTAGCCGGTCTAGAATGCTGTAAATGTCTAGTTACTCACCTCAATTCAGGAAATCCAACAGCAACTGACAGACCATGCATTGGCCCGTGTTGCCTTCCAAGAAATACTTAACGATCCGAGGAGAAGAAGAGAGAAACCAGAAGGAGGAGGATTAAAAGAAAAACTAGGAGATGGACCTCGTGTAGGGTCTAAAGATGAGTCGAGAGCCGAGAGTCCCAAGCCTACTCTCAAGGAGACGTACAACCCTGGCACATGCCAGGCGATCGAGTGGATCTAGATTGCACCAGTCCATGCATATTTTGAGATGAAGCATCAACTCTTAGATCTTCGTCTCACATTCCATGGGAATGCTAACAAAGAACCATACATCCACATGCAATAATTTTCCCGCATCTACGGTACAATGTACTACCCTAACAGATGATTAGGTGTAGTCAAGATGACGGCGTTTCCTTTCAGCCTTCAAGATAAGGCGCTTTACTATATCAATCATCTGGGGAAGGTCGTCACAACCTGGGAGCTTAAGTCATCATTTCTTCAAGAAATTCTACCCTCTCCAATTTCTCCCAATCTACTAATGAATCTATCCAGAATCTTGGGAGCATTTCAGAGATCTACAAGAGAAGTGTCCCCACCGTGATATTCCTCAAACTAGCCTGGTCCAACATTTCTTTGGGGGACTTATATAAGAAAGATAAAGGCTCGTCGACGTCGCTTATGGCGGGTCACATTTCAACAAATACGAGGACGTCATATGGTAGATCTTCGAGGAAATTTCCAAAGGCGATGTCACCTTGTCCTCGTATTGCACCAATTAGTGTCAGCCACAAATCTAACAGAAGCCTGTTCATATGGCGACAATAACTTGAGCATAATTGGGAGTCACCTGTATAAAGTGGACATCATTGAAAAGCGATCACATGATCTGGAAAAATTAGATGTGATCGAACATAGGACGCAAAACCTGGACAAATTGGATCAAACCACCAAGGAGTTTGAGTTGCTGGTGAGCATAATTAATTCCTGCCAGTCGGTATCAACATAAGTCGTGACTCTGACTGAGACGAAGGAGCCTTCTTCGCCTCAAACCCTCAGCAGAGTCTAGGGCAGCCAGTGGTCTAACACGTTGAAAAACTGCTAAACTAGGATTAATCAAAAGGACCACTAAATTAATTATTCAATTAAGTGAGCCCTCAAATTACCTTTTTACTTAGGCAAGTCCAAGGTCAAACTCAGAGAGGCAACTATCCTTAGGTTGGTTAATATGCAATCTATATCCTAGTCTTTTAAAGAGGTATTTTTTATAATTTTTTATGCAATTAATATGAAAATGCAAATTTAGGCATGTTTAGGGACTAAAACGTAATTTTTAGTCAAATGGAGTCCAAAAATCCTAAAACTTACCCAGAATGTGAAATATGATGAAATAAATGCACTATAATTATTTTATAATTTTTGAATGAAAAAATAATTTATTATGTATTAATGATGAATGTAGAGTGATTTTTCACAAATTAATTTTAATAAATAGAAAATCAATTTATTTATCAAATATAAGACTATACAAAATAAGTTTGCGTGAGAGGTATCCAAGAAAAGTAATAAATCCTAAAATAATTGATCTAAGGTCTACAAAAACAATTACTCAAATCACCATTTAATTTATTCTGATCTTGGTATGCATGAAAACGTAATGAATTTTTGCACAAAATAGAGCACGATTAAATCTACCTACTATGAATTTTTGGGAATTTTTGGAGCAACAATCAATCTAATATGGGAATAATATTACACAGTGGGTAAAATATGCAATTTTTCACATAATTAATTAATTTAAATTAACCATATTCCTCAAAAATCCAATCAAATATCCAATTGATAGAGAATAAGTTGTTCTGTGCAGTGTTATTTTTGAAGTGATAAAATGAATAAAAATGAAGCTCAAATTAATGCCCAAATACAAGGGACTAACTGCAAAATAGAAATAAAACAAACAAATAAAAATGCTGACAAGGTCTGAATGGTAATTACCCAGAACTAGTTGGGTTTCTTCACAAATTCTCCATGCGCCTCTCGTGTGTGTCACGTGATGGTGATATCACTAGGAGGCGAGGGACTTTGCCATTATTTACAAAACTATGGGGGCGGGGCTAACGTGCAAATGACCCACGTCCCACATGCCTCGCGCTTAAAGGGGGGTTGCTTGCTCAAATTTTTGAAGAGATGGGGGCATTTTTGCAAATGTCCCCACCCCACATGCGGGGGGTGGGCGGGTGGGGGAGGGGGGGCAACTGGGTGGTCGCACGCAGGTTGAGGGGGTTGGCATGGATAATGATGTTGGGATGATGCTCACGGGCAACCATTGGTGGAGGTGAAGGCGCAAGGCGACGGGAGTGATGCTCGTGAGCGACCGTTGGTGGAGGTGAAGGTGCAAGGTGACAGGGGCGATGCTCACGGGTGATGGGCGGCTCGATGGAGGAGGAGGCGATGGCGAAGGCTATGGGTTGGTGGTGCATCGTTAGTGGAGAGGAAGTCGTTACGAGTATGGAGGAGCGAGGAGATGGAGGAGGAATGGAAGAGAGGAACGACGATGTGCGAAGGAAGAAAGAAAGAGCAAAGGACGAGGGAGCAGGAAAGAGGAGAACAAAGAAAAAGGGAAGGTTCGCCAGAGGGGATGCCTAGGGTTGTGAAGATCCTTGGACGACGATCTCCTCAAGCGGAGCAGCGAACCTCCGTGAAGATGTGTTGAGGCCTGGAGTGTCAACAACAAAGCTATAAGATATTTGGATCTCGCCGAGGTCACTGACGACCGTCGTCGCCTTAAAACACACCTATGTTGTTGTCACTGGCAGAGGGTCGAAACTTGGTGGCCGGAGCTTCACTACTGGCGGATCCCATGTATAGAGGTCGACAATGAGCTTTTATGGGAGGTTGGGTTTTGCATCCAAGGCAGAGGAGGTTGGGCGAGGTCGCAGGGAGAGAGAGAAGAGGATCGCTCGGTGGAGCGAGTCACGCAGGGCTGCCAATTATAGGAGGAGCTGGTCTAGAGTGGAAGGAAGGGACGATGGAGGGTGCGTGCGACGGTTGCGGGAGGTCGTGCGGAGGTGGGGAGCGGACGACAGGGAGAGAGGGGAGACCACGTGGCCAGCCCTAAGGATTCCATGCGGCGATGGAAATAAAAAATAAAATTAAAATTTAAAAATTAAATTATAATAATAACTAAAATAAATAATTAAATAAATAAAAATAATAAGTAAACAATAAGTAATTAAATAATAATAATAATAAGAATATAAAAAATGAATAAACTAAAAATAAATAAATAAATAAATAGAAGATAAAAGAAAATAAAAATGGGGTGACATGTGGCAGCTCTGAGAGCTGTGACATGTCGTTCCCAGAAAAATAAAAATTTAAATTCGAAAAAAATAAAAAAGAAATAACAAACGAAGTCAAATAAAAAGTAGTCAACATGAAAGTTGTTCATCTCGACGAGATCTACAACTTTTGTGCCAAAAACCCAAATAAATCTTCTACAAAAAGTATTTTTAGGGGCACTATATATAAATACTGTATTTTTATGTTGTGTGATTTTTTTGGTATTTTTAAATAAGATAAAAAGAGAAATAAAGTCAAATAAAATATAAAATAAATATTTACACCTTAATCTATTTTTTGGATTTTTAGTAATTAGGAAAATAAAGAAATAAAATAAATGAGACCTATATACAAACTAAATATACCGATTCAAGATGATTTATTTTCTTTTATTTTTGCCTTAAATTTTATTTGGTTTTTTACACAATTTACTAAAGCAATAATTAAAGAAAATTTATTCAAAAGAAACAAATAAAAAAGGAACATTTTTTTACATAAAATAACAAGGTCAAATGAGTCAATATGTACAATATATAATAGGGGCCCAAAATCCAAGTTTCACATACGAATTCTGATTCTTTTGAATATAATCTTATTTTGTAAATACTTGAATGTACATTAATTCAAAGGTGAGTAGGGGTCCATAGGATATTGTATGGGAGAGATATTTACATTTTAAGGCTTTTAGTCTCTAACTAGTGCTTGGGTCTTATTGGACTATTTTACAAGTTAAAATTTTTTGGTATTTTTCATTTATTTATGTTAGTAATATATACACTACAGAGTTGATTTTATTCAATTCTAACTTACTGGAAAAATAAATAAAAAATAGGAGAAAATATGTTATAATACATATGATATTTACAAGGGAATTCGTCTTCTTATTTAATGCAAATATGCATGCTAAAATGCAGATATTATCTTTAAGTGCATGAATGGTAAAAATGCAGAATAAATGGAGAAATGCATCTAGTTACTCAGGAACAAAGCTCTATTTTGAACTTTTTTAGTGATGAATCACAGATTCATCAACCCCTATATTTAAACATTGCTTGTCCCCGAGAAACTAACATGAAATGCAAAAGTGAAATAATTTTGGATTCCATACCAAAGTCATGAACAAGTGGTGAAAATGGAGCTCGTCTCGACCTTTGGATTAATAATGTGGTAGAACCTTATTGGGAATATGATTTAAGACCTAACAACCTTTAAGTTCCATAACTCTCTCTTCAGGTTGCCTCAACAGTCATGTCAGAAATAGTACTCATATGCAAATTCTGATGACTATGAATCTTACTTTTGTGTAAATGAAATATAGCTCTCCACATCAGAAGTCACAAAGAACAACCTTCTCTTAGCAAGGTGACCCTAAATCTCCAGTCTAGCTACTCTTTCCTCGAGGAGCGAGGTAATTCGTTCTAAGTTTAGGTACGTTCTGTGATATCACAATCGAAGGGGGAGAAGATAGAAGAATAATGAGAGAAGTGGAGTGTGGCAAGTGTAGATACATCTCCTTGTGAAGCTGGCCAGTGTAGCCAAGTTTCCACGTAGATCTGTAGTCTCTCTGAAGCTGGACCATTGTGGTAAATATACATTACTTTATTCTTTTTTTAATATATATGCTTCTATTTGGAGGAAAGAATTGTTGCACTGGATTGATCTTATTGCGCCCCTACGGATATAGAATCTTTATTTCTGCACATGTTTTGGGGTCATAGAAAAATTGTGCCAGTAGACCATCCCTCGTCCGAAGCTTTATTTCAACCCACAGCTCCCGTATTTAGATGTCCATGCCACTAGACTAGGTTGGGGTGCACTGGCCACTCAAAAGTGACTGCATATGTTTCCATCCGTGTGTGTCTCTTGCCAAAGGATTTTACCCCTCACCACCTCATCAATGAAGAGCTACATGCAAGGTGATTGTCCAAGTAAGATCACTGTCTAAAAGAATCATGTATGTGTATGAAATATTCTACTTAGACTAATCAAGATGACATGTGAACATAGTCATGTGGACTTGAAGAATTAAGTTGCTCGACCTGAAAAATCTCAACTCCAATTCCTATAAGGTTCCTTTGAAATTAGATAGATTAAGGTCAAATCAAGTCCATCTTCGATTTCTATTCATAACTCAGTCCAGAACCCATTAACTTTCCACTTTACATATACAAAATATGCAAATGAAATGCGGATGTTATGCAATGCATATGAATGAAGTGTAAGATGATTTTTTTAATGAAATAATGATATGTAAGAGAAAATAAGAAGCCCTTTTTATTGGACAAAAGTTTTTTATGCCTATTTTTTACAACAATTTTACAAAAGTGTTTATTTACAAAACTTTGCAAGAATTTTATAAGATTTTACAAGTTTCATAGGGAGGATATTATATACAATATGCAAATTTTACATCTTGTATACAATATACATATTTTACAAGCATACATGTATTTTAAAAAGAGATCTTTTATTTTTATTTTATTTTACTAATTTTACCCATCCCATAATTATTGCATAATATATACAAAAATACATGAAAATGTGAGTTATGGGTAAAGTATATATGTAATATATACACCCCCTATACTAAGTATGTGCTATGTCCCCAATGCATGAAAAGCGAGGAAAAGTAGCTCGTGCTAAGCATAGGAGAGTGAAAGAATAAAAGTATAGAAGTTGACCTACACCCCTATACTTAGGCTCTGGTCAACCTAAATATAGGAAGAGAGTCAGTGTGAGAATCGATGGGGTTGGGGATGTACAAAGAAAAAGAAAAAGAAAAATGGAGTGACTCAGGTCACTCTCCCCCCTATACTTAGGCTCTGGTCAGCTTAGATATAGCCATAAAATGACACCGATATGGAGTCGAGGAGAGTGATACAAATCATGGGAGAGTGAGGGAACAAAAACAAGAAAACTATACAACATTGAGTAAGAATATACAAGCATCAAGAAGGTTTGTAATGAACCTTCTTGCGTGAATGAGGAGGTAGGGAACATACATGTGTGTCATTGTCAGAATCGTCCTTTAATGAATAATAGTGAGGTGAAGGGATCGTCCAACGGGGGTCGACACATAGCTGTTTGCTCAGATAAGGCTTAAGGATCGTCGAATTGAGCTTACTCATATAAATCACCTCATCTGGACGCAATGAGGATTTCTCAGAAAACTCCTTCTCTCATTCGTTTAATAGAACTTTCGTAGTCTGTTTTCTAGAACCTGAAGCATTGAGAGGGAGAGAAGAGTGACACGCCTTGAGGGATTCGGGAGAATACCTCGAGGAATCAATCCTCGACTTCCTCTCACTAGATAACCTACTAGAGGATGGAGCAACCGTTCTTTTGGAAAGGGTCAATTTAGTCCTAGCTGCCTCCTTTGTTTAAGGTCCGAGAGGTAGTGTGTTTGAGGTGCTGACCATGGGTTCCTTATAAAATGAGTTACCACATAGATTGTAATACTCCCGTAAGGTCAGTGTACATCCCAGGTAAGTGATAGTGTTCTCAGTTGACTTGGAATTGGTGGTTTCATGTGTTGGAACATCAAAATGGTCAAGACAATCAGCAAAAGTTTTGTCTGACTTAAAGATAGCTTCAGGTTGCGAGTCCTTGATCGAAGTTGTCGCAGTGGTGATGTAAGCAGTAGGGGTCGTGTATGTGCGGGGAGTCTCTGATCCAATGGTCATCTTAACAGTCGGTATCTCAGGTGTAGTAGAGATATTGAACTTATCTGTCTCTCGATGGTCACGACTACCAGTGACTATGTTGGTTGCCTTGGGTTGCGATGTGTCCTCAAAGGTCACGTGTGATCGGTGTGTACCCAATGCAGGGAAATCGATCTCCCGAGTCTCGCAATCTATCATCGCCTTAGCCAAGGCTAAGAACATCTTCCAAAAAATAATAGTAGACTGGGTGAACTCTCCTAGTTGCTCAATATCAATGACCGTGAAGTCTAATTTGAGTGGAGCACCTCGGAAAGCAATGATCACTAAAATGGTTCCTCTCGACTGTTTTACGAATCGGTCAGCCAGTTGCATGATCACTCTCGATTTCCTAAATGTTCTGAGTTTGAGCTTGTCAAACACGGAGGTCGGAAAGATATTTATCGATGAGTCACATCAATTCTCGCATGGGTTAAAATAGTGTCTTTGATTACACATTCAACTTGGGGCAACTGCTTTACTTTTTGACTCTTTCTCCACATCACTAAGGAGGTGGCCATAGACACTAAGTGTCTTTTTATCCTTGTTCTCTTATTACCCGACCTCTTGGGCATCAATTTTACTCTTCACAAATCTTTTGAGGTCGGGGAGGTGATCTATGGTCTTTATTAAGGGAACCTTAAGAATCTATTCCTCAACAATGGCTTCCCTAAGGGCATAATCCAATTTTTTAAATCATTTTCTATTTTTATGAGATTTTATGATTTTTCAAATTTTTGGGTCTTTTTGATATGTGAAGCAGGGGTGGGAGAATGTGCAGACTCGAGATTGGATGGCAACTGGTTAGTAGAAGATGGAGTAGAGTTGACTCCAGTTGTACAGAGTGTGTAGGTTCCCTCGTGTTCTCTTGATTTTCAACATCAAATCCAATCATGTCATTCTCAACTTTCATACCCAAGCTGGCAGCATATAAAATCAATAGGCCGGTGACATTTCCAACCTGTCGTCAATTGATTTATGTCTTTTGAAAAGTTTGGAAATGCCATCCTCCAAAATGTTCCCATTATAGGTCATGGGAGAGATCTGCTCGGTTGTTGGATACTGTTGAGAATTCGAAGTCCCATACTCACCATACCTTTATTCTGGCATGTAGTGTTGGGTCAAGTAGAGACCATATGTGTGGCAGATGTTGGTCGAAGCCTTATATGGCGGAGTCAATAGTAGGGGGCTTGTAGATCGAGCTCATGAGTCCGGTCCCCTGCATGTGTAGGCTCTTCGAATGGTTGGTCAATGTTAACTTGATTACTAAAGTCAATCAAGTCTGGAAATTCATAGTGTGAGGTCCTACCCATTCGGCGTGTTTGTTCGACCATGCTATAACCTAAGGTCTAGCTAGGATGTGTATTTGTAATTTATGGGCATGTCCCAACAGTCATATGAGAATCAAATGAGGTATATGGGGTAGGTAACTTTGCAATCTTCTGTCTCATCAGTGGCTTGCTCTTCAAATGGTTCTTGGATTCCAACAAACACCCGATAATAAGATGAATCAACACAAGTTAGAAGTGGATTTGGGGTGTAAGAATGTGGGGTAGGTGGGAAGTGCAGAGAAGTGGAGAAATTAGTCAAAGTTCTGACTTCATAATCGGGGTAGGGTGGAGAGAAGAAGGGTGGTTGCGAAGAAATCATTTCAAAAAGAGGACTCCGGGAAGAAATAAGAAGAGTCTAGGAAGTCGGTGGTAGGTCCGACTTCATAGTTGGAACGGGATGGCGGAGCCATCTTGAAGAGAGGGTTCATAGAGGAGAAAGATGGTGAATATGGTCGGTATGGACATCGATGAGCTGACATCTTCGAGAAGGAATGAAAGCAGATTGATGAGAAAACATGCAATCACACATAAGGAAAACACACACATACAAACTCAAAAAGAAATGCAAGAGCAAACCCTAGTTTCACCAACTTAATATTGCGATTGTCGCAAAGTTTCGATTGTTATCTTTTTTATTTTAGTTAAGTGATAAAATAATCTTTTTTATACAGGCACACAGGGTGAGCGACCTTACGTCCAATGGTGCTCTTGTATGCTCCCACTCAATGAGGTGATCTAATGGGGTTCCTAGGTTCAATATCACACTCTAAAGGAGACACACAAGCTTACAAAACCAAAATGTATACTAAGGTTGAAGAGAAGCCCTTGTAGCTCCAAAATACGCAAGAGTCGTAAATGGAGACTTAGGGGGCAAGTCTAGGGATTTTGGTTCTAACCTATGTAGTTGCATTCTTATCCACTATGTCTGGAGGTAAGTACCTACATCTAAGGACGGGGTCGCTCAATCGAAAACAAGGGTTAATTTTAATTAAATTTTTTGGTACAATTCAATTATCAGTCTTGATTTTAGAGATTAGTTGTCACTTGTAATTAATCCAACGCAAGCAATCACATCTATTGTTCGGTCCTAATTCCTTTATCCTAAGTTTGAAAAATTGAGAGGGGAATTAGAAAAAGACGATGCCATCGATGAAAACTATGTGAATTCTCGAGTAAGAAGACTTATAGTGCCTCCATCTCTCTAGAATGCAAGACGCACAACTGAATTGGAAAAAAACATTTTAATATAAATGAAATGTGAGTTAGAAAATTGTGCTTAGCAAAAAGTTCTATTAGCAAGGAAGAATTGATTTCAATTTTGACTAAGTGGAATGATCTACGTTGTGTGTTATTAAGTGAAAATGTGTGGTACTAGATTTTACGAGCACATACAATGGAAATTTGACATATGAAAAGCTCTAAGAGATGCGTATGTAGGTCTAACCTACAAGCCACTCAAGTTGAGCCCCACCCTCACTGGAGAGCGGAATAGGTCTCTACAGGCCATAAAATAAAATGTGCAGTTGCACAAGCGAGATCTCAAACGGAATCCGCTTGAAAAGTGCAATTATTACAAATTATTACAAAAATCAAATAAATGCAGAAAATAAAATCCTATACTCTAAGCTCTCTCATAACTCGACTCTATCTTAATTTAAATGTGATTCTTTTAGTGATGCAATTCCCAAAGATGTCAGCCTCCAATGCTCTTGAGATGCTCGACTACCTAAGCAGCCGATCCGTTACCTCGTGTCCCTCGCACAAAAGTAAGATAGTGGTTAGAGATACATAAAATAAAATAAAATAAAGCAAAGAAAACAAAATAAATAGAAATACATGAAAATAAAAAGAGTGATAATTACAAGAAAAATAGGGGGGGGGGTCAAACTACCCGGGGTTGTAAAATCTAATATCTAAATTTTCTAGCAATCAACCTAAGCCGTGCCAACCCGAAAATGGTGCCATTTGAAAAACCGCTAAACACCCTAATTAATTCATCATTTTTATCATAGCATTCAAGCACTTAGGATAAATCAAAATGACCACTAAATTAATTATTCAATCAAAGCGAGCAGTAGTTTTTATTTTACTTGAGCAAGACTAAGGTTGAACTCAAGGAGGCAACTGTCCCCTTAGGTTGGTTAATTGTCAATCTAGATCCTAGATTTTCATAGAGGTATTTTTTGTATTTTTTTATACAATTAATATAAAAATGCAAATTTAGGCAAACTTAGGGACTAAAATGCAATTTTCAATCAAATGAAGTCCAAAAATCTAAAACTTAGCAAGAATGTGAAATATGATGAAACAAATCACTGTATTTTTTAAAAAAAATTTTGGATGTAAAATGAATTTATTATGAATTAATGATGTATACAGGATGATTTTTAGGAAATTAATTTTAATAAACAGAAAACCAATTTATTTCTCAGAAATAATAGTATCCTAAATAAGTCTACATTTGAGGTATCTAGGAAAATTAATAAATCCTTAAAATAAATGATCTGAGGCCTATTATAAATCAATTACTCAAATCACCATTTAATTTATTCTGACTTCGATATGCGTGCAAATACAATGGCTTTTGAGACAAAATAGAGCACAATTAAATCTACCTACTATGATTTTTTCGGAATTTTTGAAGCAACAATCAATTTAATATGGAAATAATAGCATACACTGGCAAAACATACATTTTCTACTTAATTAATTAATTAATTAATTTAAATCAACCATCTTCCACAAAAATCCAATCAATATCCACATGAAAGAGGATAAGTGTTCCACATAATGCTATTTTTGAAATGATAAAATGAATAAAAATTAAGGTTCAAATTAGTGCCCAAAGACATGAGCCTAAATGCAAAACAAAAATAAAATAAAAAATAAAAATGCTGACAAGGACTGAATCGTAATTACCCAGATCCTGTTGGGTTTCTTCGCAAATCCTCTACGCACTCCCTTACGTCACTAGGAGCCGTGGGACTTTAGCATTATTTGCGAAACTTGGGGGAGGGGGCTGCTGTGCAAATGACCAAAGTCCCGCATGCCTTGCACGTGAAGGGGTTTGCTTGCTGCAAATTTTTAGAGAGATGGGGGCATTGTTGTAAATGTTCTCCACCCCACGTACTCTTCAGGTGCACGGGGTGGGGGGGGGGATGGGGCGATCGCTCGCAGACGACTGTTGATGGAGGCAAAGGTGCATGGCGATAGGGGGAGTTGCTCGTGAGCGACTGTCATTGGAGGTGAAGGCACGAGGCAATGGGGGTGATATCTGCGGGCAATAAGTGCCTCGATGAAGGAGGAGGCAATGGCAAAGGCTGCGAGTCGGTGGTGCATCGTCGACGAAGAGGATGTCATTACGGGTATGGAGGAGGTAGAGATGGAGGAGGAACGAAAGAGAGGAGCGATGATGTGTGAATGAAGAAAGAAAGAGCGAAGGACGAAGGAGCAGGAAGGAGAAGAATCGAGAAAAAAAGGAAGATTCGCTGGAGGGGAGGCCTAGGGCTGCGAAGATCCTTGGCTGATGAATGGAAGTAAATTCGTCTGGGCGGTATCCGTGGACTTATTCCACGGAACCCCCAGGTGAACTTTTAATTTGTTAAGTACCCCAAGGAAGCCGTCACTTCAAGTCACGGCTTCCATTGGGGTTTATTTACATGGGAAAAAAACGCATGGAAGCCACCTCTTGAAGATGCGGCTTCGCTTTTGGCCAAAGCCGCCTCTTCAAGAGGCGGCTTCCATGTAAATATATCACATGTAAACATACCCCAATGGAAGCCGTGACTTGAAGTGACGGCTTCCTTGGGGTATTTAACAAATTATAAGTTCGCCTGGGGGTTCCGTGGAATAAGTTTCCACGAATACCGCCCAGACGAATTTACTTCCTGATGATCACCTCAAGCAGAGTGGCGAACCTCCACGAAGCTGTGCAGAGGCTATGAGCATATGTATCAAAGCTCTAGGAGCTTTAGATCCTACCCAGGTCACTGGCAGGTCGTAGTCTCCTCAAGACACACCTCTGATGTCGTCTTTGGTAGAGGGTTAAAGCATGGTGGATGGAGCTTCTCTATTAGCGGATTTGGTGTACAAAGGTCAGCAATGAGTTTTTATGGGAGGTTGGGATTCGCGGCCAAGGTGGAGGAGGTTGGGCGAGGTCATGGGGAGAGATGGAAGAGGGTCGTGTAGTGGAGCGAGTCACATGGGGTTGCCGGTTGTGGGAGGAGTAGGTCTGTCATGGAAGGAGGGGCCGGTGGAGGGTGCGAACACGATTGCAGATTGCAGGTCATGCGGAGATGGGGAGCGGATGATAGGGAGAGAGGGGCGAAGAGGTGCGACCCTGTGGCCATTCCTAGGGTAGCCATGTTGTGATGGAAATAAAAAATTAAAACTAAAGTTAAATTTTAAAATTTAAATAATAATAGATAAATAATAAATAAATAAAAACAAAATAATAATAAAAAATAAATATAAAAATAAATAAAATAAGCTAAATATAAAATAAAATAGGGGTGACACGTGGCGGCTCCAGGAGCTGCCAAGTGTCGTTCCTAGAATAATCAAAAACTAAATTCAAAGAAAAATAAAAAATAAATAAAAAACAAAGTCAAATAACAAAGTGGCCATCATAAAAGTTGTTTATCTCGACGAGATCTACAACTTTTGTGAAAATCTAAAACCAAAATAAATCATATATAAAAAAAATATTTTTGGTGGTACTCCATATATATAATACCACATGTTTGTGTTTTGCAATTTTGGCACTTTTAAATAAGATAAAAATAAAAATAAAGTAAAATAAATATAAAATAAATATTTATACCTTAATCTTTGATTTTTTTACTTTTAAGAATTAAGAAAATAAAGAAATAAAATAAAAGCCACTTATATGCAGACTAAATATATAGACTCAAGGTGATTTATTTTTTTCGTTCCTACCTCAATTTTTATTTGATTTTTCACACATTTTTTTTAAAAAATAATAAAAGAAAATAAATGCAAAATAAATAAATCAAAATGGATTATTTTTGTACATAAAATAATAAGGTCAAATTAGTCAATCTATACAATATACAACAGGGGCCCAAAACCCAAGTTTCACATACGAACTCCGATTATTTTGAATTTAGTCTTGTTTTGTAGATAATTGAATGTAATTTATATGAAAAGTGAGTGGGGGTCCATAGGAGACTGTAGGAAAGAAATATTTACATTTTAAGGCTTTTAATCTCGAACTAGGTTTGGATTTTAATAGATAATTTTACAAGTTAATATCTTTTGGTATTTTTCATTTATTAGTGTTAGAAATATATACACTATAGAGTTGATTTTATTTAATTCTGAGTTACTAAAAAAATAAAAATAAATAAGAGAAAATATGGTATAAGATAGGTGATATTTAAAAGGGAATTTAGCTTTTTATTTAATGCAAATATGCATGCTAAAATGCAGATATTATCTCTAACTACATGAATGGTAAAAATGCAGAATAATTGGAGAAATACAACTAATTACTCAAGAACAAAGCTCTATTTTCAAATTTTAGAGTGACAAATCACAGATTCATCACACGTGTACTACATGCGGGTCCCCGACCAAACACTGCCCCAACAATCGCAACACCAGCTAGTTGTTTACCAGCGCGAGCTTCAGCTTGTTCAAGATCCATGTTCTTTACCTCCACCCCTCATTCAGGAGGTGAATGGTGGATGGACCAACGATGCATAGGTAGCCCGTCCAGGTGGACATCAGCAGGTCCGAACATCAACTAACTATCCATTCACTCAACTTCAAGGAGGGAGATTTATCCAGAACACCCAGCCTTGAAACCAACACTATCCACCATACCAGAACAATTGGAGATAGAGTTCCTACCAACAACCATCATACCGTCCACACCAGTAGTATCAGCCTTACGCGGTTACTCTATATCAGCAGTACCCTTCTCAACACTACTAGCATCAACCTTCTCCTCAGTACATCTCCCAGTATCCCCATCAACAGTGTCCGCACCATTCCAAGTCTCAGCATGGCCAGCACTTTGAACCATCCGAGGTTGCTCCTGTGAACCGCCCTTGGACTGCTTGGCTCAACTAGTGAAGAGCTTGGTAGAAATGATCCAGAAGCTAGATGGCCTCGCCGCCGCCAAAACAACTATTCCAGCACAGGTTGAGGCGAACCCCAACAATTTTAGGAAGAGAAAGCATGTAGTTTATGATGTTCCTGAAGGATATGGCTAGATCCTCAAGCGCATCACGGAAGCGTGAGTGTCGTATCGAATACAACGAGGAGCGACTAGTCACACTAGTTGCTCGATGCAGCGGAATTAAAAAAAATTTCATGCGACGAAACCACATGATCGAAGAAAACTTCTCGGATTGTTTCGTTTAAACCACAAACAAGTAATAGGATTACCTCTTGAAGCGTGGTTGTGATCGAGTCTCTAAATGAAGAGACCTCCTGTCTCAAGTCCGATCCAACGGAGGAGACGCTTGCGAGCGCGGGGATGAATCACGTGCTTCTCGAAATCCATGTTGATTATCCAAGTGGCGGATCTCCTGATCTTGACACATGAGATCTGACATCTTCTTCACGAGCGAGGCGCACCGAACGAGACGGAGATCCACGAGCAGACGATCGGGCAGCATAACGACGACGCTGCGGTGATGGAGAACCTCTCTAGGGCATCCATGGTGGATGGACATGAGAGGAAGAGAGATGGCGTGTGGGAAGAGAAGAGAGAGAGATGTGCTACAATAGCATGTATGTGTAAAGAGAGAGCATGGTATGTCTCTCTATTTATAGGGTTTTGGGATACATGGATCTCAATCCATGGGACTCATAAAATCAATGGTTGAGATTGATTTATGATCAATCCAATGGTCAAGATTGTTGTTGGTAAAAGCCAACAACTTATGATTTAATTTAGATCAAATATATTTGATAAATCGAATTCAAATCAATCCTAAATTAAACCAATAAAATAAAGGAGACAATCATCACGGAGATTGCATCTCCTGTTGGAACAAGGTGGTCGGCCACTTGTTTCCAATTGGAGGTATTCTCATGAGATCTCATGAGATTGCATATCTTCATGAAAATCTCCATTATTTATTCCAACAACTTTTGTTGAGTTTTATTCTTCAAAAATAATTCATAATTAATTTTGAGAATATTGCAATCTTGCCATTGGAAATTTGTGAATCACATTCACAACCCAAAACAAAATATAATTTACATTTTCAATTAATTACACAATGTGTATCCAAAACACATTACCAATTAATCAACAAATATAAATTATAATTAGCTCTCTCTAATACATTATAAATCATATTTATAATATATTATGAATAATTGGATATTACTATCCATATTATTCTTATCCACAATAATTAAATCACATTTAATTATATTGGATAGCGTATTCTCATGTGCCCAAATAATATGAATCACATTCACATTATTCACATCTTTGATAATCAAATCACATTTATATATCTAAGATAACTCTCCTTATAATATGAATCAAATTCATATTAGTCATGATAATTAAATCACATTTAATTATCCATTTTTCTTAATGCTCGGATACATATATCAACAATAGAATTATCCATGAACTCTTTCAAGGATAATGCGCTTTCTCCGCGAATACTTGGAGATAAGGACATGGCGATTGTATTATTCCATGTAGAGTGACTTGGATATTGAGATTACATCTCAAATCCAAATCTCGGGCCTCCCATAGATGCTTGATTATATCAAGACCGTAAATCTAATCTTCTCATTGCATCTAAATCACATTCAGATCAATGTCCAACATTTGGATCAAGATCAGATTGCTTCTTTACTGAGAGGAGTCACTAAAATCCAGACCCGTTTCATCACTCCCTAGGAATGGAAGCGTCATGGTTATACAATCCTTTATGATCACATCACCCTCAGGTATTCCCAATACCTGTACATCCTGCATACTGGAAGACTCGGAATAAACCCGAAGTATTTGATCAACTTTATACTGTCTACTGCAGGGTTTTATCAGTAAGTTTCTCATTTTGATCATTGGGAGTTGGTATCGATCATATACTTTCCAAAAGCATATATCATACCTAGGTCTTGATCATATACTTTCCAAAAGTATATATCAAACCTACAAATTCAGTCAAGCTTCCAAAGCGAGACGACCGTGCGTACAGAATTTGATTCTTCCCAATATCTCATGAGTGAGCTCAAGTCTTCCGGTTCAGTAGTGAACCTGTATGATCCCTTTGAGAGATCGTATTACTCATATGCCCTTATATGCACACCAGTGCACCGGTGTATTGACCTTGATTAGGTCATCAACCTATTGGTCTGCCAAATGTACATACTCAGACATATAGTAACACATCTGTCTCCGGTCAGAGGATGCGTGCCTATATCGTGACAACATACGATATAGGACTTTGGTTATCTCGATCTCCTTAAGTCAACTCTTTGACCTAACTAATCTGACACCTCCGAATCTCTATTCCTATGCAGAGGACCTGCATCAAGAGGTTGGTCAGATGTCAGCCTAACTAAGAAAGGATTGCCATCTCCTACTCAGGTTGGAGATCATCTCTTAATAATCATTTGACGGTGCTTGATGAGTCCTCAATCTAACTCATTAGATATTCATCTAAGCACCAACCTCTATGATTCAATAATTGAATCAACAGCTGTATGATCATTAAGATGGCCATGGTACATAACCCTAATTGTACTATGGGACCTATTATGCAAATTATGTATTCTTCATTTCAGATCCAGGAATGATATTTGCAATAACATTTATTACATAATGGCTCACCGTGGGCTCGCATGTCCGACAATCTCCCACTAACCCAAAGAGCCATTAATGGGCTAATCATTTAAACCCACACTCATGTGACAATCATAGGCTATTTAGAAAATAGTTAGGTAAGATGATTAGTCACTCTGTTCCCAAGAGACTACGCCAAGTCCTTTTACGACACTTGTATATCCCCTAGTAACAGTGCTCACATCCAATGCGAATGTTGCATCTTATGCAACCAATACTCAATTTTGTTATAGTATCCTTGACACTATAGCTCGATTAATTATTATAACCAGTATGCCCATAATCCTTATCAGAATACCTTTATTCCTAGAGATCTCTATCTCCTAAGGTATCTACAATTAAGACCCTTATAGATCACCATCTACAAGGTCTTAAACTTTTGAAGATAAGACTTTGAGATCATTATCTCTAAGTTTCATCATCTTTGAAGATATTGTTATTACTGCAACCA
Organism: Ottelia alismoides; assembly: GCA_037367405.1. NCBI lineage: Eukaryota > Viridiplantae > Streptophyta > Magnoliopsida > Alismatales > Hydrocharitaceae > Ottelia > Ottelia alismoides. The sequence goes on from JAZKJV010009168.1 coordinate 570,717, forward strand.
AGTATTTTATCTCCAGAGTAGGATTAGTAACAATTTACTACTCCCACTGCATGGCAGACATATGGCTTTTGTACACATCTAGCATACACTTCAGCTTCTCGTAACTGATGCACACGTGCAAGCAGTTCTAGCATTCACTTCCTCAACTCTTTGAGGTGCTATCCCTTTAGACTGGTCACTACCACATCTTAAGGGAAGGAAGCTTTTCTTGGAATTTTCCAGAAAAATGGAATAAGTCCAAGGTGTACTACTAATGTGACAGTCCCAATACCCTCTTCTCTTTGCTTCTGAACGACTTCAGAATTAAGATCTAAGAGGTATCCTTGAGATAGTATCTCAAGGTATGGAACAACCAAATTATAAAACACTTATTATTATTCTTATATCATTCTAAGTTATTAGAATAATATCTACATTTAGCACGATGAACACAATGGCACTCCCACTAAGCTTCACATGGTTCATCAAGATTTTATTTGAAATCATAACATTTATAATTTCATCAAATCTTATGTTCCAACTACAGAAAGCTTATTTGAGTCCAAAGATGGAGTTCTTTAGCTTGCGCACCTAGCTTTCCTCAACCATGAAGCCCTGGGGCTACTTCATATGAATATCCTCGGAGAGGTATTCATAGAGGAATGCAATCTTGACTCACATCATGAAGATGTCATAGTCAAGTTGTGTAGCTACAGTTAGCAATATTCTGATGGGTTAAAGCAAGGTCACTGGAGAGCAAGTTTCATCGCAAGTGATGTCTTCTCTTCGGTGTGTAGCTCATGGCTACGAACCGTGCTTTGAAGGTCTCTACCTTCTCATCAGGTTCCCTCTTTCTCTTGAAGATCCATTTACACCTTAATGGGTCTGACCCTTATATGTGGATCCTCGAGGGTCCATATACAACACTTGTATATGAAGTCTACATTAGACTTTTATTGCTAACATCCATCTTTCCATGTCATGATGTTTAGAAGCTTCATCATATGAAGTTAGATCATTGTCAGATTCAATTGACACATGGAATCCATCTTCAAACTTATTTGAAGATGTATTAGTGTTTCATTTTTAAGTGTCTTTTTAGTTTCCGATTCCATGAGCCTCATTATCATCTCGAGATTAAATGAGTTCCTATACTTCATTTTCATCTTGATTCTCAAGAGAGTCATCCTCTAAGAATCACATTCTCAGAGATGAGATCCTTTAAGAATCTCAAGGTCATAAAGTAGGTATCCAATACCATCCTTTATTTTCCTAATGAAGTAGCACTCTCTAGTGCTAGATTCCAGCTTACATGCATGGAACCTTATTAAGTATATAATGTAGTCTCTACCACATATACATATACCTGGAAACTAAGAGATAATTATGCTAAGATTAATCATTGATCACATGTCACACATGATCAATTGTATCTCCCTACAACTCTATTGAGTTAAGGTTCATTAGAAGGGGTGAGATAGAAATGATATTCATATCTCTACAAGATATTCTATGAATTCGTCTAATAGCTACTGACTACCTAGATTAGATCAAATTTATTTAATCTTCCTTTAAACTTTGGTTCTAAACTAAAATTGTGAAATCTTTGAACATTTCAAAGGTTTCTAAGTGAAGAGAAGAAGTCTCATATCACAAATAATCATCAATAGATATCACATATCTATAATATTTACTATGACATAGATGATTCACATACATCAATATGTATGAGATCCTGAATACCGTGACATATTACATCTTTATCAAAGAAGGGTGTATTGGACATTTTACTTTGATTATAATATTCATAAGTACGCAAGTTTTTGAAATTTTAGACATTCTAAAGTTTCATCTCTTTCTTATCCATTGATCTCATCAATAGACATATGTCAAAAACATGATGCCAGATCATTGTCAAATGATCTTTATCCTCCTATTGATCTTTAAAGGTTTAATTTACATTATTAGAAATCTTAATGAACCATTCATTAATTTTCTAATTAGTGGAGTCCACTAGATGTTAGATTACTATCTGAAATATCCCCATCATAACTCTTTATGATAGGTCTATTCCATAATTCATGCTTATTCCCAACATTTAGAAATAAACTGAATGTATTCTAATATCCAGGTTACAGAGACATTCTCTAGGACTAAGGGCTCCCATTGAAAATATGAAGTCTATTGATCCAATGGAAATTGTTGCAACAATTGCATCACTTCCAACATGGATGGCCATTAAACTTTAAGATCAAATTTCTAATATTATAATACAGATGCAACCGATTGCATTTGTCATTAGAAGATTGAGATACAATTATTAGACTTTATCTTATCAAATAAGTAAGTCAATTTCAATGATTATATGTAGATTATTATGATGTACTATCCGATTCCTTCTCTAAGGATTCTAGATAGATTTGATAGTCATACTATCAACACATCAACTTATTGCAGTATTGGCATTCATCCAACTCTTTGGATGTCATATGGAAGTCACAGAAGTACAGTCAACTCTTTGACTATACTTCTTACTTCGGTCCAACCCATGCTTCCATTGCGCTCCCTTTATCTATAAGCAACTATTGCTCAAGTCAAAGGATCTCTTATGTCGAAATCAAAAATTTCAATATATGAGTATTTCAACATTTATACAAGCTTCATTCAATTCATACAATGTGAATATTCTGAAGCTTCATGAATGACTAGAGTTTAGATAGTAGAATGATGACACTCATCGTATCTGCATCCATTTAAACTCTTAAAACTTAGGTTTAGGTAGGTACTCAAACAATTTGAATACATCATCTCCTATAGAGCCACCATTCTGCATAATGCAGAGAACCATGTCATTCATGATTATATGTCGAGAGCACATATGTATGCCAGAACATCTTCTTAGATTTTTATAAGGATTATTCGATAATTACGATCATTATTGACATGTCACTTCATTCGATGAGATCAACACTTATAGAGACATACAAACCCTAGGGTTTTAGTCCTATTGTCTATTTAATTATCATTCCTCATTATTATGAGGAAACTTGCACATTGCAACCACATACATTTTGTGTTCAATTGCAAGCACAATATCTGGATTACATATCCAATCCATGATATTCTACTGGTTATTATTGAGTATAACATTAAGTGGGATTAAAGAAGGATTATCTGAAATAAGAAATTTGCATAAATATATAATTTACTTTGATTTAGGAATTTTTATATCAAAGTTATCTTGCCTTGTCAACACTGAAAGTTCATTCCCTTAATCACTTTCAATGTAAGAGATATACTTACCATTATATCTCAGAAAGATCTGGGGTCTCCTTCCTTATCTTTTTTACATCCCAATAATATGAGAATCTGCAACTCTGATAAAAAGAAGCGGGAACACATTCCGCCTTGCAAGTCCAACTTGCATCTCCCAATTCGGTCTTTAATACCCAGGCTCACCACCCCTAAGGTGATGTTGACCCGTCATTAATTGAACCAACCGTCAACAGGAATAGAACTCGCTATGCACAATCCAATATCGCCTTAATAATATGAGGATCTGATATTGGGGTCACTACGCATACGACCTTACTCTTTCGAAAAGCAAAGAGCCCGATCCAGATGCGCTTGCATATAAGAGCTGTCACTTCAGACAAGTGTCTCCTATATACAATCCCTGACGACGGAACCCTTCGCCTTGACGGAAGACCATGGATGTCATTTATGTGATCCTCCATATCATATTCAAATTGCAATTAATTATCATGAATTATATTCACATAATTAATTATTCCAAGGGAAATAACACATCTATTATAATAGAGTGTTTTTAAATGGATATAATTAACTTAATCATATTAAATTAATTATCTATCCAATTTAATCAACAAACTTGATTTTACTTGAATATATGGTATTATCTCAAAATACGTATTAATTCGAATTTTAATAATTGGAAAATACATCATGATCTCTCAGGCATCATTCGTTCCCTACCCGCTGTCATGGCCAATACCGGCGGGAGTGGGATGGACCACATACGTTGCAACCCGCTACCCCAGCGATCCCCGACTAGACACCATATCCGCCTCCGGAAAAAATAATGTCGATTCAATCACTTTGTACTTGTGATGATCATCGGTTCTTCAACCGAAATTATACCACATAGTAATAATCAAAACATTTTTGATTATAAGGAAATTTGCTAGACAAATTCCCAATCCTATTCAAGCAAGGAGTTTGATGATTGTGTTTCCAATTTTGATCTAGATCAAATCTAATCAATTTATTGGTTGAGGCCAAGTCAATTAAGGAAATAATCATCATCCAAAATTTCTAAAATATTTTCCATAATTATTTCATGAAATTAACAATTAATTTCACTAATTGACAATCACATGGTTCTTGATTAGGAAAGTAATTTCAGCAGTGACCCCTACTTACTAAAATTAGCATATCTCAATCAATTGAAATCCAAATTAAGCAAAGTAAGTTTCATAAGTTTGCTAATTTGATTTACAACATAACCTATATGATTTGCACGCATGTCAAGGGCATTTCTAAACAGTAATTAACTCCTTAATTACGTTAAGATTCGCAGTTCCCGTAACAGTGAATACATGTTCAATAAAACAACCATATCTCAAGCAAACGGAATCCAAATTACGTAAAAAAAGATCCTATGGTTTCCTTATTTAATAGGAAAATAAATCCAAGTATTATTGTCGTATTTAAACAATTTAAACAGGGACGCAAATAATCACTAAACGGAGATGCGAAAATGAAATGAGATAAAACTTTCGCAACCCTAACGAACCCAAGTCTCCTTCGGTTTTATGGATTGTATCCAAAACCTTCAACCTAAGGCTCTGATACCACTTGAAGGATATGATTATATCCTCAAGAGCATCATGGAAGCGTGAGCCTCGTATCGAATACGATGAGGAGCGACTAGTCGCGCTAGTTGCTCGATGCATCAGAATTAAAAAAAAAATCATGCGACGAAACCACATGATCCAAGAACACTTCTCGGATCGTTTCATCTAAACCACAAACAAGTAATAGGATTACCTCTTAAAGCGTGGTTGTGATCGAGTCTCTAAATAAAGAGACCTCTTGTCTCAAGTCCGATCCGACGGAGGAGACGCTTTGGAGCGCATGGATGAATCGCGTGCTTCTCGCAATCCATGTTGATGATCCAAGCGACGGATCTCCTGATCTCGACACACGAGATCCGACGTCTTCTTCACGAGCGAGGCGCACCGAAGGAGACGGAGATCCACGAGCAGACGATCGGCAGCATAACGACGACGCTGCGGCGATGGAGAACCTGTCTAGGGCATCCATGGTGGACGGCCATGAGAGGAAGACAGATGGCGTGTGGGAAGAGAAGAGAGAGAGATGTGCTATAATAGCATGTATGTGTAAAGAGAGAGCATGGTATGTCTCTCTATTTATAGGGTTTTGGGATCCATGAATCTCAATCCATGGGACTCATAAAATCAATGGTTGAGATTGATTTATGATCAATCCAATGGTCAAGATTGTTGTTGGTAAAAGACAACAACTTATGATTTAATTTAGATCAAATATATTTGATAAATCAATACAAATCAATCCTAAATTAAACCAATAAAATAAAGAAGACAATCATCATGGAGATTGCATCTCCTATTGAAACAAGGTGGACGACCACTTGTTTCCAATTGGAGGCTATCTCATGAGATCCCATGAGATTGCATATCTCCATGAAAATCTCCATTATTTATTCCAACAACTTTTGTTGAGTTTTATTCTTAAAAAATAATTCATAATTAATTTTGAGAATATTATAATCTTGCATTGGAAATTTGTGAATCACATTCACAACCCAAAACAAAATATAATTTACATTTTCAATTAATTACAAAATGTGTATACAATACACATTAATAATTGATCAACAAATATAAAATATAATTAGCTCTCTCTAATACATTATAAATCATATTTATAATATATTATGAATAATTGGATATTACTATCTAAATTATTCTTAGCCACAATAATTAAATGACATTTAATTATATTGGATAACTTATTCTATTGTACCCAAATAATATGAATCACTTTCACATTATTCACATCTTTGATAATCAAATCACATTTAATTATCTAAGATAACTCTCCTTATAATATGAATCAAATTCATATTAGTCATGATAATTATATCACATTTAATTATTTATTTTTCTTAATGCTCGGATACATATATCAACAATAGAATTATCCATGAACTCTTTCAAGGATAATGCGCTTTCTCCGCGAATACTTAGAGATAAGGACATGTCGATTGTATTGTTCCACGTAGAGTGACATGGATATTGAGATTACATCTTAAATCCAGATCTCGGGTCTCCCATAGATGCTTGATTAAATCAAGACCGCAAATCTAATCTTCTCATTGCATCTGAATCACATTCAGATCAATGTCCAACATTTGGATAAAAATCATATTACTTCTTTACTGAGAGGAGTCACTAAAATCCAGACCTATTTCATCACTCCCTAGGAATGGAAGCGTCATGGTTATACAATCGTTTATGATCACATCACCCTCAGGTATTCCCAATACCTATATATCCTGCATACTGGAAGACATAGAATAAACCCGAAGTATTAGATCAACTTTATACTGTCTACTTCAGGGTTTTATCAGTAAGTTTCTCATTTAGATCATTGGGAGTTGGTATCGATCATATACTTTACAAAAGCATATATCATACCTAGGTCTTGATCATATACTTTCCTAAAGTATATATCAAACCTACAAATTCAGTCAAGCTTACAAAGCGAGACGACCATGCGCATGGAATTTGATTCTTCCCAATATCTCAAGAGTGAGCTCATGTCTTCCGGTTCAGTAGTGAACATGTATGATCCCTTTGAGAGATCGTATTACTCATATGCCCTTATATGCACACCAGCGCGCCAGTGTATAGACCTTGATTAGGTCATCAACCTATTGGTCTACCAAATGTACATACTCAGATATATAGTAACACATCTGTCTCTGGTCAGGGGATGCGTGCCTATATCGTGACTGCATACGATATAGGACTTTGGTTATCTCGATCTCGTTAAGTCAACTCTTTGACCTAACTAATCTGAAACCTCCGAATCTCTATTCCTATGTAGAGGACCTGCATCAAGAGGGTGGTCAGATATCAACCTAATTGAGAAAGGATTGCCATCTCCTACTCAAGCTGGAGATCATCTCTTAGTAATCATTTGACGGTGCTTGATGAGTCCTCAATCTAACTCATTAGATATTCATCTAAGCACCAGCCTCTATGATTCAATAATTGAATCAACAACTGTATGATCATTAAGATGGCCATGATACATAACTCTAATTGTACTAAGGGACCTATTATGCAAATTATGTATTCTTCATTTCAGATCAGGGAATGATATTTGCAATAACATTTATTGCATAATGGCTCGCCGTGGGCTCGCATGTCCGACAGTTCTGTCTAATATTTCAAAGTCAAATGTGATTGATATGGTTTTATGTAATGATAACACTCTCAATAGACGTAGGACTTTGCAGCCTTCTACCACATCAAAAGGGAAGAATAAAGCTTCATATGGTGAATCGTCATTTTCTGCATTAACCGATCCAACAGTTGGGCAGAATGAGGAAGAAGAAGATGGAGGAAAAGCAACAATACCAAAAAACTCAAAAAAATAAGCAAAATCAAAGATACCAAAATGAGATTGGCAACTGAAGCCACACTGCACCAGCAATGGAGAAGACCGCACCAATAGCCAATCCATTACCAGCCGATGGAGCCCAGCCTACTGTTTTTGGACACCCACCTCTTATGGATGATTGCACTCCTTTTTGTCATCCATTTGTATATAAGATGTGGACATCAATTTTGATGTAAATAAGAACAATGCTTTTGGTTTTGATTCGGTACATATTCCATTTTCTGATGCAATGCAAAAATCCAAAAAAATCAAAAATTGAAAACAACCTTGTCTGACCATGATATTGTTGAAATCATTCAAAATATTCTTTTTGAAACACCTCTGCTCATGGCCATTAAGTACATGCCTAACATTAAGAAAGTACTAAAGGAGACATGTACTTCAAAGCGACAGCCGCATCAGACTCGAGAAAGAAATGTGAAGCACATCCTAACCTCGACTATTGTCAATGCAATCAGAAATCTCCCAAGCAAAAACAATACATGGGAGCTCCTCTCATTAGATGTCAGATGTTTCACCAAGAGTTCGTTAGAAGACTTATTGAGAGCGGACTGTACATAAATTTGATGCCTACTTTATCGCTCAAAGGATTTGGGCTGGGACTGCTCAAGTCTACCAGAATGATTCTGTAGTTTGCAAATACATCAATCAAGCGGGCCATGGGCATATTGGAGAATTTTATTGTCACAATTCAAGGGATGCAATTCCCTGTGGACTTCATTGTGCTAGACATGTACACCTCAGCTCCTTTACTCCATAACCCAATCATACTCGAGCAGATGTTCCCGTGAATAACCGAAGTAGTGGTGGACTACTGAACCATACATATCACTTTTCGCTCCAATAGGGACAAGGTGCTCATCAAGACGATCCAAGTGCCGAAGCTGACAGATTCTGCATCAGATGAGAGTGAGCCTGCACAATAGAGAACAAAAGACTGTGACTTTCTAGCTGAAATCAGAGATACAAATTTATTCATTGATGATATTGAGATCCACGAGTTTCTCTTCACCGAGGAAGGAGTGGACAACACAGACGAGTTTCCCTCTATCTTTGAAGATGATATCTTTGCTTATTTTGCAGATGAATTTATTGTTGTCCACATGTCTTTAGTAGAGCACATGGGGATTATTGAAAATTTTTGTGAACAAGAAATATCATTGAAGATTTTTGTGCAACATTGAATTTAGAGCTTGCATTGTCAATGGTGGACAATTTACAGTTGATGGATCTGACGTCACCGCCCCTGCATAGTTGCTGAAGTTGTTATTGAAATGATTGTTAGCCCATCTGAGCTAAAACCATTACCATCAAATATGAAGTATGCCTTCCTTGTGGGTGAACAAAAAATGTTTTCGGTCATAATAAATTCACAACTGACCAAGGACCAAGAATCTCATCTGCTCGAGGTTCTAGAAGGAAACTGCAAGATTATAGGCTGGAAAATTCTAGATCCCCATGGGATTAATCCTTCACTATTTTCGCATCACATCTATCTCGAAGAAGATAGCAAGTCGTACCGAGAATTTCAGAGTAGATTGAATCCTAATCTCCGGGATGTTGTTATGAATGAAATTAACAAATGGTGTGATGGTGGATTCCTATTACCCATTACATACTCAAAATGGGTGAGTCCCCTACACATAATGCTGAAGAAATACAGGATCAGCATGATGAAAAATGACAAAGGAGAGGAGATCCCAACCAGAGTTCCAACTTCTTGGCACGTCTGTGTTGATTACACATGCTTCAATCTAGCAACCAAGAAAGATCATTTCTCGCTTCCGTTCATCGACAAGATAGTCGAAAGACTAGCCGTAAAGGAGGATTTTGGTTTCTTGGATGGATACCATGGTTATAATAAGGTTGCCATTGCTCCTGAAGATCAGAAGAAGACCACCTTCACCTGTCCATTTGGGACATATGTCTTTCATAGAACACCTTTTGGATTGTGTAATGCTGCAACGACATTCTAGAGGTGCATGTTGGTCGTATTCACAGATATGGTTGGTAGTTTTCTTGAGGTTTTCATGGATGACTTCCCGGTAATCAAAGATAGTTTTGATCAGTGTCTTACATATATAGATCGAGTCTTGAAGATATGATACAAAGTAAACCTCGTGCTCTTGTGGGAGAAGAGTCACTTTATGGTGTCTAAAAGAATCGTATTAGAACATGTTCATCTATAAGCATGGCATGGAAGTTGATCCTACGAAGGTGGATGTCATTTCCAAGCACGAGTCACCTACACATTTGAAGCATGTTTGGTCGTTTCTTGGGCATGTGAGATTTTATAGAAGATTCATAAAAGACCATCAAAATTTCCTGACCGCTGACTGAGCTTCTAGGAAAGGAGGCAGATTTTTATGTAGATTCCAGAGTTCTCCAAGCCTTCAATTAGTTGAAAGAACTAATCACTCAGGCCCCTGTCCTACAACTGCCAGATTGGTCTCTACCTTTTGAGATCATGAATGATACTTCAGATTATGCCATTGGTACAGTCTTGGGATAGAGGAGAGATGGTTTACTATTTTATATTGACTATGCTAGCAGAACATTAGACAAAGCACATAAAAAGTATACCGTCACTGAAAAAGAGCTTTAGCAGTTGTATTTGCCCTGGAAAAATTCAGATCACATTTTTTGAGATCCAAAGTCATTGTATATACCGATCATTCTGCCATCAAGTACTTGCAAAGCAAGAAGGATGGCAAACCAAGACTCATCATAGGGATCCTTCTACTCTAGGAATTCGACCATAAGATAAGAGACAAGACTGGAATAAAAAATGTGGTAGCATATCATCTTTCAAGACTACCAGAGCTAGACACTCCTGCGCAGAGCATGTTACCGATTATAGCTACTTTCCCAGACGAGGCAATTATGTCAGTTACCTTGCTGCATTGGTTCTATGATATTGTGAATTATCATGTTTCCAAGAGAACTCCGCAAGATAGACCGAAGCTGAAAGATGACAAGTTTTTGTCAGATATCCATTTCTACCACTGGGAGGATCCTTATTTGTTTTGTGAGGGGGTAGATTGCATCTGAGAAAGGTGCATTAGGAAGAATACAAGAGCGTCCTAGAGCATTGTCGTAATCAAGAATTAGGAGGGCACCACTCTGGGAAAAGAACGACAATGAAAGTACTTCAATGCGGCCTCTAGTGGCCGACCCTATTCAAAGATGCAGAAGACTACGTGAAACGATGTACTAACTATTAGAAGATGGGAAGAACTAATGGATTGAGAGATACAATGCCCCTAAAATACATTCAGATATCTAATGTATTTGATGTGTAGGGTGTTGACTTTGTGGGACCATTTTATAACAGCCAGGGATTTGAATATATTTTGCTCGTTATCGATTATGTCAGTCGTTGGGTGGAGTATATCCCAACCGGAGATGCCAACAATAGTACTGCCTATCGATTTCTGAAAGAGAATATCATTGCAAGGTTTAGAATTCCTTAAATACTAATATCCAATGGAGGTAGAAATTTAATAAAGAGAGAAGTGAAGAAGCTGACCTAAGAATATTGTATTGAACATCGTGTCGCTTTTCCATACCACTCACAGTCCAATGGCCTGGCATAATGTTCAAATAGGGAGATTAAGACTAATCTTCGGAAGCTTGTAGGTCTAGACAGGAAGAACTGGTCACAATTGCTTGACACGATTCTTTGGGCTTATTGCACCGCTTACGAGCCACCTTTGGGATTGTCTCCCTACCACATAGTCTACGGCAAGCCATTCCATCTGCCTGTGGAATTAATTCACAAATCCTTATGGAAAATAAATGTACTCAATTTGGATTCCAAGAAGACTGGAAAGAACAAAAAGGTTGATTTGAACAGATTATTCGAATTCAGAGACTATGCATACGATAACAATCAGATGTACAAGGCGAAAGTAAAGAAGTGGCATGCCAAGAATATATGCAGAAAGACTTTCAAGCCTGGTCAGAAGGTTTGGTTGTTTGATGCAAAGTTGAATCTTTTCCCAGGGAAGTGAAAAGCAAATGGATATGGTTGTTTGTAGTGAAACATGTACGTTACAATGGAAGTATTATGATATCTGGTTTGTCAGCTAATGCACAACCATTTGTGATCAACGGATAGTTGTTGAATACATGCTTAGAGCATTATACAATCAAGAAGAGCTTGAAAACACACCATCATCAGAGTCAGACAAGGCTCACAAAAATATTTTTGATTAATTAATATTTTTCTTCTTTTATTCTTTTCAAATTCATTCTTTCTTTCTTACAATTATTTCACTCATCCCATTCATCATATCTATACCTAGGAATGCTTCATCCTAAGTATAAGGGGGATGAGTATATACAGGTGCTCATTCTTTGATCCCTTGCCTGTCTCCTCAAGTCTTGATATTCTGTCTATACTTAGGGATATTTTATCCTAAGTATAAGGGGAGACAGGCTGAGGCGATGATTTGTTTATTCCCAACCCTCGACCCTCCCTACATTGTTATACAATCTGTTATACTTAGGATTAATTGATCCTAAGTATAGGGGGTGGTGAACTTCTCATTTTTTATTCACTGTTATAGTATAGACTTTTCTATACTTAGTAGGAGTTATGTATTCCTTTTTCTCTCTGATCTATGAGGACATAGCTCAAGATAAGTATGGGGGGTCATATATACATTGTATATACTTTAGCCATAACTCATACATTCGAATTTTCAATATAAAGGCTAACTAATAAAATTAGAACACACATCAAATTCTGCGTAATTATGGTTAATATATCGATTTAATAATGTTTTTCGAAATGTTTGAAAATAGGTTTTAAAATATTTTGAAAAATCCTTTGAACCATCGTGAAAATAGTTTGTGAAATGTTTCCAAATCTTTGTAAAAATCTTTTGTTTGTAAAAATTTCTTTTATTTATTTGAATAAAATGTTCTGAAAATCTATTTGCAAATTGTTTGGAAAATAGTTGCAAAAATACTTTGAAAAATGTACACACTGTTCGAAAAATCTTTGCAAAATAATTTTCAAAATTTATAAATGTTTTCAAAAAAATATTTGTCAAATTATTTTCAAAACAAAGAATTCAAATGTTTGTTAAAATAGTTTCAATTATTTTGAGAATCATATACATAATTGAAGAAAATAAAAATTCTTTACAAACTCTATATATAAAAACAAATAAACAACCACAAATATTCAACTTGTAAATTCCAAGTGTAAATCCTTCATACAAATCCTGTAAATATATAAGCACTCCTGTGTAAATATTTACGTATAATTCTTTTACTAATCTCTATCAAAAATCCCTAAAAGATTGTAAAATTAAAAGCCCCTAAAATTTTGAAAAATGTTTTCAAACACTTGCTTAAATATTTGCAAAACTTTTTCAAATATTCTGGAAAATTTTCATAATCAGAAAATTGCATAAAAATATTTTCTTGCATTGTACATAGCATCTGCATTTTCATAATAATAATTATAATTGAACTAGTTTGAAAAAAAATCTTAAGATTAGAGCTTGGTATAGACCTTAATACACTTAATTTCAGAGGAATCCATTAAGGATTGGAATTGGGATACTTCAGGTCACCTTGACTTAATCATTTAGGTTCCATGAGACTATGTTCATGAGTCGATTCTTTGGGTCTAACTAAAATCCTTCATATCATCCATATGACTTTTATGACATTGGCTTGTCTAGAAACCTTACATTTAACACTTAGCTCAACCCAGATGGATTGTTGAAATATCTTAGAGTCTAATTTGGGATGATGCTAGGCCGTTTCATCAAGGGTGGCTCAGGAACCATTTTAGGGATTACCGAAACCAGTACTCTAACCCACTTCTTTTGTTAACAATGATATCTAAAAACTAAAGACTAGATTGAAACAATGCTTCGGATGGGGAATGGTCTGCTAGCGCAACTTTTTCCAAGACCCCAAAACACGGGCGGACCAAAAGACTATATCTGTCAGGGTACAAGCAATATTGTAGAGTAATGCAAAAATTAAATAAAATATCCAAAAACAAGCTATACCAAATATTCCACAAAAATATTGAGCTTCAAGAAAAAGTCTGCTTCTTGGTGAAGACTTGGTTACATTGATCGAGCTTCACAAGGGAATGAAGATTACACTTGTCCATTCCCACTTCTTTTCCCATTTCTTCTAGCTTATCGCCCCTTTCGATTGTAAAGACTAGCAACACCTAACCTTAGAATGGAATATCTGTATCAATGAGGATGAGTTTCCAAAGGAGCTGACTCTTTAAAATTCAGTGGTTTGTCTAGGAAGAGCTGAAAAAATCATACACATGGTTCTATCATCTCAAGGTAGCAAGAGCATGTGACTGAGAGGGCAATTCTGACCTGACTGTGAAAAGAACTGGATAGTAGGATTATGGATCCTAAGGGTTGTCGTGTCACACTTCCTAACCCTATCGCGGTTTCTAACAAACCAAGAATCCAAAGATCTTAATTGAGCTCCAAACTTTAAGTTTATAAAGACACGTTTAAAATTCAAAAATTGTTCCAAATTTTTTCTTTCTCTTTTCTTTATTTTTCTTTTTGTACTTATTAGCACAAGCGTTTGCTAGGGACTAACAAAGGTAAGTATAGGGGGTGATGAATCCTCATATCATCACCTTTATTCTTTCATTTTGACCATAAATCCCTAGCTAAATGCATGTATATATCATTAATTTGTGAAAACAAATACTATATAAATTACATAAAATTCTATGTAAAATACTGTATAAATATTGTATTCAATTCCAAAATAAAAGAATAAACGAAAGAAAATAAAAAGAATGAAGTGTCAATACTTATTGGCTCTAGACCTCGAGACCCAATCATCATGATGGCTTGGTCAACAAGGAATAATGTAGGGGGAGATAAGGTAGAGAAACTGTACAGAAAACCACACAAAACCCCTAATTCATTTTGCCCAATAATTGCATTTTGGGACCTATTTTATTTCCTATTTTTATACCTCAAATCAATAAACTCTCAACATGAAGATTGTACATAAGAATAAAAAGAAAAATACAAAATTAATTTCACTGAAAATAATGCATAGTGTGCCTGAGACACAAAATAAAAAGCCATAAAGGAAACTTTGCAGACCAATATCTTCTTCACACAGATTCAAAATTGACCGAAATCACATTTATTGTTCATAAAAATAAAACAATCTATTTAATGAAGATGTTTTCATTCAAGTTGGAGTTATTTGAGCCCTCATTGTGCAGTATACATGCATATAATATTCAATATATTTATTCTTTATCTTTTTTACTTTATTATATATGTATAAATTTGTAAATATTAATTAAAACACATGTACATAATTAAAATAAAATAAAACCACTAAAATATTAAATAAATAATATACTTCGATATATAGGTAAAGTAATCTACAATCTACTTATATAATATACACACATAATTAATTAAGTATGCAAATAAACACAGAAAAGTAAAAATTGCCTAAATTTGTATCCAATTAAATAAAAAATATAAAATACATGTTTCCAATAATAAATATAAAATACAAATTTAAAATAAAATAAACAAAATACATGTCTATTTACATATATATATATACATGTAAATACTAACATGAAGTAAATGGCATTGCAAAATAAATAAAATACCAAAAAATAGTACATTAAATTATAAACTTTTTTTATGTTTTAATAAAAAACAATTAATTCATTTATTATTTTTTATTGATTTTACTTTGAATTTTGGCATGGGAATTTTCTGGTTGGTCCTTGTTGACCAACCAGAGATCGAGAACAGTTGACCTCCAGTCAACTATCCTCTCTACGACCTGCCTTTGTCAGAAAGTCGGGGGGAGGGGGGTTTCATCGATTTTTCATGCAACCCCATGCCCCCCTCACCTTGAGCCTTTCACCATTCTATAGCCCTCACGACCCTCTACCTCATTGGACCCAATCCTTCCTCCAACTCCATCTCCATTGCACGCAAGCACTCACTAAAGTTAGCTCCATCTTCTCTTATAAAACTACCCCCTCTGCCATTTTTTCGCTTGATCCCTCTAGAGCTCTTATTAGCCCCTCAGATCAGCTCTAAGGCTCGTGGTTTGTGACAGAAACTCGTGGCCATCAATCTGCAACAAGGAGGAGTTGCTCATATCGAGATCCACCATCGCCGGAGTTCACCCCTCCGTCGGTTCTGCTTCCTTGGCCTCTCGGCCAATTTGATGCTTTGATGACCATCTAGAGCCTAGAATCAAGTCTTGAACAGAGCTCCAGGTAGTTCGAGCTTTAACATCTCCCAGATCCTCATCGATAGGACCTGGATATCATCGAGCATCACCAACATATGTGGAGCAAACCCAGGAAGCTGTATCCGTCGTTGGATCGCATAAAGGATGTCGGTGCAAGGAGAACATGCCAATCGAAGGAATCCCAAGACCCTATTCTTTGAAGTTCTTCCAAAGCCCTCCACCATCGTTGGATGAAGAACATGACCCAGATCTAAATCTGGTCGATGAAGAGTAAACAAAGTGTCGCACACCTAAGCCGTCGGATCACCTTAAGTGGGGACACGCGGATTGCCCATCGTTGCACGATAACAAGCACATATTGGGGTAAATTGCAAATACCCCATCTTCCTTTTGTAATATTTAAAGAACCCAATGAATATTTAATTGTGTTAAGTTTTGTATAAAATTGCAAAGGAACCCAAATACATATTAAAAATTACATCCAGGTCCACTACAAGATCATCTCATGTGGTCTCCCATGTGAGTGGCTAAATTGCAATTATATCACCTGGATTTTATAATTTCTATTTAGCATAAATTTTAAAAATAAAGTTAAAAATTATGGTTTTTTTGCACAGTGCTCCTTGACTTTTATTTATGTTGCATAAATGCCCCTTCCAACATGTATATTTTTTATGCTTTTTTTATTTTTTTATAAATAGATTATAGACTCTAAAAATTATGTAAAATTAAAGGAAGGTGTCTAATTATATGGACATTCATGCTATGCATTTTATTTAGCATATTTATCATATTTTCTATTTATTAAGACTCAAAAGACCCTTTTTGTTCCCTATTTAGCTTAAAAATACAAAAAGTTATAAAACCCATCTTTTAAATTTCCAAAAAATCTAGATAATAGTTTTACTATATTTTATCACTCCGGTCCAAAAATCACTGAAAGATACATGTAAAAACAAAAAAATAAAAACTTATTAACCTTAAAAAATTAGAAAAAAATCCCAATGATTCCAAAAAATAGTTTCCTCTCCTATAATTTTATATACTTATTACTACATATTAAAATATTTTTAAGAAATTGTGATTATTCTATAAAAATAGTTTCCTCTCCTATAATTTTTTTATTCTCAAAACAATTCAGATTATTTATTACTTAATTTGGAATACTTTGAATTTTAAAAATACATAAAAGTTAGCCAAATCACTAAAAAATTCACAAAAATAGTAGAAAATAAAAAAAATACAAAAATATTTTATTTTATAATTTTGACTATATATAGCTATATTTTACCCTATATAGTATTATATTCATTTATAGTTATATATATTTAATAATATTATGATTTATTATAAATAACATATATAAATATATATATTTTAAAACCTTTAAAAAATAAAAAGGACTATTTTATGTGCATTTAGTAAATTTTTATATTTATTACATATATATTATATATAGCATGTACTATATATTATTACATATAGAGATACACACACTTATTATATATTAAAAAGAAAAAGAAATTAAAAATCATAAAAATATAAGAAGGAAATAAAAATTTTAAAATCAAAATAAATAAATAAAGAATATATCTATACAAAAATAAATAATTAAGAACCAGCAAAAACATTACGTACATAGCAGATATATCTACATACATACATCATTTAGCAATAATTAATGCTGCTACACCCATATGTTCCTTGTGTTCGACATCCTACACATACTTGACCACTATATACATTTATTTGTAGGGTTATAATAAATTTTGACTCCACACTTGCTTTGCATTGATTGATTATTCATATTACGGGTTCATTGATGAATTTATCGTCAGTCGTGAGCGGTCACCTCAAAGATTGTCGGTCTCACCTTGTGAGATAACACGACTACCTACGACTATCAGTATTTTACTTGGACACTAAAACTCAACTATTATTATTACCAGTAAGGGATTTCTATTATCCTTATCAGAATATCCTTATGCTTGGAGATCTCTATCTCCATAGATCAAGACATAGTACTAAGTCTTGTAAGGTATCTAAAGGTAAGACTTTAGATCACTACCTACAAAGTTTTAATTCTTAAGGATAAGACTTTGATATCACTATCTCTAAAGTCTTGTGTCCTTGAAGATGTTTATTATTGTTGTAATTAAGTGTTTTATCTCTATAGTAGGATTTGTAGCATTTTACCACTCATGGTGTATGGTAGACATCTAGCTTTTGTATATATCTAGCATTCATCAGGCTTCTTATAGCTGATGCACAAAGGACATGCAGCTTTAGCATTCACATCCTCAACACTTAAAGATGTTATCCATTTATATAGGTCAATATCATAGCTTAATGGAATAAAGCCTTCCTTGGAATTTCTTAAGTGGAATCTTTCTTAAGTGTACCATTCACACGACTATCCTAACGCTCTCTTCTCTTTGCCTCTGAACAACTTCATAACTAAGATTTGAGAGGCATCGTTGATATCTTTTATCTCAAGGGTAAGGGTCAACCATACTATAAACACATATTATTATCCTTCAAATGATTAGGATTTTATTAACATTTAGCATGACAAACACAATGGCACTCCCACTAAGCTTCACATGGTTCATCAAGATTCTGTCTAAAAACATGACCTTTATAATTTTGATGATCGAAGTCTCACTTAGGGTTTAATTTTATTTAATGATAAATTAAGTGAATGTGAAGTGTATATGGTGTTGTTACCCAAAATGAAACACGAATCAATCAAACAATTTATCCAACAAGAAAAGAAAAGAAATGTGGATTGCTATTTTATTATTAACCCGATATAGCTCCCAGGGTTGAATACAAGGAGGCAACTGTTATTAAATGAGGGTTTTTCAATTCAAAGGAAAAAATCAAAGAAAACAAAAAGGAAACTAAAAGAAAACTACTCTTGGTTTTTTTTGAATTTGTATCTTTTTAAAAATTTTATGGGTTTTTCATTTTTATGTTTCTTTTATGTTTTTTGATTTTCAAAAGTTTAATAATTTAAAATTTTGCTAATTTTTATATATTTTTTTCAAACAAAGCAAATAAAAGAAAAAGAAATAAAAACAATCAAACACTCTTTTTGTTTTTTACATGTGACAAAAAATCAAAAATCAAATACAAATATTTTTTATTTTTGATTTTTCATTGTTTATGTAATTTTCAAAGATTTTTAGATTTTATAAGATTTTCAAACTAATTGAAAATAGGGAATAAATCAAACAGAAAATCAAGAATTTTCTTGGGTTTAAAATATAAAATCAACTCAAAAATACTGGAAACCAATTTTCATAAATATAGTTTTTATTCAGCTTCAACTAAAGTCCAGAAACACATTTTTTATTTTTTAATGCTTTTATATGGTTTTTAAGAAGAAGAATTTTCAAACAAAATTTACATGATAATTAAAACAAATCAAAATTCAACTACCTTAATTTTTTTGGAAATTTTTAAACATTTTTCAAATTTTTATAAATTTTGTAAAGCAAACATGACAATTTTTTGCAATTTTTGAATTATAAAAATCGGAGATAAATTTTTTTGCATGATTTTTTTGGAAGATAAAGCAACACAACAATGTATTAGCTAATTTTTAGGGATTTTTTTAATATAAATATGTTATTGTTTCATGCAAATAAAGACACAACATTAAATTTGGAAATAGAGGACTTGATTGCAATTATTTTACCTTTAGAGACCAAACAAAAGCAAGGTTGAAAGAGAAAAAAATCTCAAACAAAACATGCTATGCACGAGAACCCAGAAGTATAGGGGCGAAATTGCAATTTATCAAAATATTTTCGATTATTAACACCTTAAAAGTGTAGGATGGAAACTGTAACTGACCACAAATAATCATGTGTACGACCGGATACACACAATCTAGGGACTAAAATGTAAATAAACAAACAACAACGACTAAATGGTAAAAAGTTTGAATTCTTATTAACAATTTATGAACTGGAAAGAAATAAAAAAATGTAGGGGCATGTCGCAAATTACCTGGGGAGTGCATGCCTCGCACATGGATAGGGATGAAACGGTGTGCGACTATGATTGAGAGGTTCATCTGATCCGACGGTCTAGAACTAAGATGCTTTGGAACGGCTCAGATTGGATTCGTATCTCATTGGATGGGCTTGAATTGTGCGCTCACGGATGGTAGATCTTCAATCTGGAGCCTCCTTCTCCTGATCAGATGACATTGAATGGGTTTCGAAGAACAGATACGAATACATACTTCAGCTGACTTGGACCCGATCAGTCTCACTGGTTAACGATCAACTCGTAGATCTGGTGGGCTCTTCCGCATCCTAAGATGAATCCACATCGAGAATGAGCACCAGATAGCTATGGATCTCGCTGCTATTGATCTGGAGATGAAGGTGTCCTGGAGATGAAGCTGAAGCTTCAGATGCACTCCTAGATGCTCCTCCTCGTGACCTGCAGGATCATTACAACTGCTCGAAGCTTCAAAGACATCCGTTGGCTGTTATTAGCAGATAAAAATACAACTGAAATGGGAGTGGATCAGGTTCTTGTTGAGCGTGAGGGAGTTTAACTTGAAGACTTCAGATCTGAATAGATCTGAAGTAAACAATGTTATGAGGGATGGTATGGAGACGCAGAGTTAAACTAGGGTTGTGAGATGATCAGATCGGATGAAGATTTGGGTGGAAATTGACTCCGATCGATGTGATCGGAGATCAAGAAGCTGATCTTTGCAGATGGATCTAGATCGAGGAAATGACATTGGAACTAAAGGACGAAAGGGTACTTGATGATGCAAAATGAGAAGACAATGAACGACGATAGTCGGAGGTTGTGATTGCCTCGTGATGGTTGTGGTTGACCATCGAGGCTGATCGCAGTGGAGATGTTTCGGCCACAAGCTAGATCACGTTAAATCAGCAACAATTTCTCCCTCAGACGTTTGCTCCCGCTTCCTAACACAAAGCTGGAGCTTCTAAGTTAAAAAATGTTGGCGAAAATGGATCATTCTTCACAAAGGACATGGAAGAAGTATATATAGGTGTGGGGTAAGGTTTCGAAGGATTGGGGGATTTAGGCGCGAAAATTAGTTAGGATCGAATGAAGGAAGTGCGAGTGTGGATCTCGGATTCGCACTCTCTGATCGAGCATTAGAAACGAGACAGAAGGATGTCAGATCCAAGTGAGATAAATCAGAAAAAATGGACTAAAAGTATAAGGAGTTGGGTCACGTAGGGGGAGGGTCAGTTGACTCAGGTCAAAGAAACTAACCTGGCCCAATGAGAGGGCTCGGCGAAAAAATTAAACAGAGATAAAAACAAAATAGTTGAATAAATAGAAAATACATAAAATAAATTAGAAAATGTTTTGAAATTAAAATCTTCTTAAAATAAATAATGTTAATATATTAATAAATAATTTTATGGTGATTTTTAGTAAATTTAAAAAATAAGGTAAAGATAAATAATACCCTTTTATTCATAGGTAAAAATACCTATATATACAACAAACCATCTTTCAATAAATTATTTATGCAAACAATTACATAATTTAATGTTTTATTTATTTACAGAATAGATTAAGAAATTTTAATATATTTTTATTTTATTTTAAATGTTAATTTAATAGTACAAATAAAAAAGGGTATATACAATATAGGTACATTATACCTATATAATAGATACATTATTTTCTTTTTTTATGATTTTTTATTTTTATTTTGATTTGCATTTTATATAAATAAAATAAATATATACAAAAAATTTAAAAATATAATATGTGCATAAATATACAAGAAAATGAATGAATAAATAAATATATATATACAATATATACATATATACTAGTATACCAAGGGGATCCAAAGGACAAAACTCACATTTTATTCCACGATTTTTTTGGTATTTTTAATAAATAGTATTAGTTAGAAAACAAAGTCTAAAAGTGAGTTTCATTAATTTGGAGTTTCCTATAAATAATTATGAAACTGGAAAATTAGACTTAGGATTTTTAGGTTCAATGTAATTACTTATCTATTGGTTAAATATTTTTTCTGATATTTTTTTTATAAAATAATAAATATTTAAAAAAAATTCAAGAAGGAAATATTTTTATTCGAGGTTATTTTATTAATGAATAAAATCGGCAAAAATATGTACCAGGTGAAAAATGATGAATATGTGCAAGTGAGATTTGATTTTGTTGATTTTTATAAGTTATAAAATCTATCTCCCCCTACTTTATTTCTGGTCGATCACGTCAAGTCTTGAACTTCTCTCGAGGTTCGGGTAAGTTTGTATTTATTCCATAAATAAATCCTTCTTTATTTATTTTCTGTTTCTTTTCTTCTTTGTTATTTTATTTTGATTAAAAAGAATGATAAGTATACAATATTAACAAATCAAGGTTGAATGATACATAACAAAAATTAATATATATATATATATATATGTGTGTTTGTGTTTTACCAAGGATTTTAGCTAAAATAAAAGGACAAAGATGTTGAATCATAGATTCATCGTTCGCCTATACTTTACTTTTGCTAGTCCCTTAGCAAACACTTATTCAAAGAAGAAATGAAAAAAATAAGAAAAAAAGGAAAGAACTTACAATAATTTTGATTTTTAAACTTATCTTCATAAAATCAAAGTATGGAGCTCGGCCAAACCTTTAGATTATTAGTTTAGCAGGATATTATTGGTAAATGGATTTAAGACCTAACAACCTTCAAGTTCCACAATTCTATGTTCAGGTCGCCTCAATAGTCAAGTCATAACAAATATACATACGGAAACTCTTATGAATGTGAATCTTTACATGTACGGTGTAAGTGAAATATATCTCCCAACCTTAGAATTGGCAAAGAAACAACCTCCTCTAACTGGTAACTCTAAGTCCCCGGTCTAGATACTCTTTCCTCGAGGAGCAGGGTATTCACTTCTAAGTTCACGTGCAATCGGCTCTAGAAGAGGTGGTAAAGTAGAGAATGGACTGTGACCAGTGTAGTCACATATCCTTAGAGCTTGACCAGTATAACCAAGTCTCCAGCTACATGCTTCCTTGGTATGAGACTTTGAAACATATGTCTTTGTTTATTCATAATTTTCTCCAATGGGAATTATTTATTTATTTTTGCCCGTCTAACTTTTTTGGAGTTTTTCTAATTTTTTGAACATATATACAAATGTGCAGCGTGCACATAAGGAGTTTTTCTTCTTGAGACAGGAGACTATCCCATCTTTGAAACATTATTGCAACCCACAACATCCGGTTGTTAGACATCGGTGCCACTAGACAAGGTTGAGATGCACTACCTCCCTAGAGGAGGATGGATGTTTCCACCCATGTGCTACTCCAAGCCAAAGGATTCTACATCCTCACAACCTCATCCGTGTTGAGCTACGTGTAGAGTTCTTGTCCAAGTTAAGCCACCATCTAGAAGGGTCATGTGTGTGTTGTGAAATATTCTACTTAGACCAATCAAGATGACATGTGAACATAGTCATGTGGACTCAAAGAATTAACTCGCTTGACCTGAAAAGTCTCAACTCTAGTTCCTATAAGCTTTCTTTAAAATTAAGTGGATTAGGGTCTTAACCAAGCTCCATTCTTCGATTTTATTACAGACTAGTTTAAGCATCAATACCATTCTTAAAAATGCAAATGCACATGCAACAAAATATATACAAAATGATTTTTTTCAAAGAAAATAAAAGAAAAGAAGAACTTTTTAAAGAGGTTTTTAGAGAGATTTTGCAATTTTTATGAATTTTATCTTTTACAACTTTTATGGCATTTTTAATAAAGGATTATAAATTTTACAAGGATTTTGTACACATTTTACAAAGAATTTTACACAATCTGTATACAAGATTATACACATCTTGTACAAGATTTTATAAAGAGAATATTTAAAAGTTTTATATACAAATTTTACAAGTGGATTTTATCTACGAAAAGGATTTTATGTACTAAAGAATTTTATATACATATTTTAATTTAAAAAATAATTTAGTTTACAAATAAGTACAAATAATTACAACTTTTATTCATAAGTGGATTTTATAAGTTTACAAAATAATTTTTTTACCCATAATTTATATCCCACATGTCAAAATTATTTTACAGGAATTTAAAAAAAGTTTACAAAACATTTTACAAATAATTTAGAAAATCTTTTACAAACTATTTTACAAAAAATTTACAAAACATTTTACAAAAGATTTTCAAAACTAATTTTATTTTTAAAAAATCAATTACAAACAATTTTACAGATAACGTTTTGCAAACATTTTATTTCAAACATTTGTACAATATACATAAAATTTGATACAAAAAAATTACAAATATTTTACAAACAAAATAATTTTACAAAGGTTTTACAAAAAATTGTACACAAATAATTAAAAAAGCTTTTACAATGAGATTTTACAAATGATTTACAAATCATTTTACAGAAACATTTTTATAAATAATTTTACAAAATGTTTTACAAAATATTTTACAAAACGTTTTGCAAAAGAGTTTACAAACATGTTTTACAAACATTTTACAAATCATTTTTAAAAGCATTTTTATTCCAATTTTATAAATAATAGCCATATTATTAGACGGGTGTCTGAGTTATGGCTTAAGTATATATACAATATATAGGACACCCACTATACTTATCTCGAACTATGTCCCCATAGTGATCGAAGAGCGACAAAGGAAGACATAAATCATATCAAGTATAGAAAAGTTAAAAGAATCATATTCTACAACATCTCAAAGAAAAAAAATAAAATGAATAGAAGTCGGTAATCTCCCTGTACTTAGGATCAAATAGTCCTAAGTACAGAAGATTGTACAAACGGGGGAACCAAGGAGGAGAATATACACGAAATCAATGACTCGACTTGTCCCCTCACTATACCAAGGGTAAAGGATCCCTGAGTATAGAAAAGAATATCAATAGTTGAGGGACAAGCGAGAGAACAGAAGAAACTAAGACGGAAATATCAGAAAGACAAAAGGAACGACATCACCCCCTATACTTAGGGTAAAAGATCCATAAGTATATGCAACAACATGAGTAATGAAACGAAACAAAAATGAAAAAATCGGTGTCTACACCTCCCTATAATTAGGATAAAGTACATCCTAAGTAAGGCAGAAATCCTATGCGAGACCTGGGGTTTAAGGTGAAAACGGAAGAATCAAAGAACAAATCAAGATGAAACACATGTATACAAAGTAGACAATGTTGAGTTACCTCTCAACAAGCGCTACAGTTTAAGCCTCTACCTGGGTGCAAAGGCTAGGACAACACAATATCGAGGTTCAGGATGGCATCTGTAATGCAAATGTCGTATTGCCGTTGTAGTCTCAGTGTAAGAACAATAAGGAGATCAACAATGAAAATGAGGACACCCAAATAAACAATCAAGCATGTGTCTGCTACCATGTAAATAGAGGAGAAAATAAAATTAGGCATCAGTAGCACAAAAGAATTCATCGACTCAAGATCAGAATGGAGTGAAAGGGTGGAGCCAAAGAAATCAAACGTGGAGAAAGAAGGATCAGTCATGGAATCCTCCACGTCAATCACCATCTCAAAAACTTATGGAAAGTCAAGATCAGGAGACTCACAAGGGAAATCTATATCTGATTCACCTAATGTAGAGAAATCAAAGGAAGCATCGAATATCTCAAATATTGGCTCATCCTTGCGAGGGTCGTCAAGGAGAGACAAAACAGACTCAGACTCAACATAAAAATCAGAAGACTCGGTCTTGTGATCCGAAAAATCGGATGCACTCCCAGAAAGTTAAATCGAGTACACAGAGTATGCGGCATCCTCCCACAAATAACCCTCAGGGAATAATGCAAACTTATCAGTGAAGAAAGAGGAATCAGAATCTAAATTGGAATCTGCACCACTGTCAAGCACCCACTCCTCGCACCAAAATGCCTCATCAACTGAAGACTGCCTCGGAACAATCCGAAAACAAGAAATGGTGCTAGTCAACAATGTATAAGCTATCAAAGTGTCTGAAACTGATCCTCGAGCAGCGACAATACTGGCTATCATCTGGTCCTCAAAGAATGTATCTATCTCGTCAAGTTGGAGTATTAAAGGCTCAAATACGGGACTATCGATGTCTGACATCTCAAAATTGTGTCCCTCATCATGCTCTGGCTTCTAGAATGGATCAAAATATCATGTGAATCTGAGAAGAACATCTGAGGAATAAACTCTAGCTGGTCTGAACATGGAAACTAGAAAGGCTAAAAGAACGGCTGAAACAACGTGGTCTCCTCTTCCATTTCTTAGAATACTAAAAGAACTGGTATCGAAGAGTCCTGAACTATGAAGTATAGAACAAACTCAAACTCCGACTAGAAAACCAACGAAAACTCAATCAATGTCTGGAAATGGAAACTCACGGTGTCTATCTCGTTGTCTATCGTTTGTGCTACATCAAAATCCACATCTACTGGCTGGTGTGTGATCTCTGAATCCTCATGAAGTGTCTTACACTTGACTAGTGTTGCATCTCCCTCGTGTGTTGTCTTGATTAAATCATCTTGTGAAGATTGGGAAGTCAATGAGATGTCAGAAAGATCTTTAAAGATAATCTAAAGTTAATCAACATCGAGATTGTGTTGTGAACCGCCATGCGAGGCATCGACCAATGTCTGCTGCTTGGCGGTCATCCCCTATAGAAGATCTGTACAAGGTCAGACTTCGAGATTCTATCATCTGGAAATCTCCTCAACAGGTCAAGAAACGTCAGCCATGAATCATGCAATGGCTCATGGGGGTCTAGGATAAAACCTCAGACAATAGACTACATGAAATCCACTCTATGATGGGGATAAAATCTTTGCAAGAATAATGACTGAAGGTCTCCTCACGTAGCCATCTTCCTCCCAAATTTTTATTCCATCTCAAAGCTCTAGTATGAAGTGAGAAAGGGAAGGTCATCAGCTTCAACTCCTGAGAATTGATATCTGAATATGCTTGGGAATCACAAGACATCCTCAAACTTAGAGATACGAAAATACGACCCCTCGTGCAATCTACAAATATTTGTGGGAGGATACGAAATCCAGGATGAATGGACTCAAAGTAGAAGCTATCAACGCTCCTGGATCTGGCTACTCGCCAGTATCTACCAATGAAGGCATTATCATCCTAGTAGAAAAATCGTCCATATCTCATATTTGTTCAGTGTAATCTCGATGGGCCTCAACTCCCATGCCCAGTAGAAATGGGAAGTGGAACATTAGGAAACAAAGAGTGCGGGGATGAATAAAGAGGAAGAGAAGACGAGGGAAGGGACAAGGACGAGAGGTTGGTCGGAGTTCCAACCTTAAGACATGGTGGATGTCGATGATGGGGATAAAAAATGAAGCTGCACGACCCGGCGGAAGAGAACACGACTCAAGAAAATAGAAGGAATGACAAGAGAATAAGACAAATAAGAGTGGGAGAGTGGGTGAAAAGAAAAGAAAGCAGAAGGTGACTTCTAAAGACTAAGAGAAGATGAATGTAACCAACTGATGAATTGTGTTTGTTTTGAGAGGGACCTCTGTACATTCATACGCTCTGTGGGAAATCCCTTTGTACAATGGACTCTTCTGAAAATCTTCGTTCGGACTCTGTGAACAAATCTCCAAGCTCCTTAAACTACTCATCTCCTAAATTTCAACCCCATGGTATGGAGACAACCCTTCTCTCCACACTGTGGTTCACCCCACACCCCTATGGATTAGTCAACCTCAGACTAACCATCTTTCTTACTCCATCCCTATTAAAGAAACTTTTATCTTTGGCAGAAACACTAAACCTTCTAAGCACGAGCCTAACTCAGATTTATTTGCATCTGAAGGTGAAGAATAAGATGAGATGCCTCCAAAGAAGGACAAAAATGACAATGACCCTATTCGTGCGCTTTTGGCTAGAATCACTACTGCTGAACAACACAATGAACTCCTTAGAGACCAGATGGCATGAATGCAAATGAAACATTGTGAGGATGCTATGGAAGATACATACCTCCCTGAATTAGATGAAGACTATAATTGGTTGAGGCAAATACCCCCTGAGGATGCGTTCGAACACAAACGGTATTTTCTTGCATTGCTGCCTAAGTTCGGAGGTAATAACCATGAAGAACCATACATCTTCCTCCGTGACTTTGAGCTAGTCTGAGCTAACCTATGCCACCATAGGGTTAGCCAGGACTACATAAGACCGAGAGCTGTCCCCTTCACCTTGACTGATAAGGCGGCCTACTGGCTGAAGAATTTAGGGGAAATTGTTACCACATGGGCCACCGTCAAGACTCTGTTCTTAAAGAAATTCTACCCAGATAGTAGAATCAATCAGATGAGGATCAATCTCACATGCTTTACCCAACACCCGAGCGAACCATTCCATGAAACATGGGAAATATTAACAGACCTAATCCAAAAATGCTCAGGATACGGGATAAGCAAAATGATGCTGGTCCAAAGTCTTGTCAGTGGACTAAACCCTGATACCCAAGGGTTAGTGAGTGCATCCTACATAGGAAGCTACATGGGACGCCACGAGGACACTTTCTACAAGGTGCTCGAAAAACTTGCCGAATCCAGCCGTGCACAAACCACTAGCCGGGCTTACATAGCCGGCTCCAAAAGGATTGTGAATAATCTGACGACCGATCAGAGTGTTGATACGGGAATAATAGCTGATAAGCTAACTATGGTCGTACAGATTTATAAAAAGGTGGACAAACTCCATAAATCATCTAATATGCAGAAATTGGCTAAATTGCATAAGTAAATGGAGGAATTGGCTGACAGGGTATCTAAGATTCAGATACCTACCCTGACTTCACCCCCTGCCCCCATACACCAAATTCACTACATTCAAGGTCAAGGGGTAGGTCAACAGAGCCATTAGGGTGGAGAACAAGTCTTGTCCCATCAAACTGAAGAATCCTCTGCTTAAGTTAATTACGAGGAACCTCCACGAGTCATGGAGATAAATGGAGTTTGGTATAACCTGGAACCTATCAACCGCTCATACTAAAACTCTACTTCGAACCCTCGTCCACCACAAGCCCGACCCACATACCAGCCTCAACAGCAGCAGCGATAATAGTACCGAACGAGTTATCAGAATCCGCAACCACAACCACAACAGAATTAATGCCAAGGCTAGCAGGGCCAATTCAAACAATATCATCAGCCTCAGGCCAGGCAGGGCCAGGGCTCCTCCTCTTCTTCTATCTCTCCGGAACTCCAGCGAGTGCTGGACAAG